>CANTUV010000026.1:37547500-38797500 GCA_947685225.1 Garcia nutans
GATCTATGAAAAATGCATTGAAGGCAAAGAACAAAACTGAGCTAGCTTCTATAAATGAGTGCAGGAAGGAGTTAGATGATAATTACGGCGAATGCAATGGACTGTAGATCTAATAGTTACAAAGAGAGATAGCCTTAGTTAAGCAAGGTAATTAGAATGTTAATACATATTATCCAAAACTTAGGAAGCTATGGCATAAATTGAATATCTCAATCTAGTACCACATTACATTTGTGAAAAGTGTGAGTATGGAGTAGAAAAACTAATGGAAGATGCAACATCTTTAAAAAAGTTAATGCAATTTTTAATGGGGCCTGTGATAGCTTTGATATTGCTAAAAATCAAATACTTATGTTGGATCTCCTTCCATTTGTGAGTAAGGCACATTCGTTTGTGCTTAAGGTAGAGAGGTGAGGTCTAGCTCTGCTAAGGGTAATATGTTGCTTGCCAGGACCACCACTAATGAGAAATAAAATTATAATAAAAGTGCTTATAGGAAGAAAGATTTCTTTAAAATGAAGATAAGTTTTGTGACTATTATAAAAGGTATGGGCATCTTAGAGAGACTTCAAATTAATAGAGTATCAAATTGGTATAATAATTAAAGAAGAAACATGGGGAACATGGAAAGGTATAGGTGAACATAAATGAGAATAGTCCAAAAAAAAAGGTGATGTAGGTGAAACTCAAAGTTGGAAGAATCAACAAAACCTATCAGAACTCATTAAACAAGAAGTGTTTAAGTATATCAAAGGCAAGAGATAGCCAATGATAGCTACATGAATTTCTTGAAAGTGGATAATTGTGTAAGCATTAATATTGGTACAACTGCTCCAAAATAACTCTTATTTTTTACTGGATTATAGATAGTGATGCCTCTAACCACATTTGTGCATATAAGACTATGTTCAACAAAATCTTTCCTACACCTCAACAAATTAAAGTACAAATACCAAATGGGCTAATGCTTAAAGTTGATATTAGGCACAATGAACTTAACCAATCAACTTCAATTAACAAACATAGTATAATACCAAGATTTAACCACATGTAACCAAACTTACTAAATAGAATCACATGAAATTGTTGTTCACTCATGACTCTTGTGTTCTATATGACTAGAGGAATGCAATTGTGTAGCTTTTGGAAAGAGTGGTAGAGGACCTATTTGTCCTTGATACTAGTACTATAGGCATGAATTATTATAAAGATATTATTATTGTAACCCATATAAATTCAGACTGTATAAATTAGGTGTCAACAACTATGCATTATTGGCATAGTAGTTAGGACATCCATTAAGTGTTGCTCTTACACATTTGAATTTCATTAATAAATTAGAGATTATTCAATAATACCCTGTGAGATTTCCATTTAGGTAGGTTGTTGCGCTCGAATTAACTCTACCACAAAGCGTCACTCGCAAGTATACGAGGTAGCTGTAGCAAAGGTGATCGCCCCAAGGTCGTTCTCTCAAGGAAGCTAAAGTGATTAATTGCTTATCAGATTATGTTTAACAAGTAATAAAGAGATTTAAATTGCTAAATAATGAAGAAGATTACTTAAAGTTTAAAACAAAGAAAATTAAAATAAGCTGATGTTTTGATTCACTTGATAAAATGGTCTAGGGTTTGCACTTCTCTACTACTTATATGTATGAACGGTTATTCCTCTTAACTAATTCAATTTCAAAGATTAAATCTCAAACAACTCAACTAATCGAGTCAAGGAAATAAGCTCTCGCATTCAAACCTCTTTCAACTAATCTTGTTATAAGTGAAATAATCTTTTTAATAGGTTATATCTCTAATTCACCTAAGTCCCTAATTGAATTGTTCAAGTATTAAACTTCATCTCTCGATCCATCATCTAATACCTTAAAACACATAATTGGGTGTCAATCAATTATATATTAACAATGTTTCATTCAATCAAGGCTAAAGAAATTATTAGCTAAGAGAATAACCAAATCATACAATCATAGCAGATCCATACAAACCCTAGACTAGATCAAATTAGTTCATAATGCAATCAAACATATTCATCTCATTAATGTTCAAAGAAATCAAAATAGACATGATAATATCCATTCAATGAAAATAAAGAGAATAAGTTCGAGAACAAAACCAAGTTACAACTCCTTGAAGCTTCTGAAGAATCTCTTGTTCAAATCTTGCTAGAAGGATGTCTCGATGGCTAGAACAATTTAATCTAAGCTAGTTTAATCCCAAAAGTGAAATCAAAATCAAGAAAACTAAGTTAAACCCTAGCTCCACTCTCTTGACGGCTCAAAAGTTGCTCAAAATCGTCAACCCCTCAAACCTAGCTTTTCTTTTCCTTTTATACGAAACGTCCGCTTTAAAATTCGGGACGCGCTTGGTTCATGAGGGAAACGGCCAAGTCAGAAGTGACTTGGCCGTGTGAGTAATTTTTGGAGGGACACGGCCAGGTGACTTGGCCGTGTCCCTTGCATGTGTCCACCACTGAATGTTTTATCTTCTTTTCTTCTTTGTTGAGTGACACGGCCAAGTCAGAAGTGACTTGGCCGTGTTGGACTTCTTTTGGAGGGACACGGCCACAAGACTTGGCCGTGTCCCTTGCTTGTGTTTGCCTCTGTGAAGATGTAATTCTCTTTTGCTTTGGAACTAGGTGAGACACGGCCAAGTGGAGATGACTTGGCCGTGTGGGTCTTCTTTGGAGGGACACGGCCACAAGACTTGGCCGTGTCCCTTGCCTGTGTCCTCTTCTATGCTTGATTTCCATCTTTAGCTTGGTATGGGACACGGCCACAAGCTTGGCCGTGTCCTCTGCCTGTGTCAGCTTCTGTGCAATCTTCCTTCAGTCTTGGTTCCTTGGCTTTTTAACCTAAAACAAAACATCAAACAAACTTTAAACAAAAAGTAAATAAACAATAACCAACAAAACATAAACACTATACTAAAAACTAGATCAAAAACAACATAAACACTAAAATAAATTAAAACTATCAAAATTAATGAAAACACTAAACAAACCGATAAAAACTAACAAAATACCTAAATAAAACAATAATTATCATAATAAACAAACTACAAATCTATGACAAAAACTAACAAAACAACTACCCCACACTTACAACTTTGCTTGTCCTCAAGCAAATTCACATGGCATAAATTAAAAACTCAAACAACCTTAACTATAATTCAAACATGTAAGATGAAATCCTTTAAGACATCAGACATAAATAATTGCAATTTCCTTCAATCAAGATTTTCTTAACTCATTCATTAATCCAGACATACAAACCTTATCTCTCTTCTAAGTGTTTCACTCGATTTCAAAGGTTAATCACTCAAACCACTCATGACCGCATACTACCATAAACTTGCTTAATTATCCAATCTCCCTCACTGATTTTCTCAAGAAATAATCCGAAAGTCTTTCATTTGGATGTAATGGGGCTAAGGTAAAGGTGTAAGAAAAGACATTTAAGCTAGAGCATCAAGAAATGGAGTATCTAAATTAGACACTACTCTTGCTAAGAAACTCATAACTCCTTCAAATAGCATACTCACCAACCCTTGATAATTCACACACTTGCATACTTAAAGAAAAATACATGAGTCGACATTCCTCTTTTGATAACCAATGCTAGAACATATTTGACTTTTGTATATATATATCTCTTTTTTTATTTTATTTATTTTATCTTTTTCTTTTTCTTTTATCATTTTTTTTAATATATATATACAAAATATAAACTTGCATGGAACATCTAGCTTAAAATGTAGAGGAAAAGAATAATCAACTCTTAATATAATGTGCAAAGTATGCATTTCAACCCCAAATAGCAATACCAAAAAAAAAAATTTTTTTTTTACTTGCTTACCCCACACTTTGAAATAAACCACCCTATTGTCATATCATAAAACTCCATTCCTTAATGCAGGTATGACGGTAATAAGAGAAAGTTGAGCTGTGAATTGTGTTGATCAAACAAGAAAAGGTCAAAGGCTCAACTTGGCTCACTAAGGAATTCAATATTAAGGGAGGTCTTTTTAAGCTAAAGGGTTAACCTAATTTGCCTTCATCATTTTAAAACTTGAAATTAAATCATAATGTGAGTTCAATCAGTATGCAAAAGAAAACTCTAGAGATGCAAAATCATGAAGGTGCACACTTAAGAAAAGAAAATCAACTGAAAATAATATCAAATTATGAGGCTCAAAACTCACAAAGGTGGGTTCTCAAAGATTTATATGTCATGAACCACAGAATGTGAAAATTAATCCTGAATGAATTCAAATGCTAATCTCTATGCTGATATTAAAGTCTCAACTATAATGCTAGAATCACAGAAAAGATCACTAAATTTTCAACAATTATACCATGCACAACAAAAACAATAAACAAAACAAGAGAAACAAAACAAAAATTAAAGAAAAGCCAAAAGATTACCCCACACTTTAGAATTTACATTGTCCTCAATGGAAAACAAGAATAAAAAAAAAAAGAAAAAGAGTTTAAGGACAACCTGTTTTCCATCGTACCCTGGTGAGGCAAAACCTAACTTTCAAACACAGATGTTCAAAAACAAAATGCAAGAGAGCTTTAGGGTTTCTATTTATTTAAACTTAACATAAAATCAAAATCGCAAAATATAAAATTATAACTATGAAAAAGAAATTCAAACTAATGGGTTGCCTCCCATTTGGCGCTTCTTTAATGTCATAAAGCTGGACATCATGCAAGACTAGGAATCATAGATCAAAGTGCTATCACTGATCCTCACTTCTTGAAATCTTTTTTTATATGGTTTAACTCTCTGGCAATTTACTTTAAAAGTCTTATTGGTTCTAGAGTTAAGCAATTCAATAGCACCAGAAGGACATACCTTAGTTACCTCAAAAGGACCACTCCATCTTGACTTGAATTTACCTGGAAACAGACAGAGTCGATAATTAAAAAGTAAAACTTTCATACCTGGACTCAATGTCTTTCGCACAATAAATATGTCATGAAGTGCTTTTGTGCGCTCCTTGTAAATCCTCGAGCTCTCATATGCCTTTGGGTTTAGGCACCTTTGGGTCTCCCTCACTGATTTAGCCCCCTCTTCTAAAGTCAGTGTCAGCTCCAATTTATCTGGGGAGTCTGTCTGCAACACAACATCTGAAACAACTGCTTCAACACAATTAATTAAAGAACATTCCTCATACAAAGCAGTTGTTGGAATAGGAGAAGTGTTAAAAATAGAAAAATCAACAGTTTGTCCTAAGACATTCATTGACAACTTACCATTTTTAACATTTATTAAGGTGTTGGTAGTAGCCATAAAAGGCCTACCCAGCAGAATAGTGTGTGCAGATGGTGAAGGGTTACTTCCTTCCATGTCAAGTACTATGAAATCCACAGGTACTATCAACCCTCCAACCTTAACTAACACATCCTCTATAACCCCTTTCGGGAATCTAAAAGACCTATCAGCTAATTGCAACACCATTTTTGTTGGTTTAAGCTCCCCTAGTTCTAACTCTTTAAACACAGAATAAGGCATTAAATTCACACTAGCTCCTAGATCGCACATGCCTTCAGTTCCTTTCCCATTCCCCACAGAAATTTGAATTATAAAGCTTCCAGGATCCTTTAGCTTAGGAGGTAGTTTATGCTGCAGAACAGCACTAGCTACCTCTGAAACTATCACCTTTTCATTCGTCTCATACCTCTTTTTCTTGGTGATCAGCTCTTTGAAAAATTTGGCATGTTCTTTATTGCCTCAAGTAAGGGTAAGTTAATACTTACCTTAGACAGCATGTTGAAGATGTTAGAAAATTGCTTATCTGTTTTATCATCCTTCAACCTGCTGGGGAATGGTACAGGTGGCCTGTATGGATTGCTTGCCTTATGTAGATCTGCTTTAGGGGACTTCTCCACTGATCTTTCTCCAGCACCTTTGTTCTTTGGATCTCCTTCCTTCTTGTTCCCTTGGTCACCTGCAGTCACAGAGTCATTTTCAACATTAGTGTTAATTACCTTACCACTTCTAAGAACAGTGACTGATTGTGCCTGCTCAGTTTGACTTGGGAATTTCCCCTTTTGTTGAATCTGCATCTGTTGTGCAAGTTGTCCTACTTGTGTCTCCACTTTCTTAAAGGATGCTTCTAAGGAGTCCAGCCTCTTGTTGGTCACTTCTTGATTTTTAGCACTGACTTGGATAAAAGCTTGTAAACTTTCCTCCAAACTCTCTATCCTAGACTTCCCTTGATTTGAGGATTGGCCCAGCTCTTGGTTCTGACTCTGGAGCAAATGGAAAGGCTGCTGAGCATTATTTGTTGTCCAGGAAAAATTGGGGTGACTCCTCCAACCAGGATTGTAAGTGTTAGAGTAAGGATCATTCCTGGCTCTTGGTTGAAATCCCCCCATAGCATTGACTTCCTCAGCATTACCAAAAGACTCATATGCAGAAGGGCAAATATTCGCTCCATGCCCCAAAGTTCCACAGATTTCACAAATTTCTTGAGTAGGAGAAGAAATATTATTCTTCATATTCAGCATCTGCACTTGCTTTGTCAACTCAGCTATCTGATTTACCATTTCACTATTGGCTTCCACTTGGTTCACCCCTTTGCTTCTTCCTCTTGCACTCTTCTGTTGAGAATTAGCTCCCAACATCTCAAAAATATCATAAGTTTCAGCTGTTGTCTTTTCTCCCATGGCTCCCCCAGCTGCATTATCAACAGTGTTCTGAAATTGCTGGGTTAAACCATCATAGAAGAACTGATTAAGAAGTTGAAGCGGGTAATGATGATGTGGACACTGGATCAATAGCATCTTGAATCTGTCCCAAGCCTCATGAAATGGCTCTCCTTCAAATTGAGAGAATGTAGCAATCTTCCCTCTTAACTCAGCTGTCTTTTGGTGTGAATAGAACTTGCCCATGAACTTGTTATAAACTTGCTCCCAAGTTGTCAGTGATTTTTCAGGCAACATCATGAGCCAGCTCTTTGCCCTATCCTTCAAAGTATAAGGGAAACATCCCATCCTCAACTGATCCTCTGTTAATCCTCCCAATGGAAAAGTGTTGAGGGTGGAGTAGAAATCCCGAATAAAGTTTAAAGGATCTTCATTTGGAACTCCATAAAATGATGGCAGCATATTGTAATGAATGTTCTTCAACTCATAGTTCCTTGCTGCATCTGTCAACCTTATACAAGATGTGGAAGTCCCAATGACAGGTCTAGCAAAATCTCTCATGGTTCTTTGTCTTTCTTCAGCCATTTTAACAGATTGTGCAGATTCTGACTCAAAATCTGAAGTGTCTTCCTCTGAAGAATCAAATCCTATGTACAGCTCAAACTCTTCCCTACTCCTTTTCACTCTCTGAATTTCTGGAATGAATGGATGTAGCTCTCCTTCGAGTGATCTCCTGCCTTGCATAAACAGAGTTTCTAGAAAAACAAAAATATTAAAAGCAAAAGACAAATAAAATCAAAAATAAACAATGAAAAATAATCTAAAAAATATATATATTTTTTATAAACAATTTCGCCAATTAGCTTCCCCGGCAACGGCGCCAAAAACTTGTTGCGCTCGAATTAACTCTACCACAAAGCGTCACTTGCAAGTATACGAGGTAGCTGTAGCAAAGGTGATCGCCCCAAGGTCGTTCTCTCAAGGAAGCTAAAGTGGTTAATTGCTTATCAGATTATGTTTAACAAGTAATAAAGAGATTTAAATTGCTAAATAATGAAGAAGATTACTTAAAGTTTAAAACAAAGAAAATTAAAATAAGCTGATGTTTTGATTCACTTGATAAAATGGTCTAGGGTTTGCACTTCTCTACTACTTATATGTATGAACGGTTATTCCTCTTAACTAATTCAATTTCAAAGATTAAATCTCAAACAACTCAACTAATCGAGTCAAGGAAATAAGCTCTCGCATTCAAACCTCTTTCAACTAATCTTGTTATAAGTGAAATAATCTTTTTAATAGGTTATATCTCTAATTCACCTAAGTCCCTAATTGAATTATTCAAGTATTAAACTTCATCTCTCGATCCATCATCTAATACCTTAAAACACATAATTGGGTGTCAATCAATTATATATTAACAATGTTTCATTCAATCAAGGCTAAAGAAATTATTAGCTAAGAGAATAACCAAATCATACAATCATAGCAGATCCATACAAACCCTAGACTAGATCAAATTAGTTCATAATGCAATCAAACATATTCATCTCATTAATGTTCAAAGAAATCAAAATAGACATGATAATATCCATTCAATGAAAATAAAGAGAATAAGTTCGAGAACAAAACCAAGTTACAACTCCTTGAAGCTTCTGAAGAATCTCTTGTTCAAATCTTGCTAGAAGGATGTCTCGATGGCTAGAACAATTTAATCTAAGCTAGTTTAATCCCAAAAGTGAAATCAAAATCAAGAAAACTAAGTTAAACCCTAGCTCCACTCTCTTGACGGCTCAAAAGTTGCTCAAAATCGTCAACCCCTCAAACCTAGCTTTTCTTTTCCTTTTATACGAAACGTCCGCTTTAAAATTCGGGACGCGCTTGGTTCATGAGGGAAACGGCCAAGTCAGAAGTGACTTGGCCGTGTGAGTAATTTTTGGAGGGACACGGCCAGGTGACTTGGCCGTGACCCTTGCATGTGTCCACCACTGAATGTTTTATCTTCTTTTCTTCTTTGTTGAGTGACACGGCCAAGTCAAAAGTGACTTGGCCGTGTTGGACTTCTTTTGGAGGGACACGGCCACAAGACTTGGCCGTGTCCCTTGCTTGTGTTTGCCTCTGTGAAGATGTAATTCTCTTTTGCTTTGGAACTAGGTGAGACATGGCCAAGTGGAGATGACTTGGCCGTGTGGGTCTTCTTTGGAGGGACATGGCCACAAGACTTGGCCGTGTCCCTTGCCTGTGTCCTCTTCTATGCTTGATTTCCATCTTTAGTTTGGTATGGGACACGGCCACAAGCTTGGCCGTGTCCTCTGCCTGTGTCAGCTTCTGTGCAATCTTCCTTCAGTCTTGGTTCCTTGGCTTTTTAACCTAAAACAAAACATCAAACAAACTTTAAACAAAAAGTAAATAAACAATAACCAACAAAACATAAACACTATACTAAAAACTAGATCAAAAACAACATAAACACTAAAATAAACTAAAACTATCAAAATTAATGAAAACACTAAACAAAACCGATAAAAACTAACAAAATACCTAAATAAAACAATAATTATCATAATAAACAAACTACAAATCTATGACAAAAACTAACAAAACATAGGCAGACAAGAAACCTTTCTTGTCAGTACAACAAAATAGAAAAAGCCTTTACCTTAGAACATACAAATATTTGGATATCCAATTCATAATATTCAGTACATGGGACATATAATTCTTGACCTTGGTAGATGATTATAGTATGGTATATAGGTTTGTTTGATGAATCACTAGTCATAAAATGTATCTTTTCTAACCAAGTTTTTCAAAATGATTGAAACTCAATTTGACACCAAAATTAAAATATTAAGGACTGACAATGATTTTGAGTTTCTTTGCAACTATACAATGCCAAATACTACTTTCTTCTTATGGAACATTGCGGCCAATAACTTATGCCTATACCCCACAATAGAATAGGGTAGTAGAGGGAAAGTACAAATATATACTTAAAGTGGCAAGGGCCTTATGATTCAATTCGGGTTACCAAACAATTTTTGAGGGGAAGTTATTATTCATACAACCTTCCTTATAAATAGATTTTCAATAACTACTGTAAAATGGTAGACCTCATTTAAATTTTTATTTTTCAAACCACTTATTTACAACATCCTTAAAATATTTGGTTGTTTAGCCTTTGCAATGAAAAATACTCTCCATAAAGAAAAGCCTGATCTTAAGTCTAATAAATGCATTTATCTTGGTCATTCTATTATACAAATTGCATACAAGTGTGAACCCTTAATTTTTCAACACCATTTGGTTCGTTATGGACGCTTGGAATCAAGAATCACCTAAATCGATCATCGAATGGTTCGAATGGGCTGTTTGAAATTTACTACTTGAAATAGGCCCATTATAGCATCCTTACTGCAACAGGGCCTACGGTTGTCACAAGGTCTGCTGCAATAGCTATAAGTTGCCTGGTGGCAGCCATTGCCACCATCAAAGATAGATTTTTTGCCTTAATAGCGATTTTTGCCTCTGTAATGGCCCATTTTGTTACTGAAGCGCTTTTAAGCCTCTTTCATTCGATTTTCCACCTTAAAAACTTTATAAATGGCCCCTCACCCCCTATTTTCCACACACCAACCAACCAAACAAATCTTATTTCCAGTTGATTCTCTCTCTCTCTCTCTCTCTCTCTCTCTCTCTCTCTCTCTTTCTCTTCCTTTTTTCTTTAAAAAAAGGTTTAAGCTTCTTTAGCAAGAACCATATGAAACTTGCTTTAATAGCTAGTTTGGGTGCTTAGTCCTTCTTTAGATGCTTACTTTCTTTAAGGAACCCTAAGAAATTACTTCTTTAGCAATCCTAACCCTAGAAAATAGTGGAATTAAGGTCTGGTCACGTGCTTAAGCCTTTGCTATCGAAGGCATCAAAGAAGGTAAAAAAAACCTAACCCTAAATTTGATCTTTTTTATTTATGTTTAAATGGATCTATAAATTGTATTTTGAAATGAACTTTGATTGAACATTGAATGAACCTTGAATGGATCTTTGAAAGGATGTTAGGTCCCAACCTATCTCTCTGCAAGTGCATAGAATATTAACAAGTAATATAATGATAAGTAGAGCATCGTTCCCATGAGGAGGATAATTCTAAGTACCAAATAATTAAACTGATTATTATTTGAATAATCAAATTTGATTTATGATTAAACTAACTGGAATGAGAATAAATTTCTAATAATTTAAGACTTAAAGTTTAGTCACCTTTATTCATTTATCATGATTTTTCTAAGGTATTGATTTAACTCAGTTTTTCTTTAATAAATGGTTGGATTTTCCTAAATTAAGGTCAAGTCTCTCTTAAGTACTAGAATTATTATTGAATTCAATCCTTATGTATACTCTCGTGATCATAAGTAATTGAATCAATTCATTAGGTTTTGTGAGAATCTTGAATTAACCACTTAAGTGTTAACCTTATCTCTAAGTGAAAACTACTTAAGATTGTTATCTCCTTGGACTAATATTATGCTTCCACTCTCACTTCATTACACAACATCTCAATTCAATTAATTATTGGCCAAATAATTAAAGCATTAAAATAATTTAAGGATAAACTAAAATAAACCAAATAAATATTTATAAATCCATGATAAATTCAATGTAATGGGCCAACCCTAAAGAAAATTAGTTCTTCATTATTGAAATAAAAATATTACAAATATTCAAAATGGCAATTAAAAACATAATTTTAAAGAAAAAGAAATGTCACTCTATTTCTTTGAAGAAGAACTTAACTTGGATCTTGAACTTCTCCTTGAACCAGATTTTCACTCTTCTTCTCTAAGAAACTCTAAACTAAATTTATTTCTTGAATGAATCGATTTAATTCTTATATATCTTCTCCTTTTTTGAAACCTTGGAGGAAGTATATTTATATAGAGTGCTTAGAAACTTCTTTAGTAGAGAAAAACTGAAAAATGTTGAAGTAAAACTTGGTTGGTGTGTTCATTTTTAAAATTTCCAGCTCAAAAACTATAAAATATAGCCCATGGGCATGGCTTTTGAATGCCACGGGCATGGCATGTGTGAAATCTGATTTATTTCATAAAATTATTCAGCTGACAAAGTCGGTCTAATGGGTCACAATCGTGGTGCTAGTCAGCCATAGGCATGGCTTTTTAACTAAGGTGAAAGCTCTGACTTTTCTTCCTTTTCTTTCATTTGGGCAGTAGGGTTTCTAATCCCATGGGCATGGCATTGAATTTTGTTCTGGAACTTCCTTTTTTCTTCTTCTTTTGACAAGGCAGACTCAAGTTGAAATCGACGAGCATGGTATTGGATTAGCACAGGCGTGGGATGTAATTTTTCTTCAATTTTTCATCATTTTTCTTAAGAACCTTGTATCTTGCCATTCCAAGCTAAAATATAAGAATTCTAACTCAAACAAACAAAAATCTATTAAATTTAATTAGAAAAAATTAAAATCATGGTTAGAATCTCACAAAATATTATTCAAAATATCACTCTATCAAACTCCCTCAAACTGAAATCATTGCTTGTCCTCAAGTAATTTTAAATTTATCACTATAGAATTTCTTATATGTTTAGTTTATGTATAAAAATTTAGACAATTAGATCTTCAAAATGTAGATCTTAAATTTAGATTCATAACTCCACTTATTTCATTTTCCCCTCCTTTACCCAATAAATTTAATCATTTGCAATTAACCATTAAACTTTTTAGAATAGCAAATATTCTTTTTATGCAAACTTAGCCTATTCTCATATGTATATTTAATTGAGCTTTCTCCACTAATATACCTTACTAAATTAATGAAAATCAGAAGGAATTTTATTGAGTTGTAATGTGGTTTATAAAGGTGAGGGCTAAAATAACGTTTAATTGAAATATGTTACTTTCCTTTCAAAAAGCTTTTCTTATTTTTTCACACTCAAGAATCCTTTGTCCTTAACTCCTTGCTTGCTTGATTTTATTGGTTTAAGGAGAATTTAAAAAATATTATATTATTTTATATTATTTTTTATAAGCATATATATATGTACATATAAAAATCCCCAAAACTTTAAAATTAAGAATATATTTAAAGGATCCATAATCGAATAAATTTGAGAACTTCAAAAAAAAAAGTAACCTTAAAAAAGGTAGTAGTTTTGATAAATTAAATCAAAGAAAAACTCAAGCTAAATATCTTTATTTTAGGCTTAAAGGGATAAACTAAAATATGGTGGATATAAGATTTTGGTTTAACAAACAATGCCTAAATCATTTTTTCTTTATTTAGCAAGGTTCAATTTCATCTTGAAAACTCCTTTAAACATGTTTTAGGCATAGGCAGAAAATAAAATGAAAGAATATAAGCTTTTCCAAGTGTCCATAATCAATTACTTTCAACTAAATAAAAGGGCTCATTTGGTTCAAAATCCATAAGATATAGTTATTTTACCAAAATTTTGACCTTATATTTCAAAAAAAATTAATTGAAAAAATTTTAACGCATAAAATAACATATAAGTAGCCTATAATGAATTTTATTCTAGAACAACTTAGAGAAATCCAATCATCCTTAAAAATTCAAACTAAGTTTATATTTAATATAAAAATTTAAAATACTAAACCAAACAATGCCAAATGCAACCATCCACATAAAAACTTAAAAATAAGCATAATATGAAATATCCAAAAAGAAAAATTAACTAATAAAAGTATCACAAGTTCAGCTGCCAAAATAGAATTGAAAATTCCCCCAAACTTTAAATATCAGTATCCTCGGTGATCTCCATCACCATCATGACCTCTAGGTGGATCGGGTTGCTGTGGAGGTGGGTAGTACACGCCAAACTGGGGTGAAAAAGGTCGTGATATGCTTGCTCAATCTAGTTATTTGAGTGGAGACAGTATGTACCGTAGTCTCAACACCTCCAAGTTGCTACTCTATGCTCCCATGCATCATTCATATGGTTTATGTCATTTTAAAAAGAATCAAGTCTGTTAGAAAAATGCCCAAATGATTTAGGTGGAATAGAAGGTCTGGCCTCATAAGGGTGAGGAGGAGAATGTTGTTCCTCTTCAGTGTCCTCAAAATCATCAACCTCTCTCATTAACTCATCCTCATCAATGCCCACATTAGCATCCGCATGACGTAAAGCTACATAAATTAATCCTCTCTTTTTTGCCAATCTCATTACAAGAACCGATATCATGTCAGTTGTGGTTTTTATAGGAACCGGTGTAAGATTATCATAACGAATACCAAGAAAATCCATAATTTTAGTAATTAGGCCCCCAATGAATATCTTTCCCCTTGGTTTAACAACTTCTTCACACCATTTTGCAAATCAATGCCTGGTATTAAATGTTTCCCTTTCAAAGGCACAATAGAAAAAATGCAATTTCTTAGAATGTACATTTTCTTGACTTTTGCCTCTACCAAAAATAGTATTAGCTAAGACAATATGAACATACCTATAGAGTGGAATGGTAAAATTAGTGGCCTTAGAACTCTTACTATTAAATCAATTAAGCATAACCTAGTCCAAGTCTCTTGTTCTTTAAACCCTTCAGCAAATTCAAAAGTTTCATGTAATCCTACCATTCCTATGGCATCTCCAAAAGTAGAAATATCCAATCATAATCAGTGTTAGCCAATCTAAAACTTGCTTTTCCATTGTGCCAACTGAACCTATCCGAAGGGGTGAACATAAAAGTGCTAAAAAGTTCTAAGGTAATCTCTACATAAATAGGAAAATGCATGGTTGCAAATGATAACCAATTAACAACAGTAAATATTGTCACTAAGTCATTATTCCAAGATAATTTTTCAACAACATCTTCATCAATGAATCTAGAGGGCATTATTTTTCAAGAATTAAGTTCATGGTACCTTTTGCGTTGGACTTCATCTCAAAATTGAATTTGAGGATATATATTTGGAGGTTTAGGAGTTATTGATGAAGGTGGCAATGAAGTTGAAGAAGATTCCACTTGTCTTCTCCTCTTAAAGCTTTCTCCGTTGGATTTCTTGACTTGAGTCTTACTTCTTGGCATTTTAATTTGATGAAAGCGATGAAAATTGGTGATTATTTGATAAAAAAATAGTGTTTAAAAGTGATTTTGGGTGTGGGAAAGTAGGTTGGGGTCATGGGATTTGAAATGGGTAGCCAGGGTTTACAAAATGAGGAGAGAGAAAAAAATAGGATGTTTATATAGGAGCTGGTACATCACGGGTGTGGTCCTCTAGGCCACGGGCGTGGTTTATTATTTTAATTTGTGGATAGATTACATTTAATTCACACGGTCATGGGCTCCACATGCCATAGGCATGTCATACATTTTGTCCTGTAGAAAATTTTTGGCAATTTCAATTTTAATCCCACGAGGGTGGCATCTTGGCTACCATGATTGTGACCTTTGGATCTGATTTTGCCTTAACTTGTTTCAATGTTTGAATAGAATGGTTTGCATTCCCATGGCTGTGGGTTCCTCGTACCATAGTTGTGGCTCTCTTTTTACCTTGATTTCTTGTGGTTTTCAATCATAATTACCTAAGAAAAACAAAAATTAACATATGTTAATGAAAATTTTTAAGGGAAATAGAATCAAAATTCAAATAAAAACATAAATATATTTGGATTGCCTCCCAACAAGCGTTATGTTTATAGTTGATAGCTCGACTGTCTCTGTCTTAAGTTTTAATTGAAGTGATAGTCACATCCAATGTCTATTGGTTCGCCAATATAATAAGGCTTCAAATATTGGCCATTTACTTTGAAAGTTTCTCCTCTATGATTTTGAATGTCTATTGTTCCATAAAGATAAACCTTTACAATTTGGAATGGTCTCGACCAACGAGACTTTAATTTTCTAGGAAAAAGACTTAGCCTTGAATTGTAAAACAAACCTTGTTGTCCTTCATGGAATTGCTTTGGTTAAATTGACATTTCATTGCCATGCTTTTGTTCTTTCCTTGTAAATTTTGACATTTTCATAAGTGTGCAATCGAATTTCATCCAACTCACTTAATTGCAGAAGTTGCTTTTGTCCTGTTACTTTTAAATCCATGTTCAATTGTTTGATGGCCCAATATGCTTTATGCTCTAACTCAACTAGTAAGTGGCATGCTTTTTCGAAGACAAGGTGATAAGGAGACATACCATTTGCAGTTTTGAAAGCTGTTCTATAAGCCCAAAGTGCATCATCCAATTTAAAAGACCAATCTTTTCTTGAAGTGCTAAATGTTTTCTCCAAAATCCATTTAACTTCCCTATTTGGTATTTTCACTTGTCCACTGGTCTGAGGGTGATAAGGCGTTGCCACCTTGTGGTGTACTCCATATTTCTTAAGAAGAGTGTCAAAGCTCTTGTTATAAAAATGAGTACCACCATCACTGATCAAAGCTCTAGGAACTCCAAACCTTGTGAAAATATTCTTTCTAATGAACTTAATTACCACTTTAGCATCATTTGTTGGACTTGTGATTGCTTCAACCCATTTGGATACATAATCAACTAACACCAGGATATATTGACTATTGAATGAAGGTAGAAAGGGTCCCATAAAATCAATTCCCCAAATGTCAAGAAGTTCAACTTTAAGGATTAAATTGAGTGGCATGTCTTATCTTTTTGAAATATTCCCAGTTCATTAACAATGATCACATGACTGAATAAAAGCTCTTGTGTCTTTATACATTGTTGGCCAGAAGAATTTAGATTGCCAAATTTTAGCAATTAGTTTAGAAGTGCTGGAATGACCACCACATTTTTTCGAATAACAAAACTCTAAAATACTTTTAATCTCTTCTCCTGGTATGCATCTACGAATTATTCCATCCCCACAATGCTTAAATAGCAGAAGTTCTTCCCATATATAATGTTTAACGTTAGAAAGAAATTTCTTCCTTTGAGCGTATGTCAGTTCTGGTAGAAGAACATTACCTGCCAAATAATTAACAAAATCAACATACCATGGAATAGAATTTTCAATAGAGAAAAGTTGTTCATCGGGGAATGACTCATTGATGGGTAGTGCTTTTTTATTTATTTGATTCTCTAATCTTGATGGGCGATCTACCACTAAATTTTTAGCTCTTTTTTATCTTTTATTTTAAGATCAAATTCTTAGAAAAGTAAAATCCACCTAATCAGTCTCGGTTTAGCTTCCTTTTTACTCATAAGATATTTGGTTGCTATATGGTCAGTAGAAATAATAACTTTATAGCCTAAAAGGTAAGATCTAAATTTATCCAAAGCAAAAACTACAGCAATCATTTCCTTTTCTATTGTAGCATAATTGATTTGAGTGTCTTTAAAGGTTCGGCTTGCATAGTAGATGAATGACTTTTCTTATCCTTTCTTTGACACAAAACAGCCCCAATTGCGTAATCAATGGCATCACACATGAGCTCAAAGGGTAAAGACCAATCTAGTGGTGAGATAATAGGAGTTGTTGTAAGAGCTACCTTCAACCTATTAAAAGCAATTAAACATTCATTATAAAAATTACAAACAGCATCTTATATCATAATTCACACAAGGGTTTAGTAATTTTTGAAAAATCTTTAATAAACTACCTGTAAAACCATGCATGTCCTAAGAAACTTCGAACTCCCTTCACATTAGTTGGTGGTGGTAGCTTTTCAATGATTTCTATTTTAGCTCTGTTTACTTCAATTCCTTCTTTAGAAACCTTGTGTCCAAGTATAATCCTTTTTTCTACTATAAAGTGGAATTTTTTCCAATTGAGAACAAGGTTTGTTTCTTCACATCTTTTAAGTACCGATTCCAAATATTGTAAACAATCATCAAAAGTAGAACCATAAACTATAAAATCATCCATAAAAAATTCAACAATTGATTGTACAATATCAGAAAACATAGCCATCATGCATCATTGAAAAGTGGCTGGTGCATTGCATAATCCAAAGAGCATTCTTCGATACATAAAAGTACCATATGGACATGTTAATGTAGTTTTTTCTTGATCTTCTAATTCTATAGGAATTTGAAAATAGCCTTGTGAGCATAAATTTTTACCCCCAATCCTAGTGGAATTGTTATTGTGACCTCGACACTGTTAGGCACTGGGTCTTAGAGAACACGAGCCTAAATCCGGAGAAAATGGAGTCGCCACCCTGATGGACTGGGAAAAAGAAAAGGGTGGATGACTCAATTCCTAAGGAATCCCCAACTCTTTAATGGGTTGAAAAAAGTTGGGTACATGTGGGGAAGGCGAGAATGACCCAGCACCCCCCACAATGCCCGATTTATTGAAACCGGACTCCTTTTCAAGTCTAAACATTATAGAATTCTTAATTATTATGATATAATATATACTACATGCGATAATTAAAATAAAAGCATCATTGGATTAATAATCAAAGTAATGTCCAGATAAAATAAATAAATGGACACCCATCCGAGGACGAAAACATGTTCTTACATCGTTTAATGTCTAAAACTAAGTAGGACACCCACCAAAAGGTGAAAACGTGTCCTTTACATTAATCCAAAATTTTAAAATAATTTAAATTACATAAGATTTAACTAATAAGGTACTCACAAAGTGAAAATATACCTCTTTCATTATTAATACTAAAATAAACCAATAACAAGAATAAAAAAATATTCATCCATTCATCATAAATTAAATAAATCAACCATCAAAAATCAAATAAATCATTCATCAAGACATATAATAAATCACATAATCAAATCTAAAACTAAATGAAGCAATAAATATGTAAATTTATGGTTCACATCTTAAATTAGGGTTTCTATGATAAAATTAGAGTTTTGAAACTTTAATAACTAAATTATGGTTTTTTAAGATGAAGATTAGAATTTTAGTGTTTAGGAAAATAAGATTAGGGTTTTTAGGGTTTAAGAAAACAAAATTAGGGTTTTTAGGGTTTAGGAAAGCAAGATTAGGGTTTTTAGGGTTTTGAAAAATAAGATTAAGATTTTTAGGGTTTTAGGATTTTTGGGATTAAGAACTGGTTTTAGAATTAAAAACTGGTTTTAGAATTTTAATATTTTAAAAATTGATTTTAGGGTTTTATATTTAAAAGTTGTTTTAGGGTTTAATTTTGAAACTGATTATTGAACTTTTTAGGATTTTGAAAACTTATTTTAGCTACTATGACGGTTGAAATTGATTTAAACAAGTTGTTTTGAAAATTGATTAAAGATCTTAATGTAGTTTAATATACAGTAAACATAGAAAACAATTAACCTTTTCATTAATCATATTTCATTGGATTATACCTTAAGTGATGCTACTGAACGTTTTATAAATGTATAAGAAAACCACATAGAACACTAAAATAGGAACAAAAATGGAACAATGAAACAATATGAATGAACTGTTGTAAATTTAAAGTAAACTGGACAAAGAATTGCAAACCTCCTCCATCGTTGGTTCCACCAATATTCCACCTTGATCAAGTTTGTAGAATCTTCGTTGAAATAGGTTGAAGAAAGACATGTTCTGCCTTCTGGTTTGGTTGTTTAAATCTTCTACCCTCTGCTTCCTCAAGTTACTTGGCTTTGTATGCTTGTTTCTCTGCTTAATGGTTATTGTTCATTGTCGTGTTGATTCCTTGATCCTTCTCCTTGATCAATCTGTTTAACCTGTATTTATAAGGAATGATTAGGTTAAACCTAATCTTTGTTTCCTAATTAAACATGGTTTCCTGAGACATATCAAATTAAAACCATCTTAATCTGACTTGAACCAGACCTATATAGAACAAAAATAATATGAATTTGAGGCTAAACTGACCACATCGAACCAAAAACTCCCTAGTTCTACATGGACTGGTGCCCATATTGAATTGGGCATGGCCTAGTTCAATATGGGCATGTCCATATTGAAATGGGGCTTTTCCAATTCTATATGGGTGTCCATATCAAACTGGGAATGCCCCAGTTCGACATGGACATGTCCATATCAAACTTGGGTGTGCCCAGTTTGATATGGACACACCCATATCGAACTAGGCATCCCCTAGTTCGATATAGACCCATCTATATTGAACTGGGGAGTCCCAGTTCAACATGGATGACCATTCTCGAACCAAAATGGTTTTCAGATTATTTTTAGGTTTAAAAACCGTATTTCAGACTGTTTCGAGGTCTTAAAAGCTGAACCTGACTATTTTAGGCCTTATAACAATTGGACCAATTAAAATAAAAGCTTAAAATAGGTTTAAGCAGTTAAGAATGGATCGACAAGTACTTAGGTCATCTTTAATCAAGATTGGACTAGCATAGGGTTAAAATTAAGGGTCTATAAGCCCGAATAACCATCTAATAAACAAAAATAAGCATTACATGCAAGTCTTTGAAGCATTTGATCGATAAATAGTAATGGAAAATGAACCTTTCGGGTGGCTTTATTTAACTTCCTATAATATATGCAAACACACCATCCAGTAACTATTCTTGAGTGAATTAATTCATTATTTTCATTTGTATTTATGGTCATCCCTCCTTTTTTTAGGAACTACATGGATAGGACTCACCCAGAAACTATCAAAAATTGAATAAATTATTCCAGCATGTAATAACTTTGTTACTTCTGCCTTTACCACCTCTTTCATATTTGGATTCAACCTTCTTTGTAGGTCTATTATAGGCTTAGAATTTTCTTCCAATAAAATCCTATGCATACATATTGAAGGGCTAATTCCCTTAATATTAGATATAGTAGGTATCTGAGCAAGTGCTTCTGCAAAAGAAATATTTATGTGAAGTTGTTTAAATACTTCTAAAAATTTTTCATATTGCTTATCTAATTTTTGCTTCTTTAGTCATTGAGGAAAAGGAATTGGAGGCACATATGGTTTGACAATTTCTTTTGGTGCTTCCTTCTCCTTGATTTCTTCTTCCTTTTCTTTCTCCATTACCAATTTTGGAGTTTGGTTTGGTAGAGGATCTTCAACTTGCAAACCACTTCTTAAGTCACAACTTTGCAATGCTCTCTTGGATTATTATTATTTTTTTTTTGCTAGGAAGAGCTCATTGATTCCAATTATGGAGAGAACTTGCAATTTGACCTATTTATGTCTCAAGATTCCTATTCTGAGTTGAGAGAAGTTCAATCTTTTTCTCAAGCTTTTCATGTTACTTTTCAATTCTATCCAATCTCTTTGATGTTGCTTTAATGAATTTCTCCAATGCTGATTCATATGATGGCTTTTCTAGAGGATGAAAACCTTGATTTTGATTTTTTCATGTATGGAGGTTGATAAGGTGCTTTTGGATTGCTTTGATTTCTACATGATAGGTTAGGGTGATTTCTTCGTGTTGGGTTGTATGTGTTTCCTGGACGAAATGTCAGGCCTCTATTTTGATTGCCCAAAAACTGGACTTACTCCATAACTCTAATATCAGTTGTATCATGGCTTTCTCCACATCCCTCACAAGTTGAAGATGAAGTAAGGTTGACATGCTCTAATTTCTTTGCTATTGTGTCTACCTTAGCTGCAAGCAAAGAAAAATTATCAATTTCATATAAATCTGCAACTCTTTTATGAACACTATATTTTATTTGCTACCATTTCTTCAATTAAATCATTTGCTTCAGAAGGATCTTTATTCATTATCACACCACCGGCTACTGCATCTATTGTGCCCTTGATATTTGGATGAAGACCATTATAAAAAGTTTGAATCAAAAGTCATTCAGGGACTCTATGGTGAGGATATTTTCTTTGCAAGTTTTTGAATCGTTCCCAAGCTTTATATAAACTTTCCCCATCTTGTTGAGCAAAGCTTGTGATATCATTCCTCAATTTAGCCATTTTTGCATGTAGGCAATATTTTGCTAAGAAAGCAGTGGCTAATTGATCCCATGTAGTTAATGTACCTGGTGCTTTTAAAGTGAGCCAATGTTTTGCTTGATCCTTGAGAGAGACTGGAAAAAGTCACAAACGGATTGCATCATCCTATACTCCACTGATTTTGAAAGTGTCACGCATTTCTAAAAAATTATAGATGTGAGCATATGTATCCTCATGTGGGAGACCATGGAAAACTAATTGTTCAATCAGGTTGATAAGTGTTGGCTTAAGATCAAAAGTGTTGGCTTGTACTGGTGGTTTAACTATGCTAGACCTTGGTTGAGCTAAAGGCATAACATATTTCTTTAGGGTCATATTTTGAGGATCCCCCATGGTTGATTCTTCTTTAGATGAATCTGTAAGATTATCTATTTTATGAGTTTCTGCTGAAGTTCCTTCCACCTTTTGCCTTTCCTTTCTTTCCCTATTCTTCTTCCTACAAAACTGTTCAATTTATGGGTTATATGGTGCAAGTTGGATATTTGGATTTCTTCGCATATAAACCAATAAGAAATGAATTAGAAAATAAAATTTCTAAAGCAATAATAGTTTTATATTATTAATATTAGAATCGTCGCCTCCCTGGTAGTGGCGCCAATAACTTGTTAGGTCCCAGCCTATCTATCTGCAAGTACACAGATCGTTAATAAGCAATATAGTAATAAATAGAGTATCGTTCCCATGAAGAGGATAATTCTAAGTGCCAAATAATTAAACTGGTTATTATTTGGATAATCAAATTTGATTTATGATAAACTAATTGGAATGAGAATAAATTTTTAATAATTTAAGACTTAGGGTTTAGTCATCTTTATTGATTTATCATGATTTTTCTGAGGTATTGATTTAACTCAGTTTTTCTTTGATTAATGATTGAATTTTCCTAAATTAATTTCAAGTCTCTCTCATATACTAGAACTATTATTGAATTCAATCCTTATACCTACTCTCATGATCATAAGTAATTGATTCTATTCATTAGGTTTTGTGAGAATCTTGAATCAACCTCTTAAGTGTTAACATTATCTCTAAGTGAAAACTACTTAAGATTGTAACACTCTTATACCCTACTTACATATAATACATACACCCCATATATATATAATACATATGTAGAATATAGGAACGTCATAATAATTAACAGTAGAAAATCCTTTAATGTTTAATAAAATAAATTATTCTTTAAAACAAAAGTTTAATAGGTAAATAAATATATGCATAAATAATTAATTGAAAAAATATAAATTTTACTAGAAAATTTATGAAAAAAATTTACCAGAGTTTTGTTTGAAATTTCAACGTTTCCCAAATGTCACTACACACAACCTGCATAAAAGATACTTCCAAAGATATATATATTATAAAATTCATTCCTTCTCCAAAAATATCATCACTTCATCAATGTATGAAAAAGTATCATGTAGATATCCAATATTTTACAAAACAAGTTTAATATACAAATGATATTTATTTAATATACAAAATCTATATTACACAATACATAAATAACACATGAATGCAACACCTTCAAGATTAGTCTCGTGGCACTTACAACCTCAAGTCTCATTCACAATCAGGATCACTCTAGTCAGCACTTCTAATCACTTGTGCGATACACATTACTGCGCTAAGATTTACAGCTTAGTGGCATATATTTAAAAATAATAAAAATTATACACATACACATTCTTAATTTTTCATTTTATTTATCATGCATATTTCTTTATTTATACATGTTAATTATCAAATCCATTATACATAATACCAAGTTTCGTGACCCAATTCTGTTTATATCACCTCAGTCTCTAGACCCAGCTATGCTTAGGTCTATCATTATATGCATTGTTAATCACATCTCATTACTTATTTCACACTCCAATAATTATATTCCATTTCCATAATACAATACACATATACACATAAACTTATCACAAACACACACACGTTGAGCCCAAACAAATTTATATAGTATTCTGATTCTAGAGATATTGTTATAGTCTATCGCGACACTGGGGATCTAAGTGTCATAACCGTCCCCTGACGACATCTCTGCATTCGGCCCCGAAGACAAATAATAGTGACGTCCAGTGTCTGGCCCGAAGGCAAATAATAGTGATGCCCAACATTTGGCTCGAACGAAAATAATAATGATGCCCAGCGTCTGGCCCAAACATAACCAAACTTGTTTTTATTTATTATTTTAGGTATATTTTTATATCATTTCAATACATTCCATATTCTCATTTTCTTTTCATTATTTTTCCATATTTATCAAGTGATTAACTCACTCATGATCACTTCCATACTTCATCTCATTATATAACTTACAAATGTGACTCTTTCCACATTTTAACACCTTTCACAAGCAAATACATATTACATATCTCATTACATATTCATTTACCATTTCTATTTTAATATTTCTCATATTATGTCCCCATGTTCATATATCATTCATTTCTCATTCCTTTTCAATATTTATTAAGTGATCACCATATGCTATGATCACTTTCATATTGCATTTCTATATTCTCATTTACTTTGTCAATCTCAATATTACACAATTAATTTTTCACTTTTAGATTAAATTTATCGATTTTATCATAATCATTCTTTTTTACATATTTTCCTTATTTTCATATTTTTAAAACTATTTTCACATTTTTATATTTATTTTCCATATTCTAAATTTTATCCTTTTTCATATTTTTCGTTCATCGAATTTTCTATCCATGAGTTACATTCACAATGTGACTCATTTCCCACATTTGCTCACTAGTCATTAGTATGTCCATATTGGACAACACACTACATATATCATATATATATATATCCATATTGGATTATTGTCAATGTGAAACCCAACATATAACTATGCCATAATGCATGGATTATATGTAAAATCATAACTTGCCATAACATTATACATTCATAACTCTCACTTACATTTAATGAAAAAAAAATAATGTTTAGTAATATGTACCAACCTCAATTATGCAAAAATCCAATGCCAATTCACCTCCCAAATCCTATTTCACCAATTGCCCTTCCTCTCTTTAATTTTGTAACTTTCCTTTACTCAACCCTAAACCACATCATAAGTTTCAATTTAGCATTAAAAATTTATTTAAATACACTTTAATCATTCAAATATCATTTACATCAATTCCAATAAGAATTCCACCAAAATACTATTTTTACCATTACTACCTTATTCAAACTTTATTTTATCAAGTTCATTTTTAATATTTAACTATAAAAACATCACTTATACATCAATATAACATTAAAACAATTCACTTACATAACTATGAAAATCTAATTCAAAAATATAAATTTCATATAATATAATAACTATTAACATTAACTTCACCAAAACCTACTTCTATCACATTTTGAACCTTAAAATCATAACATTTACATTAAAACAACACTAATTCATCTTATTAAAATAATTATCAACATCATCTCATTAAAATAAGTATCAACATCCATATTAGAAATCTTAATTTACACATAATAGGTCCATAACCATAAACTTAACCAAACGCTCTCATAATCAATTTCTAATCATAAAATCGTTATATATGTATTAAAACAATACTAAATTCATCTATTACCATAATTATAATTAGCCATATTATAAACCATAATTACACATTTTCATTATCAAACTCAACTTCCATTATTTATGCTTATTTCCAACAACCAATCAACAAATCATGATATACTCATCCTTTTAGCTTTAATTCTATCAATTTAAGCAATTAAACACAACTTTCTCTCTCTAACTAATTCAAACATAACCATAAGATTCAGAATTTAAAGCTTTAAAGAGAGGATACTTACTTGGTATCTTAGTCTTTCTTCAAAATCAACTTAAATATTCTTTAAATCCCTTATAAAATTTGATATATAAGAAAAAATCACTCTTCTCACCCTCTCTCAAATGGCACACGTTGAAGAAGAAGAAGAAGAGGAAGAAGAAGAGGAAGAAGAAAATACATCCTTTATTTCCCTTATTCCTAGCCACAAATATAATTAATAAGATATTAATTTAATTAAAATATAATTAAATACTTGGATATTTAATTTCCCACTTTTAAATTTCACCAATCATGTAATTTCCTTCTTTGACTTTCCTTTCTTCTTCTTCTATTATTATTATTATTATTATTATTATTATTATTATTATTATTATTATTATTATTATTATTATCATTATCACCTTTTTCAACACCATTTTATACTTTATATATGTATTGTATATTCCATGGATATTTATATATTTTGTATATGTCATTTATATTTCAAACAATTAATATCTCTAATATTTCTCTCTTCTTTTGACTTTCTTTTTCTTTTATTATTTTTATTTATTTATTTGCTCATTTATCATCTTCCCATCACTAATTAGACATATATGTTTATATTTCATTTATATTTCAATTATATAATATGTATATGTATATGTATAGGTCATATATATATTACTTATATATTACATATACTTTTATGTACATGTTTATGTAATGTATATATATTATGAATATGTAATGTATATTTAATATATGCATTTACCCATATGTATATATGTCATGTGCACCCTATGTACACATTAAGTAGACCATATATCAAGTATATAATATATATACATATAACCAACATACATAATATACATAATATATATATATGCTATGTATACATTAGGTATATATAACTCATATACCTCCAAATACTTATTTAATTTCTCCAAGATCACGAATATTATAATTCTCACCACTTAATCATTATTAACCACATAATCTTTTACTCTCCCCCTTAAGTATACTCTTAATCATTTTTATAATTACCATGGTAAAGACCAATAATAAATATTAACTTTTCACTTACTTATATCCAATATACATTTAGTCTCTAGTTCTTCAAAAATACAATTAAATTCCAATTTCATACTTCCATTCATAAATCAATTACACAATCATCAACTATTTAAATAGCATTAAACTATCCAATTGTATAGCACAAACCAATCCAAAATTCCAATCAAAACTCGGCCGTATCTATGTAATAACATGCCCATACATTTCAAATCATTTTTGTTATTACCTTTCAAATTTCATGATTCTTCTCTTTGCTTCCTTATCATACTTTTCCTGCTATCTAAAATTATTAATGATTCTTTAATCTGTCATATTTTTTTTATCATTTCTCAAATTTTATTATTCCCTTACAATTAATGTAAAATCTTCTGATCAAGCATAATTATCTTTTATTCATTCTTCAATTATGCACTTATTTTAATTATGAATATACATATGTCAAACTTTCCTTATATAAATCTTACTTTTCAAACTCGTCCAATGAATTGATCTCATTGTTATCTTTGATAATCTAACATGAATTACAGGTACTTCCAAAATTTACTCATCAAATTTTGATTAATTCCATCCACTTAGATCAAATGAACCGTGTCTTGATTAATCAACTAAATATCATTCATAAAATAAATTAAAATCCATTTATTATGAAATCATTATATATCCATTATTAAATTTTTTTATCCATCTTAAATATCCAAAAACATATTTATTACTTTTCTCATAACATCCATTTTCACATAACATATTAATAAACACATCTCAATCATGCAACCAAATATGGATTGCATGTATAACCTCAACTCATATTAACTTAATAAACTATTTATATAAATTCAAATTTTATTTGTTCAAAATAAGGAAGAACATTTAAATTTTTTTTATTTACTTATAGTAAATCTTGACTAAACCAATACTATATGTCACTCTAATAAATTTTCAATATACTTCCATAATAAACATATTAGCTAACATATACTAGTTATCCCTTTAATTTAAATTATGATCTCTTTGTTCTAATTTATTAAAAACTCTATATTCCTTATTTATACATATACTAATCCATATGTAAATTTTCATAATTTTCTATATTCCTCTGTGACGTAAAATTAATTTATTACTTACTTCTACAAATTTGCATAACTTCCAAACTTTCATGTCAATCTCAATTTTCAACTTTTCTTTCATCGCCAAATCTTCACTAAAAATTATAAAATTTTTAACCATGTGTAGTTGATACATATGCAGACTTATATTTAAAATTTTATATTTTTCTCAACATATTTACTATTTTTTAAAAAATTAAGGAAAGATGATTGAAAGTTAGGAAGAAGAAGATCTTTTAATCACTAAACCTGTTTTAACCCCATATGTTGAAGCAGCAAAAGAAGCCTTTGAAAGTTCTTTCCAATCCTTTGAAATAGCAAACACTTCATATGTTGGAGAAGGATTGGTCATGCCAATGCCTCGATTATCAGCTATGGCTATAATGGTAGCAAGAGAAATGTTAAGGGTAAGCTATTCTCCAGGAAAAGATTTAGGAAGACATGAACAAGGAATTAATGTCTTTTTGCTTCCTCCCAATATTGAAAATAGAGTTGGATTGGGATACAAGATTACTAAAGAAGACAAAAGAAGAATTCAGGAAGAACAAAAAGATCGTCGACTAGCAAGATTGACAAATTAAGAAACTTTAGTGGGGAAAATGATATTCTCACCCCTAAGGCAAATCTTTAGAAGTGCTAGTTTTTTCCATGAAGAAATAGAGATGGCAGGAGATCTACGAGATATGGAAGCAATATCTAAAAATTCATTAGTGACTATGGTAGATGAAAATGAGCCTCGTGATGAAGTAGCTTTATGGATTACACTATTGTTACCAAGACAAGATCCGAAGAATTAGAAAGCTTATGAATTACCATCTCAATCAAAGTAATCCAAATAATTATTTTCCTATAATTTTGCGTAATATCTTAGAAAAATGTTAGCACGGCTTCCTTTTTCAAATGTTTCAAAATAATTTTTAATAAAATAAAATGCATGTTTCACTTCCATTCTTGATCTCTCCTTACTACTTTCATTCATTTACTTTCTGCTTAATTTCTATACTTTGGTAAAAAAAATTTCTTTATACTCATTTTACCTAGGAATGCTAATGATGAATTAAATCTTGATGAAATTAAGTCTGGATATGATTTTGATAATCTTGTCTTTGAAATCACATCTGTTGAAGAAGATGAAGAGAATTTTCACCTGAAATCATTAGGATGATGGAACATGATGAAAAAATTATACAATCTTCAGAAGAAGCAGTAGAAATAGTGAACTTAGGAACCCAGAGAAAATAAAAAGGAAACAAAGATTAGTGCATCATTGCTACTAGAACTCAAAGAAAGGATTATTAAATTCCTAAGAGAGTTTGTCTATATCTTTGCATGGTCATATAAGGATATGCCGGGGCTAAGTACAAACATAGTTGTGCATCATTTACCATTAAGGCCAGAATATAAACTCGTAAAACAAAAGTTGAGAAAAATGAAACATGATGTTTTGTTAAAAATAAAAGAAGAAGTAAAGAAGCAGTTTGAGGCAGGTTTCTTAGAAGTGGCCAAGTATCTAGAATGGGTGGCTGACATTGTTCTTGTCCCTAAGAAAGATGGAAAGGTCAGGATCTGTGTTGATTATCAGGATCTTAATCGAGCAAGTCTAAAAGATGATTTCCCTCTGCCGCACGTCGATGTGCTAGTAGATAATACAACTCGATTCCATATATTCTCGTTAATGGATGGATTCTCAGGGTACAACCAAATTAAAATGAATCCTAATGACAAGGAAAAAATAACTTTCGTCACTCTCTGGGGAACATTTTATTATAAAGTGATGCCTTTTGGACTGAAGAATGCGGGGGCAACTTACCAGAGAGCAATGGTTGTCCTATTTCATGATATGATGCATAAAGAAATTGAAGTATATATCGATGACACGATAACAAAATCTCAATATGATGAAGACCATATTGCAGTTTTAGGAAGATTGTTTAAACAGTTAAGGAGATATCAATATTGATTAAATCCTGCAGAGTGTATATTTTGAGTTTCATCGGAAAAATTATTAGGGTTTATAGTAAGCAGGATGGGAATTAAAATTGATCCTGATAAAATTAGGGTTATATTTGATATGCCAACCCTAAAACTGAAAAGGAAGTCCGAAGTTTTTTAGGAAGGCTTAATTATATAGCTCGATTCATATAACAATTGACAGCTACATGTGAGTCTATCTTCAAGCTTTTGAGGAAAAATAATTCGACAAAATGGAATGAGAAATGTCAAATGGCCTTTGATAAGATCAAGCATTATTTGCAAAATCCTCCAATTTTGCAACCGCCTATACTGGTCGTCTTTTTCTTTTGTACTTGACAGTATTTAAGAGTTTGATGGGTGGTGTTCTTGGACAACATGATGACTCAGGAAGGAAGGAGCAAGTCATATATTATATTAGTAAAAATTTCACCAATTATGAAGTAAAATATTCTATGTTGGAAAGAACTTGTGCTGTATTAGCATGGGCTGCTCATCGATTAAGGCACTACATGCTATATTACACCACCTTTTTAATATCTCAAATGGATCCCATTAAGTATATTTTTAAAAAGCCAGCTTTAACTGGGAGAGTTGTTCGATGAAAGTTTTTATTGACTGAGTATGAGATTATATATATCACCACCCAAAAGGCGATAAAAGGGAGTATTATAGCTGATTATTTGGCAAATTGAGCTATTGAAGGCTATCAACCAATAAGTTATGAGTTCCCTGATGAAGGTATCATGTTGGTGGAAGAAGAAAAAGGATAAAAAAGAAACTGGATTATAAAATTTGATGGAGCTTCAAATGCCTTAGGGAGTGGGATAGGAGTGATTCTAATCTCTCCAAAAGAAAAATATTTTTCTTTGACAACCAAATTATGTTTTGAATGTACTAATAATGTGGTTGAATATAAGGCATGTGCTTTAGAAATACAAGCCGCTATTGACATGAAGATTAAAAGGTTGGAAGTATATGGTGAATCAGCATTGAAAATTAACTAATTGAGAGGTGAATGGGAAACTAGAGATTTGAAATTGGTGCCTTATTAAGAATATATTCTTAATTCAACTCAAAGCTTCGAATTCATCAATTTCAATCAAGTTTCCCGAATTGAGAACCAAATTACAGATGCATTAGACACATTAGCTGCAATGTTTTGACTAGATGCTTGTGGAAAGATGCCTCCCATCAAGATTGAAACTACAAGGGCCAATGCTTACTGTACAAACCTTGAAGAATAACATGATGGTAAGCCATAGTTTCATGATATTAACCAGTATCTCAAAAATAGGACATATCCTCCAGAAACCTCAAACACTGATAAAAGAAATATTCAACGACTAGCAATGAATTTCTTTTTGAGTAGCAATGTCCTATACAAAAGGAATTATGATACAATGCTGATTAGATGTATGGATGAAAGGGAAGCTTAAAGATTGATAGAAGAAGTTTATGAAGAATTTTGTGATACACATTCAGGCGGGCATGTGTTGGCTGTAAAATTATCAGAATGGGTTACTTCTAGCTAAAAATGAAATTAGATTGCATTAACTATGTTCGAAAATATCATAAATGTCAGATATATGCTGACAATATCAATGCTCCTCCAGCACCCTTGCATGTGATGATTTTTTCATGGCCCTTTTTGATATGGGGACTAGATGTGATTGGTCCAATAGAACCTAAAGCTTCTAATGGCCATCAATTTATTTTTGGTAGCAATTGATTATTTTATCAAATGGGTAGAGGCAACCTCTTATGCCAATGTGACAAAGAGTGTGGTCTTGAAATTTATCAAACAGAATATCATATGTCGATATAGTGTTCCTAAGCGTATCATCACTGACAATGCGAAGAATTTCAGAAATAAAGATATGATAGAGATGTGCTCAAAATTCAAAATTAAGCATCATAATTTCTACCCATACCGTCAAAAGATGAATGATGCAGTTGAAGTAGCTAATAAGAATATCAAAAAGATAATTCAGAAAATGGCAATCACATATAAGGATTGGCATGAAATGCTTCCTTATGCTCTTCATGATTATAGGACCACAGTCAGGACATCTACTGGGGCAACACCATTTTCTTTAGTATATGGAATGGATGCAGTATTGCTTATTAAAGTTGAGATTCCTTCTCATAGTTATTACAGAAGCCAAGCTTGATGATGCTTAATAGGCACAGAGTCGTTATGATCAGTTAAATTTTATAAAAAAAAAAAAGATTAACAGCCTTGTGTCATGGTCAGTTGTATCAGAAACGACTTATCAATGCTCATGCAAAGACGGTGAAGGTAAGAGAATTTCAAGAAGGAGATTTAGTGCTCAAAAAGATTATTCTTAGGCATCAAGACCCTCAGAAAAAATGGGCTTCTAATATGATGGTACATACGTTGTAAAGAGAGCATTTTCAGGAGGAGAACTCATTTTAGCCAATATAGATGAAGATTTGCCAAATCCAATAAACTCAGATGATGTGAAAAGATATTATGTCTGAAGTTGCAAGGAGGAGAAGAAATAAGACATGGGAAGTATAGTTAGGGATTATTCAAAGTCAATTCAGATTTATGATAATCAGATTTGTATGATTTATTGGTTTTCCTGAATAAAATTTTTCTTTTTCTTATATTTATAGCTTCCAAAAAAATAAATAAACATTGAGAAAGTAACTACCAAGAAATTTGACAAATCAAACTAAATATGTCCAATTTATACCTTAAGAGCATATATTTTATTAAATTTATTTTTGAAATACTTGAAAAAGAGGCACAACGCTAAAAGATGGTAAAAATAAAGCTTAGCAGATTCATATATGAGGCAAAAAAATATATCTATATAAACGTGGAATGAGAAGGGCGCACCTTGATGAAAGAAGTGCTAACAAGATATTTATAGAGGCAATTATATACGATGTTGTTCTAAGATCCAGAGTTGTTGCTTAAGCAGAACTCGAGAAGCTATTTTAAGGATCCCGTAACTAAAGTTAAGTACCGAATTTGTTCCAGATTCAAAGATTGTTGTAGTTTTGATGTTATATTTTTCTTTCAAAAAGAAAAATTCTTAATGCAAAAGGACGATTTTAAAAGTAAACTAACACTTTGTCTGAGCATTTATGTCATATCCCAAAGTTTAGGTAGTCGAGTATTAGGTAAGAAGGACATAAATAAGTGGTCAAATAGAGGCTCGAGATAGTCAAAAACAAAATCAGTGTGCAAAGGAGGCCCGTGAAGTCGACGAGACCTAAAGGTAATTTTTCAAAAGGCCGAGGACCTAAGAGTAATTTTCTGAAAAGTTATGTCGGTTCTTAATAGTGACCCTAACGGATGCCATAAATGTGTTTTCGAGATTAATCGGGTCGTAATGGTGGCGCACGATTTTTTTCGAAAACACACGTTTTTTAAGTTACGGGCGATTTTTCGACAAGGGCATTTTGGACATTTCCACTGGAGGGGCGATTTTGTAATTAAATATAACTTTGGGGGCAAAATTTAAAAGAACAAAAAGCCACTTTCAAGTGGCCAAATCCTAGCCATTAAGTCCAAATGGGTTGGACAAATCATGGCCATTGAAAATAAACAAATTAATTAAATGGAAATTAAATTATAAACAACTAATTTTGGTCTTCCAAACACAAGTAAAGGATCAAAAAACACCACCATCACCACTTTTCTTCTTCCTTAGGTCGTGCTCCCCCCTCCCTTCCATTTTCAAGGAGAAAATTTTCAAGTCTAAGCCATTTTTCAAGTGAAATTCAATAGGAAATAAGGTAAGATACCATCCTAAGTCTTATTCTTTCATTAGAATTAGGTATTAGGCTATGTTTAGGAAGATTTGATATTATGTTCATGTTGGGAAAGTATTAGTAAGTTGATGATTATGGTGAAAAATGATAAACTACTTAAAGGAAATGATGAAAAATGGTGATTATTAGTAAGAATAAGTAAAGGATTGTTAGAAAATCATAAGGTAGCATCATGTTCATATCTAGGGTTTGTTCTTACATATGTGACATGTTAAATTCATAGGAAATCAAGGAGATTAGAGAGGAAAGGAAGTGAAATAGACAAGAAGAGCAAGGAAAAGCAAGGTTTGGTACTTTAACTAATTGTTTGTTCATTTTCTTGAAATTTTTCTGTTTTAGAATTAGTGAAATGCTGTGACTTATATGATTTTTAATTAAATATAGAAAAATGTTCTTGAAATAAATTTTTGATATGTTGTGCCTCAATGCATCTAGAATGACTGAAAAATATTTTGAGTTGAATTTGGAATGGTTATGATTATGGAAAAATTATTTCTGTTAGACCTGCTCTAGGAGGTACCTTGACTGAGACAGCCATGTTTCCGGATTTTTAATAAAATTTAGAAAAATATTCTTCAATTAAATTTTGGATATGTTGTTTTTTAGTGAGTCTAGTATTTGATAAAAATAATTTGGAACCACATTGATTGAATTATTTTACGGAATTCACAAAATTCAGAACTGCTGCCAGGATGCAGGGCAACTGGAGCAGTCTGGTTGGGTGAACTACTTGACCAAGATTTTATGTCCAGTTTGATCTGAAATTTTAAAGGAATGATTTTAAGATGCAAAACTAAATTCTATAAAAATTTTAGAGTTTTTAGTAAAGTAGATTATTTTATACAATTTTTCAAAATAAGGATCAAGTTGAGTCCAAAACCAGAATTTACTATTCATATGGTCATTTTGCTAATATTCATTTGGTCATTTTTCAAAAGTAATCCAATTGATTCCTTATGCAAATAAATGAGCATAATATGTTATTAAAATGACAAAATATGATATTTCACGTTGAAATAATATAAGAAACATAAGTCGATAATTGTATAATGCATATTTGATTAAGAAATGGCATGAAAATTTTGGCTCCACTGGGTATCTGGGATAGTACTGAGTAGGGTAAGGGTATGATATATCATATTATATGTAGTGCTGCTTTAATATAGGACTTCGGTCCGAGTTATATAGGGCAATCGCCCGAGTTATATAGGACTCCGGTCCGAGGGCTTCGGCCACAGATTCCACAGGGCTTGGTCCGCAATTTTTTTTAGGGCCACAGCCACATAATATATATACAGTTGTTTCAGTTAGTTCCTTACCATACGTTAGTCTACCAAATTACCTTGTGGAGCGAACTGATAAAATGATAATAACTGAATATATGACATGTATGGATTGTTTTTACTGTGATATTATTTTTCAATACGGCTCATTGCTTTTAAAAGTGCATTATGCTTTTATTATTTATTTTCCGTAATTAGTTAAAGTACCCACTAAGCAATGCTTAGCGAGTTTAGTTTCTTCTAAACTCGTAGGCTATTAGTAAGGAGCCAGTAGCGATCAGAGGAGTCCTACGATCTGTCGGTCATCAACAAACTTAGGTGGTGCTCTTCATTTTGTATTTTGGTATTAGAAACTGGCATGTACTTATTTGAACAATACAAAGAGATAACTTGATGTAGCATGTAAATCTAGTAATGTATAATAACTGTATGGTTTTAAATTGAGTTGGGTTGTGAATATAGAAGTGTGAATTCTTCTTGCAGGATTGTAGTTGAGGTTATAAGGGTGGATTATTGGGAGTGTGCTTGAGTTGAATTGTGAAACAAAATATTTTTCAAAAATAAGAAAAATCAGTTTTGTCGACACTTAGGACCTAGAATTTTAAGGGAGACTCCGTCAAAATTTTTAAAAAATTTTTATAAGGAACATTAAGTAAGCTGACATAACCAGAGCTCATATCCCGATGTAGCATTCCTCCTCGGCTTATTCATAGGTCGGGAAGGGGTGTTTCAATTTGTGGTATCAGAGCATTGGTTTAGTCGATTCTGGGAGATAGGTAGTAAGTAAGTAACTATGTGTGCCATGTAAGATAAAGTAAGGAGAAAGTTATATGATGAATAGGTAGATGTACATGCCAGATAGAAATTGATAATCGAGTTATATGTTGATGAATTAAGCAGATAGCTATTTATGTCAATGTAGGATGTCTCTAGATTCGTGGCAAGCTATGGAACGAAACGTAGAATCGCAAGCATCTGGGTCTGCAGATGCCGAGGAAGCTCATAGACCAGGGTCAACAGCAGCTGAAATACCCGGTCCGGAGACTTATCTTAGGCAGATTGCAACAGCTTTTCAGCAAATGGCCGGAAGGGGCCCTGCTGTTGAGGGAGATAGGAAACCCCCGATCGAGAAGTTAAGAAAGTATGGAGCAAAGGAATTTAAGGCTGGTCGTGAAGAGGGATCTGAGGAAGCAGAATATTGGTTAGATAGTATCATTAGAATTCTTGACCAGCTCCAATGCACTCCGGAGAAAAGAGTAGTTTGTGCTACCTCGCTCCTGACAGAGGAGGCGTACATATGGTGGGATACCACGCAGCAGCGGGTTCCACCAGAACAGCGAACTTGGGAATTCTTCAAGAGTTAGTTTAAAAAGAGGTATATCACTGATGCATATTTGATTGCAAGGCGCAATGAGTTCATTCATTTGAAACAAGACAGAATGACGGTATCAGAATAGGAGAAGGAGTTTACGCGCCTTAGTAAGTATGGAAAGAAGTTAATAGAAACTGAAGCTGAGCGATGCGAGAAATTTTTAGAAGGACTTAATGATGAAATTAAGATACAGCTAGTGGCATTGGATAATACAGAGTTTTCAAAGTTGGTGCCTAAAGCATTGGATGTTGAAAAGGTGCAAGTAAATCTGAGGAATCGTCAACAGAAAATTCAACAGAAAAGAGAGCAAGCACAGAGTGCCCCAGGTAATCATCAGTCTGCTAGCAAGAGAGCTAAGGGTGAAGGATCCTTTATGAGTGTAAAGCAGAATTTAAGACAATCTAAAGGACCTAATTTTCAAGCTACCTTAGTAGCCAGCACGGGAGGAATAAGTAGAGGATCAAGTAAAGGTTCTGGAAGGACTGAATATACACCATACCCCTCTTGTGAGCATTGTGGACGAAAGCATAGGGGAGAATGTTGGTTAGTTACTGGAGCTTGTATACTTTGTGGTGCCACTGATCACCTTAAGAAGGATTGTCCTAGAAATATGGCAGAGATTTCAAAAGTTCCTGAAATAACACAAGTAGCAAGTAGCAGCGGTAAAGATCGAGAAAGAGGAAGAGGCAGAGAAAATGGTAGTAATCAAATAGGAACAAGATCGGAGACAGTAGATCGCCCTGAATCGAGAGCGCCAGCCAGGATATATTACATGAGGGCAGAAGAGAATAAAGCAGAAGGAAATGAAGGTACATAAGTTTAAAATCAGTGTCTTGAGTACATATGTGTGTATATGTGACGATTATTAGTTATATTGATGATGTGTAATTACACGTAAGAATCATGCATGAATAAGTAAGTTTCGAGGCGAAACTTAAATTAAGGGAGGTAGAACTGTTACATCCCAAAGTTTAGGTAGTCGAGTATTAGGCAAGAAGGACATAAATAAGTGGTCAAATAGAGGCTCGAGATAGTAAAAAATAAAATCGGTGTGCAAAGGAGGCCCGTGAAGTCGACGGGACCTAAAAGTAATTTTTCAAAAGGCCGAGGATCTAAGAGTAATTTTTCGAAAAGTTGTGTCGGTTCTTAATAGTGATCCTAACGGATGCCATAAAATAAGGAAAAAGTTATTCTTGGTTTCTTGCCATGTTCTCTGCAGCAATTCTGGAGAAATACAATAAAAAATTAATCAAACATAGAAATAGAAAAAATTTCTAATATAAAAGGAGAATAATAAACAATGAAAAAGAAAAAAAATAGAAATATTGAATGAAAATTTAGAATAATTCTCTTTAAGAGAATTATAGAAAAATTTAAATTTTTATTAAGTACAAGCAGTGTACATGATAGGATTTAAAAAAAAATCTCTCAAAATTAACTACTAACAAGTTCAACCTTTTTCAATAATTAAAGGCTACAATCAGATAAACACATTATATATTCTAGTTTTTATTATTATTTATTTATTTCTGTTTACTGCAACTCATGTTTTTTTTATTGCTATAAATCAATATATAATTTAAAAAAATATAATTAAGAAGTTGTTATAAATACAGAAAGTGCATATAAATAGCACAAATCCGGAGCATACAAAAATCCTAATTTTAGCTATAATATTCACTAAGCCATATCCAGTTATAAAAACCCTACAGAAAAAATTATCATCATAACAAAAAATGAATTAAATAAAAATATGATTAACTAAAAAGGGTTTAATATAAATATTTTATTCTTTTGAACCACACAAACAAAAAATATTACAGAAAAATATAAATAAAAAGAAACACATATTTTTTCCAGTGAAAAAATAAAATGAGAAATTACAAATTAAAAAATTCTAGAATAATGCATCTGTGAAAGATATAAAACATAACAAAAAAATCAATTTGAAGACAAATATAAATATATATACATATATGAACATAACGAAAGAAAAGAACACCAAAAAAATCATTCTAGGTGTTTAACTCATTTTATCAAATAAAAATTTCAAAAAAAATATGCATCAAAATATTTAACAATAAGTAAAAAAAATTACATCATCATTTCAATCTACTTCATTATTTGATAAAAATAAAATTGGAGCACTTGAAGGGATATTGATGGAATATTATGTGTAAGAGAAATAAATTTTCTGTAACAAAGAGAAAAACAGTATGAAATGAAGAGCAAAGTGGGGAGAGAAAACGGCAAAATGATATACAAAAGAATATAAGGATGCAGATATATGAGATTAGATTAGGTTTTTATTTAAATGAATAAATTTTTTTTTCTTTGCATACAGCTGTAACCTCACGGGTTACAGCTGCCAAGTTCTTACTTTTTTTTTTTTAACTTAAAATTCTTATTATTTATTTATTCCTTTTGTGTCCAATAGATTTGCTTCTTTGTACAATACCCTTTTTTTTTTTTTTATCAAAACCCCTTTATGTCATATTCAATTTACTAGCATAAAAAGGAAATTTGAGACACTGTAATGTGGCTAGTTTATTTATTTTTTATTTTTTTTATTTCCTTTTTTTTATTAAAAGAATAAGATCATCAAGTAAAATAATAAGACTCGTAAAATTGATTGGATTATTAATAAGTCGTTAATTTTTTTAGGTCAATAATTTAGCTTTTTTTTATATTTTTGTGTATTTATTAGTAATAAGTTTAGCTTTTATATTTTAAATTTTATATATCAATTTAATTGTAATAAGAATATTTTATCTTATATACTTTCTTTTCATAAAGTTGCATGAAAAAGATAATAAAATTATTACACTCCCATAAATTTTAAATTTGGATATGAGAATAAATATATTTAAAAAAAGTATATCAATAAAAATTTAGTAATTATATCAAGATAATAAATATAATAATTATTAAATCTATAATAAGAATATACAAGCTATTAACAAATAAAAAATAAATGTCATATAAAAAAATATTCTATCAAAATAGTGAGTATACTTATTAAAATTATATTTAAGAAATACATATATTTGTACGTGAGTTAATAGCCTATAAAAAAAACAGTAAGTAACAAAATCAACATACTCTATGAATTAAGTGAAAAATAAAAAAAATATTTATAAAATAATAAATATATTCATGTTTAGGAAATGGACATAACAATAAAAATTCAAACTACAAAGATTTTGATTTCGTCAAGCGGATACGCAGGTATTTGAAATCGATTTTCAAATTTAAGTCTACTTTAATTAAAAATATTTTAAAAAATATATATTAACAGATATTTTAAAAAATATATATTAACATATTATGAAATATAAATAAAAATATTAAAGTTAAAACAGTAATGTTCAGGGAGTGGACATAATTTAAAAATTAATAATAAATATAATAATAATAATAATAAAATTAAGCCATAAAATTTTTATATTCATGTAATGAATGCAAGGATTAAATAATTAAATAATAAATAAAATATACACCCACAAAAAATAAAAAAAATCATTAAATATAATAAAATAAAACTTAATAAAATTTAATAAAAAAATATTTATTTTCAGACAGTGGATATAATAGTCAAAAGATAAATAATAAAAATTGAGATTTGTATTCAGACAATGAATATAATTCCTTTTATAAATAAAAAATTTAGATAATAAAACATCATGATAATTATAGTATCAATTTTGGACGTTGTATGACGCTTTTCCTATCTTATACGTAATCAACCCTCGAATCTAAAAATACAGACTATTATTAGGTACCCAATCAAATCTCGTAATTGATTGGTAGCGACTCCTTACACATGAAAAAAATAATAAAAAAAATAACAATTAAATATAAGCTGACAAAAATTAATTAAATCCATAATATCCCGCCGGTTTCCCGTTGTCCCATGTGCAACATCGAATATTAACAAATAGACAAACTTTCCATTAAAATTTTAAGCTTATATAATGTCTCTAGATTGGTCCAAAATTCAGACAAAATCCCTTCATTGCACATATGCATAATTTTCAGCAACTATAATACGTATCTCTTTTTTTTTTTATTTGATATCATGAATTTTCTATAATTTTCCTTATTCATCAATTAAATTAATTATAAATCCTAACTTTCAATTGAATACTTCAAAGATTCTTAATCTAAAATCTCTAAAATAATACTTTCATTGTGTCACTCTGATCTACGGGTCCTAGATATTATCTCAACTTATATATGTTATATAACACATACTTATCATATTAGAGACCAACACAAGTGTCAATGCATATACATATATTAAAACTTAATTCACTATTTTAGATTTCTCCTTTTTCATTTTCAAACCCTACCTAAGTCGAGAACCTCAAATATAGGCTCTGATACCAAAATAAATATAATACCCTTATAGCCTATTTATGTATAATACATACACCCCGTATATGTGGAATATATATGTAGAATATAGAAACATTACAATGATTAATAGTAGAAAATCCTTCTATGTTTAATAAAATAAATTATTCTTTGAAACATAAGTTTAATAGGTAAATAAATATATGCATAAATAATTAATTGACAAAATGCAAATTTTAATAAAAAAATCTCTAAAAAAAATTTGTCAGGGTTTTGTCTGAAATTTTAACGTTTCTCAAATGTCACTATACACACAACCTGCATAAAAGATACTTCCAAAGATATATATATATATATATTATAAAATTCATTCCTTCTCCAAAAATATCATCACTTCATCAAATGTATAAAAAAAGTATCATGTACATATCTAATATTTTACAAAACAAGTTTAATATACAAATGATGTTTATTTAATATACAAAATCTACATTGCACAATACATAAATAATAAAAGAATGCAATACCTTCAGGTTGATCTCATGACACTCACAACCTCAAGTCTCATTCACAATCAGGATCACTCTGGTCAGCACTCCTAATCACCTGAGCGACACACATTACCGCGCTAAGCATTACAGCTTAGTGGTACATATTTAAAAATAATAAACATTATACAAATACACATTTTTAATTTTCATTTTACTCGTCATGTATATATTTATGCTTCTTAATTATCAAATCCATTATGCATAATATCAAGTTTTGTGACCTAATTCTGTTTAGATCACCTCAGTCTCTAGACCCAGCTATGCTTAGGTATATCATCATACGCATTGTTAATCACATCTCATTACTCATTTCACACTTCAATCATTACATTCTATTTCCATAATACAATACACATAAACACATAAAACTTATCACAAACACACATACATTGAACCAAACAACCCTATATAGTATTTCAGTTCTAGAGATACTGTTATAGTGTATTGCGACACTTAGAATCTAAGTGACATCATATGTTATGATCACTTTCATGTTGTATTTCTATGTTCTCATTCAATTTGTCAATTTCTCATTATTACACAATTAATTTATTTGTCAATTTCTCATTATTACACAATTAATTTTCACTTGTAGATTATATTTATCAATTTTATCACAATCATTCTTTTTTACATATTTTCCTTATTTTCATATTTTTAACTATTTTTCACATTTTTATATTTATTTCCCATATTCCATATTTTATCCTTTTTCATATTTTTTTTATTCATCAAATTTCCTATCCGCGAGTCACATTCACAATGTAACTCATTTCCCACATTTGCTCACAAGCCATGAATGTGTCAACATTGGACAACACGCCACCTATATCATATATATATATATATATATATATATATATGTATCCATATTGGATTATCGCTAATGTGACACCCAACACATAACTATGCCACAATACATAGATTATGTGCAAAATCATATTTTTCCATAACATTATATATTCATAATGCCCACTTACATTTAATGAAAAAAATAATGTTTAGTATAATGTACTAACCTCAATTATGCAAAAATACAATGCCAATTCACATCCCAAATCCTATTTCGCCAATTGCCCTTCCTCTCTTTAATTTTGTAACTTTCCTTTGCTCAACCCTAAACCACATTATAAGTGTCAATTTAGCATTAACAATTTATTTAAATACACTTTAATCATTCAAATATCATTTACATCAATTCCACTAAGAATTCTACCAAATACTATTTTCATCATTGCTACCTTATTCAAACTTCATTCTATCAAGCTCATTTTTTAACATTTAACTGTAAAAACATCACTTATACATCAATATAACATTAAAACAATTCACTTCCATAACTATGAAAATCTCTTTCAAAAATCTAAATTTCACATAATATAACTATTAACATTAACTTCACCAAAACCTACTCATATCATATTTTAAACCTTAAAATCATAATATTTACATTAAAAAAAAAATACTAATCCATCTCACTAAAATAATTATCAACATCCATATTAGATATCCTAATTTACACAGAATAGGTCCATAACCCTAAATTTAACCAAATTATCTCATAATCAATTTCTAATCATAAAATCATTACATATATATTAAAACAACATTAAATTTATCTATTATCATAATTATAATCAACCATGTTAGAAACCCTAGTTACATATATTCATCATCAAACTCAAATTTCATCATTTATGCTTATTTCCAACAACCAATCAACAAATCATAAAATACTCATCCTTTTAGCTTTAATTCTATCAATTAAAGCAATTAAACACAACTTTCTCTCTCTAACTAATTTAAATATAACCATAAAATTAAGAATTTAAAGATTTAATAAGAAGATACTTATTTGGTTTCTTAGTCTTTCTTCAAAATCAACTTAAATATTCTTTAAATCCCTTGTAAAATTTGATATATAAGAAAAACTCACACTCTTCTCACTCTCTCTGCAATGGCACACATTGAAGAAGAAGAAAATGAAGTAGAAGAAGAAGAAGAAGAAGAAAATACACTCTTTATTTCCCTTCTTCATAGCCACAAATATAATTAATAATATATTAATTTAATTAAAATATAATTACACACTTTGATATTTATTTTTTCACCTTTAATTTTCACCAATCATGTTATTTCATTCTTTAACTTTTCTTTCTTCTATGATCATCATCATCATCATCATCATCATTATCACCTTTTTCAACACCATTTTATACTTTATATATATGTATTGCATATTCCATGGATATTTATATGTTTTATATATGTCATTTATATTTCAAACAATCAATATGCATATCTCTTATATTTCTCTCTTCTTTTGACTTTCTTTTTCTTTTATTATTTTTATTTATTTATTTACTCATTTATCATCTTCCCATCACTAATTATACATTTATATTTATATTTCATTTATATTTTAATTATATAATATCTATATCTATATCTATATCTATATGTCATATATATATATATAGTACTTATATATTACATATACTTTTATGTACATGTTTATGTAATGCATATATATATTATGAATATGCAATGTATATTAAATATATGCATTTACCCATATGTATATATATCATGTGCACCTTATGTACACATTAAGTAGACCATATGTCAAGTATATAATATATATACATATAACCAACATACATAATATTTATAATATCTATATACTATGTATAAATTAGGTATACATTAGGTATATATAACTCATATACCTCCAAATACTTATTTAATTTCTCCAAGTGCTTCTAAGAGAAGACCACTACTGTTATAAATACGTCAGTATTTACATGCTTTAGAGGATTGGCTTCTATAATTTTTCTCTCACATATTTTCATACTCCAAAAGTGTGAGATTGAGGGATGAGGCTTGATTTTTAGATTGTGGAAAGTAAGAACTTTCCCTCTCAGTAATTGTTCTTCAAGACTGGTAGTACAAGCACAAGGTTATTCTTCCGTGGACATAGTCAGAAGTAAGATTTAAACCTCTTTCTTTTTGGATTTATTATTTTCAACACTGTTAACAAAGCCTTAGTTGTTTGTGCTCTATATTTTATAAATAATTAGATTGATTAGTTGTTTAAAAATACTTTTTTTGTGAATTATTTGTGAACTTTGGTAATCAATTCGTATGGACATGTTTAGGCATAAATAAAACTGCCTTAATGCTACATTTTATGCTATTTTATGATTCCATATGAAAGTAGATATGTAGAGTTTCGATTTAGTATATTATTTGCAAAAATTGGAGTAATATTGAGAAAGATATGACCTTCTAAAATTGGGTATTCAAATATAAAATTTTTGGATTTTCAAAAAATATTTTTATGTTCTTCACTCTCCTTAATGGTTACTGTGTGTACTACTCCCTATTATAGAGTGTCTTTTAATTTAAAATAACTATCTAGCCATGAATAGGGACCTTTTAAACTCTCGACCGAAAAAAGCCTGGTGTGTGGACCACACTTGGAGGCTGGAACCTGTATATTTTTCTCTCATATACCCTTTCCAACCTCATATGTGACCCGTACCCTGGAGCATGCTAGCCTAGTGCGAAATGACATGTCATTTCATACTGCAGCACATCGCAGCATGAAACGGCATGCCATTTCATGCGGAGCCAGCTGGCTCCTCCAGAAGCATGTTGCCACCAGATGCTGACACGTGACAACACCTGATTGAGCAAATTCTATTTTTTGTGTATAATTTATTTTTAGACTCCGTTTTTCATCATTTTCACTCAGTTTGACTCAAAATATTTTTTAAAATTTAATGGTAAATTTCAAATGATTTTTTGGGCTACAGAAAATTTTCTTTTAATTTAAAATATTATTTTTAAATATAGAAAATTTAATTTTTAATTTAAAAAAATTTCTTGGCCTAAAAAAATTGAGAAAAATTTCAGAAAATTATTTCTATATTATGAAAAATTATTTTGAGTATTTCTATCATAATTTAAAGTATTTTTATGCCACATAAATATTTTTAGTCCCAATTAGAAAACTAAAAATATATTTATAATACATATTATTATACAATATGTATATAATAATATTATTATATAATTTCTCTTAATATTTTTCTGTAATGAATTATAGAAAATGATTAAGAGAGTGTAAACTTCAACTGGTGGAATAAAATGCTAAGCATAAATTTTTTTAAAGAGGCAAAAATAAATGTTTTCAAAAATTAGTTATCAAAAAATTGAGATGCATCAAAGGGACTATATATTATGACATATCTTGTATGTCTACACTAATTATCAGTCAATTATTGAATCGGGTGCTCTGAAAATCGAATGATCTCTATATTTAACTTTAAAAATTCGATTGTGCATATTAAGTTTTATAAAGTTATTTATTGTTAAATCAATTACTTTCTAAATAGGGTATTAGCTTTAAGCATATAGATGGTTATTAGATATTTTCTCGAAAATGACACGTGTTAGAGGATTAAATAACTTAGACTTAAAAGAAATCTAAGTATGACACTAAGTAATGAGAGAGTATGAATACCAAAAATGATAATAACTTAAGATATAGTAACATGTCATAAAACTTGTTTGCAGAACTCGAGAAAGTTACAGAAGTCGAGAAAGTTGTTTCCTGCAATATGTGAATATATGGAACATGCATAAAATTAATAATTATGGATTTATCTTTAGTTTATTTTAGTATATCTAAAATAATTCGTGGGTATTTTCTTGCCATAATTATTATAAGTATATAATTTGTGAGCTATTTACTTTGTCTTAATTAATGAAATATGCATTTTTTTAATTATTTTGTACAATTAATATTTTGCATGACATTAATTATATTATTAATTATTTAATATAATTAATATAATGCATGGCATTGAGTATTTAGTATAATTAATTTAATACATGACATTATCAAAATTCTAAATTATTCAAAATATAGTTATAACACTTGGTTTGAATAATTTTACTTAAATATTTTTGCATATATATTTTATGTTGATATTAATTATGCATATGATCAAGACGATGATTAGAAACGCAGTGACCTTTTGACTCGAAATTGTATGTATGTTATTATCAATGTACAATTGGTTGTAAAAAATATTGGCATGCAAACTAGTGTATTAATAATATGTGTATATATTTGTCTCATGTAAATTACATATTTATTTAATATTACTTTTGCAGTGTTTTTAAATTTTATTATTAAATTTAACAATGTGCTATATTACATGGTACAACTATGTGTTGACATGCTAAAACTTTTTAAACTTAAATATTATCATGGAAAATCTGCTCAAGGATAATTTGGTCTACCCATGTCGTTTAGAAGTATAGAACCTTTAAGCTCACATCATATTGTTTAGTGCAACTAATGATGACATTATGAAGGAGTTTTGTAACCATGGACATACCAAGGGTATGTAAATATCTTCTCTAAGATATTTATTAAAATTTCTTTTGATAAAACTTCCATCTCTCATTACTAAGTTTGATGCTTACAAAGCGTCAAGTACACTTGATAAAGAGACAAATAATAGAGAAGTCAAACAAGTTTAGTAAATTATATAATAATAGTCATATGTTGACCTAAGAGCAAAAAATCCAAGTGATTATTTATTACGTGCCTAAAAGTTGGAAGTATATGAGAGTTTACCTAATACACTCTTGTTAATAAAGGGCTTTGCATATACTTCTTTGGAGATAGTAGCTAATTAGTTAGCTCCATGCAACTATGAGACCCAGTATATATGAACAAGTCCAGCTCAAATGGAGTTTTGGATAGCAAATGTGAGTATAGAAAGTTAAAGGCAAGGATAAAGATGATTAGGTTTAAGAAAATAAAAGTCTAAGATAGCCAACATGAAGGACTATGCCACACCTAATAAGGTATAACGAGAAAACTCACATGTGAGTGAATCCTTATTTCTAATTCAGTTTTATTAACTGAAGGATATCCTATATGGATTAAAAACTTGGGAGAAACTAACTATGTAATAAAGAATTTTGAAGCCTTCATACAAATCCGTCGATAAATCCACTTGAGGTACGATAGACCTTTATAAGGATCAACACACGTGTTGAAAGAAATGCCACATGCAAATGAGTTTTCCATGGAAGTCAAACCTTGTTGCTCAATTATGTCCTTTACGTTTCACAAATTTTATAGAATTTAACCTCTATATTTGGTTTGACTTTGACTTATTTTCTTGAAGTTCCATGATAATTAAGTACATTTGTATTTTGGGTAAATATTTTTTCTTTGTGGCTCTGGATATGTTTTTGAGAAGTTTTTTTTTCTTATTATGGATATTATAAGCACGATGGTTTTCAATATTAATTTTTTTCTTTATTTTTAACTTCACAATATTATAAGAAAGCTGTGGATGTGCTAGACTTGGTCTTATTGAAGGCCAACAAGGATTGGATCGATCAGTAATGACTGGTCTCCTATTAAATATTGATCAAGTGGAATTGTTTACTTATGAATTATGTCTAGCTGGAAAAATTATAAAAAAAAACCTTTTCCAAAAAAGGCACAAGAGCCCATATCCCTTTACAATTTATTCATTCATGCATCCGTGATACAATGAATGTGAGGGTATAATGCTTATTATTTCATCATCTTTATTAATGATTGTACTCGATATAGTCATGTATATTTGATAACACATTAATTTAAAGCCTTAAGTTGCTTCAAGATTTATTTCAATCCAGTTGAAAAATCAATTAGACAAGGAAGTGAAAGCATTTCAAACCTATAAACGTAGTAAATATTTGTTTGATTAGTTCAAACAAATGTATGATGAAAAATGAATAGAGTCATAACTGACTATTCCATAAACTTCACAATAAAATGTGTTGTTTGTAAGGAGAAATAGAACTTTCCTTTGAACGATTAGGTCGCTTATGGCTCAAACTATCCATCGCCCATTGAGGTGATATATTACCGAGAGTCATATTTATTCTTAATCTAGTGCCTTCCAATTCATTTACTTTCACTCCATATAAGTTATGGATAGGTTGGCATGCTTATCTGAGTGTCCCAAAATCCTGAGGACACATTGCTTATGAACATGATACCTCACAAAAATATGAAAAATTAGACCCAAGAGGTAAAAAGAGTATCTTTATGAAATATTCTAAACTATCCAATGGATATGTTTTCATGGGCAAGTAAAATAGTGGGAGAACAACTTAGGTTGAATCATAGATGTCATATTCTTATACAATGAATATTTTGAGCAAGGAAAATTAAATTAAGAACTCTCCTTATATGAGACTTTGGATCAAAATTCACAAGGACCACTTCATTCGAGTGGGAGAAATTTAGTGGACTTAACTCCATTATCAACTAGTCCGAATGAGAGTAATCCTAGTTCAAATGTGAGTACCAATTTGGTGGGTTAGTCTCCTCCAAGTGATCTAAAATAAAGAGTGATCCTAGTTCAAGTAAGAGTACTAATCCCAACTCTAGTGGGAGTACTATGGATCTTAATTTTATACACATATCAATATAACTTGATGAGACTGCTCCTCAAAATTTTGATTTTAGATGAAGCAACTATGAAATAATACCTCATTGACGATTTAAAATCAAAGGCAATAGGAAAGTATTCATTGTTGTAGTTCTGTCTCACAAAAAGATGAGCCAAAGAATATCTAAGAGGCTCTCTTGTGTCTTGCTAAGGACTAAATGAATAAATGCAATGGAAGAAGAATTATTTTCTGTGAGATCAAACCAACTATAAGAATTGGTAGATCTTCTGAAAGTATTCCAAGTCTTTGGGAATAAATGAATTCTCAAAATCAAGCAAAAACTGACAACAATCTTTTTCAAGATGCACATGGCTCTTCTCAATTCAAAGGGGTATATACTAAAAAGATATGTTTTCTCAGGTTATGACTTTTATATCTATAGCAAATTGTGGCAAACCTTAATATTGAATTGCATCAAATGGATGCAATATGACTGCCTTTTCTAAATGGAGAATTAGATGAAGAAATTTACATGGAATGACTGACAAGCTTCATCAAATAAGGTCAAGCAAAAATTTGAAGGTTGGAACGTCAAGCTATGATCTTAAGCATTTTTTCAAAACAATGACTCATTTGCTTTTATAATGCTTACCATGATAGATGAGGACTATTGTGTCTATATCAAACGACTGAAAGCAGAGTTTGTCATACTATTATTATATGTTGATGACATTCTAATTTCTGGAAACAATAAGGTGTTTCTAAACCACATTAAAGAGTGGTTATTAACCAATTTTAAAGATAAAAGACATGAGTAAAGTCACTTATACTCTTCCTAGTAAAGACTTCAAGATCGTTTGCAGAAATTGTTGTCTCTTTCATAAAAGAGACATATATTTAGAAAGTACTTAAATGATTCAAACTCATGGATACCCCAGTTGCTAAAGGCAAATGCTTGAGTTATAAAACTATTCTCCAAATCTTCAAGAGAATATAGAGCACAAGAAAAATATCACTTAGACAAGTACTATTGGAATTTTATTTTATATGCAATAGTGTATACAAGACTTTATATTTGCTTTCCCATTAGGTTGACAAGCAAATATAAATAGGTTCAGCACTTTGAAAAAGTAGCTAGAAGCATATTGTAAAAAAAATTATTTTCTTTTTGAGACATGGTTACACGTAAGAAAGTGAACACCAAATACATTTTTCTATACATCATATGGTTGCAGGTTTCTTTACCAAACCAATTATTAGAGATGTATTCATTAGGCGTACAAGTTCTCATAGATTGTGTAGATGTTGATGTATTTATATTATTTATCTCTCCGAGAATATGTTCACTTAACTATTTCTTTTATTAATATTGAACATGATGTTGTTTTGTGTTTACATGAGTTTAAATGTTTGGTACATTTAATGTTATTATGAGCATGTCAGACAAGATATAAATTAGCATTCTCACATGGTTAATTTCCTTCTATTTGTCTATGTGGCAAGTGAAGATGGGACTACTTTTAAGCTTTTTATCTAGGTGATAATGAGCTTGTGCTTGAAGCAAGATGGTCGTCTCATTTACAAATGAGATTTGTTAGTTACTTTTTGGGCTGGTTACATGTGATTATGCCCAATTCTATCTAAGTCGCCAGATGTTAGTTCTGAATCAAATTGAGTAGATGCGTGAACTCCAATTAGGCATTGAGTGTGTCTAAATTATCATCTGCATAGTATTTTAAATCAAAATTATATTTTTGATAGACATGTGCCCTAATGCAATGGGAAGAACATCGTGGCATGTGTTTCGTACCGCATGCGCAAAGTTTCGACCATAGGGTGGACAAAAGTAAATAATCTCAACTTTTATCAATGTGAGACCCTTGAGAATTCTGATTCTCAAAAAGATTACCTTTATGACTTTTGGTTGATTATTGAGATATGGTTAGATGTTTGCTATCTTAGGGTGTTACCAAAGGGTTATGAATGATTTGACTGAATGGGACATTTCTAAAAAAACGAGTTTAATCATGATCAAGGGAACTGAACTAAAAAGAAGATTACTAGATTATCACCTTTCTTTTTGTATCCATAAGTCGACCAATTATGTTTGTAAGCTTACATAATTAAGGGTACAAATTGTATTGGGATCATAAGAGGACAGTGAAAATGTGATAAGAAGTCTGGGGTAAAGCATACTATATCTACTCCAAAGTCATTTCAACAAATGAGACGCTATATATCCCTAATAGATGTATAGCTTAGAGCTCTCGTAGTATGCCAGTCGCATGGTCTATTAATCTAGTACGATCTGTCTTAAACCATGACCTCATTTTAAGCATATATCACGTCATGTATGAGTGAGAGATGTTGGTTTTGGGTCGGGTCCGCCCATGATGGGTAAATAAACCCGTGAACTAATATATGTTAATATATATTATTTAAATTATAATATTTATTTAATTAATATTATCAGATAATATTAAAATAAATGACAGAAAATAGTATCCTACAGTGATTAGAATAGTTAGAAAAAGAGTTTGATTTTAACTCTAAAATCAAACACAAGTCCTTCTGACAGAAGGACACTACTGCTATAAATACGCCAGTATTTACAAGCTTTAGAGAGTTAGCTGCTATAGTTTTCTCTCATATATTCTCATACTCCAAAAGTGTGAGATTGAGGGGTGAGGCTTAATTTTTAGATTGTGGAAAGTAAAAACTTTTCCTTTCTGTAATTGTTCTTCTAGACTGATAGTATAAGCATAAGATTATTCTTTTATGGACGTCGTTAGAGATAAGATTCGAACCTCTTTCTTTTTGGACTTATTATTTCCAGCAATACCCATTGTTGTCCTTCACAAAGGCGGACCCACGTACCTATCTCAAATTTTTTAAAAACATATATATATATATATATATATATAACTTATAGAAGTTGCCTCCCTCCCTTATGAAACCTTACAGTTCCTGCTCCCCATCGAGAATTTTCTCAATTTCCTTTTCATTGTTTGTTTCCCCTTTCTTTATTTCCCTTAGATTTTTCTTTTTCTTTTTTCCATCTAATTTGAAAATAATTATTAAAGAAGCTAAGATTTATAGGCTTCAAGAAAAGTTGATAATAAAGGTGATTCTATAATTGGCAAGTGAATTACTTACTTTTTGTTTTGTAAACCTTGAATTTCTATTTGATTCAAATTTAATTTTTTTTTCTTAGTTTTATTTGTAGAATTGAATCTAACAAAGATAAATAAGTATATTAAAGTAACAATTTTCTAATACTTCATTATATTATCAAAACCCCCATTTGAAATCCAAAATTGTTATTGTTGAGTTCTTGAATAATTTCTTTTTTATTCATTGAATTTTCTTTGGATTACACGTAACTAGAGATTATAATTAATTATTTAAGCATGAATTTAATTAATTGTATTGATTTTGCAATTAATAAATATAATTCTACATAGTGGAGACGTATTATTAGTAGAGATAATTTATATTTTTAATTTCATTTTATGTTTCTCATATAGGGCAAAGTTAGAAAATTAGAAATCTTAATAATACTTAAAGCGTTTAAATATTATAATTTCTTAATTTTCATTAGGTATTTTAATTTTAACTATAGTTGGCAGGTCAATATGACCATGAAAAAGAAGAAAATTTAATTAAATTTGAAGGGAAATGATTTAAATAATCAAATGATTTATTTTTTTTTATTTATAATAATTATTCTTTGCAATTTACAAATGATTAATTTGCACTAATTTTTCAGGCACTTAATTGATAAAATATAATTAAGCTATTAGTAGAATAATTATATTATGAAATCTTCAAATGTCAAGGTATGTATACGAGTGAATCTGGGTGATGGCTTTCAAAATGCTTGAGTGGTGATCTATTTTACGTGAATTTTATTATTTGTATATGATTTGTTCTTTTTTGATATATTAAAATTAATAGTTTAAATGTAATTTAAGATTATTTTGCAATGAGTATTTATTGTCATTTGATAGATTTTTAATATTTTTTTTAATTTTATTAATTGTGTAACTATTTTTCGCCCCTAATAGTTAATCCTGGGTCTGTCTCTCTGTGTTGTCAATTTATCATACTATAGTCCCTCAAAATTCACAATATGTACATTGTCGTCTTTTCGTCCATTTTTCATCTATTTCCCTAACAAAAACTGACATAGTACATAATATAAAACCACTTTAGCTTCTAAAAGTGAAGATCGCCTTTGTTTGCATTTTTTTTTTGTGTTATAGTTTTTTTTTCCTCTAATTTGCTATGAAGAGCCGAGAATTACCTAATGCTCCAAATATATATGGGATGCCTTATTGTTTTATCTTGTTCATATAGTCATCGGGACTAGTCATCGACTATGCCCTTTTTACTTTCGCTTTACATTATTTTTCATGCCTTTGATGAAGTTTTTGCTTGTGTCCTATTGTGCACAAAGTTTTGACTGGTACCTTGATGAAAGAGGTCTTTAAGTGTCTCATTGAGTGAGATTTTATGGTATCCCATACAGAGAAGTCTTCATGTGCCTAGCTTGTATATGAATTGCAATAGCTAAAACCTCTTCTAAAAATGTTAATTAAGAGTTCTTGCATTAATTGTTAACCAAATAATACACTTTATCTATCAATTTTAAGTGCCTTCTTTTTGTTAGTAAAATAAAAGTTAGTACAAGTATAAGCATATATTTTCTCTCCTCTTTTTTCCTTTTTTTTTCTCCTTTTTAATTTTTGCACCTCAATATTAACCTTTCTATTTTAAAAAAATTATGATGACTTAAATTTCTTATTATAGTGATTTTTGAAAAATAAAAAAAATATAATATAACAAAATAATGGTGATAAAAATATGTAAAAGGTGACTACCACAAATGATGAATGCATTCTTCTTCTTCTTTTTAGAGAAGGAAAAAAATGAAATTTTATAATGTTTTTCTCAAGTGGTCTCAATGCCTTTTGAATTAGTAATAACTTATATTTTTCTTTTAGATTTATAGTTGTTTGGTAAAACAATTTAGTAATTGTGAATCTCTTAACTAGATGATAAATTTATATTTGAATCCCTACCTCTCAATGGTAAAAAGGATTTGATTCTAATTTTAATTTGATTGCATGCCTTAAACTTGTGCACAAGTTAAATTTATGGTGAAGGAAAAAAAAAAGCAAATTTTATTTAAAATTTTATTTTTTAACAATGAAAGTGTATGCTCTATTTGGGAGGAGATCAATAAGGTTTGGATTTAAAAGGTCCTAAAACCATGAATATATGTTTAGGATGATGGATAGTTAAATAAAGTAAGGTTTTTTTGGAAGGCCTCCACCACCCAATTTTTTAAAATTTTTATTTTTATTTGTTTTATATATTATTGTTTTTGTAAGTAAATAGATTTCGCAGTCTTAAAAGTTATAAGTGTAACACAACAAATTAAAATGAAAAATAAAATAACAATAATATAACTCATTTTTTTAATAGAGGGATCCATTCAATCATGGCGATCATATATTGTTAATGAAACAAAGTGAATTCATTTTATACTTTCACTTTTCTTTTCATTTCTTCCGTTATTTTTTTTCTTTTTTCTTAGATTTTCTCTTTCTTTTTTCCATTAAGTTTAAAGACAGTTTTCAAAAAAAAAAATTTCAGGCATCAAAGAGAGTTGATAACAACCAAGATCTTATAATAAGTAAATTGTTTTGATTTATTTCCATTTTTTCTTTGAAAATCTAAGTTTTTATTTGAATCAAATTTGAATTTTGTTTTGTTTTACTTGTAAAATTGAATTGTAGTAAAGGTAAATCAGTATCCTAAAAATAAAAAATTGTAAAAAATTTAATAAATTATCAATATCCCCATTTGAAACCTTAAATAATTTTAAGTTAAATTCCTAAATAATTTCTTTATTTCCATGGCATTTTATTTGAATTATAAATATTTAGAAATTGTAATTAATTATCTAAGCATGAGTGTTTAATCAATTATAGTGTTTTTCCAAGGCTGGCTAAAATTTTTAAATTGGAATAGGATGAGATTAATTGTGATATAAACTTAAGTTTTATGTTATTTTTGTAATTAAATGAATAAAATAATAATATAGAAATTATTGTGTCAAAAATATAATATATTGATATACTATATATTGTTGGCCGAAATATTTAATAAAATTCAAAAAACTTTTATTGTGAAAATATATTATAATTTTTGTATTATTGATGTATGATTTTGGCTTTCTCTTAGTATGTAATTTTGAGTCCGTTGTCGTCTACAAAAACCTCACTTTTCTATTGAATATGTAGGTTAAGAAGGTTAGGTTGCATGGTTTTGATTATTTTAACTCGTGTTATCCATTTTACCTATTTTGTCTTATAATTCCTCAAATGCCCATATCAATTATATGTCATTTAATATCCTCTCACTATTTTATGAAATATTATATTTTGTGGGTTCATATAAACACGTTTCAGGTTTTGATTGGAGTTATTATTTAAATAAATTTCTTCTAAAAATATTATTATTTATATTATTTTTACGTTTAAGACTATTATAAATATTTATAAATTTGTATTTCTTTAGTTAATCATTTATTTTAATTGTTTGACGACTTCTAAAATTTGCTTTATATACAAATATTTTGATTTAATTTTTTTATTCATTAAGAATACGTATAACGTGTGGAGATCAATTTTAATTATAAATTTTCCTCTTTTTGTATCATATGCTTTTCGTTTCATTTTCTTTATTTTATGCATTAATTGGTTAGTTCAATAAAATCAATTAATTGAATATAAATTTTAAACTAACAATTCAAGATAAATAATTGAATAAAATAAAACTTTTTTTAAATGCAAAATAATTTTATATTAATAAATTAAAAAAATATATTTATAAAGTACACATAAAATTATATAATTTTAAAATATATTAGATATACATAACTAATAAAATTATTATATCTCTCTGAATTTCTTATATGCAAATAATTGATAACGATAACACTTCGTTGATAATTTAGGTTAAAGCCAAATATTGAATTAATATTTACTTGATTATATACAATGTTATATCCTGCTCTTGAGGACACAACATTCCTAAGGTATGGGTCTGGCGCAAGAGCAAAGTTGGAACTTTGAGTGAAGGAAGACAAAATTTCTCTTAAAGTCTTAGCTTAAACCTAATTGTCCCTCTATGTTTTTGTCTCGGTACTTATTATACTTATTATAAATAATTATCATTTTGTAAATTTATTAATTTATTAATAATTTTTTTATTTGCCAAAAAATTAAATTAATAAAAAAATATGAATATAATCTCTTAACAAATACAATTGATGTAAAAATTATCATGGAATATAGAAGTGTAAATAATAAAATAAAAATAAAAAGTAAAACGAGATTTTTTAAAAAAATTAAAAATAAATTAGAAAAAGATAAAAGATTTTAACCTTGATTCTTTCTCCATTTTCCTTCTTCTTTATGATGCTTTCAATTTTTTTTTAGACTCTTAATTCATTGGGCAGGTTTAAATTAATTTGATTGAAATGTTTAATTTTTTTCCTGCTTTTTACATAAAATAAGGATAGGGAAATAATTTATAATTTTAAAGGGGAGTAAATAAGAGATTTTAAAATTAAAAATTATTTTTTTTCCAAGCTATAATTTTGATTGATAAACTATTTGTAACGAATATATGGAGAACCCATAAATTCGAATTTACAATGCACTTAAGAAAATTTGGCAAAGAATTAAAAGACAAATAGACAGCAGGCTTCATACTCATTCTACAGTCTATGGCAAGAAAACTTACGGCTTGACTACCCTCCCTGAATATATGTAGTATAGTCGAGTTTGAACTATCAATGAAACTTTAATGTGGCTGACCATTGTTGTTGATGTAGAAATCCGGGAGGATGTGATTTGATGATGAACTCATGTCGAGTCATTCTCTATTTCCAGCGGTAAGTAATGTTTCTGAATATACCATTGGATTCCTTCAAAAGCAGCTTGCAATTCAGCTTGGTTGGGATTAGAAGCCTGTAAGAAAAAACTGAGACCTGCTATAAAGCATCAATTGCAATCCCTGACAATAGCTCCACCGGTTGCCATATTCACAGTAACCGAAGCGTCGACATTAAGCTTGAATCTTGGTGAAACTGGTTTACACCAATATACGAGAGTTGGCTTTAATTTGCATCTTTTGCCAAATTGTTCTGGCAAGAATTCTTGAAATAAAGCCATGGACTTTGCAAATTTGGCAGAGGAATGAGCTACTCCCCAATTAAAAATCTAGGTGAGGATGGACCTGATAATGCTTAGACTATATACCTCCTCGCCACCCCATGTAATTTTACAAAAGGCTAGCCATATGTGATAGAGAATTACCTGAGGGATGAAGGCCATGAATTTGCCCGCCAGCGAGTTAGGAGAGAATTGGGACCACCACAATATGAATTCTTGTTTAATTGTGCGCTGGACCAAGGCATTATACTGCAAAGATTGTTTGAAAAACTGCCAGATTTTCATGGTTTCAGCACAGAGGTAGAACATGTGAGATGTAGTAGCTGCAGCAGATAAGCAAAATGGACAGCAGGTGGCCATTTGAATCCCCATCATTTGAAGTCTTTCCGGCAACGGCAGGGCATTATGCCATAATCTCCATGCAAGTATTGAATACTTGATGGGAATTAATGAATTCCAAGTCATCCTGTACGATAGTAGCTCACTTTTTCTTTCTCTCACAGCATCATAAATTTCTGCCAAGACAAAGGACTTGGAGCTTGTCTTGTTACTAACCCAATCGCCATTCTCTTGCTGTGTAAAAAGAGAAGAAGCAGTGGTCGAGATCTTGCAAATTCTCTTCCATGTAGGGGAGTCAGTTTGCAAAAATTTCATATGACCAGCTCTACCATATTTTTTCCTCATAATCCTTGCCCAAGGAGTATCTCCCTTTTGATAGTTCAACCAAAGCTTTATTGAGTAGGCTTTTTGCAAAGATACAAGCGATCGGACTCCCATACCACCTTCAGAAGTGGGGTAGCAGAATTTTTCGAACCTAGCCCAATGATAGCACCGTTCAACACCTGAATGCCAGAAAAAAGAAACAAATTTTCATTCCAAAGCATCAATAATTTGTTTCAGCAGTTGCATAGCCCCCAATGTATGAATTGGAATTGAACTCAAGACATGTTTAATGAGCAGAAGATGGCCACCAGTTGACAGCAACTTTTTCATCCAACCATGTAGTTTTGTATCCACTTTTTGTAAAAGATGTTGACAGTAAGTGGAACGGTTGATCCCTTGATATATAGGGGCCCCTAAGTACATGAAGGGAAGTGAATGCCACTTGATGTCAAGAATCTGTGCTATCTTGTCTATAAAACCATGGCTAGCTTTTTTCGAACAATAGAAAGAACACTTCCCAAAGTTGATGGCTTGATCGGATCCTTGTTGATATGCTGTGAGAAAGGCTCTGAATTGCTTAGCACTTTTAATATCACCATTCAAAAATATGAGCAGATCATCAGCGAAAGTAAGACGAGACATCACCTCACATCCTCTAGCAGTCTTGTATGGAGTTATTTTTCCCTCCCCAATTAGTTTGTTTAGCCCTCTTGAGAAACATTCCGCCGCTATAATGAACAAATACGGAGAGAGAGGGTCTCCTTGTTTGACACTATGCATAGGATTGAAAAATTCACAGCTGACTCCATTCACCATAATCGATAATCTTGTAGCTTTGAGATTAGACATTATCATATTGACAATCTTGCTTGAAAACCCAAATTTAAGAAGAACCGACTCAAGGAAGCACCATGAGACTCTGTCAAAGGCCTTAGCCATGTCAAGTTTGATTGCTAAATTATGTCCCCTAGTCTTCTTGTCCATATCATGAACCAGCTCGTTTGCTCATAGAATTTGCTCATGAATTGAATGTCCCTTTAAGAAACCTGCCTGTTCTTGGGAGATTATAAGAGTAAGTAATGGAGCCATTCTATTAGCAATTATTCGAGTACATACCTTGCTAACAAATGTAGCCAAACAAATGGGGCAGAATTGGCTGAAGTCCGATGGATGTTGAACCTTCGGCAAGAGAACAATCTGTGCTGCACTAAGTGACTGTGGAATTGGCAGACCAAGGAAAAATTCCTTGACTGCACTGCAAACATCCCTAGCAATGATATCCCAGCATTGCCTAAATACTACAAAAAAAAAAAAAACGCTATCTGCAACGGAAAGAATCCGTCGCAGATCCGTCGCAAATCCGTTGCAAATCAAGATTTGTGACCGATCTGTGACGGATACGATCCGTTAATAAAAAATGCGTCGCAATTTTCAATTTTGCGATAGGCCGTCGCAAATTGCGACGGATTTGCAACCACTTGGCGGTTGCAAATCTCGCGCTTAAATTTTCGCGGGTAAAGGGCAGCCGTCGCAGATTCCGTCGCAAATTCGTTGCAGATTCCGTCGCAGATTGCCGTCACAGATTTCATCGCAGATTGTCGTCGCAGTATCGGTCGCAGATTCCGTCATAGATTTCAAATATTCGTCGCTGATTCGTAGCAAATCCGTAGTAATTTAATATTGATTTTTATTGGAACTATTTGTATTATCAATTAATTTTATGAGAACTTTATAAATACATTTGGAACATTTAAACACAATCTTAAAAAACATTAATTACATTGATAAAAATAATTCTTTTATTAATCTTCAATAGAATAAAATATTTTACAATTTAACTATACAAGTGTTAAGAACACTACTATAAATAATCTATCTTGAAAATAACAATATAGATCTTCAATTATCATTTTCCATTGAATCATGACTTGCATCATCATTATTAACCTGCAAATAATATTAAAAAGAGTAAATGAAAAGAATAATATGATACACGTTAACAAAGTAATACTAACCGTGGTGTGTAGACTTTTTCATTCAACTCGTGCATAGATTATTCAATGGGATTATTTATCTCGGTAAACAAATACAAGATTTAAACATGCTTGTATCACATTCACTATGGTTCACACACGAACCAAGTTTTGTTATATGTGTCTGAAATGGACACTTATCCAAGATTTGGTCTAAATTGAAGTGTCCAAGGAAAGTACCCCTGTTTGAGTGTCAAGTATCAAGAGTAGGAACTGCAAAAAAATTAAGAAAAGCCAAGAAAGAATTTCAATACCCTATGATTACTGGTTCCAGGATTGCCTCCAGGCTGCAAAACAAAATTCCAGACAAAGCAAATTACGCTAGAGTTAGCTTCTGTATATGTAATTCATAATATAAAGATAACTATCTCAAACATGAATTATTAATATCTCCAATCTCAAACATGAATTATTAATACCTCTATGTTATTAATAATGGAAAAAACCACCGGATTGACTGGCTGTAACGAAAATAATTCAGAAAATATTAGCAAACATAAGATGACCAACTAACTTGTAAAGTTGGAGCATACAAGCAACAGCTTGCATTTCTACGTAAGAATCTGCAATGCAATTACACTACTAATTCCATAAGTGATCCCATTACTCAAAGATTCCTTTAAGGAGAATAAATTTCTCTGGCAACCAGTTACTTCATATAACTCAAAACTAAATTGCGAGAACAACTTCATCCCTATTGGCTGCATTGTATAAAACAATGGAATCACAGTTTATCAATTTGTCCATTTCTGATTTACATTATAGTTAAAAGCACATGCTTAGTAATAGTGTAACTCCAATTACAAATCTACAGATAGAAGTTTACTAAAAAATAATACATACATCATATTAATATAGAAGTACAACCATCATTCATCTCAAGATCAGTTATCAAAGTTAATGCCTGCTTCGCACTCAGAGAATAGGAACATACCAGATTCACTTCAACAATTCAAATCAGGCATACACTACATATCCAATCGATCTTTATTGAAAGCTAATAAAGATATGATGAATAATCCCTCGACATATTCCAAGCCCAATAAGCAAATTCATAAAATGAATCATTGAATAATTTAACTGCATTATAGAGCATAAGATGTCCTCAACGTCATCTCCAACATCCTTGATAAGATTAGGAAGAAACCAAAAATATCCCACACAATATTACTAAAAAAATAATAATTAATACATGACAATAGAATCTACAATTATATATGGACAATGGCATGTAATACTTATTAAACTTTTCCTTTGGACATTTATAATTATATGATATAATAAGAAGATCTGTGAGGTTATTAATTTCATTATTTTATTATAAATATATATAAATGATAGTATAATAAATATATAATTGATATTTGTTTTCAACACCTAACAATTAAAATAAATGTATAATCAAGTACATATTATATATGAAATTACTATTAATCATTAGATAGGCCCAGTCAATACATGTATTGTTATCCAATTTAGAGTTACACAGTACATTATTCTTACAGCCCATGCATATACAAAGTCACACAAGCTTTAAAAAGTCACACAAGCCGGGTACTCAGGTCGTTGCTTTAAAAAGCTACATTATGGATCCTGTAAAAACAAATTGCATTTGCAAAAATTCAGTTTGTGAAAAATTAGTTGAGAAGATTTGGTAATTGAGCAGCCAATCACATAATATCAAGAAAGGAATACCAAGGGTAACCATTCAACATTGTGTTCATACATGTATTTGCTGATAAAGCAGCAAGTTACAAATAAAAACCAATTTCAAATAAACTCTTTTGTCAACTAGCAGTCACAACCAATAATTACATTAAGACAAAACCACCAAGCAATGAAAATCTAGTACAAAACTCACAATGATACAGCCTTCGATCCTCATATCCTTATGCTCAAAAAGCCAAATCTGGATTCGAGCTTTCTATACCACCATCGCAGGCAGGAAAGCATACACACCACCCCAAAACGAAAAAGCTGATTTTAGCCAAAAACTCAGAAATCCACTAAGAGAATGAATGAACTAAGCCAAGAACTAAATTACACTTTGAAGAAACCTGAAAATCAGGTTCTGGCACAGCACAATCACAGCAAGAGAAAGGGAGAAACAAAAGCCAATCAAATAGACAGAGAAAAAGCATTAAAAACCTCAAAAAGAAAGTGATAGCTACAGACTACAAGTAGTAAATTGGAAAAGCAGAGAGAGAAGTTTACAATGGGCTGGGTCATAATCCTCTGGACTTTGGTACTCGCCATTGCTGTAATGATATCAAGTGTTCTACATGCACAGGAAAAAAAAAAGGTTAGAGACCTTAAACCCTAGAGCAGAGGTTAACAATTATGATTAAAAAAGTGGGCAATTTCATTATTAATTCCATTTCAACAAAAAATTAAAACTATAAACACATTCTCTTCTTCAAGAAAGGCTCAAGAACAAACTTGAACTAGAAACAATATATAGAACATCCTCTCCATCAAGAACTCATTGAACCATCTGAGATGAGGATCAGTGCAAGCCGATCCCTCTCCATTCTCATCAATAAATCAATTTCTCGAACAAACTTTCATCAACAACTTCCTTTGACCCATAATGTGAAAGAATGAACTGTTCATGATTTTCGCAAAATTAACATTCAAATTCTAAAACTTTTTTCAACTAAATTCATATAGACATAGACAAATCAGCATCTTTCAAAACTTAATTTTAAACTATACCCACATGTCACTCATTGAAGGAGCCTTAGTTTCATGTGGAGCCAGCAAGAGAGAAAGCGATTACCATAGAGAAAAATTATTCAAAAATCTCAAGACAGAATAAAGAGAGAGTAGTACCTGCTGTGACGTGTATTTTCTGGCACTATAGCACCTGTGGTGACGTCTACTTTCCGGCGATATTGCCCACAAGAATGACGACGGTGCGCAGTGAGCACTTCTCCGAGTCAGCAGCGTCGCGAGAATAAGAGAACGGCAGAAGGGAAAAAACAGAACACTAGGGTAAGGTGGGAAAAAACTGAAGGGGTCAAAATCTTAAAGAAAAAAATTGTATTAAACATCTCTGTGAAGGCGAGAGGAGGCTGAGATGAAGATGGCGATGCTGCGATGGTGAGCGGAGATGAAGGTGGTTGGTTAGAAGAGATGGAGCGGCGCAAATAGGAGACAGCGAGGATTCTGAGATTGGGTTAGGGCAGTAAAATATTTGATACACCCCAAAAATTTAATTTTCTTTGTTAATTTTAAAAATATTATTTTTTTAAATATATATTTAATATATTAAAAATATACTTTATTTTTAAATAGACATAGATTATATATTTAATATATCAAGTGCATATAAAAAAACAATATTTTTTTTAAAAAAATAAAAATTGTGTTATACAATATAGTTTCTTAAAAAAATCAGAATTATCTATATTTATATTTATTTTATTTTGAAGTTAAATTAAAAAATATTTTAATTATTTATATGATGATAAATATTAGACAGTAAATTAGTATAATATAATATAATTTTATACTATTAATATGTTATACTATTAATTTTACTATTTTAATTTACAAAACACAATTCATTATATTATTAGTACTATTAGTACTGTTTATTGCTTAATAACTAATAAGTATTTATTATAACCACTAAATACGTAGATCACTTAATAAAAATACTATTTTAATTTAATAAAATATTTGTAAATTTGAATTACGAATATGATTCTATCATACTCCACTTTAAGATAATGAATTGCACAAAAAAAATTAAATACTAATTTAAAATTTTATATTAGTGATAATAACTAAAATTTAATTTGTGATTATAAATTATTAAATTAATATCATTGTAGCAAATATATAGTCAAATTTTATTTTCGTCGCAAATCCGTAGCAAATGGGTAGCAAATTTGCAACGAATCTGCGACCAATCTGAGACGGTAAAAATTTTCCACAAAAATCCTCGGCGGGAGTAATCCCCGCCAACTTTAGCGATGAAACTTTGTGACGAACAAAAATTCGTCACAGATTTATTACATATTTGCAACCGATTTGCGATAGCTTTCTCAAAATTCCTTCAACTTGTTATTCTGTCGCAAATGCGTTGCAGATCCATCGCAAATTTGCGACGAAAATTTTCCGTTGCAGATTTTGTTCGGAAATGCCGAATATTTTTGTAGTGAAATTTGCGACGGCAGTCGACGGTAGCAGATCTCCGTTGCAAATTGCTTTTTTTAGTGTTTTCTACAACCAATCTGCGACGAAAAAAATTTTCGCGAAAAAATTTACGCGGGTCTCTCTCCCGCCAAGTATCCGCACCAACTTTTGCGACGGAATGATTTTCGTCGCAGATTTACTATGGATTTACAACCGATTTGCGACCAATTTCTCAAAATTCCTCTAACTTGTCCTTCCGTCGCAAATCCATCGCAGATCCGTAGCAAATTTGCGACGGAAACAAGTCCATCGCAGATATCCGTCACAAATGCCGAATATTTTTGTAGTGAAAGAATGTTCCGTCGAAACCATCTGGACCAGGAGCACTATTAGGATCAAGTTGCCAAACAGCTTCTTTAATCTCCTTGTCGTCTGGGATTTGCTCTAAAGCTGCGTTATGAGCTTCTGTGATTACCATGAGAATTACCTCAATGAGAGAGTCAAATGATCCATGGTTTTCATCACCAAATAGCTTCTGAAAAAATGATACAGCTTCGTTGCTTATCTTTGCTTGATCAGTTATCCACTTTCCTTCTGAATTTTTTATTATTGATATCCGCTGCAATTTCCTGGATATCTTTATATATTGATGAAAAAACTTGGAGTTAGATTCTCCCTCTATAAGCCATTTAATGTGAGCTTTTTGTCTCCAAAAGGTTTCCTGTAACTTGTATTTCTGCAAAAGGAAAGCTTGCTTTTTCTGCCATTCTATTCGATTAGTAACTGAAGGATCTAAGACATAAATCCATTCTGCCTCAACTGCCTCCTTTTCTGCCTCTTCAGTGCCATGAAAAATATTACCGAAAGTGCTTTTGTTCCACTCTCTGATTGATTTCTTGAGAAGATTAAGCTTCATGAAAAGGCCTTTCATACCACCACCGAAAAAATTAGAATCCCAGCTCCGTCGAACCATAGGCAAGAAGGTGTCATGAGAAAGCCACATATGCTGGAACTTAAATGCTTTTGGAACAGACATATTCGAATTCTGACAAGACAGTAACAACGGGAAGTGGTCTGATGAAGTCTTGCCAAGATGACGAATGCTAATATCTATGAAGAGATTATAAAACGATTCATTAGCCATAATTCGATCCAAGCGCTCCCAGACCCTTCCGGAATATCTAACTCCTGTCCAAGTGAAATCATAGCCCTTGAAAAGAATATCGATAAGGCCACAATCATTCGAACACGTGACAAAGTCTTGCATACTGCCTAAGCATAGAGTGGCATTGCCTTTGTACTCTGTTGGTGACTTAATCATATTAAAATCCCCACCTACAATCCAAGGCTCTGAAATGCACTGTGAGAGGCTAATCAACTTATCCCATAGCATTTGTCTACCCGACCTGGAGTGTTTACCATAGACAGTTGAATAGGTAAATTCTAGAGAAAGAGAATGAAATTGCACTGAGTATGTAAAAACTTAAGACACATCTTGAAAATTCATAAGCTGAACATATTGTTCCTTCCAAAGGAACCATATTTTATTATCTGATGAACATTCAACATTGTTGAATCCAAGCTTCGAAGAAAAATACAAACTTTTAGATTGATTCACCATAGGTTCAATAATAATAAGAAGAAAAACTTCATGTTCACAACAGAGCTTGAGTAATCTAGAGAAAGAAGAGTTTATATCGCGGAGATTCCACTGGAGAATATTCATTGATGAGAATCAGAATGAACAGCTAGAGAATGTTTGCCTTGTTTTGTAGTCATGTGAACTTGTGATTTTCATTTTCTACCAACCTTTTTTTGTTGGACCATTGTGAAAGCCTATTCTGGGTCCTCCCCTTCCAATGAAGAATTTAAAACATTCAGCAGCTTCCTATTAAGGACTCACTTTAAAATACGCAGCTCATCAGTCGGTAAAACAATTTCAGGCAAATTCGAATCAGAGTTATGCTGGTATGAATCCTCATCGTCATTAGAATTTTGTTCCGGTTCAGAATTATATGAAGCAAAAACTGTTGTCGAGTTATTCTTTTCAACCTCAGGACCAGAATCATGATCAGGAATATGATCCAAATTAGGTAAGGAGTAGGTAGAAGACTCATCGCCATCAGGATTTTGTCCGGATTCCTGAGTTTTCGCTTGTACAGTAATCTCGTCGCTAATTTTCAGCTGCTCTAAATTTAGAGAAGTATCATGTGGTTGTGAGACATTAGCAACTGCGTTATTATGAGTTTCGTTGGGAGTACCATCAGCTTTATCTAAGGGTTTAGTTTTGCTTGAATCTTTCGGAACCCAAACCTTCTCAGGATTCTTCTTCTCGATGATCACAAGAACGGACGATGATGGCTGTTTAGCTAATGATTGGCAATTGGAATTGTCATGGCCCAACTTGTGACAATGAGTACAAAAAGCCGGTAAATTTTCGTATGTGATTGATTGGAAAAAGCAAATTCTGTCGTCATCAATCCAAACTTTGGAAGGCAGTTCCTGTGATAAATCAATTTCGACACAAACCCTAGCCACAGATGGTCTTGTTAGTGTTGCAGTAGCTGCATCAACTTTAAGTGACGACCCAACCAAATTGGCAATAGGGAAAAGAGTTGCTTTTTCAAAGAGATGAACAGGCAAACCCTCAAAAGAGATCCATGCATGAATGATGAAGCTGTCTCTATCCGATCGAAAATCCCTCGACCATTTGGAGACTCGCATAGCAAATCCATTAAAGTACCAAACTTGCTTTAACCAACATCTATGATAATCACTTTCCAAATCAAACTTAATTAAGACATGATTGGGATCAAGCAAGCCAAGGGTAAAATATCCATTGAATCCAATCTGATCAAGGTGCCTTTTTAGAGTTTTCATGGACGGACTGCCAGATTGAAAAGACCCAATTAGAGCAAAACAAAAAGGCTGCACCAAGAAATCCGATTTCTCTTTGGAAAAGGAGATAACAGCAACTCCCTTAAACATACTGGATTTTTTAGCAACCATAAGAGGAGCTCGTGGGAAAGCAGGAGCAAACGATCTATTAACATTCTTCAAATCATTCTTCACAGTCTTAGCAAAAGAACGAGTTATTGGTGCGACCGGCTCCAGTGGAGCTGTCGCATGAGATTCACCAGCCGTGGTGAACAAGAAACTGAACCCTAGAACAGGAGATACTTTTTTTTTTGGGGCAAAGTAAATTCTCAATAATTATATATATATATATATAAGAAGGGGGCAGTTGCCCCCTTTTTTACAATATAGCTTCGCCACTGGTCAGCATAAAATTTAATATAAACTAGGATTTCAATAAGTTATTTTATATAATAACTACTTATACATACACGATAATTTATAAGAGTTTTTATAAGATTACCCATAAAAATAATTTTTTTTTAAATACTGCAAGAAAAATATTTACACTTATAAAAAAATTAGATCAAAATTTTAAAAGTATCTTATTCTTTACTAAAACATTTTTTTTTAAAAAAAAATACATCTCCTTCTCTCACTGCAAATAACATATTTACTTTAATTTTTATTCTTTTTTTAAACTTTACTATTAAATAAATATATTTCAATAAAATAATAAAAAATTAATATCTTAAATTACATTTTTAACATATAAAATATATTAGTTTTTTATAAATAAAAAAAATTAATTTTGATTACAAATAATACTCATAGAAATAATACAAATATATAAAAACATATTAATAAAAATCATTAAATTTATTTGTAAATAAATTTTATATTTTATACAAATAAAAAATAATATTTAAAAAATATTAATTGTATTCTATAGATACTGCATGTATACTATGTGTATGTTATCTAGATGTTTGTAAATGTTATATAGATGCTTTTAGATGCATGATCATATTTGTCTAGTTTGTAGGGGAGCAGAGGAAAATTTGGTTCATTGTCTTACTGGTTGTCCCTTAGCCCAAGATTGCTGGAGATTGTTAAAATTTAGATACTTTTCTGGTACTGGTTTGTCTTTTAAAGAATGGTTGTTACAAAGGTTCGAAGTTATTTCTGCAAATGATCATGGTTTGCTTGCTTCAATTTGTTGGTATATTTGGCAAAATCGCAACTCTCTTTACTGGGAAGGAAAAGCATCATCTTCATTGAAAATATTGCACAGAGCTATCATCTTTGATGTTGAGTACAGGGCGGCTCAAGAAGCTTCCCCTGCTGCAAATGCTGGTGCAACTGTAGCTGGTGTAGCAGGAGCTAGTATATGGTCTAAACCAAGTGAAGGTTGCTTGGAGTTGAACGTGGATGATGCTACCTCTGCTGGAAATCTCACTCATTAAGTGGGAATAGTTCTTAGACACCATGAAGGAAGTTTTATGGCTGCAAAAGCAAGCAATCATGTTGCAAATCTCCATGGCAGTAAAGCTGAAACATTTGGAATCATAGAAGCATTAGGCTAGATCTTTGAGGAAGGATGGCATAGAGTAACAATAGAATTTGACTGCTTGATTATTATAAACTATTTGAAGAATTTTGTTAGCCTTAATTCTCCATTAGGTCTTATTTTATATGATTGTTATTCATTCATGTCTCAAATGGAAGAAGTTAATTTTAATCATATTTGTCGTTCTGCAAATGTAATCGCCCATAGTCCAGCTAGGTTTGATTTTTTTGAGTCAGAATGTGGGGTATGAAAGACTAATCCTCTCTAATGGATTGTTAATTTTTTGGAAGTTGATCAATAAAGGTTTATATACTATTTTTAGAAAAAAAATATAAGTTTAAAAATTAAATAAATTATGTAGACATTATTTAAATATTGCGTGAATATTTAATATATGTTATGTATATAACTATGTTTATTGTGTACGTATTATATATATTATATATATGTTTGTACATTTTATGTGTTTATTGAGAATGTGAAAATAAAAAAAAATATTTATGAATAAAAAATATAAATAAAAACAAGATATAAAAAATTGAAAAAATTAAAAAATAAATATATATATATATATAAAGAAAAATCAACCTAAAACAATAAACAAACCTATAAATGAAAAAAAAATTCATATCCTTAAATTTGAAGAAAGGGAAATCAAATTCCCATAGTCTGTATAAATTATCCTAATTTATATCCATGCTTAAATTACTCATCATATTACAATCTTATAATGTTAAACCTATAATCAACAGGCCATTTTCATATATTATCAATTTACTGCACATTTTCCATATACAACAAACAACCACCACATCCAAGAGAAATTAAAGATAACCTTATTTATGTAATACAACAAAGAAAAACATTTTAAGGAATTGCCATACGTAATCTCTTGCTTCATGTATATAAAATCCACAAGTCAGAACTATATATATTCTTAACTTTTGAAATCCAAGGGTGCCTCAAAAAGCCTAATAAATCAATAACAATAATAGCATTTTTTTAATTTATTAAAATTCAAAAAAGTTATTTAAAATTATTTAAAATTGCTAGCCTATTCATTTAAGGAATATTCACGAATATTTTTTTTTATTACTTATAAAAAATTTATTAAGAGCTCCTTATAAGAATGTACTAAATTTTTGATTCGCTTCTTTTTATTTTTATTTTTTTTTTGAAATTTTAAATGGTCAGATTTATATTTTCTAATTGATATAATTAAATTTTTATGAGTTATCTCTTTGAATGGTCATTCAATTCATCAACCTCCAATTCACCATTTCTAAGGTTTTTCTATTCTAGTAGTTCACATAAGAAGGCTCATACAATACAATCATAAACCCATGTTCATTAAGTTTTGGTAACAAATTTTTCTACAAGTCCATTTCTTGAGTTTTATTCATTTGAGTTACTTTTTAGCATGCATACAAATAACACAATCTCTTAATTCACTTGTTAATAATTACTCAGGTATCTCTAGCCAAGGTCTAGTCATTACATTCATTAAATCTTTAAAACCTAATTTAAGGGAAAAACCACAACCATAAATCCTTGAAGAAGAATGTTCAAGTGAAAATCAATCTTGAATCCAAGATCCACACTAAAATCTTCTCAAAAACTCTCTTCAAGGTTGGGGGAAGAAAAGAGAGAGAAAAATGAAAAAGAACTGACGAGTGTAAGGTTTAGGTCAGATAAAGCAAAGTAAATGCACATGAGAAAGGACTAAGGTTTTTTATATATAGACTCTCTCGGAATGAGCATGCATCAAATTACTGACAAAAATTATCCAACTCGAGTTCCAGGCATGGAACCAGAATTTCACACCATGTAACTAGCATTTCACAAAACTAACGTTCTTCGAAACCAACATTTTTCAGAATCAACATTCTTTGAAAATAGCACTCTATGGAACTAGCATTAATTCTTTGAAACCAATATTCCCCAAAACTGCATTTTTTGGAATAAGCGTTCCACAGAAACAACATTCATATCTCAAAACTCCCCTTCACGCCTCCATGTTTTCACTTTCTATGATCTCCATAAGTTCGTAAGACATAATCTGACATCTACTACACAGAACTCAAGCCTCTTACAAAAAAATTGCTAAGCCACATTGAAGTTTATCTCCTCACTTAGCAATAAACATATGCTCACCTCCACTATTCCACTTGACACCACTCATTATCTTATTGGATTGTAGTCCAAATCACCCCCCCCCCCCCCCCCCCCCCCCCCCCCCTCCCCCCCCCTAACTATGTCAATAACTCATGGGTCACTATACTGATATTTAACAACCACCCTAACCGACTTAAAGTTCATCATTCAATCAATTATATATCGGGTACATATAATTTATGAAGATTGAATTTTTTCCCTTTTCTCCTGTTATTTTCTTATGTTTTGCTTTATTTTATTTTATTTACTTGTCAGTTGCTTAGTTCAAGATGATTAATTGATTAAATATATTCTATGTTACTTTTATATTTATAATACTATGTCTATATATATATGAACTTTTATTCATAAAGTAATCATTTATTTTTGTTGTATGATGATTTTCAAAATTTTATTTTAACATAAATATTTTAAACAATAAATAATAGATATTAAGCAATTTATTTATTTATTTTAGAGGATATTTATTTAAATATAATATAAAATCTTACTTTACTAAATAAAATAGTGATTAAAATAACCTGACTTTACCATACATTCCCCTTTTTTTTTATCATAAAAGATAAAGACAATATTAAAAAATATCTTTCAACAACAGTATATGCAGATAGTAAGCGTAATTGGATCCCCCAACCTGGCCTAAGTTGTTTATACAACACTGCATATGTGAACCCAATTTGCTACAAAATTACAAGCTCTTCTAACATAAATAAATGAATAATCCATTAAAAAAAAACTCCTCAAGTTTTTGATACTGTGAAAATATCCTCCAATTTTTAGAGGACAAAATTTTGTAGAGTTAACAGCTTGTATGAAAAATGGAATAATTAGATTAAAAATACATCTACTAAAGTTAAAATCTTTTCACTCATTGAACTGTTAGGAGAAAAGCTTAAGCTTCATTCCTCAAGGAAGAGGAAGAACTAATGATACAAGCCACTCCATCTACGAAACTTTCATTCCCAGTTCTGGTAATCGTAGTTGCTCCTATCCATTGTGATTTTGGATCATAAGATGCATTCACATATATTCCTTTCAAACATACCAAAAAAAAAAAGTTGTGAAGTTTTCAAATCCATGAAAAACCAACCTTACCAAAATCACTACTAGTAAAACCTTTAACTTTCCTCCTCTCAAATAAATTGGTTTAGAATAATTATTTCAGATAAATATAATTAATTTAATATAAAATATTTTTTTAAAAATAATATAAAAATCAGTTAAAAAGAATAATATTTTTTATAAAACTGTATTTTATAACCATCACAAAATCTCAATTATTTTTTTTAATGAATTTATTTAATTCTAACTCAATTTTTTATCTCTTAACCAGTATTTTAAAGACACTCATTAAAAAAACAATTAAATTAATATCTTATTGCAATTTAACAAAATAAACGTCGTAGCTAATATAATTTTCGTATTTTCATAACAATATAAGGGAATGACTAAATTATTTAATGGACATTAAATACAAGAAGCATCAAATTAATTTTTTCAAAATATACTATCTCCATCCAGTGAAAGTGAAATTGTCATTTTTAGCTCAGCACACCTATTAAAAAAAATAATTAAATTATCTAAATATTATAAAAAATTATTTTAAATAGGCTAAAATATCCTCATTAATATTAAAAGTAATACTCTCATTTCATTAGCTAACAAAGTTAATAATAGTTGTATAGTTGAAAAATTTTAATTAATTTTTTTAATTATATAAAGTGATAATTTTAATGAAATATGTATATATTTTTTGTAAAAATAATAATTTTAATGTAACGGATAGTATGTAGTATAATTATAATAAATCTAACAAATTATCCATTTAAAATTACAATTAATTATTATGAAATTGCATTATTTAGTAACTACATTTAATAACCATTAATGCAATCCAAGAGATATATATATATATATATATATATTTATGACATAAGCTGAAGGGTCTAAAACTCTAGTATGGGTAGGAAGGTTGTCTTGATAAAATATATTTTGATTGATTTAATTCGTTATTCAATTGATTGGTGTTAATTTTGCTTTGTGCCACACTGAGTTAGTTGCTAAGCAATCTGATCTTCACTCATTATAATTTATTTCTTTTCAGTCCTTTTCATAATTCTATTCGAGGAATGGGACTCTATGCTCCACCTTTATATCTGTCGGTGTTTCAATGCCTAAATAAACATTTTAAAAAAAGAATATTCAGAAAAATTATTAATTATTTATTTAAATTAATAAAATTATTATTTAAACTAGCTATAGACCCACACAATGAGCGATTTTTAATTTTATTTTGTATAGTTATATTATTTATTATTTTTTATATTTTAATTATTTATTATTGTTATTATATATTTTATCATATTTAATTTTTTTATAAAAATATTTTTGAAGCCCTATAAAATATAGTAGTGTTATATTATTTTTTAGTTATAATTTTTCATTTATTTAGTTTAATTTATAAAAATTTTTGGATATATATTTATGTTATGCAAAGTAATTATTTTAAGTGTACTTTTTAAATATAATTTCATTATAATATTTTTATATTATTGTTATTTTAGTATCAATTTAACCATAATATTTTATACATAACATTGATTTTTGTTCAATTAAATTTTTGAATTTATGGACTTATTTTGAATTTATTCACTTTAGTGTCATAGTGCTCTTTTTTTCCTACAGTCTACTGGAGGTTGAAAATTGCTAAGATAAAAGGAGGAGGAGGAAGAAGAAGAAGAAGAAGAAAAGATTTAGAAATCCGGCTAGCTAAAATGACTATATAATATTTTTATGGTATTGGCTACATATTTCATGGCTGTCAAGTGACATTTGTGGCCGTGGTTTTTGCTTCTTGACAACATTGCAAAATTGGATTTGTTAGGGAGAGAGTTAAGCCACTCAAGTAAAAATTGCTTACTATTTCTACTAACAGTGTACTAAATTACTTGACAAATGGCGCAATCTACTAAACTTAGTGGATTCTAAGTAGAAGCAAGCAAAGCTCCATCCTTAAATGAATTCCATAGTCAATCCAAACATGAATTAGTTTACAAATGAATTTGCGTAATAAGATGAGTTTCTTATGTATTTATAAAAAAATCTAACAAAAAACAGATTTTTAGATTACTCAAATTCTCATTCCAATCAGAGTTGCAGCCCATAATCAGCAATAAAAAATTCTGAAATTTTGTTATATCATCTTCTTTCTCCCTGTCAAATTTTGAAAAATTTTGCATTTTTTCTTCCTGTTACCAAGAGAAAGTGAAAACAAACACTTATATTCCAAAAGAAAAATTAAATCATGAACTCTTACCAATCAACCAATTGACTTCCTAGACATTAGCCCGCGCAAATATAATTTGATGAATAATCATCATAGACAGTAGGAAAAAAAGAGATAGATCTTCTGAGAATAATATATCACTACATACTCTAATTTTCTCATTAAGAGCACTATTTTCAATCAACAATTGGATATTCTAATACCAGTCAGTCAAACCTACAAAAATTCTTGATGTTCTCATTTATTTTAGCAAGAGAAGGGAAAAATAAAAGGATGTTCCAATACTTTCTTTATGGGTAATCTCAATGAATAATAGGAAATATAATAACCTTCAATATATTCATACTTAGTGGTTAATGACTAAAATTATTGATTTTAAAGTAGAAATTTCCAACAAAATCAATGATCTAACATATGTGACTCAAAGCTAGATATAGTTATGTGATTAAAATTTACAGTAATAGAAATATGAATTTATTATAGCATGAGACAACACAATTTGTATAACACATATTTAATCGCAATTGTGGCCCTATCCCTATTCTTTCGTGCTCTGTAAATAATGCCATAACCAGCTGGCAGTTTTTAATTGTCAATATCAATGAAAATGAATGGAAAAGATTATCTAAATCACCTTCTTATTCTACATTATATGACAAAAAGAAGCCATCATTAGTCACTAACTGATGGAACTGTAACTGAGCAATACTAACATAGGTTATGCATAGTGAGTAAGCTTTATTTAGAACAAAGGCACAAAGCAAATTAGCAAAAATGAAAATAAAAATTGCAGAGTAAATCTTACTGAGGTAGAAATAAGAGCAGCATCCTTCCTACCTTCTTTGATCTGCATATTGTCATGTTTCAATACCCACTATCATCCACTGGCAATAAAATAAAAGAATGGCTAGAGTAAATATATCAACAAAAAATAAATAAATAAATAAACTCACACACACACAAGGGAAAAACCAGAGAAATGAAGGATCAAGGCATAGTTGCAAGTTTTGCTATATTTTGAAGTTAAATCTGAGTTATGCATCTTGGCATGACCTCGATACTATATGAAACTGCTAACAGTAGTCGAAGGATCAAATCTAACTACCAAGTTACAACTATATATATCTAAACCTTCCACAAGAATTGATGTTGCAATGATTATATTCACTTGAAAATTTGCAATTTTCATTCCAGCACAAGCACTTTCATTAGTCCAATCCTCCTTGACAGAAAAACATGTAGTGAACGAATGCATTATACTAAATGCAGATGCAGATGGAATAATACAAACCTTGCCTTTGCAAAATTCTTCCACAATTTCATTTTGTATATTATGTGTCTGTGTTTGCAATCCAAAGATATTACCTGCTACATATTCAATCTTGCAGCCATCATATCTTGGAAGCAACTCACTCAATATAGATTGGAGGATAATCGCTGTAATTACTCTTTCTACAAAAAATATACATCGAATGTCCTTTAAATCTTTGTGATTAAATGTACACCAAGAAACCCATCAAAATGCGCAGATTTATATATAATTGTTAGATAAACAAAAACATCTAAATCATAATGTGTCAGGTCAAGATATGATAAGCATATAATTTCAATGATTTAATAGTAATCATATGAATAAGAACTAAACTCACATTCTTGATAAGTGATACACAAAATAAAGATAATATGCCTTATTTTTAAGGTGGAAATTGCACTGAAAAAGTCAAATATCTATTGCCAAAGATTTTAACTTCATGTAGTTCACCGAATTAGAATGAATTTGTCCTAGGACGAATTTAGCAAAGCATATAAATTTGAGAAACAACTTTATACACCATTCACCTCATTCTTCAATAAAATTCAGGAGCTAGATTACAGTAAAAAATAAATCTATAAAATCAGACAATCCAATAGCGTGCATCCCACTCTTAGCAAAATAATTATAAATATATTGCAAACAAATTCTTTTCCTACATGAATCACTTACAATTTTCCATTTCTTTCACATCGTTACATAATTTAACTGGCTAAAATGATATAAGCATATTCAACTTAAACTAACAATGTGTAAACCCAACTTTAAGTGAAAATATGTATACTAATATAGAGATTATCATACACTATATTATACTATATATTTTCTGTCAAAATATTTGTTTCATTTATAATACACTTCAAAGAGCTGACAATGAAAATCTTTCTCATCTTCCAATATATATGCAAGAGAAAGGCATGAAAAAAACATTAAATATACTTGATAAAGGTAAATTCATATGCATGCACACCAACCTATATTCAAGAAGTGACTCAATAAGGCAAAAAATTTTAGTAGCCAAAGACCTTGCTTCTGTATTACCTTTAGGATTACTGCCAATAAACCATTCTAGACCCAGAAGCCCAATGGCTAAGAAACAAAAAACAAAAAAGTATGTAATAAAATAATCAACTATTTCAGCATAATGATGAGCCATTCAAGATTTTCACGTACTGCTGTTATGTGGAAAGCATTATCATCTTTCTAATACTAATAAAGATAATTCGACAGTTGCGTTTCTAAATTGCATAAACAAGTTTTTCAGAAACAAATATTTACAAACATTAGATCAGAAGGTCAATTATGTTAAGAATATGTATAAACACCTTGGGTAGTAACAGAATTTAGAAAAAGACTAGGTAAAATACATGCAGATTACAACTTGCCCCTACTAAAAAAAGCAAAAAAATTATGATGTCAGCTAGAAAAAAAAAATTTCCTACAAGTACTCCGCTTCCTAATGTTTAAACATAAATGTTGGAGAAAATCTTGTTTTATCATTACAAACACCTGCTCCCTCTTTCTCTCTCTCTATTAAAATTCACTGGCGCCGCCAACTCCACCACCACTACCACCATTATTCCAAGCTAACACATTCAAGATCATCAAAAGAAACAAAAAGGAAAGCTCGGCTCTTTGATTTTTGATTGCCAATTTTTTTTTTAAAAAAAAATCAAAGAATCAAGAGAATTAATAGCTTATAATTTATTACAAAACCTTGAACGAAAATTAATTGATTTTAAAGGCATTCTCTTGACTGATCAAATACAAATCCCAGAAAATAAAACCCTTAATAACTATATTCTAATCAAAATCTAAATCCCAAAAATCTAATCACAATCTACTGCCATTTAAGAGTATTTGCTTCCCTCTACTTAAATTGATTGAAAAACCACACAGATTAAGAATTTTACCTAATTTCATTTCTTCGGAAGCGGAAATGAATGATACACAAATCGATTCTTCAGAAACAACAAACTAATCAATGATACTAGCTGAGAAATGGCTTTTAGTAAGAGGTGATGGTGGCGGCCATTGTAATTAGAGGAAGGAGTTGTGCTTCGGAAGTGGAAATGAGGCAACAATTTATGATCGGTGAACGGTCTCAACAATAATTCCTCATAGAACTCTTCCTCTTGTTGCTGCTGCAGTTGTTCTTGTTCGTTTATGGCAGATCCAAAGGCGATTGAAACGATTCTTCAGTGCATAAGGCACTAAATGAAAGAGAGATAGATGAGGCACTGAATCGTTTACAATAAATGATTCTTCAGAGCCTCAAATGATTCATTATAAAATTGCTGAGGCATGAACGTTATTTTTTTCTTTTGGAAAAAGAGGACCGCAAAAAAAGGAAAAGCCTCTGTTTATCAAAATTGCTGACATGGCAGCACCAAAATGGATCGACAATTCTCAGCTTTTATATATTAGATATAGATGATTAGATGTAGATATATTCATCTCTTGGGTCAGATTGGAACTCAATCAAGCTTTAGACTTTGAATTCTCATGAAAGCCAGCAGAATATGAAATTCATTGGGGAAAATTACACCCCTAAATATTTTTTTTTTCATTTTTTTACCAAAGTTTATTTTTTTTTTTTTTTACACAAATGATATTTTTTTTTACTCATTTTCCAATGATAATTGAAATCAGATTTTTAGATAATTGAAAATCATTCTTTAAAAACTCTAACAAGTTCACCGAAAAAGAAAAGGAAAAATCACTTAGAAACTCTATCAATCAAAAGGTCCTACTACGCTATACATTTTTTTTTATCATCATATATTGATTGCAAAAGCTATTATGCTTAAAATGTAAATTCAAGTTAACAAGATTTGATAAATTAACGTAAGGCTCAAAATTCATAAAATAATTATAAATCATCTAAACATAATATTAGAAAAAAAAAATACTCAATTGAATTTGTGAACCATTAAATATGAGACATTGAACCATGATGCACACCCTCTGGTAAGACAATAAGGTTCTTCGGCTTTGGTTTGCAATAGCAGACACTACATAGATCTAAGAATATTGCATACTTATTTACCTAAAGCAGGTGCCAAACGATAAGCATGAGAGAGATGAGAGGGGGTTATAGTAATATCAACTATCTATCTTATATAGAGTAAGTTTATTTAATTAAGGATTGAAATCGGATTAATTAGGATTTTATTATTACCATAATTTTTCATGATTACATTTGACATATATTTAAGATGGTATAGAATGAGGAACCAATCTTATAACCCCCATAGATCATATCATAAAATGTGCATTGCTTAGTATATTTTATAATATATTTTGTAGTTTAAATTATATATATACTAATTATAAATTATATATATATATATATTAAGTTTAAACTCTATATTTACACAATATATCACATGTTTTTATTTTTTAAAATATATATTTTTTATATGATGTTCATATAAACTATTTATATAAAAATCTTTGTTCAATAAACTATTTATATACTAAATGTAAACTCTATGCATACTAAGCGTAAACACATCTACATATATTTTTATTTTTTGTATTGTGTTATTATTAATATATATTTATAGTGCAAAGACAAAAATTATTAATTACGTAATGTGTGTGTAACTCAATATATATTAAGTATAAATGCAATGTATATTCAATATAAACTTATTGTTGCTTTATGGTATTTGATGTTATTTGATAACAAAAAAAAACTAATATTTTTAAAAAGTTTTTTGAAACTGATATTTTTATCATATTGAGGGTTTTTTCTAGTATATTTATCAAAAGCCCAGTTAACAACTGATGCATCATATATGAAAGCCTATAAAAAATAAAGACCCGACGGCAAGCATATCAAATATTAATTACATCTCAGAGTACCATGTGTAGGAAAATTAGCTTGCCAATATCATCTCCATAAACAGGGAAAAAAAAGGAAAAAAAAAAATACAGAGAAAGAAGAGCCTAAATCATCCCCATTATCACTGGCAGACAAGTTGTATTGGATACCTCCAAGCCTATCAACTCTCAGACGATGATCAGCAGAACTCACAAAAACATAAACGGTTGCTGAGCACACAATCTTCCATTCCATCAAGGAAATACTTCCATTCTAGCCTACACAGACCATACTTACCTGTGAATAAACATTAAATCTTACACAACTTTGAATGATTTAAAACAAGAAAGCTACACTAAATCTTGAATGTCCTTTGGCCAGAAACTTGTTTCATATCAATGGAGGGGCAGAACCATAGTATCTTTTCAAGAAGCGGCCTCATGTTGAAACATATGCAATCTTGGACTCTGTACACAAATATTTTTCTGCAAGTATTAGTTAAAGACAACCATATCAAGCAAGCAAATCCCACAAGATTCAGCTTAAAGCATGATACATGTGCAATGAATTGCAATCTTATACCATGAAATAAACGTTATTCTGCTGAGATCTCACCAGACTTCAGAGCATGGATTTGTTTAACAGAATTTTCTCACACACCTTCACTGGTACTCAATTTGCTTGTCTCTCCTTTTGTCTTCATCCTTGCAGAGCACCAAGAACCTTCAACTGTAACATTGAGTGCACATCATCTTGATGCAGAAAAAGTAACATGCATTTACCAACTACAAGAATATGTCGGGCCTATTGTAAATGCCTTTTAAGTGTTATTAAAGTGATAATCTGCTAAAATAAAATATTATGGCAATTGTGGGACATGTTTTAAATATTAGCTGTTATGTAGCATATCAACATAATTGCTTCAGTAAATCGACTATGACGCACTGGAAATTTTCTAAACAAAATTCATAATGGTGTAACTGTGACCATTGCTGCAACAGCGTCTGCAACTGTGACTACCTTGGTGGCATAGCATAACACCAACTTGCATAATTTTTCTATGCTTCAATCAAGTATGAGTCAGCCATTAAAGCTACTTGACAATTCCAAAAGACTCTGTTCGTTGACATTAAAGGCATCAACTAAAAGAGTGATGCATTGACTTTCGTACCATTAGCAGACCACAGCTAAATTAATTATTCTATTTTATTCAAAATGCCAACTCCATAATTTATTGATCTAAGATTTGTTATTCATATCAAACATTTACCCAAATTCCACAAGAAAAATAATTCATTTTCTAAATGATCTGAGGCTTCTGTGAGGATAAAGCCCCAGGACAAAATTTCCAGTCACCACCTATTGCACCAAATAATTCAATATTACATTTTGATATTTGCCACCTCAAAACTGTTTAAAAATGGCTTTTTTCTCCAAGAAATAACCATAGATTTAGATTGCAAGCAAAATTAGTACATTGAAGCAAGGACACGCTTGAATAAGTAAAATAAAACAAACTAGTTCTTATACCTTGCCATTCCCACACAACCTTCGAGTCACCCTTCACCAGCTTAGGATATCGATCGACTCGAGAATCTTCCTGTACCAACTCCTCAACCTATGAGGTACATAACTTAGTATGTAATCATTAGCATACTTGTTGAACTATCAGATGCAGAAGCATTAAATCAAACAGCATATGCGCTCTAAAGAATGAATTGGGATGGAAAAGGTCCAAGTACAGTAGTACAGGACAAGAATTTGCAGTAGTGCTACAAAAGCTTTTAAAATTTTTGCTTAAAACCTTGCTTTGGTGAGAAATGTCAAAAGAAATATCTTGGAGAATTACATGGGAGTGACTGGCAAAACCTCAGAAGAAAGTCAGGCTTAACGCGCCAGTGCTAAATGACAAGGAAAATTGATTCATGCAACCAATCCAAAGTATATAATAAAGCTTTGCTGAATTACTTTTGAGAAACTTCATCTTTTATAAAAGCATATGACTCATTGCAGCAGAAGTGTCAAAAAGTCAAACAAGATAGCTTAGGTTAAACAGTGCTCAGAAATGCTGAATTAGTAACTTATTTTCAAAATTCAAGGTTGCATTACATAAGTAATAAACATTTAACAAATAATTAAATGAACTAAAAACTTCGGTATAAACAACTTTGAGAATTTGAGTACAAGGCAAACTTTCTGACTCCATTCAAGTAAGATAATACCATCTCAAATCAACATCAACTCATTTGGAAAACAAAGTGCATTTAAATTGAAGGCATAATGGGGTTTGTAAACATTGAATAGTACCTTTTTCCACAACACAGGATCTTTCCTTTCTTTTGGCAAAAGCAGATGATCTCGTAACTGAGAGGCAACCAACCAAGGTTCACATTCACCATTTGATTTCTTTGACATCAAGGCATTATCTTCAAGAATCTCACAAACCTAAGAAATAGGCAATTTTTCCATCAGTGGCTTGGTCTTTCAGATAATAGATCAAAGTAGCAATGAAATGTTGCAGCCAATCAATTAATAAAGGAAACACTAGCTGTCAGTTACTTTTGCCTTTCATGTGGACAATTAACTCTCAATACAGCATAGTTCTAGCTACCATGCATTAATACTTTTATACAGCATATGTTCTAGCTACCATGCAGTAATAATTTTATATAAAAACTAAAACATGCCGACAGATATTCATCCTGAAACAGTATCATTACTCTGCACCACACACTCAGATAATAAAACCTTACTTTCCTTCTATTCTACTTATTATTACCTGTTCTTTCAGTACATAGTTTCACGTTTAATTTATAGCCAAAACAATACTCATGAAATTCGCTAATCAAGAAATCATATCTTGAACCAAGAACATTTACAGTGATGTACAATGGCCTTTACAATGGTCCAAAATTAGGACAGAGGGCAAAAAAAGAAAGCAACACAGAACTTAGCACTGTACAATGAAAGAAGGCAGAGCCTTTGAATACCTGATGATAAAGCTCTTCACCTCTAGTTGATACATACCATCTACGCAGGATTTTCCTAAGTAATAATGTGGATCCGACAACCTGTAGATTCTCAATGCAGTGAACAAGCTTCAACTTTTGATTCCTAAATTAAAGCTCTAAAAGCCTGACTTTTTTTTTTTTGTTGAGGAAACCTGACTTAATTACCAGTGCACAAAGAGATACAATAACAAAGGCATTCTTAGAGATCCACTGGCAAATACGACAGGTAAATGGCTTGTAATGTTCTGCAACCAAGTCTGGACACTTTAACTCTTTCTTTCTGCAAAATGTATTTATACAATCAGAGTCGTAAGGGACCCAAAGCATGCACCAAACTTCCAGCAGAATAAGAGGAATAGCTTACCCATAGGAATTGGCCCTCATCTCCAATAACCCATCAATGATCTCCATTGCCCTCTTCTTGGTGAACATATAAACAGCACTGTCTGGCTGTAAATTTTCCATCAGTAGCTGTCCATCTAAATCATTCCAAATATCATCCTCTTGGACCTGTCCATTAATAGTTAGTATATCAGCTGCATGCAATTGAGTAACAAATAACAGTGTCAAAGTAACAGCTCTCAGAATATGGAGCGTTGTAAAAGAGACGGACCCAAATTGTCCCAGTGCCATCACACAAAAATTGAGCACAAGCTTCACAAAGGCGTTTCTCCACCCAAACTGACTGCAGTCGCATGGAACAGAAATAAAATAAGTTAGAAGGTATAAAACAAAAATCAAAGAGATAAGTATGTAACTCGTCCACACTCAAGAATATAGTGTACCATAATGAACAAGATTCTTAGAACAGACAAGTTTCTTAGCTCTTTCATTAATATCTCCATCTTCTACACATATGTTTCTGTGCCTTATATAGCCTTGAACGCATTCCAACTTTCCTTGCGTACATTCTCCATTTCTTGGACAAGGTTCACAAAACTCTGAAAAAATGCATGTTGGTTACGAGGACATATTGGCACGGGAAATATGACAGTACAGAATGACTGCTAAATGGCTAGGGAACAACAATGTCAATTCATATAGAATACCATTCATTTAATATAGAGGAGAAAAAAGCACAAGAGAAAAAGGTACAAAATATGCTTAAAAGAATTAGATTTCAGAAACAGGCAAAACATTCCATTGGAATATACAAGAATAGCATGATGATCCTATTCTCATGAAATAGATAACAATGATATAGAGTACAGAAATGAACAAAAATATATTGGATGTAAAAATAATACCAAGATGATGTTCATGCAGTATTGAACGATTAGCGCACCACATATGATAAATTAAAAGATTCAAAAATATTCATTTTAAAAGCACATACAACTCCAAAATTGAATATTGAATGAAATTCTATCTTAAAATATTGTCTCCACTATGAATAATATAATGACACCATCTTCTTATCCAGCAGAAATGTTAACCGACCCAATATTACTTTGCAGATAGAAGTCGCATTACCAGGAACTGGAAATAAGTACTTTTACCCCTGAACCCCTGATCGAAGTTTCAAGATTGAAGTTAATAGCTAGCAGTCAAATATATTCCAAAAAATTAAGAAATTTTTAGATATCATCTTGCTAAGCAATTCCTAATATACAAAACACTGGACAATTTTTTATAGAGTACAAAAAAATTTACAGTAAAATTTCAGGCACAAACATCAGTTGAACCTAGAATAAACCTTATAATCTCAGGCTTCATCTTCCTTGAATTCCCAGTGAGAATCAACAATTAGAAATGCTCAGTCTAATTTGACATTCATCCATTTTTCAAAGAAACCCAGCTAAGATACTTGCTCACTCTATGGTTGTATGCATTAAAGTAGATTGTATACAAACATTAAAAATCTAAAGATGAATTCAACTAATGCTACTGCTTAAAAAGATATACTTCACAACCCAGCAGCATATATGGAAGTGCCAGTAAGTTTCACACAGCACAAAGAAACCCAGAAAAGCAAACAAAAGAAGAAATGGAATAGAACCAATAACCCCAAGGCACATGAACAAAATCGCAAATAGGACATTACACACCTGAAAAAGAGTCTGGAGAGTCTATGTTACTATCACAAAACGGCTTTGTGGTGGGATTCATGTAGCTGACAATGAAGTTGCAGGTCAAAGCCACCGAAGATGCGATTGTTAGTACTGTTATCAATCTCAAAAACTCTTCCTTGGAAAGAAACAAGTTCTGGGGTGGTTCCATCACTGTAGAAAGAGAAGAAGAAAGGTTGGGTTCAAATTCAGGTTTGGGAGTCTTGGAACCTGATTTTGGGCGCTTTTTGGCCATAGAAGACATCGAATCGAAGAGGGTTTCAAGGGTTGTTTTATCGAAAGAAAAATCCAAACGGAAACAAAATTTATTTGAATTCAATCAGAAATCAGCATAGGTTTGGAATTTAAAAGGGTTGTTCTTAGGTCCATCCAAGTTTGATCATGGAGCTTTTCTGAAGTTCAATGACTTATCTAAACTCAATATAATCTCGAGGAAAATACACAAACACTTTTCAAAATTACACTGTCATATTAAAAATCTTCCTGAAATATAAGACGCCTATGTTTGGATGGAGGCAAGTTAGCCTATGTTTGGTTGGAAGTAAATGAAGGTAAAGGGGAAGAAAATAAATTTAATTTTTCTTATTTTTTCTTAATTGATATAAGAAATGATAGGGTAAAGAAGAATTAAGAAGAGTAAATGTAATGTAAATTTATTTTTTTCTCTCATCTACCCTCATTTTTTTTATTAAGGTAAATTCAATTTTCCTCTAAATTTACTCCCATTTTTCAAAGAAACCCACCTAAGATACTCCCATCCAAACTAAATTTTATTTTATAGAGAATTAAGTGAAATTGAATTTATAATGAAGTTAAAGAAATTTATTATTTTTACAAAAAAAATTTATTTTAAATTATTTTTATTATTTAATTGTTTAAATAAATCATTTACCCTCTTTTCTCTTTATTTTGGAGGTTGGAGAATAAATTGAAAAAATAAATTTCTTCTCTTTACCCTTATGTACTCTATTTCTTCTTCTACTAAAAAAAGAGAAAGTAGAGTAAATTAATTTATTTTCTTTCTATTTATATATAGTTACTCTCATCCAAATATAGGCTTAATATTTTTACTATTAATATGCAAAATCAAACAATTATTATTTTTATTAATTTCATTCCATTTTTATCCTTCTTATTTTAAATTCAAAATTTTAATACGTTGTTTACTAATTTCAAAGTTTGATAGTTAATAATTTAACGTTTGTTTTATTTTAGAAGCAAAAATCTGAACACCGCTTCTCCATCTTCACCTTTGTTCAGAGTTAGCTATAGAAAAAACTTCTTCATATTCATATTCTGCAGTTGTGCTTAGTGTATGAACAAAGGTGAAGTTGCAATGAGTGGAGATTCTAATATTAAGAAAAAAAAAAAAAAAAGATAGGGAGACGGTGTACGTAGTTTTCAGAGGTAGGAATCCTGAAATATATAGAAGCTAGCACGAATGTGTACCTATGGTGATAGGAGTTAAGAATAGTCTATATAGTTTATTTGCAACACTGGAATAGGTTGTGTCTATTTACAACAACTACTTCAACACCATCTTAACTGAGGAGTGTTATGAATCCAAAGACCTATCAAGTACAAGCCATGGAAATTTTGAGGATTTGTAGACATCTAAAATTGAGTTGTAAGTAGAAACATCTTAAGGGGTTGAGTTAAACCAAAATAATGTTGCCTTTCTTTATGGGATGTTGATGGGGTTGCAAATCCGTAAGAAGAATTGAAAGCATAATTAGTTAGTACTTTGTTTTATGCGCACTACATAGTTATTTTATTTTGTTAAAGGCTATTATAAAAGGCATGCAACTTTATTCTCTTTTTACATGCAACTGATGTTATCACAATTTTTTGTTATTCATATTGAAATTTTTACATTTAATTCTCTATAAAATAAAATTTAGTTTGATGTCCCTAAGTGCTATTGGATTGCTTCGTAACAAATGATGAACAAGTGAATTTTCATTAAAAAAATTGAATAGTTAAACCTGGTAAAACTATTTTGATACAGACAAGGAACTAAAAATATCATTCCTTCCACAATATGAGTACTGGGGATATATTAATTATAAATGAATAGAAATTATATGGCATTATGTTATGTAGCATGGCAACATTATGTTAAATTTATGCAAATTATGTAGGATGTGTAGTTTATACAGCAGTATGTTTGAGTGATAATGTAACAACAATGGTTTAGACCTTGATAAATTAAGAAATATGTAAGGTATATGTATAAAGTATATAAAGCTATATATATAATATAGAAAGTAAATATATAATATAGAAAGTAAGATTTTCTATTTTTATATTATATAAAGTAAGATTTTTTGGGGGACTGCAAGTCCTTTTTCCCCAGTTCAAATCCGGGTGTTGCCTGATTAACAAAAGGCACAAAATACCTTATTCCCTTTTGCTGATAGAACTTCCCTTCAACAGAAGCACACGGAGGAAAAGGTATCTTAATACTTCCTTGATTCTAAACATCTGAAATTTATGTTCTCTAATCTCTAAAGGGTTGTAAATTTCGAAACTCGCAAAGAAAAAAGGAAGTGAGATAAAAAGAGAAGAAACTTGGACAAAAAAAGAAGTAACTTGGACAAAAAGAAACGAAGTGACTTAGATAAATTTTTTTTGTCGATAACCTTAGGCCAATCAATCGAATATTGATTAATACGTAATCGAAATACTACTTGAAAAAGAAAATGGCTCTTCTGCTTAGAAATGAAATGTTCCAAATGTTCCTGGAAATTAATCAAATTATGGGAGGCTTCATGAAGTGCTTCTTTAGGAGTTAAACTTCCATTTGTCCATATTTCGAGAAAAAGTATCTCTTGCTTTTCATTTTCTTTTTCATAAGAATGAATACTATGATTCACATTTCGGTCTATGGCTGACCGATATTGCACACCATCATTTAACTATTGTAATTCTTTTCCTGATAGTGGTGTTTTCACAAACATGATTAGTAAGTTACGTATCATACATTGCAACTTCAATTAATGAATATGAAAATTATATTCTATATGATTAATACTTAGTTAAAGTGGAATTGTAAAGAAGTTTAAATTAACACATGTAACCAAATTTGGTAGAAGAGTCATCAGCAAAGCTGACTTTGAAAATAAGATGCATTAACATAATGAACATAGCACAACATATTGTAACTTGTTGTTTACAAAAGCTTTAGAAGTTGGTGATAGGCAAAAGAGATTAAACATTCAAATCTAAATTAACAAAGACAACAAACAAAAAATAAGAATATGAATGATTAGTCATATTCTAAGACTTCTTGTGGAAGAGATGTAGAAATTGGTGATAGACAAAAGAGACTAAACATTCAAAGGTAAGATGACAAAGACAACAAACAAAAAACATGAATCATAGGGATGCTGCTGAAGTCATATTTCTATTGGTGAATCATATTTCTGAAGTTTTAACAAAGTTTGAAATTTCAATTACTTCTGGTGTATAAGCTTCTTCTTCTATAGTAATAAGGAAGGTCTTAAATGCATTGAGCAAAGAAAAATCCTAAAGCAAAATCTCTCTAGTTTTTGCAACCCTAATGTTGGATATTATTCTAGCCAACAATTGCTTCATTTCTTCTTTCAGTTCATTGAACTTTTGACTTTTTTGTTGTACATACTCTATAAGAATGTTGGGGATGCTGTTAAGATTCTATAAGCGGGTTGTTGTCTATTAGGTGTATGAGCCATTTACACAAAGTGAGTAGATATTATCCAAAGAATAGAAGAAGGGAAATATTGGAGCTGACTGTTGAAGTTTGCTTATAGCTTTCACTTTAGGTATGGTGTGTTTATATAAGATGTCCCCGAACTTACATTTACTTATATATTAGATGCAGCTAATTTTAGAAGGGGGAATATGTATTTAATGTGACAGGAGTGCATGTCAGGAGAAAAGATGAGAATAAAGTGACAACAGTGGTTGTCATTTATTGAAATTAGTAGTTAGCATGTTGCATGATTAGTTTGTTCACAAAGGCTTCAATTATGATAAAATTTGATATTGTGAGTTCCTGGTCCGTCCAGGCTCATGATTTTTTGGGCCACAACACTGTTAGGTTACTGATCTTAGGGATCCGACAAGAAAAGACCTATGAGAAATGAAGTCGCCTTTAACATCTGAAATTTTTAAAAATTTAACAAAATATATTAAAATTAAATTAGATAAATTAAATAAATAATTTTAATGAAAAATAAAAGAATTTTAAAAGAAAAAGTTAAATGTATATGTAATATATATGCAAAATATATATAATATATATACAAGTCAACAAAAGTCAAATCTTTTAAAGGAAAAGTCAAAGTCAGGGGATATTTTGGTAAATATACTTTAGAAATTAAAAATTTTAAAAATAATTCAAAAATATTTTATTTTTGTGTGGAAGATGTGAATTTTGGATTTTTATTAAATAATTAATTAATTAATTAAAAATTATTAAAATAATTTATATATGGATATAAAAGAAAGTGGAAGGAAAGAGAAAATTCAAAGTTCATCATCTTCTTCTTCTTCCTTCTTCAAGACCGAATTCCATTGTTGTCCAAGCTCAAAGTTTTGTGTCTTCTAAGCTTCCAAAATTGAAGGATTTTCAAGGTTTCAAGAGAAGATTTGGTGATTTCCACTTGAATTAGTAAGTTTACTCACTTTTTCTTTGGATTTTCATGAAAATTTTGAATATATGTGTATTGGGTTGTTGAAGTGGTATGATTTAATTGTCTATTTTGGTATTAATGATATTATTTTAAGTGGTTAATAATGATTTTAAAGTTGGATTGAAAAAATGGTTAAGTTTGAGTACATATTGGTGAAGAGAGAGAATTTAGGGTTGTGGGAGAATTGAACTTTTGAATTTATGGGTTTTAATTATGCAAATTAATTCTAAATGGGTTGTTTTGATGCATGAATAAGTATTTTAAAGTCAAATATTGGATTTAGCTAAGTTTGATTAGAGTTTGGGAATAGAAGTATTGATTTAGGGTTTTGGAAAAGGGTATTTTCAAAGTTGGTGAATTGTTTGATTTTATTGATTTAAGCATGTTCTTTAATGATAAAAGTGATGAATATAAGCTTGAAATGATAATTGGATTGAGTTGGAATAGAAAACCTTCAATGGGGGAAGGTTATGCCATTTTAGGATTTTGGACATAAGTGTGTATTTATGTAATGTAATTATGTTAAACATGTTATAATATATTTTTAATAATATAAATAAACTTAAAATACCAAATTGAATGGCTTAATATGGTATTCCAAAGTTAAAGTGAGGTTAGCATTAACTTTGGGATTTTAGTTTGAATGGTGTTTGGTTATGATTTAAGATTGGAAATGCCTTAGAATGTGATACTAAATGATTATTTATGATCACATTTGGTATATGTATTGAGAAAAATTGAATTGCCTAATCCAAGTGTTGAAGGGCAAGTTGGAAGAAGAGGTTGGTGATAGTTTTGTGGCTTGCTTTTGGAAGCTTTAAGAGAGTACAAACTTTGGATGAATTGGTTATATTTGCATTACATTGGGCTTAACATATTTTGGATTGAAACATGTGTTAAGCTACTTGATACATAGAATATGTAAGAATAATGTGCTATGACATGTGTAATGTCATATATGTATTAAATACATAGTAAAAAGCCATTGTTAATAGCTAAATTGTGTAAAATATGAAATATATGCATTATGTAAAAATGACCCAAAGTGTTTGGGTAATGTCATTTATTGTGTATGCATTAAGGGCATTGTTAAAAAGCCATTGGTAATGACTAAAGTGCATAAAATGTGAATCATATGTGGATTATGTGAAATTGTCCAAAATATTTGGGTGATGAGTTTTAAGGTAAAATGTGATGAATTGATATTGCTATAAATGAGAAAAATGAGAAAAATGAAAAAAAAAGATGAGAAAATAAGGCAATGTGCCTAATAGATAATGAAAAATGAGGCAATATGCCTAGCTTGATCATGAGAAAATGAGAAAGAGATTGATAATGAGAAATGTGATTTAATTGTGTGCCTAGTATGTTATTCAATTTTCAGAGTTTTGTGTGTTGGCGGTATGCCTATGAGATTATCCTCATTATTTGTCTTTGGGGCTAGCTTTTGAGCAATTATTAATTTATCTTTAGACTAGAAGTTCGATGTCACTTGCCTTCGGGCTAGATGCTGGGCATTACTATGATTTGCCTTCGGGCTAGACGCTGGGTGTCACTTATTTTCGGGCTAGACATTGGGTGTCAATATGGACCAAAATAGTAACTCTGGGATTTAAATAATATATTAGATTATTTGGGCCCATGCTTGTGTTTGTTTTATATGAAACGTAAAATGATTGAAAAGATATTTAAAATGAAATGATATGACATATGGTGTCATGATATACATAAACATTGTATATTGGCATTATTTTACAATTTTATTTCTATAAAAGTTTGTACCGCTAAGCTTTTAGCTTAACGCGATTGAAATTTATCGCACAGGTAACAAGGATGATTCGGTAGAGTCGGAGAATTCTACTAGACCAGGTCGGGTCTAGATTGAAGTTGCTTGTTGAGTTGGTTTTTACTACATCAAGATCAGAGCCATTTTGCCATCATGTATATATATATATATTATAGTATAATTTATTATGATATATTTTATAATTATGGTTTGGAGAATAAACTGTAAATTATAGATAATATTTTCGGATAAACTATGTAACGTGGGATTTTAAATGTATTTTAATATGAGTATGTATATTTATAAATGTTTTGAGAAAATGTGAAGAAATTATGAAGTATTGGTGAAATGGTGATGTGATATTATTGGGAGTTGTTTTGTGCAGGTTGTAATTTTGTTGAAATTTGGGGATGTCCAAATTACAGACAAAACTCTGGCAAATTTTTTTCAGAGATTTTTATGCAGAATATTATTTTGATAACTATAATAAATAAATAATATTTTATTACTAAGTGTATATATATATTATTAAGTATTTAAGGTTTTTAACTTGAAAGTTGAAAAAAAAATTTATTTTACCGGGTCATGATATTTTTATACCTTATACGCATATTTTATATATACCGATTGTATATATTATATGTATATCTAGTATAAGGGTGTTACATCGCCACCCTGTAGGACCAAGAAAGAATGATTTGAGGGATGACATACTCTTGATTTCTTTTTTGAGCAGTCTCTAACTCATTATTTCTAGGCCTGAGAAGTTAGATATAAATGAGAATAATAAAAATGAAAATTCTTATTATTCACATATACCTGATTCAAAGAATTGGCCTCTTTTATGATTCATATATTAGTAAGAATTTTTTTAGAATATTAGATGAAAAATGAAAAGATAAAAACAAATATCAAGTAGGGTAGAATATATATATGTAAATGGATGGTGTTCATGATACATGTTTGTACAGAAAATACCTATGAGCATCCACAAAAGTAGAAACATGATCTTATAAAAGAAAATCTAAAAAGAAAAATAATTATATTACATACCATTATATGAATCCTACAGGCTTAATACATATCCGGCCCATTCAACTTGGCAATATTTGTCACTTAGCCCTCTATACTTTTTGAGAAATCATTTTGCCCCTTCAACTTGTTATATTTAATAGCAAATTGCCCCTTTATGCTGAGATGGCAAAGCATGTGAAGTCAACTCTTATACACCACGTAAGGACAGATAATTAACCTAACAGATGAATGAATTTAAAGTAGTTAATCTCTCCCCTTTCTCTCGATTTGAAAATCAAAATCCCTAATCCCCTATTCTCATTTTACACAGATTAAAAATAAATTTCTTCTCTTCTAGTGAACGCATCTTCTTTATGTCGGAACAACTCTGCTCAAAGTGATGTTGTGATTCCTGAATGTTATTGTGGAGAATCAGCTGCGTTAAATATTTTGATGACTGAAGCTAATCCTGAAAGGAGATTCTTTGGCTGCAACAAATATATGGTAAGTTTATTGAGTTAATTAGTGAATGTAGCATTTATGTTTTGGTTAGGAATTTTTTTTTTATTTTATGTACTGGTTGAGGATAGATTCAAGGCATGTAACCATGTGGATATTTTGTCTGGTACGAGGCACCATATCCTGATAACTTGAACTATTTAACATTTGACTTTTACTATTTATATTCTGACTTTTTTATTTTTTAGTGATATTTATATTTCATGTATATTTCTTTTATATTTCACATATACATTTGTTATTTTTTGTTTTCAATACCTCACTTAACCTTTCCAAATTATGTATTTAATTATATTCAATAAAAATACGGGCGTTACAACTCTCTCCTCATTAAATAATTTTGTCATCGAAATTATCTGATATAGTGAACTACTTGATCATACTCAAAACCCATCTCAATTCTCTATATAACCAACCATATGATTATCACCACAATATTCTATCATTTATAACCACATAATCACTTCTCTCCCCTTTATGAATCTCCTAAATCGCCATTTGGAATTTTAGATCTTTTCTCTATACTTAATAATTTAATATTGTAGACCACTTTAAGACAAACTCATTACACTTTACTAATTAATTTATACATTACAAATAAGTACTTGCAATACTGCAAATAAAAGCAACTCCAATTTCCAGTTGACAAGTCTTATTATATAATTTATACATTTTTCTTTATAATTTAATTATTTTTTAAAACCATCTTGTCCATTACATTCTTAATTTAATCCTTAAAATATCATTTCCTCAATATCAATATTAACACAATACACTAAAATTAAAAATTTAACAACCTTCCTTATTGGTAATAACTCCTTCCCCTTTTTATTATTTACAACCAACATGATTTAACTCACTTTGCACTTCTATATATATTCAACCCATTATCTTATGTCACCAAACCATATTACCATTAGGTATATATTTTAGGTATACAATTTATATACTTATATTTTATTTACAATCATTTTATCACTTATACACTCTCAATTTTCTTTAATATACCATATTAATTTACTAATCACATGCAAATAATATTTATCCATTCTTTTAATACATACACTCACTCTAATTGTTCACTCTAATTTATCCATTTTATCAATTTTCTTTTTTAGTGATATTTATATTTCATGTATATTTCTTTTATATTTCACATATACATTTGTTATTTTCTATTTCCAATACCTCACTTAACCCTTCCAAATTATGTATTTAATTATATTTAATAAAAATATAGGTGTTACAACTATCTCTTTTAAATAATTTCGTCTTCTAAATTACCTGATATAGTGAACTACTTCATCATACTCAAAAGCCATCTCAATTCTCTATATAACCAACCACATGATTATCACTACAATATTCTACCATTTATAACCACATAATCGCTTCTCTCCCTTTTATGAATCTTCTAAATCGCCATCTGGAATTTCAGATCTTTTCTCTACACTTAATAATTTAATATTGTAGATCACTTTAAGACAAACTCATCACACTTTACTAACTACTTTATACATTACAAATAAGTACTTGTAATGCTGCAAATAAGAGCAACTCCAATTTCTAGTTGACAAGTCTTATTATATAATTCATACATTTTTCTTTATAATTTAATTATTTTTTTCAAACCATCTTGTCCCTTACATTCTTAATTTAATCCTTAAAATATCATTTCCTCAATATCAATATTAACACAATACACTAAAATTAAATTTTCATCAACTTTTCTTCTTGGTCTTTTTATCATTTACAACAACATGATTTAACTCACTCTGCACTTCTATATATATTTAACCCATTATCTTATGTCACCAAACCATATTACTATTAGGTATATATATTAGGTATATAATTTATATACTTATATTTTATTTACAATCATTTTATCACTTATTCACTCTCAATTTTCTTTAATATACCGTATGAATTTACTAATCACATGCAAATAATATTTATCCATTCTTTTAATACATACACTCACTCTAATTGTTCACATACATGTATCAAATATCTCATCAAGTCGTTGCCCTTATCTGTATTTCTTCATCTAATGAGTTAATGCTTTGTCAATTCCTTGGATAACTTTTATTATACATTATATTCAATCTCTAAACATATATTCCCTCATCTCTAATAATAATCCAACATACTAATTTTCGTCTTTATCATATTCCCTTTACATATAATTACTTAAACGATCCATTATGATAAACTCTTCTCCAATTAATTCTAAATATATCTCTTAAATTATCTTTAAGTTCAATGCAGTTACTTTTAAGTATACTACAAGTATACACACACATATATATACTAGAATAATTCATCTAGCTTTGTCCTTATATCAATTTTAACTTCTTAATACATGTAACATCCTTATACTCTATATATGTACAGTACATATATCTCGTATATATAAAATATGCATATAATATATAAGAGTGTAACCATAATCACCTTAATAAAAATTCACATTTCAATTAATATAAATAATTGTTAATAAATAAAGATATACTTAAGTAGTAAATTGTAAAATATACAAACTTATAAAGAAAATCTCTAGGAAAAATTTTTGCCAGAGATTTTTTGTAAATTCAATAATTTCCAAAATATCAAAACACAATCCGCATAAGAAAATCACACTCCCAAAATAAAATCATACAACTATTTCTCTATTACTCCTCAAAATATTTAATCATGTCCAAAATTATGGATGTTACAATTCTTTCATCCTTAAATAATTTCGTCCTCGAAATTACCTATTATGGCAAACAAAACAATCTAAAAACTAAGTCATGTCAATATAATATCATGCCCATGCATTTCAAATCATTTTTGTCATACCTTTTATGTCATTTCTCAAATTGTATTATAACCTTACAATTAATGTAAAATCTTCTGATCAATTACAATTGTATTTTATTCATTCTTCAACTATGCACTTATTTAATTATCAATATACGTATGTCAACCTTTTCCAACCATTTTAGCACATATCATTTTAAGTACACAACAACTATATAACCATTTTATAATAGCTTAATATTTCATGCCTTATGCAATAAACATATTTTTATTTAATTTGGAATTTTGGTGAAATTTTCTAAAGACTAAAATAGTAATATTATGATATTCTGTTTATGTATTTTACATTTACGAAATATATGTATTATACATATATAGAGTATAAGAGTGGTTACAATACACTTCGCATTCTATAATTCTATTTCCTTATTCTCACATTCCATATTCTACTAGTAACAATTAAGTTCTAAATAAAAACTCCAATTCCTTTTTAATTAACTCTATCCAATTGTATGAATTCCACTACTTATCAACTTCATTTTATAAATATATCCCATGTTTTTTCCTTATATAAATTTTTGTATATCCATATCTTGTGGTTTATACTCTTTCCCTAAAACTCTATCATTATCTTTATTAAATCTTTGTATATGCTAAACTTAAGCTTTAAATATTATTTCTCTTAATTCCAATGACATTATAATTTATTTTAACTTAATCTCAAATATGTTTTTCTTATCTACAACTTCTTCTTTCTCTCTAACTTCTAACAATAACTATAAGTAAACTTACCACACACTTCCACATATAATTTATAAATTAACTTGATTCTCCAAATGGTTTGCTGCCAGGTATATAATAAGTATACAGTCTGTATATCTAACACCATTTATATCACTTAGTTTCTATAACTTATTTAATTCCTTCATTTTTCTTTTCCTTATATTTCATTAACTTTTTTTATACTGATAAATCTCGTCATCAATTAAATTAGTCTTCCATCAAATATATTACAAACCACCTTTCATCAATTAAATATATATTCTTAAATTAAATAAATAACACATTACTATTCCATTCAATTAAACAAAAAAAAATCAATACTCAATACCTTACTAAGAAAAATACTTTTATAATCAAACATAAACTCTCATAAGCAAATTAATCAAATGTATTGTAATACTCATGTAATAACTTCAATTAAGCTTAATATTGGACTTTTCAGTCTAAAATATTTTTTTCAACTATTTAAAGTCATTGATTATTCATCATTTTATCAACTTTCCTACCTTAATTATCAAATTTACTTACTTCCTCAAAAATCTCATAATAATTTGCTAGTCACATATAATTAATACATATTCCTTCTCTAGTTATACATCCATTTGAGCATCCAATTACACATATTAATACTTTCCTTAAATTTTTCTCACTTCTAAGTCTTACCATCTATTACATTGATCGCAATGCAATCTTAGAAATAATATATCAATAATCACATATACTCCCAAAATTTACTCATCATGTCTTTATTAATTCCATTCACTTAGATCAAACGAATAATATTTAGCACACCAAGAGCTCAATTTAATTTCACTATAAACTTCCATAAATTAATCAACCAAATACAATTCAATGCACTTACATTAAATCTTCATTAATTTAAATACTAGTCTTTCTTATCTTCAATTCTCATTCAACGGTATTTTTCTTTCTCTTTTTCTCCAATCTCTTACTTATACATGTCTTAACTATATAATATTATAATCACTATCACATTCGACTTTAGATATAACTCATTTAATCCAATATTATCTCATATATATATATATATATAATAGCCATCTAATTTCGTTTACATTTTCTACCCATAAGCAAGTAAGTCATATTTCAATGCTCGAAATAATGATTATTATTTTTATTATTTTTTTTCACTTTAATCTTCCTTCAATTACGTTTTCTTTTCTCTTTCGTTCTTTGATTCTTAAACAGGTATATCTTAGCAATATAATTTATTAACTTCTACTATAATTGATATTGACTTTAAACATAATCCATTTAAACTATAATTAACAAAGATACTTCAATAGAACATTTAGTTCCATAATCATTTTATTCTATAATCTTATAGTTCAATTCTAATATTATTCCCAAACTTGGTTTCCAATGAAATATCCCACAAACACTCTTTATGTATACACAATAATAACACTATCATTCTATGCACAAATCACTTCATAACAATTTCTTTACAATTAATCTTATTTAATCAAAACACAACTTCTTTAAATAATCAACTCAACTAATGAAACTTCTCCATTATCCTTTTTACTCAATCTTGAACTTGCCTTAGCCTAATGTTCACTTGAATCACCACTCTCCATATATAGATACTGCCACATTAGAGACTGACATAAGTGCCAGTGCATATGCATGTATTATAACTAAATTCATATTTCAGAATTTCCCCTTCGTCATCTTTAAAACCCACATAGATTGAGAATCTCAAATTTAGGCGATGATACCAAAATAATTGTAATACCCTTATACTCTATATACATACAATATATACACCCTGTATATGTAAATACATATATAGAACACAAAAGTGCCACTATCATTATCATTAGAAAATTCTCCATACAATTTTAATAATATAAATTACTCCTCTACGGATAACTTAATAAGTATATAAATATATATAAGTAATTAATAGTTAAAAACACCAACTTATAAGAAAAATCTCTGAAAAAAATTTATCAGAGTTTTGTTTGTAAAGAGAAAATTTTTCCAAAAACCAAAATTTCACAACCTGCATGAAAACACACTCCCAATATACAAATATATTTTCAATACTCCAACATTTCTCAAAAAATGTTCAATATCTCAAAATAACATATATACATATATATATATATATACCAAGAAGTATTTTAAATATTCATTTTACTTAAACAAACATGAATTTTACAATATTTTTCTATAGTCCATAATGTATACAAAATATTATTTAATAAAAAAACAAACAACTACATGTTATGCAGTGGCCTCTGGTTTGGTGGCAAATTCATAAACTTTAAGTATTGACCAAAAATTGTGGACCTAATAAAGTCTAACAGAACTTTCCGCCTCTATCATGTCACATGCATGATGGACAAGTCGCGCTAAGTTTTTTGCCTAGTGATACATACTTTGATAATAAAAATAACTTTAAAATAATAATTCAAAAATAATACAATATGCATTCCTCTATAGCATAACATGATTGATGCCTTTATGAACACACATTTCCATAATCCTCATCCAAGTACCATAATTGCAAGTATTGGGCCTAAATAACTCTATATATTATTTAAGTTCTAGAGACATTGTTTTGGTGTATCGTGATGCCCAACATCTAGCCCAAAGGCAAGTAATATCATAAGTGATACCATTGTCTAGCCTGAAGACAAATAATAATGATGTCCAGTAAGTAGCCGCAAAGTCAAATCATATAATGGCATGCCATATCTATATCACCAAACACAAAGCTTTGAAACAAGATACTATATAAGGCAACACACGTTTCATATACATTTTCATTTTACATAATCATCTCACATTGTCACACCTCATAGCCACTCTTTCCATTCATCATTTCAAGCACTTCCTCCATCATTCCTTCATATTTCCATATATCTTTAACATAAACATCATATTCTTTGCCACTCCCATAATGCGGCTAAATTCTTTTCACAATCACATTATATCCATCTTCCATGTACTTAATATGCAGTTTGCATATTTTCTATATACTTCAATCATATTAATACTTTTGCCTCACTTTTCACATTATTTTACTATTTTTCATATTTTCCAATCATAGAAATATATTTGCTCACCATACTCACTATGTGACTTATATTCTTATTTCAAATGCTCAAACACATCTTTTTGCCAATTAAACACAACAAAGATAATAACCATTCTACAATGGTTTAATATCTCACATATCATGCATTTTATTCACTTTTTCACATAACTATATACTTTACATGTGAATATTCACATTAAAGTAGCATCACTCAAACATTTACATTATATGTATTCAATGCAATTAAATGCATAAATACCAAAGTATGTACTAACTTTCACTTAAGGCAACTTCCAAGCCAAGTTCACTTCCTTTCCTTTACTTTACCAAATTGTTCTTCACCTCTTGGATTGGGCAACTTGACCCTTCTCACTTCCTAATCAAAATGTGAGTGTAAATAGGTCATTAGGAACCCATTCCTAACCACTTTAACTAATAAAACTCAATTTGTCACATTTCCTTCAAATTCCTAAAATTTTCCCTAACACATTTTGATTTTGAATTTTAATTCCAATCGATTTCAAATAAAGTTTTAAACTAAATCATGTTATTAGAATCATATTCTAACACAATTTAATCAATTAAATTCAATTTACATCAATTCTATCCAAAAACCCCATAAAAACCCTAATTCATCTACTACCTCTTTCAAATTTAACCAAATACATTCTTTTAAAACATCCAACCTTAAAATTATTTCCTCTACATCAAAATAACATTATTCAAACTCATTTAAACAATTATAACATCCTCTATCAAAAAATCAATTTCTACATAATCTTAAATTAAAGTAACTTTGCTTGAATTGATAACTTACTTTTCAAATGTTTGATTAATCCACTACCCAAAAATTATTTTAATTTTCAGCATTTTAACCTTTGACTTTTACTATTTATGTTTTGAATTTTTCATTTTTAGTGAAATTTATATTTCATGTATATTTCTTTTATATTTCACATAAACATCTATTATTTCATATTTCCAATACCTCACTTATCCCTTCCAAATTATTTATTTAATTATATTTAACAAAAATACGGGCATTACAATTATTATGTCTATGGTTTCTGTTTCTTTTATACTCTCTGTCTCTATTTTTATTTTTGTTGTTCCTTCTTTTTTTTTTTGGTTCCCCATCTCTTTTTTGATTGATTTCTTTTTGTAATGCTAGGTAGGGTTACATTAGGTTTAATCTCGATTTAAAAGTTTGGATTGTATAAAAAAACCTTGTGTTTATCTGAATAAGCTCAAGTTTGAGCAGGATTAGAAAATTTGAAGAACCGACTCATATCGAATTGGCCATGAGCCATGGTGAATTAGGCATGAAAAATGGCCAATTCATTAATATGGCTTTTAAATCAGGACCAAACTCGATTTGGGCTTTTTAATTAGGACTAAAATTGATTTGGGCCTTTTAATTGGGACTGAATTTGATTTGGACAAAAATTAAGGATCTACAGGTAAGTACCTTGGTGGAGGATCAGCCGTGTTGTTGTTTGAACACATCTTCCATATGTTGCTCTAGCAGGTCTTAGGAGGGGAACTTGTTATGTTCCAGGTCGTTTAACCTGTGAATATGGCATACAAGTGACCTATCTCAGGCTGGCTCTTGATTTTGAGTTTCTTATATTGGCTGAAGAGATGCTAAACCAACTTTGAGTAGGTTGGGCTGATAGGCTTGATTATCTGATCCTTGATCATTGATTTTTGCAATATGATGTTGTATTTTCTACTTTATTTACTAGTTTTGATGTTTGTTTCTTTTTATTCATTTGTCATCATTTTTTCTTTTACTTATGTCTAAAGATGTATCTTGGATAAGGTTAAATGACTTTTTTTTTTTAATATTCAAATTAGCATAGTAATCAATTTCCTTATGCAAACTTATATGATTAAACACTTGGAACAATTAATATATGACCAAATTTTAAACATAAAAGATCTTCAGCTTGTCAAGATTCATAGGTTCAGAAAATTCATTCTCATCTATGTTTGATAACTCGACTGCCCTCTCCCTTAAAACTTCCTTCACCATATAAGGATCATCAGAGGTAGGTGAGACAAGGTTTGAGTGTATCAGTAGATCTTTAGAAAGTGTCAATGTTATATGATAGCTATGTCAGAGATCTATCTCCTAAAAACTAAAAGCTCGGTCAAACTCTGAATGTCCAATGCTGAGGTCATCCTTCTCTAAGAGCTTGATCTTGTCATTGAGAGGGCACCAGGCTCAATTTATAAGCCCAGTAAATAAAGGGTATCACTCTCTTGTTATAAAAATTGGCAATCCGAGCTTTATAGTCTTCTACTTATATGCCTATTTGATCCTTCTGAACTCCAACATGTCAAGGTTGTATCTATAATTGGGCTCCTTGTCTTCGAAAAAGTTGAGAGTTCTACATGATGGGAGCCTGATCTCCACAAGGATAACTACTTTAGTTCCATAAGCCAATGTAAAGGGAGTCTTTTTAGTAGCTGTCCATGGCGAGTTACGATAAGCCTACAATACATTTTACTATTCTTCCACCCATAAGCCCTTAACATCATCTAGTCTTTTCTTCAGCCCTACTAGTATGGATTGGTAGGTGACCTCAGTCTGGCCATTAGACTGAGGATGATAGACCAAAGTGAATTAGAGGTTTGTCTTGAGCTCAACACAGTACTCTCTGAATGGTCTATTGGTGAAGTGATCTATCACAACTACCATGAACTTCCTTTGAGTTATGGCTTGTGAAAAAGGTCCCAAGATGTCCATTCCCTAATGGGCAAAGGGCTAAGGGCTTCTAATGGGTCTCTAGTTAGTAGATGGCTGATGTTACAAATTGGTGTGCTTTTGGACCTTTCACATTTCTTAACCAATTCCTTTGCATCATCATCCATGGAAGGCTAAAAATACCCTTGTAGTAACACCTTCCGAGCTATTACTTGAGCTCCTTCATGAGCTCTATAAATGCCTTCATGTATCTCCATAAGCAAGTAATTACCCTCTTCTTCAAATATGCACATGCTCTAAAGGTAGGAGAATGACCTTTTGTATAAGAGTCTATCATGGATGGAGTACAATTTAGACTTCCTGACAATGTTTTTGGCTTCCATTAGGTCTTCAAAAAGCTCATTAGAATCAAGGAACTTGTAGATTGAAAGCCTTTAACCTTTCATAGATCGTGTCACCATCAAGACTGAGGTCTTATGGCTAGTTCTCTTGATGAACTCATCGAGAACTCCATATTCAAGGCCCCCTCCTTAGTAGTAGTGGCTTTAGCCAGATTATAAGCTTATTCATTCTCAGCCCAAACTACCTGATGGATCTCTCAAGAATAACCTTTCTGTTCTATGGTCAATTAGAGCTCGGCAATATGCTCTTTATAGCAGATCATGTTCGACTCTCTAGTCTCATACCTCCTAGTTAGTTGGCTGACTAATAATTAGGAATTTGAGAAGATCTGAAGGAGCTTGGGTTGAACTTTAAAAATAAGTCTTAGCCCTGAACAAATAGCTTCATACTCTACTAAATTATTAGAGGCTGCAAAGTTAAACCTTGCTGGATATCTGATAAGTACATTCCTTGGGCCCTTGAGGACCACTGCAGCACCAACTCCTTCACTACAAGATGTTCCATCTATATTAAGGAGCCAGGCCTCCTTTGGGGTGAATTTAGAGGGTTGCTCGTATAATTTTGTGACAAAATCTTCCATAATTTGAGCTTTCATAGCTCGTCTAAGTTCATACCAAACATCAAATTGCCCCAATCTGGCAGCCCATTCAGTGAGGTACCCCAAGTTTTATAGCCTCTGTAGAATTTTCTTTAGGCATGAATTGATATACATTATGATGGTATGCACATCAAAGTATAGCATGAGCTTCTCTGAGGCTATCCGAAGGGCCAATGCTAACTTTTCTAAGGGAAAGTATCTCAATTCGGGACCCCTCAAACCATGGCTGCTGTAATAGCTTATGTACTATTGGCCATCTTCTTCTCTGACCAATATCAAGCCTATAATTACTGGTGAGGCTAATAGATACAAGTATAGTATTTCACCCTGAATAGGTCAGTTGAGGGGGAGAGATGAGGTTACGAACTGCTTTAACTCGTTAAAGGCATGTTGGCACTCTTCTGTCCACTGGAATTATTTCAGGTTTCTCAAGAGCTTATAGAATGTTAGGCACCTCATAGCTAAGCATGAAATGAATCTTTTGAAGTTTTTGATTCACCTATTCAATTTCTACACCTCTTTATTATTCTTGGGTGGCTCCATCTCTATAACAGCTCAAATTTTCTTAGGGTTGGTCTCTATTTCCCTCTTTGATATCTTAAACCCTAAAAACTTTCCAGATTAGACTCTAAAGACATATTTCTCTAGTTTGAGCTTCATGTTTGCCTCAGCAAGGTCTTTAGGATGTTCGGCCAAGGTCTTAGACCTGATGATAGTCTAACCTATTTGCTCTTAGAAGAGCTTATTAATGAGCTTCTAGTATGTGGCTCTTGCATTTTTGAGGCCAAATAGCATGACCTTGTAATAATATGTGCCCTTTCTTATAATGAAAAAGGTTATGCTTTAATCCTCTAGCTTTAAGGGGATTTGATGGTACCTCAATGAAGTATCAATGAAGCTATATTCTTCATAGCCCGTCTTCAAGTCCATAAGGTATTTAATATTCGGGAGTGGGTAGGAGTCTTTGAGGCATGCTTTGTTAAAATCAGTGAAATCTATGCATATCCTCCATTTCCTATTGGGCTTCTTCACCAATACCACGTTGACTAACAAGTCTGGGGATAAAATTTCTTTTATAAAGCCAACCTTTAAAAGATTCTCCACTTCTTGCTCAGTAGCTAACTACTTCTCTGGCCTAAGATTCCTCTTATTTTGTTTGACTAGTGTGGCGTTAGATCCATATAAAGCTCTTACATCATGAACTCGGGTGAGATGCCTTTAACATCAACAGAGTTCTAGGCAAAGACATCTTGATAATTCTCTAGCACTTAGGTTAGGGCAAGCTCCTTCTCAACTATGCTGGAGCTCGTGATTTTCAATGCTCTTTTAGTTCGAACTTGTATGTCTTTTAGCATGTCAGTTGGCTCAGCCTTAGACTCTAAATTGTCAAAAAGTTCAAAGGAATCAACATGAAGCACTATATTGGCATCCTTGAAGAGCATGGCATAAGAGTCTCTTGTGATTTTCTGATTTCCCCTTAGAACTGCAACTTCTTAGTAGGTTAGAACTTCATAACCATGCTTTTCATAGAGATGTAGGCATCCACCCCTACCAGCAATGATCATCCAAAAATTGCATTGTAAGTCTACCATCATAAAGCAAGCTCAACAGTTTCTCATAATCGAATCATCGCCTAATTGGACATCCAGCATGACCAAACCTAGCACAAGCACACTATGCTCAGACAGGCTCACTAGGGGGGCTAAAACATGTTTTAGACTATTTAGGGGTAAGCTAAGCTTTTTATAGGCATCTAAGATCATGAGGTTTATAGCACTCCCCGTGTCAACTAAAATGCGTTAGACCATATAGTTTTAGATTAGGGCCTCAACTACCAAAAGCATCAATGTATGGGCTAGCTACTTGGTGGGACTTTTCAAGGTAAAATTTGATGACTAGGCTCTTTGACTTGGGATCTCCGGCACCAAAAGAACCTCATTGGCCTTATGCTTTCTTAAAGCGTCTACCCAACTATGACATATATCACCCCAACAGAGGCTTTTTTGGAAGTTTCATAGGTTTAAGGCTCGGTTTGGGCTCTTCATTAGGTTCAGATGCAGCCATAAACTGCTTTAGCTCACCAGCTTGGATCAAACTCAATTTCTCTCTTCAATTTGCCACAGTCATTAGTTTTATGGCAATTGCCCCAATGAAAGCTACAGTATTGGTTTTGATCTCTGTTAGAGTCTTCCCTCATTGGTTTAAGCTAATTGACCATTGTTTTATCCTTGGGCCAACATAAGATGCTAGCTCGTGAGGTAGTGAGTGGGGTAAACTATTCAAGGGCCTTTGAAATATGGTAAGTCCTGTAAGAATTTTGTTGGCTAGATCTTCTTGAGTTACAATTATAACCTCTTCATGAGAAGCTCGGTCTAGAGGAACTAGAGGAATCTAGTTTGGAGAAATCTAGCTTGAAGGTGTAATGTCTGAAAATTTTAAGTGCTGATTTTTGGTATTAAGTTTGTATATAGGCCTATGAATCGAACCGATCATAATATTATGTGTGGTTTGAGCTTAGAATTGGTAGTAATAAGGTTGATTAAGCCCTGATAAATGAAAAATTAAATCCAGGTATAGACAATATTGATATTTTAAAAAAAATGTTTAAATAGTGAAACCTTATAGAAATGCCTTATAACCTTATAATTGGATTTTTTTTTATTGGAATTAGAATGAGAAATATGAATAATGGATCTTTCAATTAATCAAAGAAATTACTTTTATGATTTTAAGGAATTAAAAGTTAGATTTAAAAATGAATTAAGAAAGTGGGTGTACCAAAGTTATGGTAAGCACACCTTATATGATTAAAACCCTAACAATATATATATGTGTGTGTGTGTGACTAGAAACTTCATCTTCTTCTTCTTCCTACACCAAACCCACCTATCACCATTTCCATAAATAATTTTATCTTCTTCCATATTCTTCCATCAAACCTAAGTAAAAAATTAAGAAAAATTCACCTATAACTCAAAATTTTTAGTAGAAATCATTAGAACGGGTTAGAAATACTAAAATCATCACCAAATATTTAATGAAAATTGAGGAATAGAGAGAAAGCATTACTTTGAAAAGAGGCTTGTGCTTGTTTATTCATAATTTGCTATTTTTTTGTTTTCTTTTGATTTTCATGAATTTTGCGAGCTAGTTACACTACTTCAATTGAATTTTTATGGTGAAATTTATTAATTGAATTTCTAGAAAGAGAAAGTTGGAGTATGGAACTATGTGAAGAGAAAATTTATTTGAATCTATTTTGAATAATTTTAAGTGTGTATGTATAGTTTTTAGCTTAAAATTATGTTTGAAACCACTTTTGATTCATAAAAGATTCAATTTAAGGTTATGGTAAGTTTAGAGTTTAGATTTGGATATTGAGCTAGTTAGTGAAATAATTGGTTATAAATTCATAAACGGATAAAAATAATTGTATTTATATAATTGTTAACCTAAAATTATGATTAGAATGATTTTTTATTCATAAAAGTGTAGAATTAAGGTTTTGGCAAATTTAAGATTTACGGGTAAGAATGGAACTAGTTCATGAAATAAATGATTGAGAGTTCATAGTTAATTAAGAAAAAGTGTGTTTATGTGGTTGCTAAACAAAAACTATGTTTAAAATAATTTTTGAATTTACAAAGTGTTGAATTTATAGTTATGTTGAATTTAAGGTTTTGAGAAAGTATAGGGTTTGGAGAATTTTAGGATTATGAAATTTTCTTTCTTTAAAGTATGATGATGTTTGTGATATTTGGTAGTGTAACTGTTAGATATTTGAGTTAAAATAATGTTTGAAGGAATCACTGAATTGAAGAGATGTCGAAATATTAGATTATGGAAGATTTGATAATTAAGAAAGAAAATTCTATTCTTGATATATATAAGAATTAAATAATACTTGGAGTTATTGGAATGTTAAATTAATTGAATTTGAAGTGGAATGTGCTATATAACTAATGACTATTTAAAGTTTATTAGTTGAATTATTGAAATGTTGAATTATTTATTAATGGATTCGAAAATGTATGTGAAGTTAAATGATTATTTATGTATAATAGACAACTTTAGTTTAAATGAGTTATGCCCAAAATTAAATGTGATAGGCCTTATGGAAATCATATGTTTAAGTTATGCATAGGTAAGAGGATGTGAGGAAAAAAAGAAAGAAAGTGCCATTAAATGAGATTGAATTGGGAAAAATTAAATTGAGTAAGAAAGACTAGTATTTAGCTTAATGGAACCAAATGTAAGTGTATTGAATTATACTTGATTAATTTGTTATGGAAGTTTAGACTTGAATTTAATTGTATTCTTACAGTGTTAACTAATATTTATTTGGTTTAAGTGAGTGAAGTTAGTAGTGAATTACCGGTCAAAACTTGAAAGTATTTGTAATTAATGGTAGATTATTTATAAGATTGAAGTGAGAGCAATTCATTGGATTATGAATCTTAGAAAGAGAGAAATTTGAATAAATCTTTTGATATTCAAAATGAGTGTATAGTTAGGGAATGGAGCAATGATGATTGCATATGACTACGAGATTTTTGGATTATTTTTGAAAAATAAGGTAACTTGAAATTAAGATAAAAAGATTGATGGAATGGTGGATTATTAATGAATTAAAATAATTTGGAAAGGAAAATAAAATAAACAAAGAGGAGAAGTGAAAATTTGATAAGTGATGGAAGTTAAAATTTGAAAATAGTATAGAGTATAGATAATATATACCTAATATATACGTGACTGCAACACCATTGGATGACTCAAGATAATTAATAAATTGTAAATATAAGTGTTTAGTGAGTTAAATTTATTAATTGATAATAGTTAGATAGAAATAAAGGATCGCATGAAGGAAAAATCTAATGAGGACCAAAATATATATATGGCATTATTATTGAAGTTGAGTGAAATGATATATTGAGGATTGAGTTATATATATATATATATGTGTGTGTGTGTGTGTGTGTTAGGGAAAAATAATAAAGTTTAAAGTGGAGAAAAAAATATATTAATCACAAAATGTAATTTAAGTATATATAAGATATATGAAGTATATACATAATACATATATAAATATATGTACTTTTGAAGTGAGAATAATAATTTATGAAACTCATACATTTTGAAAGAATAAATTAAGTGAAAATGAATAAATCTATTTGAAGTTATTTTTACAATGAAAATATGGAATGTGAATTGAAAAGATAAAATTAATATGTAAATAATGTTAGCCAAATTAATTTGGTATAAGTATAATATAAATATATATAATAATTGTAATTGAAATAATTGTTCTAAGTCTACAAAATTTATAAGATATGTATATTTGTAAAATGCCAAAAGAGAACTTCATTGAAATTTTGAAAATAATTTATATTAAACAAGTAAGTTAATTTAAATAAAGATTATTTCATTATTTTGTTAAAGTGAAAAAACTAAATAAAAAGAAGAAAGGAATATTTTATTAAAATTAATATGATAATTATTAAATTAATTAAAATAATTAAATAAATGAATTGCCCGATTATACTGATAATAAATCTAATTTTTGGATTGAATGGCTAGTCAGATGGTGTACGTCCTTACTTTTACTGGGTACTCTGTGTCACTATTGATGCTTAACACTCTGTGCCATTACTGTTACTGCACACTTTTGTGTCACTACTGATACTAGACACTCTGTGTCACTACTGTTACTGGGCCATTAGCTATACCAATTGATCTACTAAGTATTTACATTACATTATTGACTCGTTATCCGATCCTAGAAATTTAAACTCAGTATATAAGGGCAAAATTATAAATATAAGAAAAGCTTATTGGAACATGTATATATTTGATATAAATGATTGATTATTTATAATAAATTATTGGATTATTAGATAAATATTATATATATATATATTGAAATGTATATAACAATTATATAACAATTATAATGAAAATGAGATTTAATAAGACTTTATTAAATTGAATATTATTGAATCGAATGCAATGAAAGTGTTCAAAGTGTTAAATTGTATATTGATTGAAAATATTCCAAAATGTTTTTTTTAAATCATAGAATTCAAAGTGTTAAATAGAATGAATGTTAATTGAATGAAAAATATTCATTATGAAAGTGATAAGTGAAAATTTATTGAAAATACAAGATTTAAAGTTTATAAAAGAAATATTGATAATTATATTGAGTTATGTTTTATTTAATTTAATTGAATTTAAAATTTATTATAGTAAATTGCAAATTAAAAATATAAACTGTAAATAGAAAATATTAATGTTACAAATAAAATATTTAAAAGTAAAATAATCGATAAATAAATGTATAAAGTTATATGTTATTATTTATTTATTTTATTTAAATTTGAAATGCTAGAATATGAATTTATTATAAATAGTATAATTTTTGAAAATAATTACAAAATGGTTTTATTCTTATAATTGAATTTGTATTTATTTTAGAATAAAATAAGTTTTACTAGAAATATTTATTTTCTTGATTTATTTTCAAAAATTGAGATTTACAATTTTATTGTTACAATTATTTACTTTGGAATTAAATAGCAAATTATGTGTATACAAGCATCACTAAGCTATAATGTTTAGTGTGTTAGATTTATTTCTAACACGCAGATCGGAAGGGCAGAATAGATCTAACTGAGTGAGTTATAGAAATTTCAAGATCAACTGCAGACCTAAAGGTGGTAAAAGAAAAGCTTTGTGTTTTGCATTTAATTTTGTTCATGTAGTAAGATTGTAACTATAATGACAGTTGTTTATTTATAATTAACCTAGAGTATTACATACTTTATAATTATGGTTTGGGTTAAACTTTGTAGTAAAATATATTAATTGTGGAAAATATTTAATGTGCTAACATATTGATAAAATCAAAGGTAACTAGATTAAATTGTGGATGATAGATGATGGATTATTGAAATTGGAGTGGAGATTGAACTTGAGAAATATTGGGAGTGTTTTCTTCTTCAGGTTGTGTTTTGTTTGAAAAAAATGTTAGCAGTGTCAAATTTTAGGGGAGACACTGCTAAAATTTTTATTGATATTAACTTTAGCATCTATTAATAATTTAATAAATAAGTGTACAGACATTATGTGACATCTCTTAATAGTTCTTAACAGAATTATCAAGGAGTGTTACAGAAGGGTTCTGACTTAGGAAATTCTTTAAAAGTTTTGGGTGTCTGGCCTTAGTGAGAGGCTCAGAGTTCTTCCCAAAGCCGAGAATTTTCATCCAAACGGATGTATTTATAACTGAAGCCATAAGGTCAACAAAGTCTTACAATGCTTTCTTGCTTAAGAAATTAGAAAATTGATCACATTTTGTGTTTCTAATCAATGCTTCTAAGAACAATTAAAAATTAACTTTTGGGATTTTGCCCACAGTATCATTGAATCTCTCAATGTATTCCCAGAGTGTTTCTTTGGGTTTCTGCACAACTTCAAATAGATCTATGAAGGTACGACCTAGATCATTCAAAGCCATGAATTTATTGATGAACAGATCGATGAGTTGCTTGAAGCCCTAAATAAAGTGTAGCTATAAGTTCTTATTGCTCGTTAAAGTTTTAGGGAAGAGCTTGTATAAGGCACAATCTGAGCTAGTGTATATCAGAGCAGTGTTAAAGAAAGTGTGAATATGTGCTCGAGGGTTTGATGACCCATCATACTCCTTCAACTTCGGCACATGAAAGCTCAGATACGAATCATTAAGGATCGCTTTTGATAAAGGAGTGTGGAATGTAGCATCATACTGCAACGCTATCCTCCTACGCATTCGCTTATTCCTTTCATCTATAAGGGTATCAAGATTTATTTTTGACGTGTAGATCAGACAAGCAAGATAGATCTAACTGAGTGAGTTATAAAAATTTCAAGATCAACTGCAGACCTAAAGGTGGTAAAAGAAAGGCTTTGTATTTTGCATTTTAATTTTGTTCATGTACCAAGATTGTACCTATAATGACAGTTGTTTATTTATAATTAACCTAGGGTATTACATACTTTATAATTATGGTTTGGTTGAACTTTGTAGTAAAATATATTAATTGTGGAAAATATTTAATGTGCTAACATTTTGATAAAATCAAAGGTAACTGGATTAAATTATGGATGATAGATAATGGATTATTGAAATTGGAGTTGAGATTGAACTTGAGAAATATTGGGAGTGTTTTCTTCTTCAGGTTGTATTTTGTTTTAAAAAAGTTATTGGCAGTGTCAAATTTTAGGGGAGACTCTGCCAAAGTTTTTATTGATATTAACTTTAGCATATATTGATAATTGAATAAATAAGTATATAGACATTATGTGACATCTCTTGATAGTTCTTAACAGGATTGTCAATGAGTGTTACAGAAGGGTTCTGACTTGGGAAATTCTTTAAAAGTTTTGGGTGTCTGGCCTTACTGAGAGGCTCAGAGTTCTTCCCACAACCGAGAATTTTCATCCAAATGGATGTATTTATGAGCTCAAGCCATAAGGTCAACAAAGTCTTACAATGGTTTCTTGCTTAAGAAATTAGAATATTGAGCACATTTTGTGTTTCTAATTAATGCTTCTAAGAACAATTAAAATTTAATTTTTGGGATTTTGCCTATAGTATCATCGAATCTCTCAATGTATTCCCAGAGTGTTTCTTTGGGTTTCTACACAACTTCAAATAGATCTACAAAGGTACGACCTAGATCAATCAAAGCCACAAATTTATTGATGAACAGCTCGATGAGTTGCTTGAAGCTCTAAATAAAGTGCAGCTATAGGTTCTTCTTGCCCGTTAAAGTTTTAGGGAAGAGCTTATATAAGGCAGAATCTGAGCTAGTGTATATCAGAGCAGTGTTAAAAGAAAGTGTGAATATGTGCTCGAGGGTTAGATGACCCATTGTACTCCTTCAACTTCGGCACATGAAAGCTCAAATACGCATCATTAGGATCTCTTTTGATAAAGAAGTGTGGAATGTAGCATCATACTGCAATGTTATCCTCCTACGCATTCGCTTATTCCTTTCATCTATAAGGGTATTAAGATTTATTTTTGATGTGCATATCAGATAAGCAAGATAGATCTAACCGAGTGAGTTATAGAAATTTCAAGATCAGCTGCAGACCTGAAGGTGGTAAAAGAAAGGCTTTGTGTTTTGCATTTTAATTTTGTTCATGTAGCAAGATTGTACCTATAATGACAGTTGTTTATTTATAATTAACCTAGAGTATTACATACTTTATAATTATGGTTTGGGTTGAACTTTGTAGTAAAATATATTAATTGTGGAAAATATTTAATGTGCTAACATATTGATAAAATCAAAGGTAACTGGATTAAATTGTGGATGATAGATGATAGATTATTGAAATTGGAGTTGAGATTGAACTTGAGAAATATTGGGAGTGTTTTCTTCTTCAAGTTATGTTTTGTTTGAAAAAGTTGTTGGCAGTGTCAAATTTTAGGGGAGACTCTGTCAAAATTTTCATTGATATTAACTTTAGCATCTATTAATAATTTAATAAATAAGTGTATATACATTATGTGACATCTCTTGATAGTTCTTAACAGGATTGTCAAGGAGTGTTTCAGCATGTTCTAACTTAGGGAAATTCTTCAAAAGTTTTGGGTGTCTGGCCTTAGCGAGAGGCTTAGAGTTCTTCCCAGAGCCGAGAATTTTCATCCAAATGGATGTATTTATGAGCCCAAGCCATAAGGTTAACAAAGTCTTACAAATGGTTTCTTGCTTAAGGAATTAGAAAATTGAGCACATTTTGTGTTTCTAATCAATGCCTCCAAGAACAATTCAAAATTAACTTTTGGGATTTTGCCTACGGTATCATTAAATCTCTCAATGTACTCCTAAAGTGTTTCTTTATGTTTCTACACAATATCAAATAGATATGCCAAGGTACGACCTAGATCAATCGAAGCCAGAAATTTATTGATGAACAGCTCGATGAGCTGCTTGAAGCTCTAAATAGAGTGGCGCTATAGGTTCTTATACCATAGTTAGGCATTTCCCATTAAAGTTTTAGGGAAGAGCTTATATAAGGCAAAATCTGAGCTAGTGTATATCAGAGCGGTGTTAAAGAAAGTGTTAATATGTGCTCGAGGGTCAGATGATCTGTTGAACTCGTTCAACTTCAACACATGAAAGCTCAGATACACATCATTATGGATATCTTTGGATAAGGGATTGTGGAATGTAGCATTATAAGCATTGTCCTCCTACGCATCCACTTATTCCTTTCATTTACAAGGGCATTAAGATTATCTTCCATCATTACAACATCCTTCCTTTTAGGCTCAATTGGGTTGAATGGGTTGGGGTATGGGATACGGACTGCTCAGGTGAGTAGAGCCTCCTTCTGGTTTCATTTTATAGTTTGGGAGAGTTATCTCGTAGTTGGTATTATAGATTATATTCAGACAGGGGAGATGGTGAGTAATAAACTGGTGAGCACGATAGTGTTTGGTAAACTAGAGGTAGAGGTGGTGGTGTTTGGGTTTATTGGTTTATTGGGTATATAGGTTGTGGTTGTGGTTGTGGCGGGGTTCCACCGACTTATTGCCTGAAGACTACAATAAAGTCTCTGAGGCTAACCGTAAGCTCCCAAGCTGCTTGCTCTGTTAAGCATGGGGATTGCAATATTACCGAAACCACCTGAGCTAGTGGGGTAAATGGTCCAGTGGTAGTTGACTCAGTTGCAAAAGGAGCAGTTATTGAAGGTTCAAGGGGTGGTGTATCCTGCCTCTGAGGGTCTATTTTGATGATAATTATTTGGGTTGACAAAAGTGTTTTAGGTTACATGGTACTGAGGTGTGTATGGTGGTGGGAGTAATCTATTGTTTGGAGTATAGGTGTTATTCTATGTCTCGTAGGTCATGTCTTGAGTCCTACTATCTATTTTTAGGGATTAGCCTATCCACGCTCACCATCACTGATGATAAGGTGGACTCTCAAGGACTCGTAGCTCATGTTCGGATTTTGCTATTGGCTCTCCTACCTGTAAGACAAGAGAAGAGATTAAGCCCCAGCATGGAAACTCTGATGCCTAAGTGAGTGTTTCAGATTGTCTGCAAATAAGCAAGATAAGAAAGTTGAAAAAATATCCTTTATTTGTGGGAGATCCAACACTATTTATAGTTGTTGGGTAAAGGATAAAGTCTGAGTGTGTCAGTGAATCTTTAAGAAGTGTCAGTATCGCAAGACAACTATGTTAGAGATCTGTCTCTCAGACACCAAGAGCTCATTCGGACTCTGAATGTCCAATGCCAAGGTCCATCCTTCTATGAGGGATTGGTCTTGTCATTGAGAGGGCACCGAGCTCAGTTTATGAGCCTGATAAATAGGGATAGTACCAATAATAATAATAAAAAAAATAAAAAAAAATACTTACATCTTTTGAGAGATTTGAGTTCAATTAGAAAAACTCACACTCAACAAATTACAAATGAGAGGAAATAGGAAAAGTAAAGAATTGATAGATGTGAAAATATATTATAAATTCTTATAGGTATAAGAAATAAATGAAGGATAAGTTTGAAATTCCATCAAGAATAATGTTGAAGTAGAATTTTACTTAACTTCCATAAAACTCCAAAATGAATGCATATACAAACTAAATATCTAAACTTTGATCTCTTTATAGAATCATTTTTTTCTGAAAAATCTTTATACAATCATTTGTTAATTATTAGAAGTTAAAATGCTTTAGGAGAGAGTGTTTGTCATGCTCAAATCTGATAGGCCGATGAACATTAGTAAACTTTCTTTATTTTATAAAGTAACATCTCTTATTGTTATTTCTGGTCGGACTTTTACGAGACCGAACAGAACAAAAGATTTCTCACGTAGTTTCCATGGCTTCACTGTGTATTATAATTTGAGATCTAAATTGAATTTTCCGGTACGTATCAATTTTCTTGAATTATCATAATCCAAATTTATGTAATTATATTGATAAACAATTGAAAAGCAGTTGTTTTAGCTAGATATTGAATTTAAGAGAGTTTGATGGATGATTGTTATTTAATTGAGATTAGATCCACTTTTTTTTTTTTTTTTTACTTCAAAAACTCTTCTTTGTTTGGTGAGTAATTTTGATTTTTGTTGCTTAATTCAATTTCTATCATTTAATGTTGTTTGGATGTAAATTTCTTATCTCATTTTTTTTAACCCGAAAGTGAAGATTCTGCTGGCGAAATATTATTTCATGGTTAGCATTTTGCCTTTGAGCTTCCAATTTCTGAAAGTCTGCCAAAGAAATGATTTTGAATTAGACACCATTCGTAAACACTCATTTGAAAGAATTCAATTCAATTCTATCAATAGAATAGAATTGAACTAAATTCTACTGATGTTCATGTTTTTTAGCTGAATGTGCCAGTACAATAAGATATGTAGTTCTTTTGAGATGGTTTTACTGCATGTGTTCTGCTGCCCCTTTATAGTTCATTACAGGACTCACATTATTTTCTATTGATTGTGATTTTCACCCTTTCTTAAATGTGGGTTAGGATATGCTCTTTATGCAACGCTGATAACTAACGGTTTTAAAGTATGCATTATTTGGAGGCAAATGAATTGCTGAAATTATTTGCTTCTTGAGAAGATAATGTAGATTAATCACCTTATCAAACTTGTTCCTTAACAACTTGAAATAAGTTGTAATGATGTAGATTTGCATTATTTGGAGGCAAACAAATCGTTGAAATTATTTGCTTCTTGACATAAATAATGTAGGTTAATCATCTAGAGAAGTTTTATGGTGGGTCCTATAGTGTAGGAGAATATCTATACGATATATCCAAGTTTTGAAGAATATGTATGAGGGAGCCATCACCAGTGTCTGCACTGTAAGAGGAGATATTAAGGATTTTTCCGTTTCTATTGGGTTACATCAAGGCTCAGCTTTAAGCCCTTATCTTTTTGCCTTGGTCATGGATGAGCTAACAAGACATATACATGATGACATCTCTTGGTGTATGATGTTTGCAAATGATATTGTATTAATAGATGAGACTCAAGCAGGGGTGAGTCAAAAGTTGGAGTTATGGAGAAGCACTTTGGAATCTAATGATTTTAAGCTAAGTAGGACTAAGACTGAGTATATGCATTATAGATTTAATAACAAGAATAGAAAAGGAGGTGAAATTATTTTAGACGGAATAACAATACCTCATAGTACTCATTTAAATACATTGGCTCTATTCTTCAAGAAGATAGAGGTTGTAAAGAAGATGTAAGTCATAGGATTAAAGCTGGTTGGATGAAGTGGGGTGGTGCTACAAGAGTTTTATGTGATCAAAAGATGCCAATTAAATCGAAAGGAAAGTTCTACCGCACTGCAATACGGCCTGCGATGATGTATGATGCGAGTTTTGGACAGTAAAAGACAACACATGAGTAAGATGCATGTTGCGGAAATGTGAATGATAAGATGGACGTGTGGTCACTAGGATGGATAGAATCCACAATGAGTGCATTAGAGAAAAAATGGGGGTAGCACCTATTGAGGATAAAATAAGAGAGCATAAATTGAGACAACTTGGCCATGTGAAACGAAGGCCTAACGATGCGCCGGTTAGAAAAATCAAATAAGTTAGAGTAGATATCGCTACGAGAGGCAGAGGTAGGTCTAAACTGACTTGGTTAAAAGTGGTTCAAAATGATTTATGATGTTATATCTATCAGAAGAGATAGCCCTAATTTGTACTGAGTGAAAAAGAAAAATTCATATAGCCGACCCCGATTGACTTAGGATTAAGGCTTTGTTGAGTTGAGTTGAGTTAATCATCTTATCAAACTTGTTCCTTAACACTTGAAATAAGTTGATCAAATCATCTAAGTATAAAATTCCTCCTTATTTAATCAATGTCATTTTTGCATCCTTGAGGGAATTAAAAATGATGTCATTAACCATCTAGGTTTAGGGTACCATGGTAACCCTCTTATATTGTGTACTTCTATTTTTATGTTTTTGTCCCTCTTTTTTACTGTGCACTTTGCTGGAGCTATTATATTCTCAAATTTCTTTGATTTGTTTATGTTGTAAGATATGCCTGATTTTCCTAATAATTCTATACTTTTTTACTTCAAAAATCTATTTCCTGTGCATTTATTTAGTCTCATCTCCATTTCAGTTGTTCCATATATGAGTAGAGGTGAAGTACATGATGGCAGACTTACCAGGTTATTTGCATGCCTGTTTTCATATGGGAAAACTTGCTTGCTTGGCAATCTTGGTCTCTGGTGGAATTGTATTGCAAATTTTGGTGTGTACTATTTTCTATCGCTCATCTTTAAATTTTTTACCTGCAACAATTTAGTGAATATTCTATTCTCAAGGTTAGTTATGATTTCTTACTTATCATGCTCGATTTGGCAGGCATGTGCACTATATAATAATTGGTGGCCTATGCTAAGTAGTAAGTGACTCTAGCTTCCGATACAATATCATTTGATTATCTCTCTTTTAGTTGAGCTCTATCTTCTTCATTGTATTTGGTAAGTATGAATGTTTAGAGATGACATTTGTTGTCTTCATTTGTTGTCTCACTGCATGATGGCTGCATAATTTAATTATTAATAAGAATGTAAATTTTGTGGTTATTGGATGGCGAGAATAAAACATGGAGTGGAGTAGGTAAGGGTCTAAAATTAAGTGGCTTGCTGATGTGAAGATTAATAAATCTCAGTGAAGCTGGTTCTTAGAGAAGAAATAAATAATTTTTGAAATTTATGCCTCAAAAGTCAAATTTGACGAGGGCAATTAGCAGAATTGTTAGTAAACATGACGCCATCTAAAGGATATCAAATAGCAAGACACTCTTCATGAAGGACTTAAGGGGGCATTAAAGTTATTGCTTTAGGAGTAGGATCAAGGGAAGAATAACTATTTTGGTATCTTTGCCTATGATTTATTTTTCTTTCATATGAAAAAACATGTGTTGCAAAAGAGTGAATCTCATTTTGTTACTATGAAGAACAGGTGGAATATCAATCAACAAATATCTTCCTTATGGAAGAGTAAACATAGTGATTCTGTTGTAGATGCCTTTTTAGGCAAAAACTACTCCAAACGCAAGAGGGCAGCAATAGAAGAAATTAATTGGGAAATAATTGATTATGGTTTGATTATGAGAATTTCCTTTTTAGTTTAAATAAAGACTTCGTAAGATGTCATATTTTTTTTATTTTTCTTATTTAGAATACTTCCTAAGTGGTCATAATTTTATTTTCCTATTTAGAATAGGAAAACTTCCTAAGCTAACAAATTTTTATTTTCTTATTTATAATAGGAAAACTTCCTAAGCTGTTATATTTTTATTTTCCTATTTAGAATAGGAAAACTAGGACCCATACTTTATTTCCTAATTTGTAAACCTCTATTTAAGAGTAAAGTTATTTATGAATAAAACGAGTAAAATTTTCTAGCAATCAAGGTAGGCAACTCCCTTAGAGTTCCAAGGTGTGTGACTCTTTTAAATGAGTTGCATCATTCACATCACCATAGGAAAAAGTAGAAATCGAAATAAGGGCAAAGACCCTTATCCTGGATCTGATTTTCATGTTGCTTGTCTAGTGACTCAATCCCAAACATGGGACCTTGACAGATTTAGCCTACAAATGAGACAATCATGAACTATATTTAAGTGGTTACTAGTTAGGCAATTCTATATTTTGAGATCTTCATTCTAACAAGAAAACAATAGGTTATCAAGGAGTTTATTTCTTCTTACTATTTAGGATTGAGGATAATTTAGTAATAATAAATTTTAACTTTTCTATATAAATGATGTCAACATTATTGCTGTTATTAGTTGTTTTCTGCCATAAAGTTGTTGCTTGGTTGACCTTGATTGACTGCCTACATGTTTGAAAAACTCTAGTTGGCGCCACCACGGTCCTCCCCAATAACTCATCATCAATTCTAGGCACCCTTCCTTATGGAACACCATCCTTATGCTATCAAGATTGATAGAGATTTGTTTTTCTTTGTGGTATCTTGCCTTGCCCTTTCTATTTTCCCTATCAAAGCCTCAACCTTTTTGTTTTCTTTTTCTTCACTGTTGTTGGATCTATTGGAAACTTTATCCTAGCCATGCTAAGTTTTGGTTGGAGAAGTAAACAAATTCCAAAAGAGGTACCACAATTAAGGACATCCATCCCAAGCTGCACTATCTAGGAGTGGCAAGTAGGTCTATAATGGATTTCACGTGGGTGGAGATGATGGCAAAAACTATGAATGTGTTATTTGGGAGTCTTGGGAGAGTTGAAAGGCATTTGACCATTCTTGAAAGAAATAATGATAGTAGAATGAGGTCCACTGAGCTATCAAGGCCAAATGGAAGTGTTACAAAATACTCACCTAAGTGATATAGGTGAAATGTTTTAAATGATACATGCTATCCCCAAAAGAAAAGTTGGGTCAAAGTTACTGAGATTAGAACCACAATTTCTAAAGAAAAAATTTTATGTGAGAAAGGGAGAAGAATATCTGCACATTAGTAGGGAATGACATATTGAGATCAAAATCAAATGGGTAAGTAAAAGATGAATACCATAAAGTTTTTATATTCTTCTGCAAATTATTGAGTAAAAGGGGAAGGAAATACTGAGATTATATCAAATAGGTCTGTATAATGTGAAGATAACAAGATCTTTTATAGGGGAAGAACATGAGAAAAGCTTGAGAAGTAGATAAGCTCTTTTGTGAGTTCCAAGGAAAATCTCATAAAATTTATTATTTTGGTGGATGGAGAATATATCTTCACTTTGCTACTGGCTTGTGACACCAAATGTCGCTGAAGCTGTAAGGAAGATGAAAACAGGAAAATATGTGGTGTTGATGGAATACTTATGAGATAAATACAACAAAGACCAGTAATATGGGGTCAAGTATTTCAGTTATGCTCCTAGTATTTAAAATCTTATCATAAGAGGAATGAGCAATAGTTTAAATTCAAAACCTATCAGAACCTGTTTCCAACATTTCACTAATTTCTCTATGACATTTTGCAAATGAGGTGTCTCAAAAGAGTTCTTATCAAGCAAAACAAGTTTATAAATCCTCTATGTGATTATATAACTAAAAGATTCACCTTTAGATTGAAACTCCTTCTCTTAAGTTTTACATAATGCTTAACTGTTTAGGGTATATTGAAATTAAAAAAAATGCTCAAAAATGACCAGAAGCATACTTGTTCCTGCTTTTAAAACAATGGGACTATCCAATGTTCCACAGTTACTGCAATTCAAAACTCATGAAATGTTTTATGAAATTTTAGGAGAGAGCAATGGAGTATAGGCTGAGGCGTGAAATAATGAATATCGAAAGCTAATTCAGTTTTATATTAGGTGGAAATTTTCCGATTAGATATAATGATTTGGAGGATGCTATGACAAAGTTATGAGAGTTTTTCTTTGCAATTTTCTTTTTGGGTGATTGGAGGTAAGAGAGTATCATAAAAAAAATCAAAATATATTGAATATATATGTAAAAGTGTAGCATCTGGATTGGTCTTACTCAGGCTTTTCTTCTCACAAGTGCGGTACCAATACCTAAAAAAGAGAAATGAGTGTGGCAGGGCAGGAAACTACCTCGCGTCTTGTCTAAACAAGGCGTGGAAGGATATTTTTATAAATAAATGGCTTTCCATCGCGCGTTTTTTAATAAGTTGATTACCCTGAGGGTGGCTCGCTCAGTGCTTAAGAATGAAAAAATGTTTATCGATTAGGTGTGGAATACCTAATTCACTGGAGGACCTCTAAAAGGGCTTTCTAGTTGATCACTGACCTTGGCATTCTCCTTTCGTGCTCATTTCTATTAGTGATGGAGCGTTGAACCATGGACTCTTCCTTGGCTTAATTAGGCCCTTCTTCAAGAAATCATCCATTTATTTCTGATTCAACTTTCTCAAATGTATTAGTTCGATCCATTAGGTTCTTCGATTTGTTCAGAAAAGAAACGAGAGACAAGAAAACATCTTTGATTACGATTAAAAGGAACAACCTCAAATAGACCAAGATCCAATTTCGGGTCATTTCTTGGTGAACATAATCTGCCATAATCTCTTCGATCCCTTCATTTATATGCTAGAATAAAGAGAGATTTGTTAGGAAAGTGGAAGAGACTTTTTTGTATACGATAAAAACTTCAATTCTGTATTTAATGTTACTAGGTAAAATACTCCATTGTATTATTCTTGGGTTAGGTTTCTAAATTTGTCTTTGATGAGGATTCAATTTTGAATGTAAGGGGTGGCCTTTTGGCTTGGGTACATTACCTCACTATATAATATGCTACCTTCTATAATATTAATAAAACATATGCTTCTCATAATATATATATATATATGTAAAGGGGTAATAGTTTTAAAATTATTGAACTCCAGTAATTAGGTGATGATAAAGATTAAATTGAGTCCTTGTTTGTGTTGGTTGTGGACTAGTTGTCAAAATATATGGCAAGTGGATATTATTGGATCTAGGTTTCTGCTGATGACAGTTCTGATAGATAAAATTCAATCTAGGGTTATCCATACATCAAGTTATAGACAAATATCTTAGAGATTGATAGCTCAAGTAGAACTAAAACGAAACATTGGCATTAGGAAGTTAACAATTTAAGGCAATAAGAAAGAAATGGGTTGATATGAGTTGGATAAGAAGTGTCAATAAATGATCACAGAGTATGCAGGTTCTATATCATGTGCAGGACTAAGCAAGGTGGTTGAAATGGAGAAGTGTAACAGGTTTTTTATGCAATTAAGCCCTAAACAGGAGAAAAAACATGGAAGGAAAGAAGTTACATAAGATGTCAAATTGGCTGAAAATAACGCATGAATTAAAATTTTAAGGAAAGTGACATGATGATTCGGTGGATGTAACAAATCCAAGATGACACTAATGTTGAAGTATGAGAAATTCCTTGACAGACATTTTATGGATAGGAGCATGAAAATGGCATCAATCAAGGAATAGTTGAGAGATGGGTTATTGAGATGATTTGATCATCTCATCATCGGAGCTAGTATGGTAGATTAATTACATATAGATGACTAGAGTGAAGAAAATGAGATGTCGATTAAGGATGACATAATGTAAAGTTGTCAGTAAGGATTTGACATCACTAAAATTTGCGGAAAATATAGCTCCCAGCTGTGAACCTCGGTTTTCCGCCCGAAAAGGATCCAGGCGAAAGTTCACTCGTTGTCGGGAGTCGCCACTCAGTTTATTTTGTTCGAAGGGAAAAACTAAGAAAACCCTTGTTTGACTCCAATAATGCATCCAATGTAAAGGCTTCTAGTCTGCGAACCCAAGGAGGATTCGGGGACTATGTCATGCATTTGATTAACTTGCAAAAATGGAACAAATTTAAAGACAAAAAGATTGTTGGTAGTTTGGTGGACTTGCTATTTGGGGTGAATCCCAAACATGCCTACATACTCCCGTTTGAATAGGAGATCAAAGCCCATGTAGTTCGGAAAAGCCTATTTAAAGGCGATGAAAATTATGCTTCATGCATGTGTGTGTGTATGCTTCGTGCATTGTCGGGCTTCATGCCAAAGATGTGAGATTTAGGTACTTTGTACCAAAAGAGTGGAATTTAGGCTCCATGCCAAAGGTTGATTTTAATTGAGTCGGGCTTCATGCCAGAGTTGTGAAATTTAGCACTTAGTGCTAAATAATGCAATTTTAGGTACTTTGTACCAAAAGAGTGCAATTTAGGCCTTTGGCCAAGTGTTGTCGGGCTCCATGCCAAAAATGTGAAATTTAGCACTTAGTGCTAAATTCTCCAATTTTAGGTACTTTGTACCAAAAGAGTGCAAATTTTGGGCCTTTGGCCAAGTGTGGTTGGGCTCCATGCCAAAAATGTGAATTTCAGCACTCAGTGCTAAATTGTGAAATTTTAGGTACTTCGTACCAAAATGGTGTGATTTAGGCTCCGTGCCAACAGATTGATTTTAATTGTGAAATGTAGGTACTTTGTACCAACAAAGATGTAATTTAAGTCTTTGTGCCAAAGAGGCTGATTGATTAGTCCATTAGGCCTTAGACCTAAAAGGATTAGGTCTTTGACCGAGAAGAAATTGAGAAGAAGATAGAATGCTTATGATATTCTTAAATTGACAAATGATGGATTAGAATATTACCTTGCTTAGGATTTTCCCGCTTCGAACTTCCAGATCTCGTTTTCTTGAACCGGGGATTATGATTCTTGATTACAGATTGTTTCCTGCAGCACACGGTTAGATTTATGCAAATAAAAGTTCTTAATCATTTTTAAGCGTGAAAAGAATTCGACAGCATGAGGCCTCTCCGGAAAAGTCCCCCCATTTTCTGAACATTTGAAGGCAATTTATAGGCAAAATCGGGGTGGACGGCGGCCGGGCCTCCGTCCACGGCGGCTGAACCGCCGGTCACGGCGGCCGGGCTGCCGTTGATGTGACAAGTCGAAAAGACGGAAAATTTTGGCGGCCGAGCAGCCGGGTTCACGGCGGCTGGGCCGCCGAGTTCACGGCGGCTGAGCCGCCGAGTTTGGCGGCTAGGCCGCCGAATTTGTCCGGTTTTCGCTCAAACTGATTTTTCGGGAGCTAGAGACCTCCAAAAATTATTCCGGGACCATATCCGTGATCCTCACGTCGTCCCGGACATTTCAAGTACCATATTGATATATTTCCGGTGAACTTTACCGTGGACCTTCGGTCCGGCTCAATTGTCTGCGGTTTGAGAAAATCGGCCTTCCGAGCCTCAAAATTCGAGTGTTCACAATTGCCCCCCACTGGGGTCCATAAAAATGATTTATGGAGCCCAGTGGTCTTTTGAAGAGCGAATTTTGAGCGAGGGGTAAAAAGATCAGCCTTTTGGCATCTCTGGATTGTTTGCAATATTTCTGATTTTTCTGTACCTGCACTTTTGTTAAGCACAAACAGTACATATGTATGCATGATGTCCCCTTCTATTTTTTCAAAAAGGCTTTTTTTTTTATGCACAACTGGACCAAGAGTCTCCATAAGGTTGAAAGGATCAATATGGGAGGATATGGATGGTGCGCTGTTGCTACTTGGGTTGTGAGCTGATGCTACTCTTAGAGGCGCAGCTGGGGATTGGGATTTCTTGCACGCTTGTATCAGATTTTGGAATCCACAAGCTCATGTCTTCAGGTTCGGTGCCCGGATGGACGAGATGTGTCCTCTTTTTGAGAAATTCTGCTCAATCATTGGATGTGACTCAAATGCCCCCTTTGTAAGGCATGAGGTTCAAATTGGCTATGTGGGGTCTTTTCAGAGGCTTTTCAACTTTACAAGGCCTCAAGCTCGAGCCATCAGTAATTATTTCTAGTAAAGAACTTAGAAATAATCCTCTAGGACGTCCAACTACACTGGGGAAGGAACTTGAATTTTTCTGAAGTTGCCCCCAAATTATTTTCGGAGTTACTCGAACTGTTCTTCAAACTTGGGTCAGGAACCATCAGATGATCAGGCCTTTTACAGAGCCTTCCCTTATTCAGACTACTCCTGAGTACAGAACTCGGTTTATAGCTGGAGTTTGGCAACTTGAAAAGCCAAGGAGACTTGCATTGCTGCAGGAGCTGGAGGGAAATGAGGTGGTTCCTCTTAACGAGGAGAAGGCAGACGCTGCAGACTCTGCAGACTCTAGGGTTGACTTTTTTTTTCTTTTTTTCTTTTCTTTTTTTTGACGTTTTGGACTTATGGTCTGACTCTTTTTTGTTGGTTTTTTGGTACTTTATGAAAGGAATGACTCTTTTTGAATAAATGACTCCCTTGGGAATGAATGACTCTTCTTGGGATGAATGACTCTTTTTTGAATGAAGGACCCTTTAATTTGCTTTCCAAGCATTATCTACTTTATTTATTTGCTCTAATTTTTGCCTACGCCGTCCTTTCGGATTTTCAACTTAGCGAGCTCTTACCCATTCTTGCCTAAGCCGCCCTTTGCGGGTTTTCGACTTAGCGGGCCCCACTATTGCCTAAGCCGCCCTTTGTGGGTTTTCGACTTAGCGGGATTTTTTTGTTGTCTGTTGTTTGTTTTTTTTTTGTTTTTGTTTTTTGTTTTTTTTTGTTTTTTTTTATGTTGGCAAAAGAAAAATGAATGATTTTTATTAAAATTTAGACCGTGCTCAAGGAGAGCTGCCTACATATCTCGAATTAGTTTGCGAGAATCAGGTCTAATGTAGTTCATTACAATGCATGATCATGCATAATTTTTCTTTAGTTGATCCAGATTGCATTGGTTTGTGAACTCCAGACCATCCAAATCAGACAAGATGACGGCTCCGCCGGAAAGTATTTTCTTCAAAATGTAGGGTCCCGCCCAATGAGGACGAAACTTCCCACGAGGATCTGTAACAGGTGTTCTGATCTCCTTCAAAACCAAACAACCTTCTTCCAACTTTCGATCTTTGACCTTTTTGTTGAAATGTCTGGCCATTCGCCTTTGATACCCTTGAATCTGATGTAGAGCTTGAAGTCTTTTTTCATCCAAACTCAACAACTGATGATGATAATTGCTGATCCATTCAGCTTCATTTATCTGACTTTCTTGAATTATCCTCGCCGATTGAACTTCCAGTTCAATGGGGAGTACTGCTTCCATTCCGTATACCAGGGAATACGGGGTTGCCCCAGTAGGAGTTCTAACTGATGTTCTGTATCCCCACAAGGCCAATGGCAACTTCTCATGCCAACGCCTATGTTCCTTAATCATTTTTTGTATGATCACCTTTATAGACTTGTTCGCTGCTTCTACAGCTCCATTTGTTTGGGGTCTATAAGGAGAGGACTTATGATGTTGGATTTTCCTATCCTTCAAGAGTTTGGCAAACTCTGCTTGGAAATGAGTTCCATTATCAGTGATAATTTCGAATGGTGTTCCGTACCGATAAAGGATGTTGGTTCGGACAAACTGTGCTGCCTTTTTGGCGTCTAATTCCGCATAGGAAGCTGCTTCAACCCACTTTGTGAAGTCATCCACTGCTACCGAGATAAACTGATGTCCATTTGAGGCTTTTGGATGTATTTTTCCAATTATATCAATTCCCCAAGTAGCGAAGGGCCATAGAGAAGTGATTGGATTCAGGGCAACAGGAGGTTGCTTCTGTAGCTTAGCAAATATTTGGCACTGATGACATCCTTGCACAAATGCCACACAGTCTGTGTTCATGGTGGACCAATAATATCCCAAATTGGCCTGATGTTACACCAAAGAGTCACTTTGTAGGATTTAAGCTTCAAATTGTACTTGCGAAGTCTAAGGAAGAACTTCTCAAGTGCTTAGACGTGCTCTTCTGGAGATTTTGACTTGACAATCATATCATCAACATACACTTTTACTTCTTTGTAAATCATGTCATGAAAGATTGTCATTGCCATCCCGTCTATTAGCAAATCGATGTGTGGTAGCGGGAAATCGTCCTTGGGACAAGCTTTATTCAGATCTCTGTAGTCAACACACATCCTGACCTTTCCGTCTTTCTTCGGGACCGGTACAATGTTTGCTAACCAGAAAGGGTAGGCAATTGGTTCTATGAACTTATTGTCCAGTTGTTTGGCAACCTCTTTTTTAATCTTCAAAGACCATTCTGGCTTCATTCTGCTCAATTTTTGCTTAACCGGCTTTGCATCGGGGTATAGCGGAATCTTGTGAACTGCTATGGCTGGGTCTATTCCTGTGACATCACTTGTCTTCCACATGAAGCAGTCGGCAGACTTTCTGATGCAATCGACAACCTGTTCCTTATTCGCACAATCATATGCAATGTATGTATGTTCATTTTCTTTGCCAATTATTATCTTTTCATTTATTTCTTTTATTTCATTTATTTCATTTTTGCTAGATAATACTTGGAAAGCAAAAGACACAGGGTAACCAAGAATTTGAAGAGTTTCATTGATAATGGTGGAGTCATTCTCCAAGATTACATTAAATGTGACATTTGGGTTCTCTAAACCTGAAGCTATAGAGGACTCAAAACTAGACTCTGGCTTGGTGTTTGACTCAGGATTTGACTCGGTACAAGACTCAGGTTCAAGGTGTGACACTGGACTAGTTTTGACTAGAGCAGCCTGTCCCTCCTCGGTGTACCAGTTTATCAGTGGTCCATCTGTGGTCTTGATCAGCTTGGTGAAGTTGGAGTGGTAGAGCTTGCGGGTGATTGCCCAGTTGGAGTTGGTGTAGTTTGTGTAGGTGAAGGCACACGGACAGAGGGTACCTGAAAAGGTCAAGGGTAAAGGATCAGGGTAGTGTGTAGGGTAGGAAAACTCTTGGTCCACTTGCACATATCAAAAGATTTTCCCCAAAACCGTGTTGTTATGTTGCATGAATGCACCTCATCACATCACAATTCATTTTAATGGAATGTGGCACTATCATGGGGTACATACAACCTAAGGGAAGGTTCTATTGGCACATGAAAAATAGAGAATCGGCTTATAATAGGGACCCTTGAGTCTTGAGTAAGATATACCTAACCACATGTGAAACAAGGAGTTTCGCGTGGGTCCAACAGTACGATTACTCATAGGCCACTCCAAAAGGATTGGAATGGTTTGCGACAACAGGGAGGACGCTTTGGCTATCCGCCGGCATAATCAAAGAGACCTGCCGGTCAGCGCTACTTGCTATCCAGACTCAGAACTTTGAACAGAAAGAGAAGAAATTCATTTGAAAACAATTTTTTATGCAATGGAGGAAAATGATTCCCCCATATATGCAAGAGAAAAAGATTCTCTGAATGACAAAACAAATGCACATTTAGCCAAACAAGAGATCCATCCAAGGAAAAAGATTCCTTTCTTCAATCTTCAGTCCAATATCCTTAAAGGAAGGATATATATTGCTAAGGTACCCTGCAAAAATGAGTAAAAACACCCTAAAGAAGGGCAAATTAATCAAATAAGCAATAGTAGCCTACTAGGATCCCATAAATTATTTTTATGGTCTCCCGTGGCAAGTTAATCAAATAATCAATAGTAGTCCACTAGGATCCCATAAATGGTTTTTATAGTCCCCAGTGGAGTCGCCAAATTGTGAACCTCGGTTTTTCGCCCGAAAAGGATCCAGGCGAAAGTTCACTCGTTGTCGGGAGTCGCCACTCAGTTTATTTTGTTCGAAGGGAAAAACTAAGAAAACCCTTGTTTGACTCCAATAATGCATCCAATGTAAAGGCTTCTAGTCTGCGAACCCAAGGAGGATTCGGGGACTATGTCATGCATTTGATTAACTTGCAAAAATGGAACAAATTTAAAGACAAAAAGATTGTTGGTAGTTTGGTGGACTTGCTATTTGGGGTGAATCCCAAACATGCCTACATACTCCCGTTTGAATAGGAGATCAAAGCCCATGTAGTTCGGAAAAGCCTATTTAAAGGCGATGAAAATTATGCTTCATGCATGTGTGTGTGTATGCTTCGTGCATTGTCGGGCTTCATGCCAAAGATGTGAGATTTAGGTACTTTGTACCAAAAGAGTGGAATTTAGACTCCATGCCAAAGGTTGATTTTAATTGAGTCGGGCTTCATGCCAGAGTTGTGAAATTTAGCACTTAGTGCTAAATGGTGCAATTTTAGGTACTTTGTACCAAAAGAGTGCAATTTAGGCCTTTGGCCAAGTGTTGTCGGGCTCCATGCCAAAAATGTGAAATTTAGCACTTAGTGCTAAATTGTGAAATTTTAGGTACTTCGTACCAAAATGGTGTGATTTAGGCTCCGTGCCAACAGATTGATTTTAATTGTGAAATGTAGGTACTTTGTACCAACAAAGATGTAATTTAAGTCTTTGTGCCAAAGAGGCTGATTGATTAGTCCATTAGGCCTTAGACCTAAAAGGATTAGGTCTTTGACCGAGAAAAAATTGAGAAGAAGATAGAATGCTTATGATATGCTTAAATTGACAAATGATGGATTAGAATATTACCTTGCTTAGGATTTTCCCGCTTCGAACTTCCAAATCTCTTTTTCTTGAACCGGGGATTATGATTCTTGATTACAGATTGTTTCCTGCAGCACACGGTTAGATTTATGCAAATAAAAGTTCTTAATCATTTTTAAGCGTGAAAAGAATTCGACAGCATGAGGCCTCTCCGGAAAAGTCCCCCCATTTTCTGAACATTTGAAGGCAATTTATAGGCAAAATCGGGGTGGACGGCGGCCGGGCCGCCGTTGATGTGACAAGCCGAAAAGACGAAAAATTTTGGCGGCCGAGCAGCTGGGTTCACGGCGGCTGAGCCGCCGAGTTTGGCAGCTGGGCCGCCGAGTTTGGCAGCTGGGCCGCCGGGTTTGGCGGCTGGGCCGCCGGGTTTGGCGGCTAGGCCGCCGGTTTCGGCGGCTGGGCCGCCGAATTTGTCCGGTTTTCGCTCAAACATATTTTTCGGGAGCTAGAGACCTCCAAAAATTATTCCGGGACCATATCCGTGATCCTCACGTCGTCCCGGACATTTCAAGTACCATATTGATATATTTCCGGTGAACTTTACCGTAGACCTTCGGTCCGGCTCAATTGTCTGCGGTTTGAGAAAATCGGCCTTCCGAGCCTCAAAATTCGAGTGTTCACACCAGCAGAGCAAAATTGGGGGCAAAGAAGATCTATATCACAGACCTCTACTAGATTTGGATTTAGGTTGAGATGCTGAGTTGTGTACTATTATTGATGTACAGTCTGTTATCATAAACTATTTTGCGGATGCTTATTGATTAGATTCTTCCTTTTCTTCTTCTAAATTTTATCAAGTCAAGAAATTGTCTCCCCTGTCAAACCATGTATCTGCAGGGTATTGTTCCACATTTTTTTTGTCTGTAACAGCCTCATTCCACAATGCAATGCAATTTATTCACCTATCATGGTAGATATTTGTTGTGTTCTAAATTAGTTTTGATTTCTAGAACTACTTTGATTCTTAATTGGTGGTCTTCGTTAGATGAGAACGTTGGATTTATGTAGCTTGTATCATTTAGACTCTGTTTTCGCACTTGAGTGTATGGGCAATATTATCTTACTTTATTTCCTAATTTAATATGCATGGCATGTGTTATCCATGCTTGAATCTGTTGCTTCTTGGTTGTGTGATTGTTGCCTTCCCTTCACATGCTCAAAACACACATATTCAAACTTTCATGAAATTCAAAGAAAGAAGTTGAAAACTTACTAATTTTGGTGGAAATCACCAAAAGTCTACTTCGAATACTTGAAATCCTTCAATTTGTGGAATATGGAAGAAGCAAAATCTTTAGCCAGGATTCCATGGTGGTTCGGCCTAGTGAAGAAGAAGAAGAAGATAAAGAACAAAATATATTTTTTCTTTCTTTCTACTTAAATTTTAAGCCATATATTTTATTTAATAATTTAATAATTAATAAATTATTTATTTAATTAATTAAAAATTCAAAAATTCATCTTCCATTTAAAATAAATTATTTTGGAATAATTTTAATAATTTTAAAATTTTTAAAGTTTATTTATAAAAATGCCATTGGTATTTGACTTTGACTTTTAAAAATTTAACTTTGTATATGTTATATATATTTTGCATATATATCACATATATATTCTACTTTTTTAATTAAAATTCCTTTATTTTTAATTGAAAATTATTTATTTAATTTATCCAATTAAATTATAATTTATTTTATTTAATTTTTAAAAATTAAAAAATTTCAAAAATTTTGGATATTACACAAATTCTGACGGTGACTGTTGCGCTCGATTAATTACTACTACAAAGCGACACTTGCAGGTATATGAGGTTATTGTAGCAACGATGATCGCCCCAAGATCGTCTCAGTATATGAGGTTATTGTAGCCATGCTAAGTTTTGGTTGGAGAAGTAAACAAAGAGGTACCACAATTAAGGACATCCATCCCAAGCTGCACTATCTAGGAGTGGCAAGTAGGTCTATAATGGATTTCACGTGGGTGGAGATGATTGCAAAAACTATGAATGTTTTATTTGGGAGTCTTGGGAGAGTTGAAAGGCAGTTGACCATTCTTGAAAGAAATAATGATGGTAGAATGAGGTCCACTGAGCTATCAAGGCCAAATGGAAGTGTTACAAAATACTCACCTAAGTGATATAGGTGAAATGTTTTAAATGATACAAGCTATCCCCAAAAGAAAAGTTGGGTCAAAGTTACTGAGATTAGAACCACAATTTCTAAAGAAAAAATTTTATATGAGAAAGGGAGAAGAATATCTGCACATTAGTAGGGAACGACATATTGAGATCAAAATCAAATGGGTAAGTAAAAGATGAATACCATAAAGTTTTTATATTCTTCTACAAATTATTGTGTAAAAGGGGAAGGAAATACTGAGATTATATCAAATAGGTATGTATAATGTGAAGATAACAAAATTTTTTATGGGGGAAGAACATATGAAAAGCTTGAGAAGTAGATAAGCTCTTTTGTGAGTTCCAAGGAAAATCTCGTAAAATTTATTATTTTGGTGGATGGAGAATATATCTTCACTTTGCTACTGGCTTGTGACACCGAAGGTCGCTGAAGCTGTAAGGAAGATGAAAATAGAAAAATATGTGATGTTGATGGAATTCTCTTGAGATAAATACAAAAAAGACCAGTAATATGGGGTCAAGTATTTCAGTTATGCTCCTAGTATTTAAAATGTTATCATAAGAGGAATGAGCAATAGTTTAAATTCAAAACCTATTAGAACTTGTTTCCAAAATTTCACTAATTTCTCTATGACATTTTGCAAATGAGGTGTCTCAAAAGAGTTCTTATCAAGCAAAACAAGTTTATAAATCCTCTATGTGATTATATAACTAAAAGATTCACCTTTAGATTGAAACTCCTTCTCTTAAGTTTTACATAATGCTTAACTGTTTAGGGTATATTGAAATTAAACAAAATGCTCAAAAATGACCAGAAGCATACTTGTTCCTATTTTTAAAACAATGGGACTATCCATTGTTCCACAGATACTGCAATTCAAAACTCATGAAAAGTTTTATGAAATTTTAGGAGAGAGCAATGGAGTATAGGCTGAGGCGTGAAATAATGAATATCTAAAGCTGATTCAGTTTTATATTAGGTGGAAATTTTCCGATTAGATATACTGATTTGGAGGATGCTATGACAAAGTTATGAGAGTTTTTCTTTGCAATTTTCTTTTTAGGTGATTGGAGGTAAGAGAGTATCATAAAAAAATCTAAATATATTGAATATATATGTAAAAGTGTAGCATCTGGATTGGTCTTACTCAGGCTTTTCTTCTCACAGGTGCGGTAGCAATACCTAAAAAATAGAAATGAGTGTGGCAGGGCAGGAAACTACCTCGCGTCTTTTCGAAACAAGGCATGGAAGGATATTTTTATAAATAAATGGCTTTCCATTGTGCGTTGTTTGATAAGTTGTTTACCCTGACGGTGGCTCGCTCAGTATTTACGAACGAAAAAATATTTGTCGATTAGGTGTGGAATACCTAATTCACTGGAGGACCTCTAAAAGGGCTTTCTAGTTAATCACTGACCTTGGCATTCTCCTTTCGTACTCATTTCTGTTAGTGATGGAGCGCTGAACCATGTACTCTTACTTGGCTTAATTAGGCCCTTCTTCAAGAAATCATTCATTTATTTCTGATTCAACTTTCTCAAATATATTAGTTCGATCCATTAGGATCTTCGATTTGTTCAGAAAAGAAAAGAGAGATAAGAAAACATCTTTGATTACGATTAAAAGGAAAATTTTCAAATAGACCAAGATCCAATTTCGGGTCATTTCTTGGTGAACATAATCTGCCATAATCTCTTCGATCCCTTCATTTATATGCTAGAATAAAGAGAGATTTGTTAGGAAAGTGGAAGAGACTTTTTTGTATACGATAAAACTTCAATTCTGTATTTAATGTTACTAGGTAAAATACTCCGTTGTATTATTCTTGGGTTGGGTTTCTAAATTTGTCTTTGATAAGGATTCAATTTTGAATGTAAGGGGTGGCCTTTTGGCTTGGGTACATTACCTCACTATATCATATGCTACCTTCAATAATATTAATAAAACATATGCTTCTCATAATATATATATATATATATATATATGTAAAGGGGTAATAGTTTTAAAATTATTGAACTCCAGTAATTAGGTGATGATAAAGATTAAATTGAGTCCTTGTTTGTGTTGGTTGTGGACTAGTTGTCAAAATATATGGCAAGTGGATATTATTGGATCTAGGTTTCTGCTGATGACAGTTCTGATAGATAAAATTCAATCTAGGGTTATCCATACATCAAGTTATAGACAAATATCTTAGAGATTGATAGCTCAAGTAGAACTAAAACGAAACATTGGCATTAGGAAGTTAACAATTTAAGGCAATAAGAAAGAAATGGGTTGATATGAGTTGGATAAGAAGTGTCAATAAATGGTCACAGAGTATGCAGGTTCTATATCATGTGCAGGACTAAGCAAGGTGGTTGAAATGGAGAAGTGTAACAGGTTTTTTATGCAATTAAGCCCTGAACAGGAGAAAAAACATGGAAGGAAAGAAGTTACATAAGATGTCAAATTGGCTGAAAATAACGCATGAATGAAAATTTTAAGGAAAGTGACATGACGATTCGGTGGATGTAACAAATCCAAGACGACACTAATGTTGAAGTATGAGAAATTCCTTGACAGACATTTTATGGATAGGAGCATGAAAATGGCATCAATCAAGGAATAGTTGAGTGATGGGTTATTGAGATGATTTGATCATCTCATCATCGGAGCTAGTATGGTAGATTAATTGCATATAGATGACTAGAGTGAAGAAAATGAGATGTCGATTAAGGATGACATAATGTAAATTTGTCAGTAAGGATTTGACATCACTAAAATTTGCGGAAAATATAGCTCCCAGCAGAGCAAAATTGGGGGCAAAGAAGATCTATATCACAGACCTCTACTAGATTTGGATTTAGGTTGAGATGCTGAGTTGTGTACTATTATTGATGTACAGTCTGTTATCATAAACTATTTTGCGGATGCTTATTGATTAGATTCTTCCTTTTCTTCTTCTAAATTTTATCAAGTCAAGAAATTGTCTCCCCTGTCAAACCATGTATCTGCAGGGTATTGTTCCACATTTTTTTTTGTCTGTAACAGCCTCATTCCACAATGCAATGCAATTTATTCACCTATCCTGGTAGATATTTGTTGTGTTCTAAATTAGTTTTGATTTCCAAAACTACGTTGATTCTTAATTGGTGGTCTTCCTTAGATGAGAACATTGGATTTATGTAGCTTGTATCATTTAGACTCTGTTTTCGCACTTGAGTGTATGGACAATATTATCTTACTTTATTTCCTAATTTAATATGCATGGCATGTGTTATCCATGCTTGAATATGTTGCTTCTTGGTTGTGTGATTGTTGCCTTCCCTTTGCATTAAATTGCTTCCAAGATAAATTCATTGGTCAGTTACATTTATATGTATACAAGTTTTCTCATGTTATCTGTCTTTCCCAAAAACCTGGCTATGTTATTTGCAATTTATTTGAACTTTTTCCACTTGTTCTGGATGATAGAAGTAGGATTCATCAGTTGCTTAAGTTCTATGATTTGCTACATAGATAACATTATGATATAAATGTACCATTGGGTCTGGAAGGCTTTTTTTTTTTTTTTTTGCCACTTGAATTGGATTTAGTCTAGCATTAATTCCCTTTATTGCCATCTGAGAGGGCTTCAAATTTCTTCTTAGCTTCTTGTATAACTGAATTAATGGAAGAAAAAAGAAATGTGCGATTTCTTTTTAATGAGTGATGGACTACAGGAATTGTGCATTCTGACAGTAAGGTTTTACATTTTCTCTCGCAGTAATAATGTATGTTCTTCTTCCTATGCCTTTGCTGTTCTTTGCTGGCTCTGATAGTTCATCTCTTCTTTCAGAATCTGATAACAGGTTTGACTCTCATTTCCTACCGATTCTAGATTAAGCTTTGACAATTTCCTTATTAAAAGATGTGGTTTAAGTATAAGATTGAGCATTTTGATAATTGTTATTCTTATTTCCCAATAATTGATAAAATAGTTGGGTCAATGCAACCAAGTTTTTGACTGGAGCCTCAGTAGTTGGAAGCATAGCTATACCTTCAATCTTAAAGCATGCTGGTGTCATTGGCTGGGGAGCACTAGCAATGGAGCTTTCTTCATTTTTTTTGTCTTTGTGATTGCCATTATGTGCTACATAGGCATGAACGATGGAGATAGTTATTACGGCATTCTCTAGAGTATGACTTCATTGGTAAATAAGTGTTGATTTGTTGTGCCATTCCTTGATTTTTCGTCAGCAGTGAGCCTTGGAATGTGTTTTACAGAGTAAGCCAACTTGATGCTGTTTTTCCCAGTTGAGTGACATTATTTTGTGCATAACGATCGTCTATGAGTGATAGAAAGTGTTTCAAAATCATTTGTCTTGTAGAGAAACTTGCCAGAAACGAGCATGAGAAGCCATATTTTGTGACCTCCATACAAGATCATGCTGCTTGAGAATGATGAATGAACTGGCAAAAACTCACTGTTACACTAGTTTCATGTGATTTGATTAGTTAAATTATTGGATGTTGCCTCGGAGTATAACAATTTTGAGATTCATTGTCATATTTTCATTCTGCAATTCTGCAACTCGTATTTGGAAAGAATTACAGCTTGTGATGTGTGTGTGATTTCATCTAGCAACCCTGATGCAGCTTTTAAATGCTTACACTTCGTGGGATAATTTAAAAAGTATAGCTTGAAATTATTCACGTCTGGTGCAATTTATCATTTGTTCTTTATAATATATTTTAAGAGAGAGTGAAGGATCTAAATTTTTGATTAACTATACCAACACACTGGTTGGAATGATTGATTGCAAAGTTAGAGGCTTATTGGGGCTTACTGAAAGGATTACAATTCTTTGCAGCATTACAATAATTTGCATAAAAATAGTTTGAATGGATTACACACCAAGACACAGCCTAATGTTAAGTGCACCTCTCCGGGAGACTCAGGGTCGATTCTTCATCCTTCAATTGTAATAATCAAAAAAAGAAAAAAAAATAGTTTGAATGGATTAACTTCTTTCCAAACCTCAAAAATATCAAGATCGAAAGGAGTTCAAAATAACTCAAAATCATTAGCAGAACTCAAGCTCTCCATTCTCCAATGTTCCCCCTAATCAAACTAGTAATGCTACTTCGAAACTAAGAGCACATTTCCAAGACCACAATGAGACTTTCCTAGTACTTTAAGAGTAATAGTAGAGAGTTGAGTTTGGATGTTCCACCAAGGTAGTAACCATCTTGGTGGAGAGGAAAAGGAATTGTGGTGAAATTCAGAAGCAGTAGTAGCTGATTTCAGGAACGATTGAGGCTCAAAAGTTGCTCTACTTTGAGGTCTCAGCTTATGAGCAAAGAGACAATATTTTCATAGCATAAGATAGTGAGGACATATTAACTTGTTGGAGAGATGGAAAAAGAAAGCTCATATTAACTTGGAAAAGAATTTAGCAATAAATTATTAAGTCTTTGAACACTTTGACTATTTTAGAGGATAGAAGGGACTTCCACATGCTTCATAATTAAAAACTAATAAATAAATAAAATAGAAGAAAAGTGACATTATCAATCTAATTAAAGGGCTAGTTTAAATGTCAATGAAGACTTAGAAAATTTGAGCAAAAGACTTGAATTTCTGTGGCCCCTCTTATTAATTAATTCCTTTGCCGACATCCCACTCTGCGTGCTCAACAAGCCAAAGAACTTTGTTGCAATAGAATAATTTCAATTTTTAAATTTTACTTATTTATTGACTGACAGGTCTAGTACAGTGCAGTGTTGATTTTTAGAGGAAGAAATTGAAGAAAAAATTTCAGATTTAAACTGGAAAATGAAATTCATTTGATTCTTTCATTTCATCTTCTTTGCATTTAGCAGTGCATTCTGATGTTTACAATTAATACCACAATTAAACTATTTAAATTTTTATTTTTGAGAAGGCATTCTGACATTCAGCTTTATGGGAATATTACATTATTGGACTAGTGTAAAGGAAAAAATGAAACTGATACAACAAATGCTAAAGAAGGAATATAAGCATGGTTATGAAATAGGTAGAAAAAAGAGAAGAAAAAAAAAGAAATTGATTTGCAGCAGATATTTGAAAAATATACGTTTTCACTTCTCCAAATACATATTATCAACATGCATGGCTATGACTGAAATCAGCTTGATAAACTGAAAATCAAATCACAGAAAGGAAGTCTTCAAGTAAAATTGCACAAGCAAGCCTAATTGTACTATAAACATGACACTTAAAAGAAAGAAACACGACGTTTGAACAAGGAAAAGAAAATAAAAGAAAATGTTATGCATAGTGATATAATGAAAGCCATAAAATACCAAAAAGTGAGAGATTTCGTTCCACCAATTGTTATGGCTGATCAGCCACTGGAACCTTCTCATATACTTGGAGCTCCTTAAATCTCTTAGGCAAGAAACATCGACCGCCATTGTGCTGTTGCAGAAACACAATTACAGCAAACAACAGAGAACCTAAAGGAATGATCACATCCCAAGCAGTAGAGAAATAATCTGCAGAAGGATTGGCATACATGTATGACCAGTTGAAATCATCAACATAGTGATGCGATCGATAAAGATCATATGCGTGGGGTATCAAGCGTACGAGTGTATTCCCCAAGTAGAAGAAACAAGAAAGAGCATTTTCTTTTGAGCTGTAGAAAATGTTGAAGATGATTTGCGGGAAGAGGAAACCATCCAATACTAAACCAGCATAAGACCTTAAGTCCACCAAAAGGGAATCACTCTGATCACCGTAGTAAAATCTTGCAGAATTCATTCCCTTGCCAAGTTTGTAATTCTTCCAATTTACAAACAAAGCAATTAGGCCTCCAGCTACGTATAATGGTAAAGACACAAACAAAGTCTTCTTCTCAGCAATCCATGAGGCCTTTTGGTTTCCATCAGCTAATCTTGCAGACCATACAAGTTGCAGAAGCCGGATTTGCAACAAAAATGCTACCATTGTTACTATCCTTACGATCACCTCATTCACTTCAAGCCATCCTCCTCCCTGAAGCACGATAGATTGATTATTTTTCTGTGACAAGAACAAGGCTTCGAAGTTTAGCACAAGAGGGGTCATGTGCCCCAGAGTAAGTACTGCAAGCATTAGAAGTGAAATAAAAGGAAGTACACCACGATGTTTCTTCACATACAGGATTTGATATCCCACAAAGGCACATACAAGTGTATTAGAGATCAATGCCATTATGATCTCCAAATCCATCCTCCATATTGACCTTTTATGACTGTAATAAGGAACTGCAGAAAAAGAAATCGATTCAAAGTACAGAGGAGAGGACTTATCTCGGGTGCTTTGGATTTGTCCCTCGATATGATCTCTAGAATTTATTGGAGACAACTGGATAGTAACGAGAATCTCACAATCGAATGAACAATTTGCAGATATTTGGTTGTTTGAGTCCAAGTATTTGCAACCCACCATACACAGAACTCCTGTTTCACCATTATAAATACCTTCTGCAGAAATTTCGGTTTCCTGATACTTCTTCGTGGAAGTATTATACGATGTGAAGCTCATTCGGTAGCTGATGTTCAGTGCCTGCAATTTTGTTGAATTCTTTGATTTTTCTTTCCTTGAACTTGACAATGGGCTGAAGTGTGAATATGTTCTAGCAATTTTATCACCAACAGAGATAGGAGAGGCATATCCCCATCTTCCTATGGAATTTTTGACTGAAAAACTAAATCTCATTTCATATGTATTTCTCCCATCCGGATATTGCCCTCTGCTAGGCTGCTTCTTTGGGCATAATTTTCTTGCTCTGTCGACTACAGTATACTCGTACTTCAACTCTGGAATCTCCATTGCGTCTCTTTGATAACTACGAAACTTTATCTTATGAAAGTAACCTAAGACCTTCACAGCCTTGTTACTCCAAATATCTCCAACAGCGCCACTGGTATTGCCAATTGACCAAACTGCGGGGAATCTTAAGCTCAAGCCCAATGAACAATCCTCAACTTGAAAACCATCCAAAGAATTGATTGGAGTCAAAATTCGACAAGCAACAGCACATAATTGCCTCTTCATTGCATTCCATGAACCTTCTGCCACCAGAGTTGTGTTTGGATTGAAGGGCTGGTCACCATAACCGTAACCATAGCTATTATTAGGAAACTCTACCAAAAATCTCAGACTCCGATTATCATCTGAACACTGGATTGAAGTGAAGGCCATGAATCCAGGCAAATATCCAACGCTCTTGCTAAAAGGGTTACAACTCTTGGAAGAATCACAAGCATTTGTATACTCCAGTTTATATGAATTAGTCCGCTGTGAAAATAATGAACAAAAAGAAACACTCATCGGTAAGCTGAGAGAATTCTTGGCAGCATAAACCCCTTCAGGACATCCATAATCAGTCTGTTGCGAAACCTTTGTGTATGTACCATTCATTAGAGGAAACATCAACAAATAAATCGGCTTAAAATAGCTTGAATCGTCAGCTGAACTCAAGCTCTCCAGTGTTCCTCCAACCAAACTAGTAATAGCACTCGAACTTTTTACATTATTAAGCTTAAGCAGCACAGAAAAGTCTTGTTGAACTTTATCTTCTTCTGAGTGATCAGTAGAAGAACCAACCATACAAAGCTTCCCAGAAGATTTTGACCAGAACCCTTTTATGTCAAAACTGAAAGCACCTCTCTCAGACCAACTAGAAACAACCTGAGAAGAATCTGAGAAACCATGCCAGATACGAGAGGGTTGGAATAATAAAGTTGCCTCGACCTTATAGACATCAAGAGCGTTAGTACTATAAACATTATGAGTACGGAACAGAAGAACTCTCCTGTCATTTGATGAGGAATAATAGCCAGATGAAACTCTGCTATTCAAAATTTCATCTCCACCAATGTAGTAACCATCCTGGTTTGGTGGAAAAGGGGTGGTGGTGGCTTCAGGATCAGTAGAGGTTGATTCAGGTTCAGATATAATCGAGGCACAATGACCATGATAACTAGGAATCTCTAAAGATTGGAAGCAAAAGACAGTATTTGTGTAAAACAAGGTTGTAAGAACTAAGAATGTTGTTGATAGTTGATACCATTTTCTTGGAGAGCAAAACGTAGAGTAACTGATAGCCATGGTTAGTGATGAGTGATGGAAAGGAGGAGCTCATATATATAGACTAAGCCAATTAAAGATAACAATTATTCAGCTAATAGAAGAATAGTCAAAGCCCCCAATACAAATTAAAAATTTATGTTTATATATATATATTTATATTTATATTATTTAACTCTATGCATAAACATTTAGCCCCTCTTTTGTTTATAAAAAAAAATATTATCATATCTCTTTTTTATTTTTTTAATATGTAAAAATATATATAATACCCCATGTTCTCGAAATTTTTATTTGTTATGTATACATCAGTATAATCAATTTCCGGTCAACAAAAACAAGGTAACAGTTAATGAGTCTCGCTTTAAATAAGTCATCTATCATTACGAGGAAGCTACGGAATTTAAAAAAAAAAAAAAAAAAAAAAAAAAAAAAAACCTCTCAAATTGACCCGGATTAAATCAGCGATAATTGAGTCTTCTGCAAATGCCAAAAAAAAATTATTAATAATAATAATAATAATAATAATAATAATAATAATTATAAAATAAAATAAAACAAAAATATAAAAAAAATAGTGGTGACAGATGTCTTGGATCAACTTGACAAAAATTTCTAAAACCAAATATAAAAGACGAAGAAAAATCTCAACATCTATCTTTATTGAAGGTTTGAAATGTCCAAAGGCAAAAGTGGAGAAATTTCCTAAAATATATATTTAGATATCATCGAAGACTCGGTAATAGAGGCAAGTGCACGGCAAGGAAAGGAGAACCAATTAAAGGAGTTTCTATGTGAAGATATTATTAATTTCTCATTTTCCATAGCTAGGTAAATATGAACCAAACATATATGATAATTGCGAAATTTTTATACTACAATGGTGGACAGAAGAGTAGTAGAATCATAAATTTAAATGATATTATACCATTATTTTAGATGATTTTAATTAAAACTTTAAAAAGTTAAACATTTTTTCAAATTCAACCATCTATATATGCTTTGCAGATATTCAACGATAATGTACCACAGTACTTAAAAATTCTATATCCAGGCCAATCCTTTGTTACGTTACTTATGTATCCCTCTTGGATAAAAAAAATATATAAGTAAATTGAAATGCTTGAATTCAAATTCTTTTTGAGGATAATTATGGCTATATGGTTGGCAAGATTCTTATAGCCACATATTGTCTTATAACATTATCTGTAATTTCAACTTGAAATTCATTAATGGATTTACGTAATATCGGATCACCCACGATATCATTAAAAAAAACTCCAGAAGCCCTATTGTATCACTAGTTTTTCTAACATTTACATGACTACTTGTTGTCAGAATCAGTGTTGAAGTCGGAATATTTAAGAATTCACCACTTTCACACAATAATCTTTTAGTCTTGATCACAAATTTATTTATATATGCTTCAATTTATAATTATATTATATTCAATTTATAAGTAATTTACATTCTAAATACAATTAGTTTTGGACCTTTTAGTTATATTTAATGTTTAGGATTTAGCAATTCTCATTTTATGATTAGTTTATATTTAATTTATATCTAACTATTAATTAGTTTATATATAATTTATAATTAGTTTATATTCAATTTATATGTAGTTTATACTCTAAATATTTAGGTTTGGATATTTTGGTTAAATTTGAGGTTTAGAGTTTAGTATTTTTAATTTTATAATGTGTTTATATTTAATTTATATTATACAATTTATATTCAATTTATAATTAGTTTATATTCAAAACATAATTAACTTATATTAAATTTAGGGCTTAGTTTATATTTTTCAATTTAGACTTTGTAATCAATGTTTAAGTATATTCAACATTTTAATTAAACCTAATATATTTACTTTTTAATTTATATTCAACATTTCAATTTAACCCAAACAAACCATATTCTAATTTCCTTAAAAAAATCTAAATAAAAATCAATTTAATCACAACAACAAAAATCAACAATTAAAACAAATTAATATTCTTAATTTCTAAATTCTAATAAATTAAACCCTAATTAAAAAATCCTAAACAAAAAACCCCCCAAATTATACATATTTACAAATTAAAAACAACCCTAGACAAATTATTTATCATCATCCATAAAATCACAATACAAATCAACAAACAACAATTAAAATAAACAAATTCAACAACATTTCAACAATATTTAAAAAATTCCCAAATTATTTCAGCTTTCAAGTTTTCAAAACAATAAAATGAAAAAAAAAATACAGGCATAGATACCTCAGGTCGGTGAAAATTCGGTCGGTGAAGGGTGGTCGGCCACTGGGTTCCTCCTTCTCCTCGCCGGTCACCGCTCGCCCTTGCCTCTCTCTTTCTTCCTATGCTAGCTCTTGTCTCTCCCTCAATGCTCGCTCTCTGTTTGTATGCGTCTCTCCCATCTTTTATTTTTTTAACTCTACCTTGGCACAACGACGACGTTTCGCCAAGAAAGATTTATTTTTTTTAAACCAACCCTTAGCGAAACAATTTCATTTTGCCAAGGGCTATTTTAAAGAAAAATTAAGTTGCCTTGGCCAAACGTCATCGTTTCACCAAGGCAGAGTTAAAAAAATAAAAAGACAAGCGAGGGTGTGAGCAAAAATTTTCACTCCCACTTTCCATATAGAATGGTTCTTGCAACTTCGGCATTGTTAGGCTGAGGGCCTTAAAAAATACGGGTCTAAACTCGAAAAAAATGGTATCGCCACACAGACAGGCCAGGAAAAAGAAAGGGGTGGATGACTCGATTCCTAAGGAATCTCCAACCCCCTAATGGGTTCGAAAAGTTGGGTACGTGTGAGAAAGGTAAGAATGACCCAGCACCCCCACAACGCCCGGTTCATTGAAACAGGTCTTCTTTTCAGGTCTCAATATTATAGAATTCTTAATTATTATGATAAAATCCATACTGCATGTGATAATTAAAATAAAAGCATCATTGTATTAATAATCAAAAAAATGTTCAAATACAGCTAATAAATAGACACCCATCCGAGGATGAAAATATGTCCTTCATCATCCAATATCTAAAACCAAATAAGACACTCACCAAAAGATGAAAACATGTCTTTTATATTAGTCCCAAAACTTAAAATAAATTAAATTATATGATTAAAAAAATGAGGCAAACACAAAGTGAAAACGTGCCTTTATAATTTAAGAAATCAAATAATTAATTAAGTAAAATTAAATCATTCAAGTGCTATAATTAAAATAAAACATCCATCATAAGTAAAATAAATTATTCATCATATAACAAATAGCAAACCAAATAAATAATTAAAACTGAAATTTAATTCACTAAGTAAATAAAATTAGGGTTTGAGATTTGGAAATTAAGATTTTAGGTTCTGAGGATTATGGTTACTGAGTTAGGAATTAGGATTTTAAATTTACTAGATTAGGATTTAAGGTTCACTGGATTAGGGTTGATGAACTAGTCTTAAGTTTTTAATGTTTTAAGAATTAGGGTTTATTAATTTAGACTATTGAATCAAAGTGATAACAAAGCAAACTAGTCAAAACCTATAAAAAACAAAAATGATACGCAATTAAATGTTTAAACAGATTTAAGATTAAGACACTAAACATGCATTGAAGGCTCCACCAAATTATTTATTGACTCCAAGCTACTGCCTACATCAATGTTTGTTTCTGGCTGAGAAAATATCAATGACAATGATCTCTGCCTTTGTTGCATGATGAATGTTGGTTGGTGAATATTATTTATTAATGTTGGTTGTCTACTATTGCTTTCCTTGCCAAATATTGTCAGTCTTTTGCTTTGCTTTTTAAGCTTATATTTATAGGCAAATATTACGTTAACCCTAAACTGGATCCGTGTTTAACAACTAATCCTATCTAAATTAGAAATTAGCACCCAAAACTAAAAACTAACCTAGGTTCATGTCGATCCGGAGTGCCAGGTCGACATGAGCCTTAGCTCATGTCGACTTAGGACTCCCATGTTGACATAAGCATGGCTCATGTTGACCTGGGCCCTTGCAGATTGACATGAGCCTTAGCTCCATGTCCCTAGGCTCCCCCCGACTAGAATCAGTGTCGTATTTTTTAATTTTTGGATCGTAAACTCTTAATTTGGGCCTAACCAACTTGATTTAAGCAATTGAATTTATGTCTTTCTAACCTGAACCAACTTATTTAAAAATTATAAAATAGGTTTAAATCTTTTAAAGTCGAATCGAACTTACACTACAAAAAAACACGCTATCTGCGACGGACAGAATCCGTCGCAGATCCGTCGCAAATCCGTCGCAAATCAAGTCTTGCGACCGATCTGCGACGGATACGATCCGTTAATAAAAAAGGCGTCGCAATTTTCAATTTGCGACAGGCCGTCGCAGATTTCGTCGCAGATTTCCGTCGCAGATTCCGTCACAGATTTCCGTCGCAAATTCGTCACAGATTCCGTCGCAGATTGTCGTCACAGATTCCGTCGCAGATTGTCGTCGCAGTATCTGTCGCAGATTCCGTCATAGATTTCAAATATCCGTCGCAGATTCGTAGCAAATCCGTAGTAATTTAATATTGATTTTTATTGGAACTATTTATATTATTAATTAATTTTATGAGAACTTTATGAATACATTTGGAACATTTAAACACAATCTAAAAAAACACTAATTACATTGATAAAAATAATTCTTTTATTAATCTTCAATAGAATAAAATATTTTACAATTTAACTATACAAGTGTTAAGAACACTACTATAAATAATCTATCTTGAAAATAACAATATAGATCTTCAATTATCATTTTCCACTGAATCATGACTTGCATCACCATTATTAACCTGCAAAAAATATTAAAAAGAGTAAATGAAAAGAATAATATGATACACGTTAACAAAGTAATACTAACCGTGGTGTGTAGGCTTTTTCAATCAACTCGTGTAGCTACTCAGGAATTTTGTATATACACAAACTGATAATAATTAGTGATAATCAATAGGTATTCTAACAATATTTGATTATTTAAATGATGATTTTTTATAAAAAGAATAAGAAAGTTGAGCTAATTTACATAAATTAACTAAAATTACCTTGGAGCAAAGCAATGACTTGTCTGCCTCTTTTACATGATTAGCTCAACTTCCATGCATTCCATACATGATTAGCTCAATTAAAAAAATTAAATTACTATTTCCACTTTTATTTTAACTAAGCATAAGCTCGAACAAAACAAAGGAAAAGAGTAACCACGAAACCACTAATACTGAATTGGCGGAAGCAAATTCAACAATACAAACAATAGGTTGTCATTTTCAACTGGTGGGCAATACAAGGTGAATAGAAATGCAATTAATTGAACAACTTGCAACTTTAATTTGAACCGCAAGAAGCCATATTTTGTTAATTTATTGATCATTTTGTTAATGATACAAGTAATCAACACATAAAAACTATAATTAACATTTATGAAAAAAAAATAATTTGCTAATGGACAAATTATATTTATTAACAATTAAAAAAACTGAACTTCAATATTTAAATTCAATTAGATTTAGTTAATTGAACATTTACTCCTAATATGATACAACAGAGATTCCATAGGCTAACAGAGGTAATAAAACATACTAGTCCAAGGCAGTAAAAAATCAGATCAACTAATTGAGACTCTAAAATCAGGGCATGGAGAAAATATTGAAAAGTGGCAATATCAATATTTCTTCAGTGAAACTGAAATAAACAGAAACAAATAGTTGTAACTTTCGGAAAACTATTATTATCACTACTTCGGAATTTTTATTGGTTTTGGAATTTAGGGACAAGCAGTCATATTGTTGCTGTTATTGTAAGGTATTGATTAATTGCATTCAAGAAGAAAGAGCTATACTTTTAGAAACGTTATTGCAGCAATAGTAATTTACAGTTTTAATATGTATTATTATGCTCATGCAGAAGCAATCACCTAGTTTTAGCACTCCTAACCTGCAAGAATATGTAGTTTTTTACATATGCTTTAATAGCAATAAACTATGGTTTTATATTTCTTAATTTTAAAATATTTTTAATAGCAAGAAACAGAATGTGCTACATTTAGTAGAAGCATAAATAAAAAATATTTATCCAGGGCAACATGAAAACAGAAGCAAACCTGAGCAACTCTGATTGAATTTTGAGTAGCACCTACAAGTAAAAAAAAGAAAAGGCAATACTCTCATTAGTTTACAGACGTCAACAGATCGTGTTATTCAATAACTACCATATTGAGTTTTAATATAGATTTGGAAGAACCAACCTTATTAATCACTAAACATGTTTGTATTTAATCAATATAAGACTCTTTACCACAATATATTCTTAACAGGATGAGAAATATCTTCAAAAAAATGACAGTAATAAACTTCCAAATCAATGAAATTCTAATTTTACCTCCAGCAATATATTCTACATTGGGATTGTTGGCCATTTCTTCATACCTTCAAAGTTTAAACAAGATGAAACAGTTAAGAATCAATAAATATTTCAAATTCCCAGCAAAAATTCAAAATTGAGCTAAACCAGAGCACCAAGATCATAGTAATGAAATTATTCAGTTCCGATATCACATTTTTATATTGACAACAATTCAAAGCAAAAATCAACAATAACTTAACAAACCAGAAAAAAAAAGGATAAAAGAAACGAACTTACATTGGCAAGTGCTTGTCTTCAGCAAGAATAGCATTGTTTGGCTTGATTTCATATCTGTTAAGAGAATTAAATATATGAATAATCTTTCTTTCTTTTCCAGAACTTAAAACAAATCTATTATTAACAATCAATCATTTGAACTAACAATAACTTGAATTCGAATCTAATTTTCTATAAATACAGAATATTCAAGGTCTGTATTCCTCTATATTCAATTCAGCTCAATTATCTCATTTTCAAACACTAGTAAGCAACAGATGTGATATATAAACTCGGATCTATCATATTTTCACATTTTGTCAAGCAATAAAGGAAACTAATAAACATAAAACAAATACTAGTATCATATAAATACAGATCCAGAATAAGAAATGAATTTTCTAGGCAACCAAACAAACAAAGCAGGAACAAAATCAATAAAAGAAATGTAAAAAAAATTAAAAAAAAACTGACTTATTCAAGAAATCTTCGTCCACAACAGCTGAAATGTCGAGAAGAGGATTGCCCATGCCTAATAGAACTCCTTCAAACGCCATTTTTGATTGAAAAAACAGAGTTTTGAGTGCGAGAGAGAGAGAGAGTTGTTTGGAAGTAGCAGAGAGCATCGTATTTAAGCCTTGAATGAAAAAAACGCAAATTATTGAGCAACGACCCAGACACCCAGTTGATGGTGATGGTTCATCGACAGCGATTGTGGTAGCGGATGGCAATGGTTCATTAACGGCGACCAACATAAACCAAAAACAATATACTTTAAAGAAAAATTGAATAGAATAAAGTAAAATAAAACAAAAATAACAAGAAATTGAAAATATACCAGTAGCCGGCGATGGTGGTAGCGATGAAGTTGAATATGGAATGGCGATGGTGGTGAAGGATATACTCATCGAGCGACGGCGATAATGAAGGATATACTCATCATCGAGCAACAACAAATCGGCGATGGCATCTCGAACCTTGAGATGGCGTGACGACGGCGACGGCGCTAGGAGAGGAGAGGAAGAGGGACGCCGGTGTGAGAGTGAGGAGAGGAAATGGAGAAAGAATGAGGATGTGTGCTGTGTAAAGGAGAGATGAGAAGATTAAGATTTTGAACGGCGCAAGGCAACTGATGAGATAAGAGTGAGGGATTAGGGTTTTCAATTTCTTTTCCTTTTCACTTTTTTATTATTTTGAACGAACTGGACTAAATAATATCATAGGCTCATAGCATCAACAATTTCTTTTCCTTTTCACTTTTTTTCTTGAACATAGCTTTTCCTTTTCACTTTGAACATTTGAATATGCGATATTGACAATATTAATCATGTTTAATTATATATACTTATTATATATGTATTTAATTTTCTTTTTCAGAGTTATGTCGTTATTATAATATATAAAGTATAAATTATTGTATAATAAATAATACTTACTATTTAATAATTATTAAGTACTAATTTAAAATTTAATATTAGTAATTAACACTAAAAAGGCATAAATATTAAGTACTAATTTAAAATTTAATATTAGTAAATTATTAAATCATAAATATTCATAAATATTGTTATCATAAATATTTGTTGTTATTAAAAGTAGATTGAATTTAATATTATATAAATATTTTTTTGCGACGATTATTTGTGACGGAATTATTTTCGTCGCAGATCTGCGACGGATTTGCAACGAATTTGCGACCAAATTCTCAAAATTCCTCATTCCGTCGCAAATCCGTCGCAGATCCGTAGCAAATTTGCGACGGAAACATGTCCGTCGCAGATTTTCGTCGCAAAATTCCAAATATTTTTATAGTGAAATTTGCGACGGCAATAGACGGTAGCAGATCTCCGTTGCAAATTGGTTTTTTAGTGTTTTCTCTCTCGCGCCAAGTTTCCGCGCCAACTTTTGCGACGATTATTTGCGACGGAATTATTTTCGTCGCAGATCTGCGACGGATTTGCAACGGATTTGCGACCAAATTCTCAAAATTCCTCTGACTTGTCCTTCCGTCGCAAATCCGTCGCAGATCCGTAGCAAATTTGCGACGGAAACATGTCCGTCACAGATTTCCGTCGCAAAATTCCAAATATTTTTATAGTGAAATTTGCGACGGCAATAGACGGTAGCAGATCTACGTTGCAAATTGGTTTTTTTAGTGTTTTCTCTCTCGCGCCAAGTTTCCGCGCCAACTTTTGCGACGATTATTTGCGACGAAATTATTTTCGTCGCAGATCTGCGACGGATTTGCAACGGATTTGCGACCAAATTCTCAAAATTCCTCTGACTTGTCCTTCCGTCGCAAATCCGTCGCAGATCCGTAGCAAATTTGCGACGGAAACATGTCCGTCGCAGATTTCCGTCGCAAATGCCGAATATTTTTGTAGTGTTATTTTTTCATTTTTAAATTAGGATCGTACTAAATTGGGATCAAAATTAAGGGTCTACAGTTTTCTCCATGCTTGAACGATCTTGAATTGATTCAGAACGTGAAAAGCAACATTAATTTTGACCAAGATGGGTTCTGGACCCGTTTTGCATTCTACACTCAAAAATAATTTGGGTTCTGAACCCGAGGTGGTTTGGGTTCTTGACCCAGTTTGTGTTTTGGACTAAAAAATAATTTAGGTTCTGGACCCGAGGTGGTTTGGGTTCTCGACCAAAGATTGGATTAGGATGCTCGACCCAAGACTGGATTAGGATACTTGACCCAAGACTGGATTAGGGTTCTCAAACCAAAACTAGATTAGGATGCTCGACCCAAGACTGGATTAGGATTTTCGACCCAAAACTGGATTAGGATTCTTGACTCAAAACTGAATTAGGGTTCTCGACCCAAGACCTAAACTGGATTATGATTCTCAACCCAAGACTGGATTAGGGTTCTCGATCCAAAACTGGATTAACCCAAAACTTGATTAGGGTGCTTAACCCAAGATTGGATTAGGGTGCTCGACCCAAAACTGGATTAGGGTGCTTGACCCAAAGACTGAATTAGGGTGTTTGACCCAAAACTGAATTAGGGTGCTCGACCCAACACTGGATTAGGGTGCTCAACCCGAAACTGGATTTTGGATGCTCAACCTAATACAAGATTTGGGTGCTTGACCCAATACTGGATTTGGGTTCTCGATCCAAAATTGAATTTTGGGTGCTTGACCTAATACTGGATTTGAATTCTCAATCCGAAACTGGATCTTAAGTGCTCGACCCAATACTAAATTTGAATTCTCGACCCAAAATTAAATTTTGGTTGCTTGACCCAATACTGGATTTGGATTCTCAATCCAAAACTGGATTTTGGGTGCTCGACCCAATACTAGAATTGGGTTCTCGACCCGAAACTGGATTTGACTAACCTTTTATCAATTAGAAATTCTGGCTTCCTTCTAACCGGCTGCTCCATTCTTTAATGGATTGTGGGTCTTTACCCACCAAAAATAGATCTTTATCCATTGGAGATTGGGTTTTTACCCTTCAAAATGGATCTTTGTCCATTGGAGATTCGGTCTTTACCCTTAAAATATGAATCTTTATGCATTAGAGAATGGGTCTTTACCCTTAAAACATAGATCTTTGTCCATTGAAGATTGGGTCTTTACCCTTAAAACATGGATCTTTATCCATTGGAGATCGAGTCTTTACCCTTACAACATAGATCTTTATTCATTGGAGATCGGGTCTTCACCCTTAAAACATGGACCTTTATCCTTAGAGATTGGGTCTTTACCCTTAAAACATGGATCTTTATTCATTGGAGATCGGGTCTTTACCCTTAAAACATGAATCTTTATCTATTGGAGATCGGGTCTTTACCTTTAAAACATGGATCTTTATCCTTGGAGATCGGGTCTTTACCCTTAAAACATGGATCTTTATCCATTGGAGATCAGGTCTTTACCCTTAAAATATGGATCTTTATCCTTGGACATTTGTCCTATATTGACTTCAGCTCTTCTAGTTGGACTGATTTTTTGCATCTTCATTCTTTTGAGATTCTTATTTTCTTCTTATTTTGTTCTTTTTTTTTCTTTCATTTGCAAAAAAATTCAACTATTTTTTAGTTGGACCTTATATCATCTCCTGCCATCTCCTTGCCTCCTGCATGGCAAAATATTGAAAGTGAGTCTAAAAATATTTTGTGCATGCATAAACTCAAAAAATTGAAAGGAGAAACTTTGCCCCCTGTGTAGGCTCAAACCAATGATTTTTTCCATGCAGGCTAATATTGATGTTTGTGTTGTCTAGTTCCTCGCACAAGTATGCATTTCTTCTTTTGCAAAATGATTGGAGATTCCTCAAGCAATGGGCTTTCTATGCCCCTGATTCCATATCTGCTTCATCTTTGCTTCATAGAGTATCTGTTGTTTACTTTCACAAAGAATAGACAATACAACACAACAAAATCCAATGTGATATGCTCATGTATGCATGATATGCATGGATAATACTTACAGTGGTTCCATCGACTCACAGACTGAGGTGATCAGCTGAAGTGTTTTCATTGGTTCCCTCCAGATGCTCGTTCATGTCTTGCATTGGAATGATAAAGGCTTCGCATTCATGGCTTTTATCTTCAAGATGTTGAAAATATGAGTAGTGGAGGCCCTAAGCAGCAGAGATACATCCATTTCAAATTATGATTCAACACGCTAGTTGGTAACTTCTTCACAACCTTGCAAATAATCTTTATTTTGCCCAATGTGTCCTTCGAGGTTCGACGGTTCAACATACTTCCCTTAACTTCAAGGCTTTGTATGAAAAAAAATATATTTTTTTAAAAAATCTTAAAATCATATTTTGACTTTATCAAATCAGTGTCATTATACCTCAGGACTCAATTTTCCAAATTAACATATCTATAACATGATAACCCTAGTTATCGTACTAAACTCGGGAATCATTTCCATTTAAATAAGAACTATTGCACTTCAGATAGGTACATACACATTACTTGGTCAAAGGTCTAATCGAGTTTAAATATTGTCTATCTCATATACATGCTTATTCAAATTATCTCCACTAATAGACTCTACCTAATAAGAGAGATCAACAAGTCTTTAATATGCTTGAAACGGGGTCTATAAGGGACAGTTAAGTGAATGCCATTTTGAGATTGGAGCTGATGTGACACTGCTAACAAACCTTCACACCAAAATTTTTTGTTGGTGCCATAGGCAGTTGGGAGCAATCTTGCTTCTATCTCCAATTTCTTTCTATCTCCTTGGAAGAAATATAGAGCTGATTAAAACGATCTTCATCTTTTCCTTTTTGCTTTAATACAAACTCAGGACTACTTTTTTTTTCTTCTTTTTTCTTTCTTTTCTTTCTCTTTTTTCTCTTTTTGCTTTTGCTTTTTTTTCTTCTTTTTTTTTCGTTATTGGATCCTAGCTCCAAAAGAATTGTCTTAACTATGGATGAGTGGAGTAGAGTGAGTCTACTTCAGTGAGGATAAATACTTCATCGCCCTGACTTTATCTCAATGATGAAAGAGATCGAAAATATTAAATCTAGTTCCGGTGAACTTCAACTACCCATATGGTCTTGAGAATGCATTCCTTTCTTTGATCTTCTTGCTTGTTTCCCTTAGTGATCATTAGATTTGTCATAGGAGTTACAACAACTCAAGGTAGGTTATTGAGTTTACTAGACAATGAAGGGTAAGCTAAAATCTTATAAAGGCTCAAAGGGACAAACTAGGGATGGACGTTAATAGGGCGGATACTAGTTGTTGGATTACCAAACAATGCCCAGATCATCTCTTCCTTAAATAAGCAGAGTTCAATTTTATCTCAAAAGTTTGTCAAAGCATATTCTAAGATGGACTAGGACCTAGATAAAGGTCATTATGTAGGAGCACCTTTCTAAGTAAGCATACACATTTCGATGCTATAGAATAACTCCCTCACCTAGTAAAGTCATTCAAGTCATGATGCATAGATACGCTAATTTATAAATATCAAGATAGACTGGTCATCAGTTGAACACCAAAATGAACAAAGATCAATAAAAATTTAATGAAAATAATTTATTCAAACAATCTTAATTTGAAAAAATGTAATTGTTCTAGAAAACATTAAAGAAATAAAATAAAAATAAAACCAAATAAGCTAAAGGAAGTTTGCTGAGTAAGAATCAAAAGAGCTTCATTATTTAGTCATATTAGGGGCAAAGGTCATCCTATATCATCCACAAATCCTTCATCTACATCTTGAAAGGATGACAAGGCAGAACTTTTCATCAATCCTCCTTCTATCATGAAGGTTGCTGGCGGTGGCACTCTTTCAAATTCAGGAAAATGATTGCTTTTGGTGTTGGGCTTGGTAGGTTCATGTAACTTTCCACTGCCGATCAAATTCTGGATCTCGTGCTTTAAGCAAACACATATTTTTATTTTGTACCTTTGCACTTGATGGAATTGACAAAAGACTTTAGCATCAAAGCTGGATGGTAGAGGATTCGGCAGAGGTCGAAGAGCCAATGGCTGTAATAGCCATTTCTTATGTAGCTTATTAAAAACCCAAGATAAAGGTTTTCCTAGATTTGAAAACTGTCTTCTATTCGCTTGACCAATTGTTACATTGATATCCACTGACTTTTGTATACCCTGACCTCCAAACTGATAATTTTCTCTATCATTTCTTCTTCTAGAAAAATGATTCTTCTCTCTTTTTCATTCTTCTATTTGTAAACTAGCTTAAAGAATTTCCTTGAAATCTCTTATAAGAGTGTGGGACATCCTCTCATGCAGACTAGGTAACACCCCTCTTATAATCATCCTAATCTGATTAGATTTATCAGGTCTTTTCTTGAGCAAGGCGGCCTTGTTTCTCCACCTCTTCACATAATCAACAAATTTTTCATTTGATCTTTGCCTTATTGCCTCAACTTCCATCAAAGCGACCTCCAATTCAGCATCATACCCGTATTGTTGGATGAAGGCCTTGTACAAGAGATCCCAACTCTTTTAAGTATCATCCTCTAAGGTGTTAAACCAATTTTCCATAACCGGGTCCAACGAAAGCATAAAATACCTTAGAGTTTGAGCCTTGGTAGCTTGGGCAGGTTGCATGGCTGTGATATATTACTTTAGATGCAGATGAGGATTGCCAGTTCTATCAAACTTGGTAAAGGATGGCATTTTAAATTTATAAGGGACCTCATCATCTTGTTCAAACATTTTGTCCACCTCTGACAGCTCTTCGATTTTCAGCTTCTTCTCAAACTTCTTCTCCAAATTAGCAATCATCTTTTCAATATCAAAAGTCTCAGTTTTTTTAAAAGTTGATTTCCCCACAACCTTCGGTTCCTTCTTCTTATCTTGAGGATCTGGAAAATACTGAGCCCAGTATTCATCATCATCCATAACCATCTTGTCATCATCAATAGCTACTTCACCAACCTTAGCCTTACCCTTGTCCTTCTACTTCTTGGTGCTAACAGATGCTTTAGCAGTATTCCCAAACATTATAGCCATTTGGCTTTTCATGGTCTTAGCCAGGACCTCCTTTAGTTCTTGCATCTTGGAGTTGATTGCATCAACCACCATCTTTTGAATTTGTTCAGGTTCCATTGCTTTTGATGTGAAATTGATCGAATTCTCACTGAACTGTGAGTCATTAATGTAGGTCAGATTATCGTAAGCTTTTGAAATAAATAATAATTATATTTTTGCAAAAACTAGTTAGAATAGAAGTATTTGGTAAGATAATAGAGGAGATTGAGATATAGAAAGAGCATGGGCTTGTGGGAGTAAGAAGTCCACTCACTCCTTCCAAAAGTCAAGTTGTGCCTCCCATATTTTTATAAATAAAAAAAAATTATCGTATTTTTGCAAATTTTTTTAAACTAAAGTACATTTGAAAATTGACTTATTTTTGAAGTTATTATTTTTGTAATTGTCCCCACTTTTGAAATACCAACATACACATATAGGATTAAACAATCACCCTTTTATATGGTATTAAAACATACAATAATCCTACCCAACTCTAGGGGTATGCAGATTTGGGCCAACCGACTGAACCCGCCTGACCCAAATACTAAATGGCAGGTTTGGTCAGTTTTAATTCCAACGAACAGTCGAGAGCGAATGAAAAAAAAAATATTTTTATAGATTTCAAGTGATTGGTTCGTTCTAATGAATATATATGAACATAACCCATAACCGACCGATTATAAAATGATATATACATATGTAATATAACATATCTAAAATGGTATTGTTTAAGATGCATATATAAAGCATCTTAATTTGAAAATCTTAGCCATATACTTAAGTTTCTCCTCTCTCTTAAAAATTTTTTTCTCACTTCTTCCTAACAATATGACTTCTCTCTCTTTCCTACCACGATTCAATTTATTGCATCGACTTTTCAAGTTTTCTCTCACTCTCAATCTCTGAAAGACTATTTTCTCCACCATTTTTGTTCAAAGTCTTTATCTCCATCGATCTAAAATCTAGGGCTATGCAAAAACAATCAAACCAACTAAACCTAATTGAACCAAATGATTTCGGTCGGATTTAGTTGGTTAATAGAGTAAAAATGGTCAGAATCGGATTAACATTTTAAAAATTTTTATATCGGTTGGTCGATCAGGTTAGGGTTCAAATTTTTGCATGAACTTATAGCTGACCGACTATTAATAACATATATATTATACAAAAATGAGATCATTTTTGTTTCATATATAAGCATCCTAAATGAAGTTAAGCATATCATAGCTGCATTTATTTTTTAGATTTCTCTCTCATCTAACATTTTCTCTCATTTCTCTCTCTCACACAGTTTCTTGAAATACTTGTTTCTCATTGATTCTCAATCAATTTCTTCTAAATTTCTAAGCTTTCCTGAAGTCTTCATCGATTCTAACTATGAGTTTTCTAAATATATGGTGCAGTTTCCACAAATTCCAAAACTTTTTGGCTCAACTTCATTTAAAGCTTTGAAATACAAATCTATAAAGATTTGACAAGTTGTGAGTTTTCTAAATCTTTTTATGTATTTTTTTTTAATCTCTGTTTGGGTTTTTGTATTAGGTTCTTTGAAACTTATTTTTTTAATCTAAATTTCTTTGCCATTTTTTTTATTTTTCTATTAAGATTTTTATTTTTGTGTTAGTGTTTCATTGTTTGTGTTTTGTTGTCTTTAATTTTGGGGTTCTTGGAAATTCCTTGGTTTTCTTAATCTAAATTTCTTTGTGGTTAGTTTCTGTTTGGATTTTTCTTTTTATTAGGGTTTTTTCAAAATTTGATATTATTTTTTTTAAAGAATAGAATTTGATTTTTTGTAGTTTTGATGTAGGATTTTTTTTGTTTTATTTTATGAAAGGATTTTTGATATTTTAGGATTCTTAATATTCTCATTTAGGGTTTATTTTATTTTGTAATAGGATTTTTGAAATTTTTGGGGTTCTAATCTTTTAATGTTCAAAATTATTATTTGATTTGCGTCCGATATTGTATCAGAACAAATCTGATGTTATCCAATCGAACTTGAATATGCATTGGTCGGTCAGAGATTTATGTTTATTCAGTCAATTTCGGATGAAAATTTTCAGCTTGAGGTGTGGTTTGATCAGTTTAAAAAATGTCTCAAAATCAACCGAACCTAACTTGAGCACAACCTTACTAAAATCTCATCTTTTAAGTTTTCTTAATTTTTTTTTAGTTTTTTAGATTTTTTTCTTGTGCACTGTTTGTTTGTTTTTTTTTTCATTTTGGATTTTTAGTTCCATTGATTTTTTTACTGAATTCTTTTTATGATTTTTATTTTTGGATTTAGGGTTCTTTTTTATTTTAGGGATGCTTTGAAATTTATTTGGGTTTTTGTAAATTCATTTTTTTTAAATATTGGGATTTTAGTTCTACTGATTTTTTTTGTTATTTTTATTTATAAATCTGTTTGCTCTTATGTATGTTCTTATGCTTCATTGATTAATAAATTACATGCAATAGTTTTACTTTAGTTTGTTCTTGCAACTATTACCAATTTGGTGGGAAGTACAAATTTATAAATTACATGCAATAATTATATTTCAGTTTATTCTTAAGTCTAAATATCTGAATCAAAATTTGATGTTGTCAATGAATTTAATTGTTTTTAAAACCCAATCTTGTCCAATTTTAACTGGCTGAAATCAAATGCATGCAGGCCGACTAAAAATTTGAGTTAATTTGGTAGGCCTTAGGTAGACATTTCATGAAAATGTCGAGTTTGGTCGGATAAAAAATGCTCTAAATTCGATCGAACCCAACCTATGCACGGCTCTAACCGGTTCAACTCTGAAATAATGATTTGTACACACAAAAAAAAATACAATAATCCTACACCTCCCTTTCTTTTCTCTAGATTGTTAACTTCACCAGGGAAGCTCGAGAAATCCATTTGACCCATGTGGTTTGGGCCAATTCAAGCTTTATGTCGAGTTTATATATGTAAATCAATTTATTTTAGGAAATTTTGCATAACTATTTTTTAAAAATTGTTGTTTTCAAAAATAGTGAATTTGTTTTTATCACTTTTATGAAAAATCACATCAAATTTTCAAAAATCCCGGTGATCTTTTCATCCTTCATGCTATCTGGGTCTATTATGTAAATATTAATTAAGAGAATTAATTACATATTTTATTATCTAATCATTCTCTTATAATTTAAATTCATAATTTTACTATTTTAAATTAAAATTTATATGATTCAGCAGTTAAAATACATAATACATATAAAAAAATAAACATCTACACAACATCTATAAAACAATAAAAAAGTGTTATATTTTTTACTAATTATAATTTAACATATGTTAGCATAAATACACAATATATACATCATATAAAAAAATTATGTAATTTAGAAGTTAAAAATATAACATAAAAATAAAAAATAAAATAAAATATTTATACGATATCTACAAAACATTAAAAGAGTACACTTCTTATCACTTAAAATTCAACATATATCAGAACAAATACATAACATATTGATAATATTAAAAAAATAATATATGATTTAAAACAAAAAATGCATCATACATAGCAAAAAAAGAAACAAAAACCAAAACATCAGGGACTAGGTCATTAGGGTTTCTGATATGTAGCTACTAGCCTTGAGTTAGAAGGCTAGCGAGACTGAAAAATTAGAGTCACATACTCAAGTTTGAGAAGAAACAAAATAAGAGAGAGAGGGAAAGAGAGTTGAGAGAAATTGATTGTAATTATTGCTCAATGATATATGCAATCATTACATTCAATTCTTTATATAATTCTCTCTATTTAACATATCCAACATACTCGATTCACAATTAAACATTCCCATAGCTGCACAATAACTAACTAATTTCACTCCAATTTACTTTCCATTTTTTCCCTCTTCTGAAATTATTAGAATTACTGCAGTTTCAAACCCAACTATTATAGCCACAATCTCTAGCACAATTGCCATCACAATGGCTTCTCCCTTCTCTGGCCCAATAACTCCATCTGCTTAAGTCCTAACATTACTCTTCCCATCAAAACTTTCCTTGTCCTCAAGGAAAAACTTAGGAAATTACAAAAAAGGTTTCATCTTCCTAAGTGGTCTCCTCCACTAACATGTTGACCCAATTAACCAATACTTGTTTGATATATTATTTCTTCCTTGACAAGACCTAGAATCCATGATGGCCAATAGCTCCACCTTAAATTCTCCTTATTTAGTCACCTGAGGCAACTCAGAATAGGCTTAAATCCTATTCCCCAAGCAATATTTTAATAGTGACACATTAAAAACAAGGTGTTGAGCAGCAAAAGCAGAGAGTGCTAAATTATAGGCACTGAGCCTATTTTGGTTAACATTTTATATAGGCCATAATACCTAGCAGAGGGTTTAAGGCACTTTCTCATAACTATAGAACTCTGCCTATAAGGTTGGAGCTTGAGATGAACCATGCCTTCCACCTTAAATTCTCTTTTTGTTCTCTTGGCATCAACTAACTGCTAATGCTTAATTTGGGTGAGAATAAGTTGCTCTTTAAGCAACTATAGCATCTTCTCCCTCTCTTACAGGAACTCCTTCACACATGTTACTAAGGTTCCAATATTCGACACGGTAGGGAAATACTTAGGATTAGTGTCTTAAAGCTCTTAAAATAGGATCATTTTGTAATAGCCCGACCCAACACTGGCTCCAAGTAACCTGCTTATTTCAAGGCTCAACCTATGTCATAAAATGATTAATCGAAGTTACTTAGATAGTATTGAGTTGGCCTCTATATGATAGAGTTATACTATTAACCATGCACATGTAATAGTATAGCTATGGATGATTTTTCTATAAACCATTATTTCTATGTATTTAATTGGAGATTTGCATTAAATAAATGTTTTTTCAGCATATGATCAATAATAGCGATTAGTACATTTTGTATGTATCTAATTGGACCAAGTAGAGAATGGATGTTTTATACTGACTATTAAACATATTCTCTAGGACATTAGAAATAAAGTTTATTGTTCTTAATCTTGATTTAATTTAATATGAGCAAACATTTATTGTCTTGTGTTTTGATTCATTAAAGGGTGAGTTTCATTATTGGAATAATATTCTCGGTGAATTGGGCAAAGATAATTTGTGTTTGTGAAATATTAATTAATGATAGAATCCATGTATCGATATAGAGATTGATGATGCACTTTAAGTAAGCTTATAAGGTTTCATTGTGTAAACCCTGCAGGTGGATTTTATATCCGACACATGAAATAAGTTGAGCGACAATCTTAAAGTTATATTGTTATTTAAATAAATTGTTAGTAAGTTATTTAAAATAACAGCATCTGTAATCTTAACATGGAGAACATAAAATTATTATGTTGTGGAATTGTAAAATAAATAAGGAGTACAATCATGAATTTTTAGTGGAATAATTCATGATTTATTACAATAAGAATGTGTTGGTCCTACATAGGTTCTTATTGTAATTAGTAGCCTAGTTTATTTTATTCCTGCGGTCCCTATAGTACCCTAATTATTATTTGGAATAATAAGGTTTTTTTAATTTAAATAATAGATAAATTATTTTGATTTAAAATAATTAATAATTATTTTAATTAAATAATTTTTATTTATTTATTTTATATTAAACAATATCTTCCTATCGAAGATACGGTTAATAATATAAAATAGGAAAAACCCTAAGAATAGAATGGGTGTTCAGTTATTCTTTTCTGCCCACTCAGAATACTTCCAAAGAGAGAATACTTAGGGTTACTGCAGAAGATCGTGGGTGACTCCAAGACTTTTGGAAATGAGACCGGTGATCGATTATGCGCTTCAAGAGGTCAGTTTGATTGATTAATTCAATGTTTAGTTTGCCTCATACGTGTTTCGATGTGGGTTGTTTCCGCTTTATACCCGCTCCCTGCAATTGGTATCAGAGCAGCTTTCGAAACCATATGAAGGTGGCTATGTTAATCATGTTTTTCGATTGATTGTTTGTATCATTCGGTGACTACATGATATGTTGAGAATTGAATTTGTTTTTGTTTTCTGTTATTGCTTGAAACCATGCGAATTTCAAATTTTGTTTTAACGATTTGGTGGAATCGTTTGTGAAATTTTTTTTTTCTTTTAAATAAAAAAAATTTTCTTTTCTGAGTTCTTGAAATTGAAGAACACAGAAGTAGTATGATCAATTTCGAATTAATTTTGACATTTTTTTTTGGATTGATCAATTAAAAAAAATAAAAAAAAACTTGAAATTTCTGGGTAATATTCGACTCAAGAGAGCGCCGTTCCCATGGCTTTTGACGTCGAACGCCATTTTTCGGTGAGGTGCGACGGTCTCAGACTGACGCAAGATCGCCTCCGGCAGTGTTCGTCGTCTGGGTTTTCAAGACCGGCGAAGAAAACCGTTCAGTTTTTTTTTATTTTTCAAAATCCTGTTTCTGGTTTTCGTTTTTGTTCGACAGTCGATGTTTATGGCGCTGTAAGTGACCGGCGGTGGTCTCGAGACCACTGGTGCCTTGGTCCGGCGTGCTAGAAGCTTCTGGCCGGCGTTCATGGAAGCTTGAAGGAAGCCAGGCGGCGGCTAGGGCTTCTTCACGAAGAAGAAGCTGCTGCCTTGGCATTTTTTTTATTTTTTATTTTTTTTCTGCGAATTGATGCAGATTATTTCTTTTTTTTTTTGCAGAACGGCTCAGAATTATTCTGTTTTTTACAAAAATAGCGCAAAATATTTATTTATTACATTTTAGTTTAAAATGTTCCATTTACTTGCAAAATGGTCATAAAATTTATTATTTTGCAAATTTTAACTATAATTAATTTATTTTAATTATATGGAGATTAATTTGTGAGTGGTTATTTATTATTTTCTAGTTGTGATTATTTGCATTTCTTTCCCATCGGAAGATGTTATGTTTTAATATAATCACTGATCTAGTCTAATTTGTCTGTATTATTTTACCTCTCCATCTGAGTAAATTAATTAGAGACATGAATTAGATGTAATATTTTCTCACATATTAATTTTTATTTAAGAGGCATGTTTTCTCCCATCGAGTAGTACATGTCGGTCTTATCTTATTTTTTATATGCATGACATGTGATTGGTTGAATTCTCCCATCGAGATTACTATTCATGAATGTTGTAAAGATGCATATTTGAATTTTGATATCATTGTTGTCAATGTGCAATTTTGACTTAAATTCAATTTTATTATTATATTTTTATTGATATATTTTTTTTGTTTAATGTATGATCTTATGATAGAAATGACATCATTCAGTCCCCTTGCCAACATCGTTACCCAAAACAAACTTGAGGGTCCCAACTATGTAGACTGGAAAAGAAACTTGGACATTTTGCTTACAGCTAAGGAGTACAAGTTTGTACTCAGTGAAGTTTGTCCTGAAAAACCCGGTGAGGCTGCCTCTGAGGAGGACACCAAGGCTTACCAGAAATGGGTTAAAGCTGATGAGATGGCGCGATGTTACATTTTGGCTTCTATGTCAAATGTTTTGCAACATCAGCATCAGAAGATGGACACAGCTTTTGACATGCTTGAGAATCTCAAAGAGATGTTTGGAGACCAAACTAGTGCAGCAAAGCAAAATGCACTTAGGGAGATTCTTACTTCTAAAATGGAGGAAGGAACTCCTGTGAGAACTCATGTCTTGAAGATGATGAGTCTTCTGAATGACTTGGAGGTTCTAGGTGCTGAGGTTGACAAGGCTACACAAATAGAAATGGTTTTGAACACTCTGCCAGCCAGTTTTCAGCAGTTTCGTTTGAACTATAACATGAATAAGATGGATTTTACTCTGTCTAAGTTGCTGAATGAGCTGATAGCTGCTGAGACTATCATTAAGCAAGGAGCTGCACCTGTTGTGCTTAATGTTGAGCGAGGTTCTTCTTCTGCCCAAAACAAGGGTAAGAAAAAGAAAAATGCTCACAAGGCTAAGCCTAAAACAAGTGGTGCATCTAATAGTGCTAATGTTGCTGTGAAAAAGCCTAAGGGCAAGTGTTTTCACTGCAAGCAACCTGGTCACTGGAAGCCGCAATGTCAAATTTAGTTAGCCAAGAAAAAGCAAGGTATTTCTCTTTTCTATATGTTGGTTGTTGAAACTTGTTTAGCGGTGTTGACTACACTCCAATGGTGTGTAGACTCAGGAGCCACTAATCATGTCTGCAATTCGTTGCAAGGGTTTCAGGTAAGACGCCAGCTAAGTGAAGGAGATGTTAGCATTTTTCTGGGAGATGGCACTGAAGTTGCAGTTTTAGCAATAGGGAATGTTAGTTTGAATTTTGAGAATAATAGAACCTTGGTTTTGAAGGATGTTTTATATGTTCCTTCCATTAGAAGGAATTTGATTTCTGTTTCTAGTTTGAGCAAGAATGGATATTCTGTTTGTTTTAATGAATTTTATGATGATTCTATCGTTATCAAATTTAGAAAACAAATAATATGTTCTGGTTCTTTAATTGATGATCTTTTTATTCTCAAAGTTTCACCTGAACTGCAATTTTCTAATTCTGAGGTTAATAACTTTGATATCGTTGTACCATTAAAAAGAAAACGTCCTATTGAGTTTAGCTATACTTATCTTTGGCATTTGAGGCTTGGTCATATTAACTTAGATAGGATTACTAGGTTGGTCAAAGATGGATCATTGAGTTCATTGAAAGTGGAGGCACTACCAACCTATGAATCCTGTTTAGAAGGTAAAATGACTAAGAGGCCTTTTCCCTTAAAAGGTAATAGAGCTAATGATGTTCTTGAATTAGTTCATTCTGAGGTCCAATGAGTGTCCAAGCTAGAGGTGGTTTTGAGTATTTTGTGACTTTCATAGATGACTACTCATGGTATGGATATATTTACCTGTTACGTCGTAAGTCTGAATGCTTTGAGAAATTCAAAGAATTCAAGGCAGAAACGGAGAAACGACATGGAAAATATATCAAGTCATTGTGGTCTGACCATGGTGGCGAATACCTCTCTAGGGAATTCATTGATTATTTATCAGAACAAGGAATTACTTCACAATTATCTGCACCTGGTATGCCACAACAGAATGGTGTAGCAGAAAGAAGAAATAGGACGCTTATGGAAATGGTTAGATCAATGATGAGTTATTCAGATTTGCCTATTTCGTTTTGGGGCTATGCCATAGAAACAACATCATATATTTTGAATTTGGTTCCATCTAAGTCAGTATCTAAAACTCCTACAGAACTGTGGACTGGGCGAAAGCCAAGTCTAAGACATGTTCGGATGTAGGGTTGCCCAGCCCATGTGCTGAAAGGGAAAGCAGATAAGTTGGAATCAAAAATAGACTTGTGCTTCTTTATTGGATATCCTAGAGGAACGAAAGGAGGTTTATTTTATAGTTCAAAAGATAAAAAGGTCATTGTTAGCACCAATGCACATTATCTTGAGGAAGACTATATTAGAAACCATATTCCCAAAAGCCAATTAGCCTTGTATGAATTGAGAGGAAAAAACATACCAACTAGAACATTTCCATTAGAATATCAACCTGAACCATCCATGGTCGGAGCTGACATTCCATTACCTCGTCGTAGTGGGAGAAATGTCAGTGCACTAGAAGATCAACATCCGCCTGAGCATTCAGCGCCTAACATTCCACTACAGCCCGAAAGTAGTGAGAGTAATGTTGGAGCTACAGTGGCGGCTGATGATCCTAATGTACATGAGCAAGATGTTGGAGCTCCTGACATTTCATTGCCTGTTGGTAATGAAGGACATGTTCAGGCTCCAGAACATGACCAGGATGCAATACCACCAGTCATAGACTTGCCGGCATTACAGCCACAGCAAGATAAAGGTGTGATTGCAGAGCCTGTAGTACTTCGTCGTAGTGGGAGAATTAGACGACCCCCGATTTGATATACACTTTTGGGAGAAGCTTTTGATAGAATCCCTGAAGAAGTGAATATCGAACCAGCTTGTTACGATGAAGCACTACAAGATAAAGATGTTGATAAGTGGCTTATAGCTATGAAATCTAAGATGGAGTCTATGTACTCTAATCAAGTCTGGGAACTTGTAGAACCACCTGAAGGGGTTAAACCCATTGGATGTAAGTGGATCTATAAGAAAAAGAGGGGTATAGACGGTAAAGTGCAAACTTATAAGGCAAGGCTTGTTGCGAAAGGGTTTACTCAGAAAGAAGGGATCGATTATGAGGAAACGTTTTCGTCGGTAGCCATGATGAAGTCTATTAGAACTCTTCTATCCATTGCTGCTCATTTTGATTATGAGATTTGGCAAATGGATGTCAAGACGGCTTTCCTGAATGGAAGTCATGATTAATGCATCTATATGAAGCAACCAGAAGGTTTCATAACTAGTGGACAAGAAAATTTGCTATGCAAGTTGAATAGGTCCATTTATGGGCTTAAACAAGCATCTAGGTCATGGAATACTTGTTTTGACCAGTAGATCAAAACTTTTGGTTTTGATCAATGTCAAGATGAGTCTTGTGTGTATAAGAAGTGGAATGGTAGTAAGGTTGTTTTTCTAGTGCTATATGTGGATGACATTCTGCTTATAGGGAATTGTGTAGGTATGTTGACTTCTGTCAAAGATTGGCTATCTCAACGTTTTGATATGAAGGACTTGGGAGAAGCTGCTCATATTCTTGGGATCAAGCTTATGTGAGATCGCAAGAGAAGAATGATTGGCTTATCACAAGTACTTTATATTGATACTATTCTTGCTCGTTTCAACATGCAGGATTCCAAGAAGGGTTTTCTTCCTTTCAGACATGGAATCACTCTATCTAAGGATCAATGTCCTAAGACACCTGAGGAGATAGAAAGCATGAAAGCAGTTCCTTATGCTTCTGCAATTGGAAGCCTCATGTATGCAATGCTGTGTACTAGACTTGATATCTGTTTTGATGTTGCCATGGTTAGCAGATTTCAGTCTAATCCTGGGCGAGAACATTGGACTGCAGTCAAACATATAATCAAGTACTTGAAAAGGACTAGAGATTATATGTTAGTTTTTCAGTCAGATGATCTTATACCTATAGGGTATACAGATTCAGATTTTCAGTCTGACAATGACTCTCGGAAGTCTACCTCAGGTAATGTTTTTGTCTTGGGAGGTGGAGCCATAAGTTGGAGGAGTATTAAGCAAACTTGTGTTGTTGACTCCACCATGGAAGCTGAATATGTGGCAGCATCTGAGGCCGCTAAGGAAGCTGTCTGGCTCAGAAACTTCCTTTTGGATCTAAGTGTGGTTCATTCAGTGCAATCACCTATTACACTTTATTGTGATAATAGCGGGCCAGTTGCAAACTCGAAAGAGCCACGGAGCCATAAAAGGGAAAAACACATTGAGAGGAAGTATCATTTGATACGAGACATAGTTCAAAGGGGAGATGTGGTAGTGACAAAGATTGCATCAGAGAACAACCTGGCAGATCCTTTTACAAAGAGCTTACCGGCAAAGACTTTTGACAGTCATGTAGAAGGAATGGGAGTTAGAATAATAGATGCATGGTTATGAGTCTAAGTAGGAGATTGATAGAGTTATACTATTAACCATGCACATGTAATAGTATAGCTATGGATGATTTTTCTATAAACCATTATTTCTATGTATTTAATTGGAGATTTGCATTAAATAAATGTTTTTTCAGCATATGATCAATAATAGTGATTAGTACATTTTGTATGTATCTAATTGGACCAAGTAGAGAATGGATGTTTTATACTGACTATTAAACATATTCTCTAGGACATTAGAAATAAAGTTTATTGTTCTTAATCTTGATTTAATTTAATATGAGCAAATATTTATTGTCTTGTGTTTTGATTCATTAAAGGGTGAGTTTCATTATTGGAATAATATTCTCGGTGAATTGGGCAAAGATAATTTGTGTTTGTGAAATATTAATTAATGATAGAATCTATGTCTCGGTACATAGATTGATGATGCACTTTAAGTAAGCTTATAAGGTTTCATTGTGTAAACCCTGCAGGTGGATTTTATATCCGACACATGAAATAAGTTGAGCGACAATCTTAAAGTTATATTGTTATTTAAATAAATTGTCAGTAAGTTATTTAAAATAACAGCATCTGTAATCTTAACATGGAGAACATAAAATTATTATGTTGTGGAATTGTAAAATAAATAAGGAGTTCAATCATGAATTTTTAGTGGAATAATTCATGATTTATTACAATAAGAATGTGTTGGTCCTACATAGGTTCTTATTGTAATTAGTAGCCTAGTTTATTTTATTCCTGCGGTCCCTGTAGTACCCTAATTATTATTTGAAATAATAAGGTTTTTTTTATTTAAATAATAGATAAATTATTTTGATTTAAAATAATTAATAATTATTTTAATTAAATAATTTTTTATTTATTTATTTTATATTAAACAATATCTTCCTATCGAAGATACGGTTAAGAATATAAAATAGGAAAAACCCTAAGAATAGAATGGGTGTTCAGTTATTCTTTTCTGCCCACTCAGAATACTTCCAAAGAGAGAATACTTAGGGTTACTGCAGAAGATCGTGGGTGACTCCAAGACTTTTGGAAACAAGACCGGTGATCGATTCTGCGCTTCAAGAGGTCAGTTTGATTGATTAATTCAATATTTAGTTTGCCTCATACGTGTTTCGATGTGGGTTGTTTCCGCTTTATACCCGCTCCCTGCACTATAAACCTCTCTTTATCTTATCCCACAATCAATATGGGATTCTTTTTCCTACAATTAATGTGCTAGCTGAAGCACCTCTCGCTAGCACCTCTATTTACTAAATCTTAAGCATGGGTGGATCTATGAAGGGGTGAGTGGGGGCTTCACTGACCTGGAATTTCTCTCTCTCATATATATATATATATATATATGTATAGGTCAAGGTTGGATAATAGCTTAAAGCTATTATAGCTAGTTTGATAATACTTATAGCTTAGTTAGCTTAAAGCTATTATAGCTAAATAACTTAAAGTAACAAAGTTATTCCGTACTTATATCTTGCTCTAATAGCTTAAAGCTCTTACGGTCTACTATTTTTATTATATACATGTAACTTATTTATTTTTATTTCTTCTATCCGCTTTTCAATTATTCTTTTAGTCAATTTCTCTCTCTTTTTTTATCTTTTTCTTTTTATGTGTAGTTTTAAATAGATACAGTCATTCTCTTTCTATAAATTTCTCAATTTTATTTATTTTTTATTTTAAATTGTGTAAAAGTTTTGTTTCATTTAATTTATTATTTTTATAATTATTAGATATATAAATATGTATAGCAAATACACAATTGTATTTAAAAAAAATATTTGTAGAATTACAATTACATTAATTAAATTGAGATAAAAAAAATTTTAAAATTTCAATTATTTTTTAATTTTTCTAATTAACATTATTAAAGGGTGAACCAAAATATATTAGTAAGTGTTAAATTTAACATTTTGGAATGAAAGAGTATTTTGCAATATTTATAATAAATAAAAATTTTAAAAATATAGATTTAATAAAAAGTAAGCCCCCACTGATTTTACATCTTGTGTCCCCCCATGCTCTCATGCTAGCAGGTCACCCAACCCGAGGTGTTACAATCTCCCTGCCTGTGACATGCAATGTCTTCGTTGCAACCAGATTGGTTCATCTTTACATTTGAACTCAGTTCAAGATCCATGTAGACTAAGCGATGCAGGCCTAGAGGTGACTTCTACATGTTTCTATAGGTGACTCCTACGATATAGCACTTAGCCCAACTAGTTCTAGAGGTGACTTCCACTGTGTAGTACTTAGCCTCATATACAACTTAGTTATGAACTTTCAACTGGTGGATGATTCTAATACCAATTGTAATGGCCTAGCCCAACATTGGCTCCAAGTAACCTACTTGTTTCAAGGCTCAACTTATGCCCTAAAATGGTTAACCCAGTTACTTTAGATAATTTTGAGTTGGCCTATATAAACCTCTCTTCATCTTATCCCATATTTGAACTAGCACTTTCCCTGACTAGCTCTCAAGCTAGTAGGTCACCTGACCCTGGGTGTTACACATTTAAGGCTTGAATGGCACCATTTAGCCAAAGCTAACCATTTAGCCTAACTTGTTAGCTTTTGAAAGTAAGCATACCTCAAATAACTTTCCACACAAAGGTTTGCTCGCTCAATCTAACCATCTATTTGAGGATGGTAAGTTTTACTAAGTTTTAAGTTTTATGCCCAATAATTTGAGCAACTCCTATCATAAATTACTAGTAAGTACCTTATCTTGATCAAAGATGATATCCTTCGGCAGTCCATAGAGCTTAAAGATGTTATTCAAGAATAGGTTGATAGCCTTTATAGCTGTGAAGGAATGTATGAGGGCGAAGAATATGACATACTTTCAGAAATGGTCCATCACTGCTAAAATAACATTCTTGCCTTCTGACTTACGTAATTACTCTATAAAATCCATAGGAATGGACTCCCAAGCCTTTCTACAAACAAGGAGGGGTTGTAAGAGACTTGGGTAAGTTACATTTTCTATTTTATACCTCTGACAGATAGTACAATTGAGAACCCTATAAATATTTATTTTGATACCCCTCTAGAAAAAATAAGCCTTGGACCTAGTATAAAAACCTCTAATTCCAAAATGTCCCCCTAAATTAGAATCATGTGCAACCTCTATATTCCTCTACTTCAGGCCATTGCTATTACCGATAGCGATTCTCCCTTTATACTTAAGAATTCCTTGACTATATGTGTAAGGTGGTTTAGCATTAACACTTAGAATCAAGGACTTAATTAGATTCTAACAATTTTTATCCCCTCCATAGCTACTCACAACTTCCTCAACCTATAGAGGCATGACAATAAATGCCATAAAGCAATAATCAACTCTTTCTTTCTCAGACCTCTCCTTTCTCGACAAGGCATTAGCTACCTCAATCTCAACACCTTTCTTGTATAACATATTGTAGTTGTTGTCCCAATATGGCAACTAAGAGGGGGGTGAATTGGTTGGTTTGAGGAATGATGGAAAATTCAAAGTTTAAAACTCAAAATTCAAGAAATGTAGAAGATGATTAAGTAAAGAGTAGAATAATGAACACAAAATATTTATAGTGGTTCGGATTTACCTTGATCCTACATTCACTTCCTTAATCACTTATTAAGGTTTCACTAGCTTTGAGTTTTCACAAGCTTAACTCTAACTTAATGTTTTCACAAGCTCATACGAAACTTTATAATGGGTTGAGATCACACACCTCACAACCCTTATAAGAGTTTTCCCATGCTCACTCTCACAACCTAAGTATTTCCAAGCTCACACTCAAACTTAAGATGATGTTTAATGCTCACACCCAATACTCAATCAATACAAAGTATAATTTTGATGTAAAAATAAATAAATATGTTCAAGTAGGTTATTACAATCACAACAACTTGTAAAAATGAAGTTACATATGGTATTTATAGCCTTCAAGTCATAAACTAGCCATTTAATGAGTGGTCCGACATATTTGATCCTTATCTTTCACTAATTTCTTGGTTAGAAATTTCATGGTCGGACTTACTAAGATCCGGTCGTAATTCCTTAATTCCAGTCGAAAAACATAGTGGTTCGGTCGTACCTTTTAAAATTATGTTGAATGCTCTTCCAAAGGTCAGTCCATGTAGTTTATGCTAATTGAGCGGAGGTCCAACGGCTTCTGACTTGTGAATTATTTAAATATTTCGGTCAGACTGCATCAGGGTCTGATAGAAATTTTTATGGTCTGATGAAAAACTGAGTGTACTTTTGGATGGGAACCTCTCTGGATGTTTTTAACAAAATTGGCTTAAAAGGTCTTGTCATACTTTCCCTTGGTTCGGTTGGACTTTTTCTGGTCCGTTGAGTATGTGAGAGTACTTTCGACCGTGAATCCTTATGTGTATTTTGCAACATTTTCATCCAATAGTCCGGTCGGAATTCTTCAAGGTCCGATCGAACTTTTCTGAAGTATGGTGAGAATTTAAGAGTATTTTCCACCGTGATTCCTTCTATGACATTTTGCTCAATTTAACATGTAAGGTTCAGTAGGACTACTTAATGGTCCGATCAGACTTTCCATAAATCCTTCAAAAAATTAACTTCTTGTAAATTGTAACTTAATACAAATGTTAGCTTAGTTCAATTTAATTGCCTAAGATCTAAAATTGAGTAATTGAACTAACAATCTCCCCCTTTTTGACTTTGGCAATTAAATTAAAATTTTAATTGAAAAAAAATGTTAAATTGTGCAAGTATATTAAATTACTTAATTATTCCCCCCTCAATATGTGCAATTTAATTATTTAGTTCAATTTTAGTTCAATTTTGATATTCTCTCCCCCTTTGACAAAGGCAAAAATAAATGCCTAATTATGCAATTTTGAACAACTTTAACAAAAAAAAATAACCAAATGAACTCAAACGATCAATCAAATTAACAAAGAAAAAACTTTCATTAAATTTAACTTATCAAATTTAACAAAAACAAGTTAACAAATAAATATGAACAATCAAGAAAATATAAACTAAAGATCATTGTCACTCTCTTCATCTTCTCCTTCTTCTTCATCACTTTCTTCTTCTTCACCACCTTCCTCTTCTCCATGCTCTTTCCCTTGGTTGAGAGGCAGCAGCTTCACCTTCTTCTTCTTAAGGGAAGGAGCCATGAATGGAGAGTGATAAGCTAGGTTCATCCTTAAAGTATTTTGGCAATCCCAAAACTTCTTGGATGGTGTGGATGTCAAGATGGAGATGAGAGATATCATTGGTAATCTATTCAATTCTTGAGCTTTAAGAGCTCATTTGATCATGGATACCTTGAAGGAGTTGGAGAATTGAAGATTGAGGTCTTTGAGTTATGGGTCTTTGAAATTCCATTTGGAAAGTCTCTTCCCCTTCCTCTACTATCCTTGGTCTCTTCCTTTGTTAAGCCCTAACACCTAGTGCTCCTAGGAGGTAGACATAGTTTTCATCTTCATCCCTAATGCACTTAGCATGCTTAAGGTATGCTATGTTAATGGATTTTGTAGTGGGATCTAAAGGAGTAGATAGAGTTGCTTTATTAGTTGGTGTAAGTGCACCAACATATTTTACAATTTGGGTCACGTGAGAAGAGAGAAGAATGAGGCTTAACTTTGTTTTCCTAATGTGTAGAAAAGTGTCAATGAGAAATTTACCCATTTGAATGGGTTGACCTCTAAGCAAGCAATAGAGAAAGAGTAAGTCTTTTTGAGTCAATTTCTCATTACTTTCACCCCTAGACCCAATGATGTAAGTAAAAATCCTAAGTAGCATCCAATAGGTGAGAGTCCTAAGGTGTTTGGTATTGGATTATTTATGAAGAGTGGTTTCTATAGAAATTTCCATCCAAAATTCTTTTTATCTTCTGGAGGTGAGGATGGTGTTTGAAATGAGAGAAATGCCCTCAATTTGAAAACCCTAAATAAAAGGTTAGGCCATATTCTTGATTGAATAGTCTAAAGAAAATCCCATAATAGCCTAGAGGGTTTATTCTTTTCTTACTCACTACCAAAGTGGTTAGAAACTCTTTGGTTAAACTTTTTCGCCCAAGATCATCATGATCTAGAAAAATAAATTTCTCCCAAGCCAATATTTTAAGATATCCCCTAATGTCATTTTCTATTCCTAAAGACTCAAGAGTGAGAGTAGAGAAGAGATGGTTTGGTTCTAAGGGTTTGTCCTTAATTATAGCATACCTTTGCCTTTCCTCTTCATCTCTAAATCTTATCTTGTGGCTTCTTCTTGGGGGTTCTTCTTGTTGAGAAGGGGCAGCAACGCCCTTCCCTTTCTCAGCTCTAGAATCTTTTTTCTTGTGCTCTTTAGGTGCCATTGAGTTTGTTCTTAGAGAATAGATGAAGAATATGGTCGATTTGAGAGAGATTTAGTGTTTAAGTGTTTGGAGTTTGATAAAATGATGTATAAACTAATATTAGAGAGTATTTATAGTGTTTGATATGAAAAAATAGTTGTTTATAGCTATTGGAGATGAAAAATACATATTTTGATTGAGTTACAACAGCTAAAAATTTTTGAAATCTGTGTTAAAGTCCGGTAGGACTTCACAAAGTCTGGTGGAGAAATTTGAAAATTTTAAAAATTGCGCTCGAACTTTATGAATATTTAACGAAATTTTGATTTTAGGCACAACGGTCATAAAATTTTGAAAAAATTCTGGTCGCACCTTGGAAAGTATGGTCATACTTTTATAAAAAAATTTAAAATTATGAATTTTCAAAAAGTACGATCGGACCTATGATGAGTCCGATCGAGAAATCTTTAAAAATGTAGAAATTTTGATAAAACAAGTGCTTTCCATTTAAGGCACGAGGACTTGATAAAAAATAGATATTAAAAAGAAAAAAATTTATGAAATGAACTAGATTTTCATGTAATATCAAGTTTATGAAATGGTGCTTCCATCCATCATTCCCAAATGTTGTTTTATGAAGTTCATTCTTTCTTCATTCAAGGATTTAGTAAATATGTCAACAAGTTAGTTTTGTGTATCAATGAATTCTAAGGTAACATTTTGATTTTGGACATTATCCCTTAGGAAATGGTGCCTAATGTCTATATGTTTCGACCTAGAATGTTGAATTGGAGTTTTGGAAAGATTTATGGCACTAGTGTTATCACACTTAATGGGAATATGTTCAAATAATTTTTCATAATCAAACAATTATTGTTTCATCCATAACACTTGTGTGCAACAAAAACATGCGGTAACATATTCGACTTTTGCAGTAGATAAAGCAACTGACACTTGTTTCTTACTAAACTAAGAAACTAAGCATTCACCAAGAAAATGACAAGCTCCGATTGTACTTTTTCTATCAAAAAGACTACTGAAAAACCCCACATTGGAAAAACCTAATATGTCAAATGATGTGTTTCTAGGATACCAAAGTCCTAAATGCATTATTCCACTCAAATATTTTAAAATTCTTTTAGTTGCATTTAAATGGGACTCTTTAGGGTAAGATTGGAATCTAGCACATAAAGATACACTATACATTATATCGGGTCTAGAATCGGTTAAGTAGAGTAGGAATCCGATAATACATCGATCTTTCTTCTCATCTACTACTTTATCATTTTCATTTTTGTCCAATTTCAAGGATGTACTCATGGGAGTCTTGCTAGTCTTACAACCATCCATTCCAAATTTCTTGATGAGTTCCTTTGTGTATTTGGATTGGTTGATGAAGATCCCAACTTTGCATTTCTTGATTTGTAGTCCAAGGAAGAATTTGAGTTCACTCATTCTACTCATTTTAAATTCCCTAGTCATACAAGAAGCAAATTTCTTGTACAAAAATTCATTAGTAGCCCCAAATATTATGTCATCAACATAAATTTATACAATTAAGATGTTATGCTTATTCTTTTTAACAAAAAGAGTTGTGTCCACTTTGCCTTTTGTAAAATTATTCTCAAGCAAATATGCACTAAGTATATCATACCATGCTCTTGGTGCTTGTTTCAATCCATATAATGCTTTGGTAAGTTTGAAGACATGATTTGGGAAGTTATAATTTTCAAAACCGGGAGGTTGTTCAACATAGACTTCCTTATTTATAAATCCATTTAGAAATGCACTTTTAACATTCATTTGAAAAATTTTAAAATTCATGTGACATGCAAATGCAAGTAGAATTCTAATTACTTCTAATCTAGCAATGAGGGTAAATGTCTCATCATAGTCAATGCTTTCCTTTTGGATATACCCTTTGGCTACCAATCTAGCTTTATTTCCAGTAATGGGACCATTTTCATCAAGCTTATTCCTATAAACCCATTTGCATCCTATAATTGGATGATCTTTAGATCTAGGAACAAGTTCCCACATATTGTTCCTTTCAAATTGGTTGAGTTCATCTTGTATTGCAATCACCCAACATTCATCACCGAGAGCCTCATCAATAGTCCTTAGCTCAATTTGAGAAACAAAAGCAAAATTGACATCTAATTGTTTAAATTTGGATCTATTAGTTACTCCCTTTAAAATTTCACCAATGATGAGTTCTTTTGGATGATTCTTCTTGTACCCAATCCTTGGGTAACTCTTGAGTTTCCTTTTCTTGTTCATCTTGATTGTTCTTTGAAGCAATAATCATTTCTTGTTGATCATATGTACCTATAAAATCATCAAGAGCACTACCTTTCCTTTGATCAAATTTAGAAGATTCATCAAAAACAACATGCATTGATTCTTCAACTGCTAGAGTTTTCTTATTAAACACCCTATATGCTTTACTAGATGATGAATATCCTAAACATATGCCTTCATCTGATTTGGATGAGAATTTTTCAAGATTATCCTTGGTATTCAATATGAAGCATTTGCATCCGATTACTCTAAGATATGAAATTTTGGGTATTCTTCCATTTCATAGCTCATAAGAAGTTCTGTTTATTAAAGGCCTTTTGTAAACTCTCTTTGAAATATAGCAAGCGGTATTAATGGCTTCTGCCCAAAAATAAGATGGTAAATCATATTAATTGAGTATTGTTCTATCCATTTTAACTAAGGTTCTATTTTTTCTTTCAACCACACCATTTTATTGTGGTATTCTTGGAGCCAAAAAGTTATTTGATATATCAAATTCATTACAAAAGTCTTCAAAATTTTCATTTTCAAACTCTTTGCCATGATCACTTCTAATAGATATGATTACATAGACTTTCTCATTTTGAACCCTTTTTGCAAATATTTTAAAATGATTAAAAGTTTCATTCTTTTGAGCTAAGAAATTTACCCATGTAAATCTTGAGTAATCATCAACAAGAACAAATGCATATAACTTGCCACCTAGGTTAGCAACTCTATTTGGTCCAAATAAATCTAAGTGAATGAGTTCTAAGGGTCTAAAAGTTCTTATAACATTTTTAGACTAAAATTAACTTTTATGTTGCTTACCAAGTTGAAAAGGTTCACATATTTTATCTTTGTTAAATTTAACTTTAGGGAAACCATCAACTAGTTCTTCATTACTAATGCATTTTAAATGATTCATACTAGCATGTCCTAGCCTTCTATGCCATAACCAAGCATCATTATTAATGGAAATCAAACATTCAAATGCATCATTGGAATGTATGTCAATTTTATATGTGTTACTAATTCTAGCTCTTTTGAATGCAATTTCACCATTAGAATTAGTAACCTTGCATCTTTTGGAGTTAAAATTTACATCATATCCTTTATCACACAATTGACTAACACTAAGCAAATTATGCTTCAATCCATCAAATTATGCTTCAATCCATCAATAAGCCATACATTTTCAATCAAATTTTTACCAAGTATGCCAATGGAACCACTACCAATGATTTTACCTTTAGCATTGTTTCCATAGGTAACACTACCTCCAAGCTTGTAAGCAAGACTTGTAAAGAGCTTTGCATTTTCCGTCATATGCCTTGAGCATCCACTATCCATAAGCCATCCTTCTGTGATATTTTGCTCAATTTAACATGCAAGGTCCAGTCGGACTACTTGATGGTCCGATCAGATTTTTCGTAAATCCTTCAAAAAATAACTTCTTGCAAATTGTAACTTAATACAAATGTTAGCTTAGTTCAATTTGATTGTCTAAGATCAAAAATTAAGTAATTGGACTAATAGTAGTCTATCCTAAGAAGCTTAATTAATCCTTTCTATTGCATGAATACACTCATCCTTTGTTGAAGGAGATATTTAATGCGTTTTTGGTCATTTTGATTACAAAATGCATGTTTTCTAAATAGTGTCACCATTTATCCATAGCAAAATACATCGCTAGCAACTCCTTCTTATAAACAAAAAGACCTTTGATTCCTGAACCCAAAGCCCTAGTGAGATAGGCAATAAGTCTATTCCATTACATCAAAACTGCTCTAATACCTCTCTTGTTTGCATCTGTCACCAAAATAAATGGTAGAGAAAAATCAAGAAGAGCTAGCATAAGACCTATGCTCATTGCCTTCTTAAGTTTCTCAAAAGCTTCTTTTGCAGCCTTCTTCCAATGAAATCCATCCTTTTTTTAGAAAATCCCTAAGGGGCTTGTTGATTAAACTATAGCCCTTCACAAACATCCTATAATAGCTAGTGAGGCCTAATTAAGAACCCTTATAATCCTTTGACAGATTTTGGTTGAGGCCAATTGGTCACTACTCCCCAGCAATCACATGCCTCAGATATTAAACTTGTCTCTAGGCAAAGTTGCATTTTGATAGCTTCATAAATAACTTGTTTTTTTGTAAGATCTCCAAGGTAATCCCTAGATGTTTCTCATGATCTTCAATTGAAGGCTTATAAACTAAGATGTCCTTAAAGAAGAACAAGATATTTTTTTTTCTAAAATAAGGCTTAAAAATATGGTTCATTAGTAACTGGAATGTGGTTGGCGCACTTGTGAGACCAAATGGCGTGACCAGAAACTCATAAAGGCCATTGTGAGTGCTAAAGGAGGTCTTGTATATATCTGAGGGCTTAACCCTTATATGATGGTAACCTAACCTTAAATCGAGTTTGGAGAAGAAAATGACATGTCTAGGCTCATTCAGCAAATCATCGATTAAGGGAATTAGGAACTTATTCTTGATTGTCATTTTATTGAGCTAGCAGTAGTTGATGCAAAACCTCTACATTCCATCCCTATTCATAACCAACAACACGGTTAAGGCAAAGGAGCTAAAGCTTGGTTGGATGATTCTCTGACTCAAAATCTCCGTAACTTGCCTATAGGGCCGGACCCAACAATAATAAATAGGGGGCCCAAAATTATATATATTATATTATAAATTTAAGGGGGGCCCAAAGCTATAAAATATAATATATATTAATATATATGTGAAAAAAAATTGGGGGCCCCCACACCTAAAACGTGGTTCTGGCCCTGCTTGCCTATCTATCTCTGCCTTTTGATGGTATGGAATGTTGACTTGAAAAAGACCCTTCTTTAAGAGAAATTGTATGGTCATAGCTCCATTCCAGTAGAAGAGTCGTGGGTTCCTCAGAGAGACATGAATATTGATGAAGGAGCTTAGAGGTTATGGAAGAGGGAAACCCTAGTTGTGGAATTAGGGTTTTCATGGGTGATTGAGGTTGTGCATTAGAAATGCAGTTGTTTCCTGGGATGGAGTCAATACATCACAATAGGTGCTATTTGAAACACAGCTTTCCCTTTTAAATGGCTGAGCATCTTGACTCATTACATTGTAATTTTCGAAAACTAAAATGCAACATATAGCAAACAACCGATACCCTTCTTTTTTGTTCTCCTTTCTGAATCAATTTGAGGATACCTCTGCTCGATAACATTTTCAACGCATTTGTTTTCTGAAATCATTTCAATATAATTTCCCTCTCATCCTTCTTAAATTTTATGGTCATATACTAAAAATATAAAAAATAGGGCGATGGTATAACCATATCATGCACTCCTAACTTCAGAACCATAAAATTTAAATCAAACTCATGACCTTGCATCTTCCATCTAAATCTTTTACATTTTGACCTGCTGACCATATTTTGGTCATTAGCTACGGTCACTAGCAAGGTTTTTGTGTTAGGATAGGTGTTTCTACTTCTATTGACATCCTAACATCCACAAAGTTGTAGGTGCTGTAACTATATACCAAAACCACAATCTCCCTTCCATTCACTTTTCCTTTCAGTTTAAGTGAGTTTGTTGCTTTTGTTCCCTCTATTGCATGCATCAATATTATCACACCATCCTCCCCATAGTACCCTAGATGAAATAAAAATCTAATAGCTTAAATGTTATACAAATTAAATGAATAAAGTGAAAAAATCTTGATTGAAAAAAATTTTAATATTCCAAAGTAATATAAAAAAAATTCTAAGGTACTTGAATTGAAAACTCTACAACTCACAATGACTGTGAATCAAACCAACTAATTGTAAGTTATAAAATAACTAATTATATTTGTATATAAACTATTATAGAAACAAATGACCTACTAGAGTGATGAAGGAACCATTCATATGCAAAGAAGTGAAATTTATAAGCTATTAAAGTGATGGAAATGGAAATTTTGTAACACCTTAGCTAAGGTAACCTGTATGTATAAAAACATTAGGGTATTATACTTGAAATGTACCATAACTTAATTAATAATATCTTAACATAATAATATACATAAAAGCCATATAAAATAAATTAAAATTGAAAATTTAAAGAGAAATTAATTTTAAAGAAATTAATTATAAGTATAGGTAGCAATTTAGGGTGTGAAATGACTTAAAGGGCATTCAAGTTAACAAAGGAGTATATAAGACTTAAAGGTAAAATGGATATTTCACCCACTTAATTCTCAACCATTTTTATATCAAATTAAGTGAATGACTCATCTCTTTTGAATAGTAATAGGGCCCTTAAAATTATGATTAAAAAGATTATAGTAATTTTGTTCTTATCTTAACTTCTTTCTATTTTCTTATCTCTATCAAAATACCTTCATTTCTATCACGACTCTCTTTTTTTCAGCAATTAAAAACTATTCCTAGGATAATTTCTTATGTCTAAAAGTGATTCAAAGTAGAAAATTAAACCAACAGAGTGGTACAAAAGCAAAGAAGACAAAAGAAACTCCTAAAGGTAAGAAATCTGAACATTCAGAATTTTAATCTTTTAATTTTGTTTCTCTAGTTTTAAATCTATTATTTGTTCAAATTGAGCTAAACATTATTGTTTATACATTTTAATTAAGTATTTAGGATATTGGAAATTGATTTGAATTGAAAGAAATTGAAAAGGATGAAGCTACAAACCCTAATACCCAAATCTGTCCAAATTAAACAGCTTGAATTCTTAATAATTTAGCTATTATATTTTATTTATTTTAATTTTCAAATGAGCTTTAAAAATTAAAAAAAAAATTATAGAAAGGCGTATCTAGATGTTGGTAAGGCTGTGGTAAAAGAACAAGTTAAAATGATGAGAAAAAATGAGTGAGTAATTAAATGAATACAAGTTGTTCATTTTAATAGTCTGAATGAATATCACTGAAAAATTTGCTATTTTGTTTAAATTCTTTACCTATTTAAATGAACTCTATAGTTCATAAAAATTTATAGGGATTCGCATAGGATGTTGAAAACATGCTGAAAAAAAAAATTCAGGACAAATGAATTTGAGAAAATTAATATATAATTAAATAAATAAAACTACTCAAATGCTGAAAATTAGGTGTTTGCTAACTTGAGGTTGAATTGATCGTAATAAAATGCATTTGATCTGGTTATAAATATAAGCACACAATAGATGAATATAAAGTTTCATATGTGCATTTAATGTTTTCAGAAGCTCAAATGCTAATTTAATAAATAATTAAACTAATCGACTTGATAAAGCTAATATATTTATATAGGCATATTGCACATATTTAGAATTTTCTTAATTGCATAGTCCAATTATAATATAATTTTATAATATTTAAATCTATAATTATAAAATAAATTTTAGGATATATTAAGATGTTAAAACAGGGCATAAGTATCTAATGAATAATTAAAACAATAATGACAAATAATAAATTAAAAATAAATCTAAATATACGATTTATGTGTGGATGTGAATATAGGTTGAGTATTGCCATCAAATTAACCAGTTATTATCAATGAATTAGAGGAGTTAAATTTTCTAGTTCAAGGTGAGTTATAGTGTCCATCCCTTACTTTGTCACTTTGAAATTCTTTGATGAAATTGAACCATTGTTAATACTTGAGCCATTTAATATCATTTTGTTGTTTGTGTTCTTGTAATTGTGAATTATGAAACTCAATGTAGTCTCTAGGCTTATGTGATTGTACCAAGTCATTTGTTTAGCAAGTGTAACAAAATTTTAACTTGATGGGGGCTATACCATCAGGCTATGTGTACATAGAGATTTGTGATAAAAGGGTAGCAACGAATACCCTATATATTTTTTCAGTGTTATTGATATGTGTTATCTGTCATATTATGTAATTTGCTTTTGTGATACTGGTCTATTTATTATGGGTCTTTCTTGTGGATTGAATTTTATTATTATATATTTTATTATGCAGCCACCTTATATATTTATTATGCTTGAACCTTAAAATATTTTTATTGTACATCATACCCATGTGAAACTATAATCTCATTGAGTTGACGACTCACCCTATCGTCTGTTGTTTCAGATAGAAGTGACCTAGGACCATCAGCTTCTTGATTTCTTCTTCTAACAAGAAACTTGAGAATAATATAATTAGCAAATATTTTCATATGTAATTAAATAATTATGATTGTACTATACTCTAGTTGCTCCGTAGTACTATTATGAATAATTTAGTAAAGTGTAGAAGTAATTTATGATGTAAAAATAAATAAATGTATGTGATATATAATATCAAACTAAATGTGTAATAATATATCATAAAATTATGAGTAAATAATAAAAGTTATGACATGAAATTTTATTCACTAGTACAATTAACGAGTATGCATGAATACATAAATTAGTTGGGTTCTATGTAGTGCCTGGTGGCCATAAGCTTATCTGGATCCTATGACCGTTATACTTCTGAAATTGGGGTATGACACTCCCGTTGAAGGTCTTCTTCCACATCCTGCTGGATACTCTGGTATGAGAAGAAGTAGAAGAAGAAGGAGAGAGATAAATAGAGGGAGAGAGAGTTTAGAGAAAATGATTGTAATTATTACTAAATGATATATGCAATCATTATACTCAGTTCTTTATAGAATTCTTTCTGTTTAGCAACTCTAACAAACTCAATTCACAATTGCACACACTACCATAGCTGCCTAACAACTAACTAATTTCCCTCTAATTTACTTCCCACATGACTATTTCAATCTCACTTCCATCAATTTCCCTCTTTTGAAATTATTGGAATTATTGCAACTTCCAATCTAGCTATTGCAATAATAATCTCTGCCCCAATTGCCATTACAACAACTCCTTCCTTCTTTAGTCCAACAACTCCATCTGTTTGGATCTTAACGAACATATACACATCTACAAAATAGTAAAAGATGAGTATACTTCGTACTAATTATAATTTTGCATATATCAATATAAATATATGATATATACATCATATTAAAAATATTATATGATTTATAAGTTAAAATATAATATAAGAAAAAATCTATACAACATACACACACTATATATATCAGCATACAATGTATAAATATTGTGCATATATTGCATGAATGTTGTGTATATATTGTATATATATCGGGTGTATGCTGTAAATATATCTTTGTATGATGTGCACATGCTAAAAAAATTAAACATGCAAATTGAAATAAAAATGAATTCAATTAAACATTAAATAAAATAAATACAACTCAAAAGATATAACAATAATAAAAAATATATTTTAGAAATAATACATGAAAAAATTCACAAAAAAAAAAGAATTTCTTTGAAGCATTTTATCAAATATGTGAAGTGCATTATCACTTAAAGAAATAAAATATTTAATTGAAGAACAACAAATATATATATATATATATGTTTGCAAATATTAAATCATATTAAAAATCATATTAATTTTTTGCAAATAGAAAAGAAAATAAAAGAAAAAAAAAAGAAGAGAGAGAGGGGTAGAAGAGAAAAAGAGAAGATAAGATGAAGGGAAAAAAAGATTTATATCCAAATATATATATATATATAAAGTAAAATTGAAAAAAATATAAAAATAAAAAAAATAATTCAAAAAAATATAAAAATAAAAAAAATAGTTAAGTGCAGTAAAAATGTAAAATTAAAAACTAAAAGTTAAAAAGAATTATATTGTGTCATTTTGTCTTTTTCTTTTTTGTCAAATTTTAAGTTATGTAAAATTTTCTCTGACTTACACGACCACACTGGAGACTTAATTTTTGTAACATGACATACTATTAAAACAATACCCTTTAATAGTGAGTTGATAAATTACTCAAAAATTTGATTATAATAAATGTATTTTACAGAGATATTATATGGATTATATTTTACTGAGAAAGATTATATTACTATGTTTGGAAGATACAATAAAATAAGAAAAATAGATTGAAAAAAAAATAACTTATTTAGTTGCAACCCAACTTTACAGAAAAAGTTTAAGTAATACCTAAACTAACATGATAACATTTCTTTCTTATTTTATCATATCTTAAATTAGAGTATAATTATCTTTGACATGTGGACCCCTTAAATTATTTTTTTCAGTAAAATATTTTCTCTACTTTTTCTAAGTAAAATATTTTATCAACTTATTGGTAAAGTTTAGTCGATCCGGTATTTTATTTTACATATATCATTTATAGATAAATATAGTATTATTGGTCAAACAGAATAATATAATCAACTTTTTTAAAATTTTTGTGACCAAACGCACTATAAGTTTTGTTTAAAATGATGTTATTGGTACTCATCCAAAACAATGCTATTTGGACAAGCCTAATCAAAATTTTTAGTCCAAAATTCAACTTGAAAATCTGAGTAATCCGAGTTTACTTGAGTCACATAGAGCATAGGTAGGGCTGCCTAGTCCAAAACCAGCCTAACCAGCGCAAGAACACTCCTAACACCTTTTTCATTTTCCCGCCACAATCTTTCGTCCCATATTTGGGCATCACTAGCAATAAAGAATCATCTATCTAAAGCTTAGATTTCTTCAATTTCTTAGCCTCATTTTTTTAGCCCTGAATAAGTCGAATATATTAATTAGGTAATTCCTTATCAATTACAGTAAAACAAATGAATTAAATTACTCGAACTCCACTTCAAAAAAATAATAAAACTCGAGTAGCTCAAATAAATGAATATATATTTGACCCGAATAGCTCAAATAACAACTAAAATATTAGTTCAAACAACAAATATGATAGTTAATTCGAATAGCTCACAAATTTAATCAAACATTTAGTTCTTATGTAATTTTCAATTTGTTTCATATCACATAATAATTTATCAAATTTTTTATATTACAGATGATAATTATTATTTTGATATCGATTTCAACCTTGGGTTTCAAATTAAGCCAAGTATTTCAAGTGTTGATACAAACTTTAAAATGTAAAGTCAATCAGAGCTCTCTATTTGAGTTCCAAAATCTCAAAATTTTCAATTATCGAGTTCGAGTACAGCGATGTTTCAACTCGAATCAGCACAGAACGATACCCTTAAACCAACCCTGGCTATGTTATCCTTTAAAAATCCCAAGTAATCCTTCAAGATTAAGTAAAACAAGAACCAAAAACAAGTATTAAAATGCAATTTATCGAACATCAAGATTCAGATCATCAGATTGTGAAACAAATGAAAATTACAACTAATTTTAGCTTTTTCTTTGCAGAAAAAAAGTACCCAATGATTAGGTATCAAAATCAACATTTTGGAAAAACCCATCTCTGCAAAATCAATCATATCCACAGACGCAGATAGAAAAAGTAAAACAGAAAAACCAGCAATTTGACACAAACAATTTTAACACAAAACCCACATGTTCAACAGTAATTTAGAACAACTGAGCAAAAATTGTATTCATTTTCTTCAGGGTTAATTAAAGCAAAACCCATGCTTAAATAATAGAGTAGAACTCATACTCCAACTAATTTCTTAATTTGAGTTCAACTAATTTTCTTACAATCCCATCAATTTTTCCTCACAGTGACTCTTAAAATACAACGCGGAACTGCGGCGCGTCTGCTTCACTAGCAGGAAGTATTTCCCAGCGGCAAGGCTCGAGCTCGTCGGAGACGGGGCAGTACCCGGCCAGAGTCACCTTATCTGTTGAAGCAGCGACGGACCCAAATTCGAAAACGATAACGTTATTACCGGGTCGGGGCACCTCGACGGCGCCATTCATGCCAGGGACTTCGGAAGGCGAAATTTCGGGTTTGGAGTTAGAGTTCGAGGAGTGGGAGGGTTTTGATTCGGGTTTGGGGCTTCCTTTGAACCATGAGAGTAGACCCATTGCTCCAGTCTGAGAAATTTCTCTTCGGTGAAAGGTTGTGTTTTTAGGGTTTTGGTGGCGAAATTAAGCTCCGATAAAAGATTTTTGGTTTTTCTTCTGGGGGCTTCGGTTTTAATGAAATTACGGATATGGCCTTCTCGTTTGAATGGTTGTTTTAGCTAGCATTTTTTTTTTTAAAGTATGCAGTATATTAACACATAATTTAATAATTACTTTCAGCACATTATGAATTAATAAGTATAATCTTTACTTTAAAAAAAATTAAAAATAGTTATTTTTTTATTTTTTTATTATCTTAAATTATAACATAAGTTAATTAATATATAATAATTAACAATAAATAATATAATAGATATATATAGTAAATAATACAAAGGCAAACTCAATAAACCAAATATTATCATGAAAAAAAATATATAATAATTAACAATAAATAATATAATAGATATATAGTTAATAATACAAAGGCAAAACTCAATAAACCAAATATTATAATTAAACTTTTTTTTTTATTTTTCATGTGCAATTTTTTAAAAAAAATCTAATAAAATGATAATATATTTTTGTTAGTACTCCTCCTAGCTCATGCATCGAGTACTCTTTTTAACTCGTGCACCGAGTTGTTCACTAGTTCAGCGTGAGATCATACATCTTTATATCATGATCAACATAGTTATCCGAAGCTCGCTCAAGCTCTATTGTGTGGCACCTTTACAGCTAACATAAATATCAAATGACCTAGGAGAGACTAGTGATAGTACTCATCCTAGCTCGTGTACCGAGTACTCTTTTTAGCTCGTGCACCAAGCCGCTCACTAGTTCACGTGAGGTCGTACAACCTATTTATTTCATGATCAACATAGTTACCAGAAGCTCGCCCAAGTTCTCTTGTGTGGCACCTTTACAGCTAATATAAATGTCAAATAACTTGAGGGGGTCTAATGATACTACCCCTCCTTTAACCCAGCCCAATGATCAGTCGCCCATTGGACGGGCTCTCAAGAAAACTGGACCTCAGCTCTGTACATCATCATCCTATCGAGCTTCCTCGACATCCTCTGACACAGTAGGCATACAGTCCCGATGTGACAGGCACACCAGCACAACTTTCTAAATATTCTCTAACATATACAAGTTTGTCCTCCACACACTATCTATATATAAAGAACAGACCCCCACAAGTAAGGGGGATCTTCCTCTCCTCTATTCTCTGCATTATTATTATCTTTGCTCAAACCTACTGAGTTCTGACTTAGGTATCGGAGCCTCCCCCCGCAGAGTCCGATCAGCCTCTTATCTTTCTTGTCTTGCAGATTGGAGACCGAGCGCAACTATCATCCAAACCTGAGCTCGGGAAGCTAGGAGGACTCCCATGAGATAACCATGTCTTCAGTGGTGCGGTGAGAGTGAAATGGCTATTCTCTGATATAAGATATGGAATCTTAGGTACGTCCCACAGCTTTTGCAAGAAGCACTCTGACTGAGCTCTACTTTATCATTTTGCGTAATGAACATTTTATGGCTTTCACAATGAATGTGTCGGTGCACCTACACACCAAAGTTGTAACATACTCTCATTCTGAGTTCTCGAACTACTCCAACAAGCATAAACATATAGCATAAATTATACAGCTCAACGTATTTTTTAATCCGAGCTTCAAAGTGCCTAAGTTGTACATCACCATAAGCACCCTAGCTGTGTCAGGTTATTCGCACTCTAACTGTGCATAAAGTGTCCTAGCCGCACCAAGTTATTAGCACCCTGACTGTGCATAAAGCGCCCTAGCCGCGCCAATTAATTATACTCTAACCGTGCATGAAGCGCCTTAGTCTCGCACCGAGCTTATAACACTTCAATTGTGTATTTTATAGCTCCTTGATCGTGTACAAATTTCATTACATCTATAATAACGAACTTTATTAATGACTGGTATGTTACAGTGCTCTTGTACACACCGAACATTGGCTAATAACATGTATGTTATACTGCCCTCGTGCACACAGAGCTTGTCACTTGTAGGCCTTTGTGCGCACTATTATTATAGCCCCGTGTCAAGGGTTGAGCCCTTGTGCTCTAACCAAGTATCAGTACTCTTATTGTAAAAATTTATATTCATTTTCCGCACTTGTAAATTCGGGGCCCTATATAATCGCATTTTTCATAGTTATGTATGAACCCCCCATTTTTTTTTGTAAAAGTAAGCCTCTATATTTGTACAAGACAAACATATATATATATATATATATATATGTAGGTAGTTTGCCAGTCCTCTAGAAGCATGCCCAAAAGACTAATTGACATAAAATGTCAAGGTATTGAAGGGAGGCACTGACACCTCTGACTTCCGAGCAATGGCATCAACATTCAAGCACTTGCACCCCTAAATGCCCAGCATTGGCACTCAGGCTCATCTCAGAGCCGAGCTTAGACACTTGAGCTCAACTGAGCCACGGTTAAGCCAATAGCATTGCTGAAGGATTTACATCGAAAAGAGAAGCCAAGAATCTGCTCAAAGCAGAAGAGCTCATGTAGCTCCACTGGAGCCAAGAATATGAATAGGGTGAGAAAGCTTGATCAGCTCCCACCCGAACCATAAAAGCAAAAAAGGCTCTTCTGACAGCCAAACTTCAGAGCAAGTCATCTAACCGACCAATATGGATAATACCTCGGGCAGGTAATTGCTTTACAACTTTCAATTCAATTTTATTTTACAAGTTCTTAGAGTGCATGAACAAATTCATATTATAGCATAGCATGATGTAAAGTTCGGCTTAATCACTCTATCATACTTAACAGACCGCTCGGTACACGGCTCCAGAATGCCCAGTGTAACCCGAGCATCCCATATTACCATGCCCAAAACACTATTAACTGAACTCTCTGATGCACCCTGTGCTTCAGCAGATTGAACAAATATCATAAATATGCTAACATCACACAGCATGTCCAATGCTCGGTTAAAGACCGAGCCACATATGTAATTCACATAGCATATCACACAACAAATCAAACACAAGTATTGAATGCAATTTTCAAAAGAAAGACTTTATTAATCAGAAAATAGTCCATTACATATAGAGCTCATTCTTTACAATTTGTTAACAGACCGAGCCGAAATAAATCATATTCTAAAATTTTACAAGTTTGGAACACCGTCCCCTTCATCTTCTTCGTTCTCTTCATCCTCTTCATCTTCCTCTTCCTCTACCTTGGCCTCAGCGACTAGCTGGTCGATATCTATGTTCATCATCCAGGATAGGTCCATGTCCAAGTTCTCTTTCTTCAATCTGTCAAACACAGCCTTCTAATAGGCATAAATACCCCGAGCATAGCACTTGTCGTACCTCGCGGACTCGGCCACTAATCCTTGATGGGTAGCTTTCAAAGCTTCCTTTGCTAGGTGTAGTTCCTCATCTTTGGATTTTAAAGCTTCTTTGACATAGTGCAGCTCTTCATTTTTGGCATCGAGCTGTTCCGTCTTTCTTTTTAGAGCCTCATGAGTACCCTTCAACTCTTCGTCTTTGGCCTTTAAAGATTTCTCTAGCTCGAGCCTCTTGGCCTGCTCCTCGTCCACTTCCTGGACAGCTCGGGCAAAGTTGGTCGCCATACCCTTTGTTCGATCCTCCACGGTATGAGCGAGCCATGTGACCTACAATATTTCTTTCCTTTAGCATCTATACCAAATTTAACTCAAGTCCAGCATTCTGATTTGTACTTACCACGTGAGACATTGACAACATCTCCCTTTCTATGTCTTCCGAGCTCTTTGGCGCATTCTCGCTTCTCTCCTTTGGGATAGCTCGGTATATCTGCCCAAGCACATTTTGAACATTCGCATCTTGTACCGAGTAAGATGTGTTGTGTAGGCCTGCCAGCTTCTCATTAATTACCTCTACAAGCCAAAGTATGATGTATCGACGAGCAAACAGTGCTCTCCAGGGCGCTCGTGAGAGAAATTACTCTCGCCTGCTTGCTCAGCCATCCTCGCCTTCTTCCAAACCTCTCTTCTTGCCTCCTTCTCGGCCAAGTATTTGAGTTTTCTGCTCGCCGACCCCGAGCCCCTCTCTGTTCAACCAAGCCAAGTGTTATAACCAAACACTTGAAAACACACTTCATACATTAATCTTAAGCAAAAACCAAGTACAAAAACATAAAGCATACCTGTCCGATTTTCTAGTCAAATTGTCTTCGGTGCCCTTCTGAGGGAAATGTACTCCCTAATCAGTGTCACGACATTCCTCTTCTCTCTCAGAATATCTCACTCCACTATCTCGAACACAGCTAGCTCGCTCTCTTCCAGCCTCCCCCCGGTTACATGTTTGCTGCTAGGGTTCACCCACCAGATGTTTTTTCACATGTGTCCTTCTAGAATATTCATCGACTCTCTTTGGCATAGAGGCTAAGACTTCTCAGATGGGCCGGCGATACTACTACTCCTGTGAGACTGGGCCTTGTCCTTCTAGCCTTAACCCTCTAGTGATACGAACTCTCCTTATAGTGATACGAACTCTACTCTGTATGTCTCAGCTTCTCTGTTCTCTCGACCGAGTTTAATTTGACCTCTACAAGCAATACACTTGAGTTTGACATAAATGTCAAATGACCTAGGGGCACTAGTGATAGTACTTCCCCTAGCTCATGCACTGAATACTCTTCCTAGCTCGTGCACCGAGCCGCTCACTGGTTCAGCGTGAGGTCGTACAACCTCTTTATATCATGATCAATATAGTTATTCGAAGCTTGCCCAAGCTCCCTTGTGTGGCACCTTTACAGCTAATATAAATGTCAGATAACTTGAGGGGTCTAGTGATATTATCCCTCCTTTAACCGAGCTTATGGACCGAGCCCAATGATTAGTCTCCCTTTGGACGAGCTCTCAAGAAGACTAGACCTCAGCTCTGTACATTCTCGTCCTATCGAGCTTCCTCGACATCCTCTGATACAGCAATCATACAGTCCCGATGTGACAGACGCACCAACACAACTTTCAAAATATTCTCCGATACATATAGGTTTATCCCCCCCCCCCCCACACCATCTATATATAGGGGCAGACCCCCATAGGTAAGGGGGCTCTTCCTCTCCTCTATTCTCGACATTATTACTATCTATGTTCACACCTACTGGGCTCTGACTTAGACATCAGAGCCTTCTCCTACGAAGCCTAGTGATACTATCCCTCCTTTAAGTGAACCTGTGGACCGAGCTCTATGATCAATTGCCTTTTGGACGGGCTCTCAAGAAGACTGGACCCCAGCTCTGTACATCCTCGTCCTATCGAGCTTCCTCGACATCCTCTGACATAGCAGATATACAGTCCCGATGTGACAGGCGCACCAGCACAGCTTTTTAAATATTTTTCGACACATACAAATTTCCACACACTATCTATATATAGGGGCAGACCCCCACAAGTAAGAAGGCTCTTCCTCTCCTCTATTCTCTGCATTATTATTATCTATACTCAGACCTACCGAGCTCTGACTTAGGCATCGGAGCCTCTCACGGCGAAGCCCAATCCGCCTCTTCTCTTTCTTGTCTTGCATATTAGAGACTGAGCATAGCTATCATCCGAGCTCGAGCTCGAAGAGCTAAGCGGATCCCTCTGAGGTAACTCCGTCATCAATTTTAAATATATATAATTAACAACTATGAATATATTTAAAAGCATTTGATTTAATAAATGTAAAAAATAATTACAGTGATAAAAATATTAAGTTTCACTTTAAAATTAAATTTGTTTATATTCAAATAATTTCTTGAAGTGACAAAAAGAAGAAAAAATTATATTCTATACCATATTTTTAAAATTTTTTTAAAATATCTTACGCTTTTTATATATCTTTGTTATATTAAATGTATATTCAAAGTATATCTTTAAAAATGAAATATATATTTAATATACCAAATGTATATTAAAGATATACCCCAAAAAAGAGATATTTTTAAAATTAAAAATTAAAAAAGGATATTTTTAAAATTAAAATTGAAAATTAGATATTTTGAAAATATTTTTTTAGGGTATTTTTGAAAAAACCCCAAAAAAAGAAAGCATTTCAATATCAGAAGAAAACCCATTATATTGTTCTGAATAATTATAACTCAAAATCCAAACACAGGGCTTTCAATCTAAATCTTAACCTTTCTATTTTCAAATCGTTAACCCATTCTCATCTCCTTCAATTTTCCAGTTTCTTTTTTCTCCTTTTTCACAGAGTTTAGCGTTCCGCATCACTTATTGCTTTGTGATGATACTTCATTCATGATTTACTTATTTCAACTGTTCAAGCCTCGTATATTTAAATTTCTTTAATTTCTAATATTGTGATTCTGAATTTCTGGTCCATGTTGAGTAGATAAAGCATTTGAAGAGTGAATTTTGGCTCTAAGGAATATTTCAGCTCCAGAGACATCACTGCCCTGTTAAAAAAAACTGATTTTTATTTTAAAATATTGAACATAACATTTTAAATTTCTCTAAAAATAAAAATTATTTTCTGCAGTTAAACTAACCCATTACATTTAAAAAAATTTAAGATTAAAAGTTTTATATAAATTGAGAGATGTTCTAAACTGCAACTAAAGATTTCAAAATTTGATATTTTATAAACAAAACCTAAAGTTCTCTCATTCTCAAAACTCAAGATGAGTATTAGAATGCAATTTACTTTGAGGAAAGGCATAACTGGAACTAAGAGGCCTGAAATACAAAATTGAAATTTATGACAAAATTGAGAAAAATCAAGCTGTTGCTTTTTTGCGGTCAAATCTCTGCAAAGCTATAGGTAACGATGCCTTTTCCTCACCAATTTTCTGCTTCTTTTTAGCCAATTTTTCTGTCTCTTTAATATGTTGCTCCACAAAAGGTCTTTTAGCTCTTTCAATAACTTCCTGTCTCTTCTTTACTCTCTTACTTGCTTTACTCCTCCCCTTTGTTTTGTTCTTAAAAGAAGTGTCCCTCACAGCTTCCACAGCAGCTTCCATCTCGGCTGCTAGTTCTTGCTTCGTTGACTTCTCTTTCTTCTTAACAGGCATCATTGTCCCAATCTTTGATGGGTCCAGCATGATTGTTTCAGGTGGGAGCTTGTCGAGAAGAGAGTGAACTTCCTTCTCCCTCCTTTGTTTAGATGTTTCAAATGGGTTTGCTAACCAAGTATCAAAATTGGGTTCCCCAGACCCTGGGATAAGTATTGAAGACCATCCCATGGAATGCCCTAGGCCTAGAACATCTTCGTATGGCCTAAATAATACTTTGCCTATCTGGTAACCTTTTGCTATAGAATGGCCCATGTATCTGCTATAATGCTGTGATCCTGAAAAATCTCCAAAAATCTGAACAAATGATCCAGTTCCAGCAGCTAGCAATCCCTTTTGACTAAAGTCCAAGGTCTTTGCATGGCCTGGTATCATTTGGAGCACCTCGAATTTTCTCAAGTCCCAAATCTTAATTTTCCTTTCTTTGCCAGATGTGGCCATGAGATGACCATTAGGGTGGAATGCCATTGCGGATATCGGACCAGGATGACACAGCATTTTGACAAGAGGGACGGCACTGGTGGGTTTCCACATGCTCACTGTACCTCCGGAATGACCCAAAGCAATAACGCCATTGAAGGGATTAACTTGCATCACATTTGCAGGACCTAAACCTGTCCGAATATTACCAATCATCTCACCCATTGTCACGTCTTGATAATGGAGCTGCCCAAACTTGTTTATTGATGCCAAGAGAAAATGGTTTTTCAGAAACTGAAGCCGTAGCACTGCACCATGTTCCTGTGAGGCACATGACTTAGTCCTCGAAATAAAATATATTATTCTAAAATGATCAACCACTAAGAGTTCAAAGCTTTCTTGTTAATAAAACAGTTACAGCAAAATAAATTAACTTCCACTAAATGTGAACCAATACATATCATAATTTGAAAAAGTACCAAGAACTCAGTCTACCAAAACACACAGCATGTTGCATGCAAATTCTGAAAGAACAGCCTGCAAATAACTTTGGACTCAACATGGTCCACATGTACCAGGAGAAAAATAAATTAAAGGATTTAACCTAAAATGAGCCTCAAATCCTGAATGTCCTATATGTTCAAGTCCAATATAAATACAATATATTCGATGGTGAATAATCATGTAAAGGTACAAAGACACCCAACACAAGCAAAATTGACCAGTGTATAATCACATTTGAAACCAAAAGCAATGCATCAATCCAAACCAAAATATCAAGTTTCCATTTTCTTCCAGATTTGAACTTTAATATGAGATGATAACTAAAAAAAAGATATAAAACAATAGCTAGTATTCTTGGTAGGCAAGTTCTGTCAAAGGATATGCAGTTGGATTATCAATTGCAATCATATGTTCACAGAACCAGAGGACCAAAACAAGAAGATGATCTCTTTATAGTGCAAAGATTAAACCCAATTTGGGAGGCATTTAAATCTGCATTGGCATTTGAAGTTGATTGAATTGCAGAAGATTAGTCTTCAGAAGTAAGCCCTAAATACTAGGTAACTGACATAAACAAGAAAAGCCACCCCGCATACATAGATAACTAAAGCACACACCATAAGACACAACACAAGAGATAAAAAACAAACTTGTGTTATCAAAGACCCTATTCACAGCATAAAACGAGATGCAATTTATATGAGAATAGTATATACCTTTAAACAGTGAAGTTCAACACCATCCCTGTTATAAATGTATGGGTACCTGTCATATCATAGAACCGTTATATATGAATGCAGAGCAAACTTAAATAACAGATCAATATTGAGAAAATAAAAAATATCATTTTGTGATAGCATATTATATTAAATATAGTGGCAAATATACATTATCAACAATGAGGCTGAAGCAGAGAATGTTCAGAACTTAAAATACAGCAATTTCCTAAGCAGTGTTGAAATGTTGACTAAATGGTATACAAGTACATCTACCAAGGCTAAGAAAAGGTTGAAATATAAGTCTACTAACATTTAGCTAGCCCCAAAAGGCAGGTCTTATATTGCCATTGCCATGACTTCAATCATAAATTGGAATAATAAGGACAATCTAGAAGCCATGAATGACTGACATGGAAAAAGAAAGCAGAAAGGACACTGCTCTACAATTTCAATAAACAGCTACCAACCACGGAACTATGATATTAATGCAAAAGGTGTGGATTATTGACCATAAAAGAAGGTGGAGTTACAATAACAGAAATCATATATATCTGAAACAAGCTCTACCGAACACACCATTTATGGCAAACCATAAAAGGAAAAATGTGAAAAGCATCACATCTGCAGGGTCTTATCAGACATATAGAAATTGATACTTATAATTTCAAGCGCTAAATGTGTTTGCCACTTCATGAGAAAAACCAACTTTTCCTTCAGATTTGTTGCCACCTAAACTGTTTAAAACTTCAGTGTCAATTTTATAGAAAGCAGAACCTTCAATCCCAATTTCTTAGCGAGAAAAGTTTCAATATTAGAAACATATGACTGCTGTTTTATGCAAAGAACTCATCCATTAAGCAGCTTTGGCTAAATCAAACAGACCACATGGCATCAGTCAAAGAAAGAAGTAGTTTAATTTTTCTCATACAGATGTATTTAGCAGATATATTTTGTTTAAGCATGCAGATATTCTATTTAATGAGGAAAATTAGAAGGAATTAAATGAAAAAACATACTTTTTCTGGGCAGCAGCAAAGAAAACTTCATTGTGCAGAATTACAATATCACGCACTGTTTCCCTAACCTGAGAAAATAAAAAAAATCAATTAGTTAATCATTACAACCTTCTAATCATGCACTGTATGGTGATAATAATGAGGTTTAGATAGAGGTACAAGATAATGCCGAATTTTGGAAACAGAAATAGTTATTAGCATCAAAAGGTAAAAATACTCATAAAAGTTAGATTAGTTGATGTGCAGTTTCCTTTCTACTTGGAACCTAGCATTCATTTACATTCACTGCGTCACATTATGATATTAAAGGCTGAAAATTGCCCCCTTTTTTTCTGGATTATCTCAGTTACACTCGCTCTCACAACTTCAGCTTGATTGCAAGAGGACATTTCTGAATGGTATTCAAATGATATATACTCACTTTAAACCCCATATGGAACTACCACTCATTGTAATTAAACTATGAACAAAACTTCTCAAGATTAGAAAATCTATTATTGAAGGAAATAAACAAGTGTTTGGAGGACAAGAAATCCTCCTAAAACTTAAAAAAAATCTAGCAACAAGCAATATATACATAAATTGAAAAAACAGCAATGCTCCCCAACCGATTTGGATAACATTTGAAGAGACTCCTCTGAATGTTCTGGAAGCATAAGCCTGCATAAATCCTAAAAGACCACCTTATCCCACAAACATACTGCTACATGCGCTCAATTTTTTGAAGATACATGCATTCCAAAGACTTCATATGGCCATAAAAACAGCAAAATCCAAAGAATATCAGCGCCTCTCATGCCACCAAATCTTTTCCATTTTAAACTAACTATAGTCTAATGATTCTGGCACCCCCTCCTGAAAAATTCTAAAAAGCCAATCCCAGTAGCCCAAACCACTTCAGCATTAAAAAAAAAAGGTGAGAACAAGTTTCTCACCATGCTTGTAACAAATAACACATTAATCTGGAGTTAAAATAAAAGTTTCACATATCATTCATTCTCTTGCTATCTAAATTCTAAATGTCAAGTTTGATATTGACAAGAGGCAAAAAATTCACCATTTTTTTCCCTAGGTTAAAAGGTAACTTCACTAGATACTTGCTAATAAAAGCAAGTCAAGTAGCAGATTCCAAAAGCTCCTAATGCACATCTCTCGGCACCAAGTTTTATGGATCAGAAGCATTTGGCTTCTCTCAGTAGTCAGTACAGTAAGCACGACAACATATTCATCTTTAGTGCACTGAACAACTTAGTCATTCTTGGCACAATCAACTTGATCATCACCAGTTACAGCTTTTGAAGATTCTCAAGCCAATATATCCAAAAAATGGTGCACAGCAGTATGGTGATTTTGTGATATAATCCTTCAGCATACACCTGATTTTACATACAGCTGTCATAACTTGAGCCAGGCACCAAAATGGAATTTAGTAAGCAGTAACTCGCAATGTCAGTATAATGGCATTTTTTTTAAAATTTCTAATTTCCTAAGAATCACTGTATCATTGGCTAACCAAAACAACATTTGATACATGCCCATTACGCTTGGCAAAATGTAGAGCACTATTGCACTACTTTATCTTTGATACATAAAGTTCAGATCATTTTGCATTGACCTACTCCCATGAATAAAGCTGTCATAGATGATGGACAGACTGGTTGATGAATTCCAGATCAAACTAAAATTACTAGATCACTGGCGTGAAACTTAAGAAACTAGAGAGCGATGCAAAACCTAAATGACAAGCAGAAGAATAAGGAGATGTGTGCCTTGCATAATTCAAATGTGCAAGTCTCTGAAAAGTAATTAGTGCAAAGTTTTATTTAATATTGTCACTCTCGAACATATTTGCAATTACATAAACTACAAATTAGACAATAATAGATTCTAAATATATTTATGAACTTAGGAACACTGCTTGCATGAGCTTGCCATTTGTACATCGAAGAACCTCAATCACAGAGAGAGATACTTTGGGTTCTTCAGTAAATAGGTTTATTGAGGGCACAAATGCTTCTATAGCCGCGCTGTTTGGTCTTCCATATTGCACAAAACAAGTAACACAAAACTTGTAGTGACTCATGTCATTGTACAAAAAATATTTCAACTTAGGTTAAGGATAGAGATTCTGCAAAGCTTGACTATTGCTCGTTTGGACATAAGAGTATATACACACGCTATCACATTTGAACATTAATGAAATCTAGTTCATAAGATCTTAAGATTATTTGTGAAAAATTATTTCACACCACACCTGGCTGACTGACTCTAATAAAAATGTCAGCCTGATGGATTTACGGATTAACTTGTATTTAAAACATCAAGACTTCCAAGAATTTAAAGGAGAAAAGGGAAAAGTAAAGACTGGTCAAATATCTGTCATTATGTCAAATGGGAAAGTAGGTAGTATCCACAATGCAGTCACATCCCATTAAGGGCCATGTCAACCTTGAAACAGTGAGCACATACCTGCATCTCTTTAATGAGGCTCATATTGTTCATGTCTACAACTGCCATGTGGCCTTTGCGCCCAGCAACAGCCATGTACCGTCCACTTGAGGTGAAATCCAGAGTGTATGGACCAAGATCTGCATATTTTGGTTGAGAATGGGTTAAGTCCCGTTGAGAGCATTGTGTAATTTCAATCAAGAGAGAGAAATTCAAATAAGGAAACTTTTATCCCAGAAACTCGGTGGCAAGAAACAAGATTTGATGATTTTTAGAATAAACAAGAAGAAATTTTTCACGAGTTGCAGTGAACATATTATTTCTTCTATTTTTTATGATTATTTTGCATAAATTAAATTTCTATAGAAATAAATTTTTTTTATTGCCGACATATGAAGATCTCAGAATATTTGCAATTATAATTTATTGAAGTAGATAACAATAAGGGAACACCAAAGGAATTTATATCATTGTCAACACAACTAAATTCACCATCCAATGCTTCATTTCAGTTTAAAGCTAATTGATATTTATAATATGTAATAAAAGATAAACATGAAAAAACAGGCTTAATAAATCCATAAGAAAAAGACTTCAGGAAAAATTATTCCTTTTCATCAACTTTTCAAGAAAAGCCGAAACCAATAATTGCTACTTGAATTAGTGCAAAAGACTAATGCATGCACACATAACATGCCTCACCAAGTCATTCAATAACTAATCTAGGGAATTGCTGTAAAAGACATCCAAATTTTGACTGTAAATGAAACCAGTGTAAACAAACCTGGTAAGATTATGTCATGTTGATTCTTTAAGCTTGAGATATCAACTTCGTGAGTAATTGCGTCTTGTCTAATCCTCCATGTCTTCTCAATACCTTCAGCCTCAAGATAGCCTCCCTCAGTTGGCATAAGCCACTGTAGAAGAATCACATAGTATATGTTAATATATCGCACTACTTACTAAAAGAGCTAAATCTCTTCACAAAATCTAATAACATGTCAGAACCCAAATTGGACCACGGATTGGATAAATGACTTCTTTTAAAATGAAAGGCAAATTTCTTATTTTTATGAATAAAATTATGACATCAAAATACAAATCAGAACTAGAGGTGAAACAAAAAAAGATTAACCTCAACAATGTAAAAGATATACCCAACAAATAATTCACCTTCTCAGCCTTGGCAGCAGCTTTTGCAGATATTCCATGTAATTCTTCTCTAACAGAAAGTTGACCCTTTAATTTCTTGTCTTTCAAAACCTACAAAAACAAGAATAATTCACAGTGCAATAAAAACCCAACAAATTTTGTCACTAAAAGCCTCAAAAGAACATAATACTGTACCTCCAAATTAGCACCGTCGCCTCTAAGATACTTCTTTACTTTAGTATCCAAATCATTCAGTATCTCCTGTAGACAAAAGGATCGTCAATTATTTTCTAATGTTCTAACAAATATAACCACAAATTTTGGCCAAAATGTTAACTTTTTAGTAGAAAACCAGGGAACATATGCTACACCTGTTCCATGGGAGGTAAAACCTTCTTAGCACTCATCTGATAATTAAAAGTTATAGCTTGAAACTGTAACTAGCTTGCTTCCCAACACGGAGCGCCCGCAATTCCACAAAACAGCTAAACAAGCAAATGCTTCAAATTCGAAAAATAACAACTTTTGAAACTAAAAAAATTACTCAATAGAACAAACCAAATAATGATAATGATAATAATAATAAAGCCAGCAAAAATCATAAAACAAACCAAAAAGATTAAAAAAACTGATAGAAAAGAAAAATAAAGCTTGTACTACCCTAAATTCCTGAATAGAGAAGGAAGAACAAGAAATCTGTGACTTATTCAAGTTTTTTCTTGAATCTTCAATTTGTATTTCGGTAATGAAAGAGAGCAGACCGGGCTAAAAACGAGAGAGGCACTGAAGTGCCCCACAGACCCGACCCGAGAGTGAGTGAGGAGAAAACGTCGTGAACGGCTACTGAGGTCAGAGGCTTTAGGGTTTCTTTTTAAAAAAATCAAATCAAATCAAATGTTAAGATTAATGTTTTTAAAATTAGACTGGACTTCCAACCGGATTAACGATTGATTTACGATTCAACTGTTTTAACCAGATTAAATCGGGTTTAATTATATAACCATATTATGAATATATTTTCGTTTATATATATTCATAAAAATCTGAAAGATAAAAAAATTAAAAATAGAAGTTAAAAATAATAAAAATATTTTATCATTAATTTAAAAACATTGCATATTAAATATAATAAATAAAATAAATAAACCTAATATTTTAAAGTTTATCATAAATTTTAATAATCTAAATATTCAACTTAACTTCAATAACAAAAATAACAATAAACTCCATAAAAGACTAACAATATAAATTATAATAAAAACAAACAGTCAAAAATCTCAAATAATTAAATCTTCAAATACTTATAGTTATCCTCACACACCATATTTTTCAACCCCTATAATTATTAAAATAAATAAAATTAGCTAAATATTATAAAATAAATAATATTAATAATCTAATACATAAAATAAATAAACTACTAAATACGTGTTAATAAAAAGTTGCATGCTAATTCAAGTTGTTAATCAAGAATTCAACCAATTTTCATTGTCAATATCATCATCATTTTCTTGACATTCTCTTACATCAACATCCTCCTCCTCACCATCTAAAAAATATAAAATAAAATAGAAATAAATATAATTTTAAATAATCATCAAAAGTTTAAATTTAATTATTATCAAATCTTAAAATACATGCAAACTTCAGTTTTCATTATCTTTTGGATATTCTTCTTGAAGCATATTCTCTAATTCATCATAATCAAGCTCTTCTTCTCCTTTTTCCACAATCCAAAATTCAGTTTCATCAATTGATTCATAATCAATCGAATCATATGACCTCTTAGACTTAGCAAGCCTATCAATTATGAACATATCATTATATTATTATGCATTAAATAAGATATAGAAATAAATAAAAATATATATATACTTACATATCTTGTAACCTCAAGTTATAATGAATATAAACAAGATCATTAAGTCTTTGATGCTCCAATCTATTTCTCTTTTTAGTGTGAATACGCTTAAATACACTTCAATTACGTTCACATCCTGAAGAAGAAGCTGTTTGGCTAAGAATTCTTATAGCCAACTTTTGTAAATTTTGAACATCATAACCAAATAATCTCTACCATTCATCTTTTATTAAATATGAAAAGAAAAAAACTTCAATTAGATGAAAATATTTACAAATAATTTTAACTCAATTCAAAATATGAAAAATAATTATATAATATTGAAAATGAATATTACCTGGGCGAGTGTTCTTACTGCTAGTATAAGTCATTGATCGAGAAAAACTCTTTTCACATTCTCGAAAAATTCTTATCTTCTCCATTATTTTTCTGCTTACTGCATTCATCTATCTTGTCAATCACATTCAATAAACCACTCATAACCTTAGGCTTTTTGAAAAATTAGTTTGATCATATTGGAAAGTAGGATTCAAATATGATGCTCCATGAAGATCCTGACGTAACATATTATGCCACCGCTCTTTTATAATATTAGTGTAGGGCCGGTATAAATCTTTCTTATTTTTGAACAATTTCTTGAACTATAAACATGCCCTATACATTGCCTCATAAATATAACCCAAAGCAGGGTTTTTCATTAGTATCACAAAGGCACAATAAGCGTATCATTGGAGTCATAATCCTCACAATCATCAAGCAATTATTTTAAAAATTTTCATCCAAAACAATTTGTTTAACTTTTCTACCTCTTTGCATTTTTAAGAACTTTTTAAATTCTCCACTGTTGTCCCAAGATGGCAATCAAAAGGGAGGGGTGAATTGGTTGGTTTGAAGAATAGTGGCAAATTTCACAAATTAAACAAACAAGAAATGTAGAAGATTAAGTAGATAGTAGAAGAATGAACACAAGAGATTTATAATGGTTTGGATTTACCTCCACTTCCTTAATAACTTGTTAAGGTTTCACTAGCTTTAAGTTTTTACAAGCTTAACTCTAACTTAATATTTTCTCTAGCTCACACCTAACTATACAATGGTTTTGAGATCAATCGTCACAACTCATACAAGAGTTTTTCTAGGCTTACTCTCATAATCTAAGTGTTTCCAAGCTCATACTCAAACTTATAATTTGGTGTTTTAATGCTCACACCCAACACTCTAACAATTTAATTGTTAATTATTGTGAAAATGAAAAGAAAGTACGTTGCTTGGGATATTACAATAAAAATTACCCTTTTACAAGATGTTTCATAAGGTACTTATAGCCAATTTGGTCCAACTAGCTGTTATAAGTCATGTGGTGTGCTTTAGTAGCCTAGTCCTTGTGTTGAAGGAAAATATCCACAGGTAGAGGTCATCCTGGTATTGAGGATGGTCGCCCAAACATAATGTGCGATTGTCCTTCAGCTTGGGACGGTTGCTCTTTTTAAAAATTCTCTAACGGTCAATTGCGAGTGCTCTACAGGTGGAATCTTGCTCATGTTGTGGTTGTCGGGACGGTTACCCAAGGACCAGGGGTTGTCACCCTTTTTAAATCTGAAAGTGGATTTATAATGGACATTCCACGTGGCACTCCTTTATTGAACAAATTAAAATTCTGTCGAAATATGAAAGTTGCGGTCGTGCTATAGTTCACTTAGAGGTCAGATTAGGTATCTTGCGTCGAACTTCTAGACGCACCTGAGGTCGTGAATACTACTGTCAATCCTTGAGATTTTCTCTCAAAATGAAGGGACGATCGCGATATTGATGGGAAGGTCGCGACATTGTACAGAAAGGCCGCTCCTCAGATCGCGATGGCAACCGCTTTCCCTACTGTGAGTGTTAGAATTTGATCACTTGTAGTGCGATCATCCCAATCTGAGGACGGTCGCTAATGTTGCTTTTACGATCGCTACTTATGTCGAGATTCTGACTGCGAACCTTACTGTAAGCCAACTTATTCCTCAAATCATTCAAGGTGGTCATCCTTTGGCTTATAGAGACCGTACTTTATGCCCTGTTCAGGCAATATGTTCAGCAATCTAGTCCTGCAATAAGTGTCTTACAAACATGTTAAATGCATCATTCAATTTGAGTGTCAAGGATCAAAATTGAGATTATATGGCTAACAGTCTTCCTCTTTTTGACTTTAATAATCAAATGGAATGATGATAAAGGATAAAGCAAAATAATGAAATCTTTGGGTTTAGGTAACAACTTGTGGCTTTTAAAATTTCTTAAACTCCCCCTAAATATATGCATTATCTAAAATGATATGATCATTAACTAAAATGATGTGCTTCATTCAACTTGAGTTTTAATTAATCATCTTGAGAAAATGAGGTTGTTTGCATATTGCATTTTAGGGCCTTTGCAATTCATCAAATTTATCATGCATATATTCATCATTTCCATCATATATCTCTTTCTCTCCCTTTGACAAAGGCAAAAAGAGAAAATAGAAGTGTAAGATGTTGATAAGGAAGCACTAAAATGTGGATTAAAAAGAAATTGGAGTGGATAAACATAGAAACATAAGAAGACAAAAGAAACATAAGGCAAATATGATAACAAATTAGAAAACAAAAAGTAAACAAAAAAGAAAACAACAAAGTTAATCTAATCAAATTCTTCTTCTTCTTGCTCTTCTTCATCCATAGGGGCCTTGCCCTTATTAAGAGGAGCATGCACATTGTTGATTGAGCTAGTGCTGAAGTCATGTCCCAAGGATTCTTCTTCAAAGGGTCTCTCTTCATGAGCACTCACATCCCATTCAGTTAGATCACATTGAGGAAGTTCCAACTTGCCTTGCATGTCATAAAGATCATGGTGCATATGGGATATAAGGTCAATTCTCTTGTTCAAGCACCGAAACCTTTTGGATACATCCCTTTTGAAGTGAGAAAGCTTCTTGAAGATAGATTTGATAGCCCTAAGAATGAGTTTGGTTGGAGAGCTAACTTTGCTAGGCTTTGAAGTTGAAACTTTGAGAGGCATTTCCACAACAACTTCGATAGAGTCTCCTTCACCTTCTATGGTATACCTTGGCCTCTTCTTATGTCGATCCACCACTCCTTTCTTGCCAAAGAAGTAGACATAAGAACCATCAATCTTCCTAACACAACCAGAATGCTCTAAGTACTCCATGGTGATGGCACTAGAAGCAAGGTCGAATGGATTCCTCAAGGAAGCTAGGTTAAGATTATTTAGCAAATTTAAGTGCCTAGCTATTTAGGTAATATGAGAGGAAAGAAAGAAGGTTCTTGACCTTGTAGTAGCATGGTGATAGAGGGTGTCAATTAAGAATTTTGGTGTGTTCATTAGGATATTGTGGGTAAAGGCATATAAGAAAATCAAGTCCCTTTTGGTGACTTTCTCATTCCCATTAGCCCTTTGATGGATTATATAGGTGATGATCCTATGAAGTACCCAATGTGTGAGGAATTTAATGTGTCTAGCCTTGGATTCTTTTTCAAAGGATTTCTCCACAGAAATTTCTTGCCAAAAAGTGGAGAGGGTTTGATTGGAGAAGGCTATGTCATTGTAGGAAGTTGCTCTACCTACAGGAAAGTCCCAAATTCTACCAAAATCTTCTAGGGTTAGGGCATGATATAAATTAAATAACTTAAATCTAATCTTATACCATCCTAGGGCAGAATTAACACTCTTCTCAATTTGAAAAGACATCAAAAACTCTCTACTAAGGCTAGGGTAACCTACCTCTTCAGGAAAAATGAATTTTCTCCATCCAAGAACATTAAGCAATCTATAAATTTCTTCTTTGATGTTGAAGGCAGTAAGCATACCCCTAAAAGGACTTTTGGATTCCTCCATCTTTTTCCTTTTGAGTATAGCATATCTAATGTCTTCTTCAGTGGTTTGATGGTGGGGTTTGTGGATTGTTTCACCTCTTCTAGGTGGTGGAGGAGAGGGAGGAGCCTCTTGTGGTTCCCTAATGACTATACCTGAAGGTTTCTTTCCTTTTTCCTTTCCCTTGGATGATATTTTCTTCTTAGGGGTCATTTGGATCAAGAGAGATGAAAAAACTGGAAAAAATAGAGTATGCTAGAGAGAGGGAGTTGGATTTTAGATGATTTTGAGTTTTAGAGGGAAGTTTATATGTTTAGAGTGATTAAAGAAGTATGTAATTTATGTTAAGTGGTCTTAAAAAGAGAAAACATTAAAAAATAGATGTTTCTGGGTGTTAGGAATTGGAAAAATGTGACCTGACACATGCCAACGGTAAAAAAAAATTATGTAGAGTGTACCAAATGTGATCGCCTTTTGTTATAGGAACGCCCGTGACAAGTAGTGGAGTGACCATTATATAGTGAGGCGCTCTCGCGACCTGAAAAAAAGACTGTAATGGTCAAAAATTTCCAAATTCTCACTACCGTCCATCATCTCTGTCCGACCGCTTGTTGAAAGATCTCGGATGAACCTGTCCAGTGGACGCGCAACCACAATCTAAGGCAGGGAGACAGTGCTTAATAACAAAAGAAAAATAGAAAGAAATAAGAGAGATAGTTTTTGGTATGAACAATGTATGATCAAAATTGGATGTTTTAAATGATGATAAAACCTTGCAAACATATCAGAAATGACACACTACAACAATTATTCATTCAATGAGCTTCCATCAATCATGCCTAAGTTATGCTTAATGAAGTTTAGTTTATCTTTATTCAAGGTTTTGTAAAGACATCAATAAGTTGATTATGTGTATCAATGAATTCTAAAACAATGTTCTGATTTTGCACATTATCCCTTAAGAAATGATGTCTAATATCTATATGTTTAGACCTAGAATGTTGATTGGATTCTTGGATAAGTTAATGGCACTAGTGTTATCACACTTAATAGGAATATGATCAAACATTTTTCCATAGCCAAGTAATTGTTGCTTCATCCATAAGACTTGTTTGCAGCAAAAACATGCCGTAACATATTCGGCTTCCTCCGTTGATAAAGCAACCAGTACTTGTTTCTTGCTAAACCAAGAAACTAGGTAATCACCAAGAAAATGACATGCTTCGATTGTACTTTTTCTATCCAAAGACTACCAGCATATTATGCATTCGAAAAACCTAAAATATCAAATGATGTATTTTTAGGATACCAAAGTCCTAAATGTAATGTACCATTTAAATATTTTAAAATTCTTTTAGTGGCATTCAAGTATGATTCTTTAGGACAAGATTGAAATCTAGCACATAAACATACATTGTACATTATATCGAGTCTATAAGTAGTTAAGTAAAGTAGGAATCCGATAATACCTCGATATTTCTTCTCATCTACTACCTTACCACTTTCATCTTTGTCAAGTTTCAATGATGTGCTCATGGGAGTCTTGCTAGTCTTGCAACCATCCATTTCAAATTTCTTGAGAAGTTCCTTTGTGTATTTAGATTAATTGATGAAGATCTCATCTTTGCATTGCTTAATTTGTAGTCCAAGGAAGAATTTGAGTTCACCCATCATACTCATTTCAAATTCCATAGTCATACAAGAATCAAATTCCTAGCACAAAGATTCATTAGTAGCACTAAATATAATGGCATCAATATAAATTTGTACAATTAAGATGTTGTGCTTATTCTTTTTAATAAAAAGAGTTGTGTCCACTTTGCCTTTTGAGAAACTATTTTTAAGCAAATATGTACTAAGTCTATCATACCAAGCTCTTAGGGCTTATTTCAATCCATATAGTGCCTTGGTGAGTTTAAAGACATTATTTGGGAGTTTATAGTCTTCAAAACTGGGAGGTTGTTCAACATAAATTTCTTCATTTATAAAGCCATTTAGAAATACACTCTTAACATCCATTTTAAGAGTTTAAAATTCATGTGACATGCAAAAGCAAGTAAAATTCTAATAGCTTCTAATCTAGCAACAGGGGGCAAATGTCTCATCATAGTCTATGCCTTCCTCTTGGTTATACCCTTTGGCAACCAATCTAGCTTTATTTCTAGTAATGAGACCATTTTCATCAAGCTTATTCCTATATACCCATTTACATCCTATAATTGGATGATTCTTAGGCTTAAGAAACAAGCTCCCACACAATATTTCTCTCAACTTGATTGAGTTCATCTTGCAGTGCAATCACCCAACATTCATCACTAAGAGCCTTCTCAATGGTCCTTGGCTCTATTTGAGAGACAAAAGCAACATTAATATCTATATGTTTAAGTTTGGATCTAGTAGTTACTCCCTTTGAAGTTTCACCAATGATGAGTTCTTTTGGATGATCCCACTTATATTCCTAATCCTTGGATAACTCTTGAGTTTCCTTTTCTTGTTCATCATGATTGTTTCTTAGAGCAACAATCATTTCTTGTTGATCATATGTATCTACAAAATCATCAAGAGAAGTACCTTTTCTTTGATCGAGTTTAGAAGATTCATCAAAAACAACATGCATTGATTCTTCAACTACTAGAGTTTTCTTATTAAATACCTTATTTGATGAGTATCCTAAAAATATGTCTTTATTCGATTTGGATGAGAATTTTCTAAGATTATCCTTGGTATTCAATATGAAGCATTTTCATCTAAATACTCTAAGTTATGAATTTTGGGTATTTTTCCATTCCATAGCTCATAAGAAGTTTTATTTATCAAAGGCCTTTTGTAAACTCGGTTTAAAATATAACAAGCGGTATTAACGACTTTTGCCCAAAAATAAAATGGTAAATCATATTCATTGAGCATTGTTCTAGCCATTTCAACCAAAGTTTTATTTTTTCTTTCAACTACACCATTTTGTTGTGGTGTTTTAGGAGCCGAAAATTGTGTGAAATACCAAATTCATTATAAAAGTTTTCAAAGTTTTCATTTTCAAATTCTTTGCCATGATCACTTTTAATAGATGTGATCACATGGCCTTTTTCATTTTGAACTCTTTTTGCGAATATTTTGAAATGATTAAAAGCTTCATTCTTTTGAGCTAAGAAATTTATCCATGTAAACCTTGAGTAATCATCAACAAGAATAAATGCATGTAACTTGCCACCTAGGCTAGTAACTCTATTCGGTCCAAACAAATCCAAGTGAATGAGTTCTAGTGGCCTAGAAGTGCTTATAATATTTTTAGATTTGAATGAGCTTTTATGTTGCTTACCAAGTTGACAAGGTTCACATGTTCTATCTTTGTCAAATTTAACTTTAGGGGGACCAACTAGTTCTTCTTTACGAATGCATTTTAAATGATCCATATTAGCATGTTATAGTCTTCTATGCCATAACCAAGCATCATTGTTAATTGAAATCAAACATTCAAATACATTATTGGAATGTATGTCAATTTTATATGTGTTGCTAATTCTATCTCCTTTGAATGCGATCTCACCATTTGAATTGGTAATCTTGCATTTTTTGGAGTCAAAACTCACATCATATCCTTTATCACATAATTGACTTACACTAAGCAAGTTGTGTTTCAACCCATCAATAAGCCATACATTTTCAATCAAGTTTTTACCAACTATTCCAATAGAACCAATATCAATGATCTTACCTTTAGCATTGTTTCCAAAAGTAACATTACCTCCAAGCTTGTAAGTAAGAGTTGTAAAGAGATTTGCATTTTACGTCATATGCCTTGAACATCCACTATCCACAAACCATGTATTTTCATTTATAGTAGATTTTAAGCATACCTGCAAAACAATAATATTCATCTTTTCTTAGGTACCCAAACAAAGTTGGGTCCTTGGGGGTTAGTAGTAGAAGGATCTTCTAACTTGAGATGAGCCTTCCTAATGTAGCAAAAAATACTCTTATGCCTAAATTTCATGCAATATGTGCATTGATACAAAGTTCTATATTTATATACTTTTCCATTGACATTCAATGGACTATGCATATAATTGCAAGTGTGAGTTTATTTTTGAGCATTTTTGTGTTGATGTACATGTCTAGTATACATGAATGCATGTTTTTCTCTTAGAGCCTTAGTTCTAGAGTCTTGTGAACCTAATGTAATCCTTTTAGGATTTTTAGGTTTAGTTTGTGTATTAGTGTTCTTTACAACTTCAACACTAGAGGTTTTATTTGTAGATGCTCTTACAAACATTGGTGCATTGGATGTAGTGTTGGATGATTCTTTGAATCCTAAACCATGCTTTAAGGAAGGTGATCTTTGATTATCTATAAATGTATCTAATTGTAACACCCCGATACTCTATATAAATACTATAGATATACCAGGTATACATACAGTACGTATACAAAGTATAAGGATGTCACTTATCATTACAAATAAAATCCTTATATTGAGTACAAACCATATTGCATTAATAAAAAGAGCATTTACAAAATCATCATACTTTTAATGATCTTAAAAGTATATAGTAATCTTATCTTTATCAAAACTCATTTATACATATGAATACATTTTTATCAGAATTACAGCATAATTAAAATTTTACATGTACGCATCACCCTCTAGTTGGTCTCGACAAACTCTTACTTTACTCGTGGCATAGAACAAGACTTCAGATCTACCATCTACTCACCTGCGCGATTAAACATCTGCGCTAAGCCCGAGAGCTTAGTAGTACAAATATATATGCTATAAACATACATTATAGAATTAATAACATATAATGATATATCAATTCCATATACCATTAGTTTCATATCATGTTTCCCCTTTTTAATTACACCTTTCATATATCTCTACTATTCTCCTATATTATATATATAACAAACACCAACCACAGTTCCATCATTAATAATCACAACAATATATCAATACACATATCACATATCATAATTCATAACATCAACCACAATTCCATCATTAATATTCACTATTCATGAATCACATTTACAACAAGGCAACCATAGACTTCATTATTCATTTATTTCATCACTTATATCTCACATAGAAAACAAAGACAGACTCGGGCCCAACAGACACTAATATGTTATTCAAAGTTCAGAGTTACTGCTTTGGTCTATAATCATAATCATCAAGCCCGTAGGCGATACACATAAATATATCTCTATCCATGGATAGGGTAATAGACCCAGTCTCTTGGACCATCAACTCAACATGCTTGAGGAGATCCTCAACCCGGCTAGAATGTTACCTGTAACAGACCCAGTCTCTTGGACCATCAACCCGACTCAATCGAGGAGATCCTCAACCCGGCTAGACTGTTACTTTAATTCATTTTTATCATTTCACATTTCACTGTAACAGCCCTACCGCCATCGGACTTGGGTTTACTGGCCATCCATATCACCCAGCCGGACTCAAGGCCTGAACTGCTACAGTACTGACTTGCTAGGAACCTACTCAACTAGCAAGTCGCCAAACCCAGAACTCTGAAGGTTGAATAACACATTAAACATAAAATCTTTTTATCATTTCTTTCTCAATTCATTCCATTATCATCATTATAGCCAACAACCATGGCCTTATATCTCATAATCACAATAGGCAACCATGCCACAATCATCTCATTAGCATCATTATAGCCAACAATCATGGCTTCATATCTTATCAAGATAATTTACAATATCAATTGCATTAACACCATCATCATAGCCAATCACATTGGTTTTCTATCTCATTATATTTCAAATCACATTAAATCAATTTATCATTCAAGTATACACAATCAATTTCATTGAACACGTAAACAACATGTCCACTTATTTCACTTCAATCATAATAATATCACATTTCATCACTTTTCAAGACACATTAATATAATTCATCATTAAAATATTGATCATAAACAATTGCATTGCACATACCTTTTTGAATGATCACCATCGCTTTCACACTATACAATTAATAACATTAGTCACATTGTATTAACCATATAATAAATTACTTAACATTGTTTTAGGTCTCAAAACCATATAAAAGAATGCATCTTTGTAAGTTGTACTTACCTCAAAAGCTATTCCCAACAATCTATACCTTTCCTCTTCCAAGAATTCTCAACATTAAAGTTAATGCCACACAATCTCCTCAAAACCTAATCCAAAGATAATTATACTCATAAGAAAATAAGAATAATAAATAGCTAGGGCAAACTCAACACTTGACATGCTCATTAACACGGGTGTGTCCCTGATCGTGCCCTAAACCAACAATACAGAAGCTTTGACACGCTCAGTAACACGGGCGTGTCACTGGACGTGTCACTCATTCTGCCTCATAGAAACATTGACACGCCCCACAACACGGGCGTGTTCATGGCCGTGTCAATTACTTCTCTCACAGTAGCTATAACACGCTCAGTAACATGGCCGTGTTAATGATCGTGTCACCAACGTCTGATCCAGTACCGACTACACGCCCAACAACACGGCCGTGCCACTGGCCGTGTCAAGCAAAAATCATGAATTCCGAATTCTCATCCATGAACACACAAACACTCCAAAATCCATACTACAACACCCTTAATCAACATATTAGTTATAATCATCAATTACCCATCTATTTAACACTTAAATAACTTCAATATATCATAATCATAAGCATAATATACCTCACCATGAATCAATTACTCAAATCCCCAAATCATCTATACTAACCCTTACTCAACAATCTCAACAATTCATCATCATCCTCACATCTAACCATGTTATTTCACAATTAATCATGTTATCATCATCTAAAATACCAATTCCACACATATATATACTTCAATCTTTCATTAACATCATCATCATCATCATCAAATAACCATATCAAATCCAACTCAAACAATAGGAATCAAGGCAAGCAAATGAATACTTACTTGGATAATATGTCAAATCTTCAATAACCATCTTCAATCCTCTCAAAATCCCTTTGGATTTGATGTAAATAGAGATGAAATCACCATCTCTCTCTCTCTCTCTCACTTTCTCTCTCTCACGCAGCAGAAAAAGAAGAAGAAGAAGGGAAGAATATTTTCTCTTCTCTATCCCAACTTATCTATATATATATATATAATAATATAATTACATATTTACTAAAATATCCTCCACCACCACTTCATCCTTTGACTTTCTTTTCTTCTTTTTCTTTTATTATTATTATTAGTATTATTATATAAACTCACTTTTCCTACACCACTATATACATTAATTCCATATACAACAATAATTATTCCAAACTTTTAGGGTGTATTTTGGGATATTACAATTCTCTCCCCCTTAAATAATTTCGTCCTCGAAATTATCTAATACAACAGCAATCCATTCTTAACATAATACCATCTTAACTTCCATATGAAGTTAATTACACACTTAAGTCATTATATCATTAAATCATATAACCTTTACTCTCCCCCTTAGAGTCAATCGTCTTCATCAAATTTAATAGTTCATCCGTATATATACAAAAATCAGATCACCTTATAATATATTTATAACTCGTCTAATCGTTATCTTCAAGATATTTTATTACTTCATCTCTTCATAATTACTTTCTTAATTTTTAACCTTACAAAACATCGATTTATATCATATTATTGTTTATCCCGTCATTATACTCATCTTTAGAATAGACTTTGATCAAACCTTAATTAATAACAAGAGCCTTATTTTTCACATACTTAATTCCTTCTCTAGTATGCTTTTCACTTGTAAGCATATGAATACAACACCTTCCAACTTATTTTATAAATAATCAATCTTTTCCCTTTTATCAATATTTATAACTCTATTCATTCATGTCCATTCACACTTTAAAATTTTACATCATATACATTATCATGTAAACTTTATACTCTGAGTACAACTATTCCTTTTTAAATCTCAAATGAGTAATAATCTTCATAGAATCTAGATCAATTGATCTTTCTGTCACAAAACATCCACACTTCAATCTTGTTCAATTCAAACCAACAATTAACTTATCATTAGATTACACATTATGTATATGACCTGATTTCATTAGATCAAACCGAGATTCAAATCTTAATCTTTTTAGTTCCATATTCAGTCAAATTATCACGATAACAAATCACTCCATATCATTATTCAATATACACATAGTTTCTTTTCTATTATCTTAGTATAATTCCCACCAATTTCATGAAAATTTTATACCATATTCATCATCTATAGTTCATTCACTTGAACCTCACGTCCATTCATTTAATCACCTTATACCATAAACATTTTCAGCGTACCTTTCAGTCACATTTGTAATTTCTCCCCTTTTAAAATCTTCTCACATTATTCATAATTCGAAATATTTTCATAATTCTCTTTTCTTTCCTTACTTTTTATTAATATACCCAAATTCTAACATAAAGTGATAAAGTACAACTTTACCAATCATAACTCTTAACCATGTTTTTAAAACATAGTTATCAATCTCACCAAAACTGTACTACAGTCATATTATCTTAATCCCAAATCTGCGGACAACAAAACTAATCAGCCAAAATATATTAAACAGAACATATGGCCTTAAGGGATTAATAATCAAGCCTGGGACTTATAAACCAATACTGTTCTTCTATTAATCTATTTTCAATCTTTCCAATTACCATGCTAAATTGCATCTCAAGAATTACATATTCATTTTCAAAACTTTTGTTACAACAAGAGTAATACATTTCAACTCCGTTATCACCCAATTGGCACTCGATTATATGATCATTATTAACTTGATTAGTTTTCAACAATGTTACTATAAACATTTCTTACTATGTGCATATTCAATCATATACAAATCTTACAAAATTTCATTTGTTGCTTCATTTCTAATCCATTTATAATCTCTTATTAAGTTCAGCGACCACCATAACAATTTCCATTGTCCAGAATTACTCAAGTCCATTCCACTATCAATTCCATCACATAATTCATCTAACTTTACAAAGTTCAAGACCTAATCTCTTTTAGGTTCACTAGTACATGCAACATCATATTTATTTTTAAACATATAGTCATACCACATACATATTCATAGGTTACCTCCAAAATGTAACTCATTACCCACATTCTTTACATATTACAATTACATTCGTATCGAAGAACTTCTCTCATATATCCTATACATGTATACACTTAATTATACGATCTTGTTTAATGTTCCTTTTTCATACATTCTATACAAAGTTAATGTTTATTATTTTCCCTTGAACATTATCATTCTCATAATAACACTTCATCATAAGAAAAAGTATGATAACACTTCACATATTTTTTTTTTCAATATAAGAAAAAGTATTCATCATCACAACAAATGTACATATTCTAACCATAATAACACTTCACATACATCTTAATCACATTCCCAATGTGACATCTCTTTCACTTTTGTCTTTAAAACATTTAATATATTTTCATATCCATTTTTACCCTTTCCAGTCAAATGACTTAAAATAACTCCATTGCATTTGCTTGTTCATCTCCCTTTTTATTTCACAACAAATTCTTATACTATCAATCACCTTACTCAATTCATAATACTTTCATATGCAATATTAGTCATTTCACCTAACTCATGTATTGAATATACATTAAACCATCAATATCCCAATAATCTTTATCCAATTCCACTAAAACTTTAACTTTTCAACTTACTACTTTGCTTAAACTTCAATTTGCCAAACTCATCTTTTCTTCATATCACTTTAAAAACATCTTATGTATTTATATCACAAAGCATTATCAAAACATATAATTTTCACAATTATCAAGCTCACTTCAAAGATCTCAAATATCACATATTATCATCATTACCATGAGTTTTCACAATATCCAAACATCTCACATTTCAAACATTGAATTCACGATGTTTGCATTAAAACAACAATACCAATTTATATTCTTACTTAACCAATATTATCTCTTTTTCCTTTAAACAAAACCTTAACTTTATATTTATATACCCCATACTTTAAATAATCACACTTTATCTATACTAATCAACTCATTCAATATCTCACCATACTCTTCTCATTTTAATAACATACCTTTCAATATTAACAATCCAACATTATTTCCTCTGTCTAATAACCCCAACATAAACTTTATTCTCCTTTTCATTTCTTTATGCTTCAATTCACATTATGTCCTACATGATATTGCTCATAAACATCAACATTACATTCCATGTTGCACACAACATGACATTTTTCATATGCATCATCAATATACATTTATCACATTACAATTCACAATTCGTTTCTCATAATCAATTAGGCACTATGTCTCAATTATAATTCATTTCCAACATCATTGCCAACGATCATAGTTTCTCATCACATCAAAATAGTATACACATATATCATCAACTATATTGAACATCTCATATAACACAAATATTCTACAATTCATATAATGCCACATCCGAGACCAACCTAGGTGTCAATGCATATGCATATATTACAAGTTTCATTTCAAAACTTTTCCTTTTTACTTCTATTTAAACTTTTCAAAACTTTCTCTCTTTTTTTTTAATTCTACTTAGGCCGAGAATCTCGAACCTAAGCTCTGATACCAAAATAATTGTAACACCCCGATACTCTATATAAATACTATAGATATACCAGGTATACATACAGTACGTATACAAAGTATAAGGATGTCACTTATCATTACAAATAAAATCCTTATATTGAGTACAAACCATATTGCATTAATAAAAAGAGCATTTACAAAATCATCATACTTTTAATGATCTTAAAAGTATATAGTAATCTTATCTTTATCAAAACTCATTTATACATATGAATACATTTTTGTCAGAATTACAGCATAATTAAAATTTTACATGTATGCATCACCCTCTAGTTGGTCTCGACAAACTCTTAGTTTACTCGTGGCATAGAACAAGGCTTCAGATCTACCATCTACTCACCTGCGCGATTAAACATCCGCGCTAAGCCCGAGAGCTTAGTAGTACAAATATATATGCTATAAGCATACATTATAGAATTAATAACATATAATGATATATCAATTCCATATACCATTAGTTTCATATCATGTTTCCCCTTTTTAATTACACCTTTCATATATCTCTACTATTCTCCTATATTATATATATAACAAACACCAACCACAGTTCCATCATTAATAATCACAACAATATATCAATACACATATCACATATCATAATTCATAACATCAACCACAATTCCATCATTAATATTCACTATTCATGAATCATATTTACAACAAGGCAACCATAGACTTCATTATTCATTTATTTCATCACTTATATCTCACATAGAAAACAAAGACAGACTCGGGCCCAACAGACACTAATATGTTATTCAAAGTTCAGAGTTACTGCTTTGGTCTATAATCATAATCATCAAGCCCGTAGGCGATACACATAAATATATCTCTATCCATGGATAGGGTAATAGACCCAGTCTCTTGGACCATCAACTCAACATGCTTGAGGAGATCCTCAACCCGGCTAGAATGTTACCTGTAACAGACCCAGTCTCTTGGACCATCAACCCGACTCAATCGAGGAGATCCTCAACCCGGCTAGACTGTTACTTTAATTCATTTTTATCATTTCACATTTCACTGTAACAGCCCTACCGCCATCGGACCTGGGTTTACTGGCCATCCATATCACCCAGCCGGACTCAAGGCCTGAACTGCTACAGTACTGACTTGCTAGGAACCTACTCAACTAGCAAGTCGCCAAACCCAGAACTCTGAAGGTTGAATAACACATTAAACATAAAATCTTTTTATCATTTCTTTCTCAATTCATTCCATTATCATCATTATAGCCAACAACCATGGCCTTATATCTCATAATCACAATAGGCAACCATGCCACAATCATCTCATTAGCATCATTATAGCCAACAATCATGGCTTCATATCTTATCAAGATAATTTACAATATCAATTGCATTAACACCATCATCATAGCCAATCACATTGGTTTTCTATCTCATTATATTTCAAATCACATTAAATCAATTTATCATTCAAGTATACACAATCAATTTCATTGAACACGTAAACAACATGTCCACTTATTTCACTTCAATCATAATAATATCACATTTCATCACTTTTCAAGACACATTAATATAATTCATCATTAAAATATTGATCATAAACAATTGCATTGCACATACCTTTTTGAATGATCACCATCGCTTTCACACTATACAATTAATAACATTAGTCACATTGTATTAACCATATAATAAATTACTTAACATTGTTTTAGGTCTCAAAACCATATAAAAGAATGCATCTTTGTAAGTTGTACTTACCTCAAAAGCTATTCCCAACAATCTATACCTTTCCTCTTCCAAGAATTCTCAACATTAAAGTTAATGCCACACAATCTCCTCAAAACCTAATCCAAAGATAATTATACTCATAAGAAAATAAGAATAATAAATAGCTAGGGCAAACTCAACACTTGACACGCTCATTAACACGGGCGTGTCCCTGATCGTGCCCTAAACCAACAATACAGAAGCTTTGACACGCTCAGTAACACGGGCGTGTCACTGGACGTGTCACTCATTCTGCCTCACAGAAACATTGACACGCCCCACAACACGGGTGTGTTCATGGCCGTGTCAATTACTTCTCTCACAGTAGCTATAACACGCTCAGTAACATGGCCGTGTTAATGATCGTGTCACCAACGTCTGATCCAGTACCGACTACACGCCCAATAACACGGCCGTGCCACTGGCCGTGTCAAGCAAAAATCATGATTTCCGAATTCTCATCCATGAACACACAAACACTCCAAAATCCATACTACAACACCCTTAATCAACATATTGGTTATAATCATCAATTACCCATCTATTTAACACTTAAAAAACTTCAATATATCATAATCATAAGCATAATATACCTCACCATGAATCAATTACTCAAATCCCCAAATCATCTATACTAACCCTTACTCAACAATCTCAACAATTCATCATCATCCTCACATCTAACCATGTTATTTCACAATTAATCATGTTATCATCATCTAAAATACCAATTCCACACATATATATACTTCAATCTTTCATTAACATCATCATCATCATCATCATCAAATAACCATATCAAATCCAACTCAAACAATAGGAATCAAGGCAAGCAAATGAATACTTACTTGGATAATATGTCAAATCTTCAATAACCATCTTCAATCCTCTCAAAATCCCTTTGGATTTGATGTAAATAGAGATGAAATCACCATCTCTCTCTCTCTCTCTCACTTTCTCTCTCTCACGCAGCAGAAAAAGAAGAAGAAGAAGGGAAGAAGATTTTCTCTTCTCTATCCCAACTTATCTATATATATATATATAATAATATAATTACATATTTACTAAAATATCCTCCACCACCACTTCATCCTTTGACTTTCTTTTCTTCTTTTTCTTTTATTAGTATCATTAGTAGTATTATATAAACTCACTTTTCCTACACCACTATATACATTAATTCCATATACAACAATAATTATTCCAAACTTTTAGGGTGTATTTTGGGATATTACACTAATGCTTCCTTTCCTTTATGAAATTTTGAGATTGATTCCTTAAGTTCTTTTAGTTCATGCTTCAAAATTTCATTTTCCTTGATCACATCTTCTAAGCTACAATTTTTATCCATTGCATCAATAGATTTCAATACTTGTTCATTTGAGGTCTTTAATTCTAATGTAGAATTTTTTAAGCATATGAAATCCTTTTCTAACTTAGAGCATTTGTCCTTATACAATTTCATTTTAGAGTAATACGTTTCTACCCTATGGTTCATATATTCAATCATATCACTATCTTCTAAATCATCATTATTATCATCATATGCAATTAGATTTAAGGATTGAGTACCTATCTCATTGGAGCCATCCTCAATAGCCTTGAGACATAGATTGGCAATTCCTTCTTCCTCTTCTTCTTCTTCTTCACTTGAGAAAGAGTCATCCCATGTAGCTTTGAGAGATTTCTTCTTTTTTTTTTGTCCCACTTCTTCTTGTTCTTTAACTTGAAGCAATCCGATTTGATATGACCAAATTTGCCACATTCATAACACTTCACCTCATTCTCTTTGTCTTTATCTTTGAAAGAAGAGTTAGCATGTGTACCATTGCTAGCTTGTAATCTTCTCTTTCTCTTCCAATCATTCATTCTTTTTGAAAATATTGCCATTTCTTCTTCATCGTCACTTTTTTCGTTGCTTGAGCTCTCAACTTCTTTCATTACTTTGAGAGCTATTGGTTTTCTCTTTTCCTTTTCACCTTGTTCTTCTTCTCTTTCGGTGTGTAATTCAAATTTTTTGACAAGTTCATCGGTTCTCAATGAGCTAAGATCATGAGCTTCTTCAATTGAAGAAACTTTGGATTCAAAGTTCTTCTTTGCTCTAAGTACTCTCAAGATTTTGCTATTGACTTCATCTTGATCATATATCTTGCCATATTTCTTCAATTCATTAACAATGGCAAGCAAGCAATTTGTCATGTCAGCAACATTTTCATTTGGCTTCATCTTGAATAGTTCATACTCATTTATATGCATTTGCTTCTTGGTGAGCCTCACTTAGGTAGTACCCTCATGATTATTCTCAAGAGTCTTCCAAATGCAATGAGCACAAGTAAGATGTTGGACTCTCCCACCTTATTCTCTTGAAATAGAGTTCATCAAGATAGAGGTTGCCCTATGGTTCTTGAATCTATCTCTCACATTGGTATTTGACCATTGTGGTTTGGGAAGAGGAACTTGGACACCATCAACTTCATGAGTAGGAGGTTTTCACTCATTTTCAATATAATCCCAAAGCTCAATTCCTTCACTATCTATAAATAAGAACATCTTGTGTTTCCAATAGGAATAATCCGCTCCATCAAAGTAAGGTTAAAGAATAGAGTTGAAATTTCCATGAGAGTTTGAGGTGGATGAAGAAGAAGTTGCCATTGTGGATCAAATTTCATTCTTAAGTTTAAGAAATTTTCTAGCTCAGATACCAATTGTTGTCCCAAGATGACAACCAAGAGGGGTAGTGAATTGGCTGGTTTGAAGAATGGTGGCAAATTTCACAAATTAAATAAACAAGAAATGTAGAAGATGTAGAAGATTCAGTAGATAGTAGAAGAATGAACACTAGAGATTTATAGTGGTTCAGATTTACCTTGATCCTACATCCATTTTCTTAATAACTTATTAAGGTTCCACTAGTTTTGAGTTTTTACAAGCTTAACTCTAATTTGGTGTTTTCTCTAGCTCACACCCAACTATACAATGGTTTTGAGATAAATCCTCACAACCCTAACAAGAGTTTTTCCAGGCTTACTCTCACAACCTAAGTGTTTCCAAGCTCACACTCAAACTTATAATTTGGTGTTTTAATACTCACAACCAACACTCTAACAATTTAATTGTTAATTGTTGTGAAAATCAAAAGAAAGTATGTTGCTTAAGATATTACAATAAAAAATTAAACTTTTACAAGATGTTTCATAGGGTACTTATAGCCAATTTGGTCCAACTAACCATTATAAGTCATGTGGTGTGCTTTAGTAGGCTAGTCCTTGTGTTGAAGGAAAATATCCACAGGTAGCGGTCATCCTGACACTGAGGATCGTCACCCAGACACAATGTGCGATCGTCCTTCAGCTTGGGACGGTCGCTCCTTTTAAAAATTCTCTAACGATTAATTGCAAATGCTATGCAGGTGAAATCTTGCCCATGTTGTGGCTGTCAGGACAGTCGCCTAAGGACTAGGGGCGGTCACCCTTTTTGAATATGAAAGTGGGTTTACAACGGTCATTCCACGTGACACTCCTTTATTGGACAAATTAAAATTCTGCCGAAATGTGAAAGTCACGGTTGCACTGTGAGTGGAAATTTTTGCCCCCACTCCTATGTGGAATGGTTTTTGCTACTTCGACACTGTTAGGTTCAGAGCCTTAGAGAACACGAGCTTAAACCCAAAGAAAATGGAGTCTCCACCCGAACGGGTCGAGAAAAAAAAGGGGTGGATGACTCGATTCCTAAGTAATCCCTAACCCCCTAATAGGTTCAAAAAGTTGGGTACATGTGGGGAAGGTCAGAATGACCCAGTACCCCCACAATGCCCAGTTCATTGGAACCGACCTCCTTTTCAGATCTTAATATTATAAAATTCTTAATTAACACAATATAATCTATACTACATGCTATCAATAGAGTAAATAAATACTTTATTAAAAATCATGGCAAGGTCCAAACAAAACAAATAAATAGACACCCATCCAAGGATGAAAATATGCCTTTACAATTGTCCAATATCTAAAAGAAAATAAAAAAATAGGATACCTACCAATTGGTAGAAACGTATCCTTTACATAGGTCCAAAGCTTAAAGATAAATCGAATTACATGATATTTGATAATTTATGGTACCCAATTATGGAAACATACCTCTTACAATTTCTTGAAACTAAAAATAAATCGGCATTCCAATATTCATCATAAAATCAAGTAAGAATAAATCATCCATTGAGACATGCAATAAATCATCCATCAGCATATATCATAATAATACATCTAAGTAATAAACATAGAATTAGGGTTTTAGATTTCAATTAGGGTTTCTTGGGGAAATTAGGGTTAGAGTTTTGATAAAAACTTGAAACTTTTATGAAGACAGTGCTAGAGTTTAGGGTTTTGATAAAAACATGGTCACTATGTAAACCCTAATAACTTTTAATATTGATATTGGTACGTGACATAACTATTGAATATATTTCAATGAAGACACTGTGGATATAAATTGATAATATTATTAAACAAAACTTTATTGGACATGTTTAAACTAAACAACATATATGAACTTCATAATATTAGTAAACATAACTCGTTATGATTTTAGAGAGTTTAGAAGGTTGTACCTGCGTTTGAAGACTCCACCACAATTTAATAACTTAAACTCTAGCTGGACAGAAACCAAGACAGTGTATCGCTGCCTTTGTAAAATTGTTCAAACAGTTTGATGCTTCTCTCTCATTTTTACTACTTTTTTGCTTGTTGTTTTAAGTCGATGAAGCTTGCTTAGGGTTTTTGTTGATGGATATTGAATTTCCCAGAGTTCCAGCAGCCAATCCGAAAGCCAAAGTCCAAAGATCCGATCCCCCCTCTGTGTATTTTTAATGTGGCATTTATAGGCAATTAAAAGAAAAATCTAGTATCTTAAGGAAATTAAAAAGTATTAAGGAAATAAAATTCAAACCGAGTAAAATAAAGTTTTTGGCAAAAATCGACAGCGCGCGGGCTGTTGGGCGAGACTGGAGTACGGGCTGTGCTGTTGGGCCTGTGAGAACTACCACTAGCTGGCGAGGCTGACGTGCGGGTGCTACAGGCTGGCGAGCAAGACATGCTTGTTGTAACACCCCCATGCTCTGTATAAGTACTATACATATACCTAGTATACATACAATACGTATATAGAATATAGGAATATCACTTTTAGTTTTAAATTTCAATACCTTTAATCAAGTTCAAACAATATTACCTTAATTTAAATAACATTAACAAAATCATTATACTTTCAATGATATTAATCTGAATTACCAAAACTTCATTATTACATATAAATATTGTATTATGAACTATACATCATACTTAAATCATACATGTATGCATCACCTTCTAGTTGGTCTCAGAACACTCTTACCCTTCTCGTGGCATAACTGCTTGATTTCCCGATCAACCGCATAATCACCTGCGCGATCACACAACCGCGCTAAGCCCGAGAGCTTAGTAATACAATTAAATCATATACACATATAATAGAGAAAATGATATTTTCATTTTAACTTATTATGCCATTATTTTCTTACCAGGTTTTTTTTCTCTTTTTGGCTATACTTTTCATATATATATATACTTCTACTAGTGTTTTACCAATATACATATTCATACATTTTATTTCAGTAATTCACAATCCAATGACTTATCAAAGTCTTCATGAAACAATATCCACTATTTCCACATTCATATACATTTCACACATCATATATCATCATATACAATTTACACATCATAAATTCATCATTTCACATAGCTTCATCATGTATCTCATTATTCATTTATTCCATTATTCAAGAATCACATATATATACAAACACAAGCATGGACCCAAAAACACTAATATGCCATTCTACTTTCAGAGTTAATGTTTTGGTTTAATTATCACATTTATCATTATCCCTACTAGGCTTCAAGGATTAAGGTTCAACCAAGCTTCAAGGGGAACAAAGCATGCTAAGTATCAACCCAACTTGGCTTCAAGAACCAATCCAACCTAGCTTCAAGGGTTATAACATCTCAATTAGGCTTCAAGGATTAGACCCAACCAAGCTTCAAGGGGAGTAAAACATGTTAAACTTCAACCCAACTTGGCTTCAAGGATCAAATCCAACCTAACTTCAAGAGATTGTTACTATTAGGCATGCCACCAACAACAAAACTCTGAAAATGAATAACATATTAGACACACAATTCATTCATGATTTCATTATCAATTTCATTTCCAATTGAATCATCATAGCCAATCACAATGGCTTCATATATCATTTAGATCATCATAGCCAATCACAATGGCTTCATATATCATTTAGATCATCAAAGCCAATCACAATGGCTTCATATATCATTTAGATCATCAATTAATATCATAGCATTTCATCTTTCAAATACACAATCATCTATCTCATATATTACACATTTCATATATCATCATTACCAATCACAAAAACATCACATTTCATTTAGTCTCACTTCACATTATAATACTTCATAACCAAGCACATTAAACATTCATCAAGAATGATCATCATTGATGTATATATATATATATATAATTTACCTTATTCTTAGATTTGGAATCCTCCACATACATTTGTTTCACATATATTTGAAATGTAGAAACCATAATGCCTTTAGAGAATTCAACAAGACAAGAATAATCAAGAATAAGAATCATTAACTAACAAATTTGAGGGACACGGCCAACACCATTTGAGGGACACGGCCAAGCTTGTGGCCGTGTCTCTCAACCACTATTGGCAGTAGTGAACACGAGCATGCAACACGGCCGTGTCTCTCAACACAATTTCAGGCAGTAGGTGACACGGCCAAGGGACACGGCTGAGCCAGTGGCCGTGTCTCACAACAAAAATCATACAATCACAGACACGGGCAAGGGACACGGCCGTGTCTCTCCACAAAAATCAGGCAGTAACAAACACGGGCAGAGGACACGGCTGAGACTGTGACCGTGTCTCTCCCAAAATCAATTCAACACATCCAATTTTCCTTGACTTGGCCGTGTCTCTCCTTATTTTTGGCCGTGTCACTCCTATATTTAAACCCCAAACCTATACAAGTCTCCTTTGATTGCACCTAAACACTTCATACACATCATACTATCCTTCCAATGAATTTAATCAACATCACTAACACTTATTTCACATGCACATCCATTATTTACATTACCAAAACACATCAACAACACATTTGATTCCTTAACACATTTACAAATGAATATGTGTTAAGTTTCAACATCATATTAATATATGAATTTAGATAGTTTACTTACCTTAAAAATCATTCTCAAATCTATTCAATTTACCTTCCAAGAGCTCTTCACCACTTTAACTAGAGCAATCCATTTCCTTCACAACCTAAATCAAATCAAATAATAAGATACTTAAATTCCAATGCACATATTCAATTATCAAACTCATATATTTTATATTCTTAACTTCCTTAAACACAACATACATCACTCATATATCAATTACTCAAATCCCCAATTCATTAACACTAAACCCTTACTCAATAATCCCAACAATTCATCATCATCCTCACCAATAACCACATCAAATCCAAACTCAAACCATAGAAATCAATGCAAAGGAATGAATACTTACTTGATTATTTACCAAATCTTGAATAAAAATCTTCAATTCTTTCCAAAATCACCATCTCTCTCTCTCTCTCTCTCTCTCTCTCGACACACGAAGAAGAAGGAGCAGAAGAAGAAGAAAGAAAGTTCTCGTTCTTTCTTTTGTTCTTATCATCTATATATATATAATAATAATAATAATAATAATAATAATAATAATAATAATAACAACAATAACAATAACAATACTTTAAATCTCCACCACATAATCTTTCTTTGACTTTCTTCTTCTCTTCTCTTTTTGTCCTTATTACTATCATTATTATTAATTAACTATACAAATATATATATATATAATTCACTTTTCCTACACCATATTATATCCCATGTATATGTAATGTATATGTCTTATATATTATCTTTATATTTTCCCATATATACATATACATCAAATCCAAATACAACAACAATAACTCCAAAACTCTTAGGGTATATTCTGGGATATTACACTTGCTGCGAGGATTGAGGCTCATTTCACCGCAAGCACACCTGTGGTGAATTGGCCCAAGCCAATTCATCGCGCTTGCAGCTTTCGTCGCCGATTCTGCCGTCGTCGATTTTTTATTTTTTATTTATATATATATATTTAAAAATAAATATTATTAATAAATAATAAATATTATTAAAATAAATAAATAAATAATAAATGAGAATTAAAATAAATATTATATTAAAATAAATAATATATACCATAAAAATTATTTCGGACTATTTTAAAATTTTTGGACTGGACTGGGTAAAAAATTAAGGGTCTACAGTTTGCCCCTTGCTTGAACGATCTGAGACTTTCAGTAGAAGAGAGTGAAAAGCAACATGATTTTAAGTAAATTTTGGGTTAGGATGGGTTGATTGGATTCTGGACCCGAAAAGAGTTCTGGATTCGAGACTAAGTACTTAGAGTCGAGATTGGATACTTGGACTCAAGATTGGATACTTGAACCCGAGATTGAATTAGATATTTAGACCTGAGATTGAATTTGGTACTTGAACCAGAGACTGAATTGGGTACTTGGACCCGAGATTGGGTATTTAGACCTGAGATTGAATTGGGTACTTAGACCTGAGATTGGGTACTTAGACCCGAGATTGAATTGGGTATTTGGACCCGAGATTGAATTAAGTACTTGGACCCAAGATTGGATACTTGAACCCGAGATTGGGTACTTGGACTAGAGACTGAATTAGGTACTTGGACCCGAGATTGGGTACTTAGACCCGAGACTGAATTGGGTACTTGGACTCGAGATTAGATACTTGGATCCGAGACTGAATTTGACTGACCTTTTATCAGTTGAGAATTTTGGTTGTTTCATTCTTTAATGGATTTTGGGTCTTCACCCTTAAAATGGATCTTCATCCTTGGACCTTGGATCTTCATCCTTGGCATCGGGTCTTCACCCTGGAAATTGGATCTTCATCCTTGGCATCGGCTCTTCACCCTTTAAACTGGATCTTTATCTTTTGGACGTTGGGTCTTCACCCTTGAAATTGGATCTTTATCCTTTAAGCTGGATCTACATCCTTAGAATCGGGTCTTCACCCTTTATACGGGATCTTCATCCTTTGGACGTCGGGTGTTCACTCTTTGAAATGGATCTTCATCCTTTTGACTTCAGGTCTTCACCCTTTAAACTGAATCTTCATCCTTTGGACATTTGTCCTATATTGGCTTCAGCTCTTCTAGCTGGACTGATCTTTTGAGTTTTGCATCTTCATTCTTTTGATAGTTTTAGTCTTCCATTCTTTTGCACTTTTGCAAAAAATTCAGCCATTTTTTTAGCTGGCCCCTTATATCTTCTCCTTGCCCCCAATGATTTTGTTCCCATGCAAGCTCTGATTGATGTTTGTATTTTGTATAGTTCTTTGCATAAGCATTCATCTCTTCTTTCTTTTGCAAAATGACTGGAGCTTCCTCAAGCAATTGGCCTTCCATGCCCAATGATTCCATATCTGCTTCATGGTTGCTTTATAGAGTATTATTGTTTACTTTTGACAAAGAAAATGCAGTGTGATATGCTCATGTATGCATTATATGCATGAGTAATACTTACAGTGGTTCCATCGACTCACAGACCAAGGTGATCAACTGAAGTGTTCTTATTAACTCCTTTCATATGCCTATTCAGGTCTTGCATTGGAATGACAAAAGGCTTTGTATTTATGGCTTTTATTTTTGAGATGTTGAAAACATGAATGGTGAGGCCCAAGCATCAAAGATACATCCATTTCATACTAGGATTCAGTATGCCAGTTGGTAACTTTTCACAACCTTGCAAATAATCATTTTCTTTGCCCAAATGTGTCTTTTGAGGTTTGACAGTTCGACATACTTCCCTTAACTTGAAGGCTTTGTATGAAAAAAATACATTTTTTTCTTTTTTTCCTTTTTTTTATTTTGAATTTTGAAATCAAATGTTGGCTTTGTCAAATCAATGTCAATTTACCTCAGGACTTAATTTTTCAAATTAACATATCTATAACATGACAAACCTAGTTACTATACTAAACTCGGAAATCATTTCTATTTAAGCAAGAACTGTTGCACTTCAGATAGGCAGATATACATTACCTAGCCAAAGGTCTCGTCGAGTTTAAACATTATCTATCTCATATGCATGCTTATTCAAACTATCTCCCCTAATAGACTCTACCTACCAAGAGAGATCAACGGATCTTGGATAGGCTTGAAACGGGGTCCATAAGGGACACGAGTTAAATGAAAGCCATTTGTAAGTTGGAGCCATTGTAACACTATGGGCAAACCCTTACACTACAAATTTCTTGTTTAGGTAGTTAGAAGCGTGTAAAGATAGAGCTTTGAATATTCTCCCATCTTTTTGGCGTTAATCTGGACCTTGATTGGGACAGTCTTTGCCTTTACAAAAAGTTTGGTACCCATATTCATTTCTTTTCTTCTTTTCCCTTTTCACAACCTTATTTATGCATACTCCACTGGATAGTGTTTTTTTTGTTGTAAGTTTGGTACTCCAATGGCCGGTTCCAATGTTCTCCCCTTTTCTTTCTCTTTCTTTTTCTTACTCCTCTTCTTTGAGTATTTTATCATTTTGTCCTTCTTCCATGTAGGACTATCAAGTACAAGACTTTCAAGAACTGGATGATCTTTCTTCTATCTCTCTAATTTTGATTGAATCTTTGGTTGAGTTAGACCAATTCAAGTCAAACCATCCTTATAAACCAAATGGAAGTCTTTTATTGCTTTTAGTAAAAGAGAACTCGGTTGGCTTTCTGAACCATTTTGGGTTTTCTTTTCTTTTCTTTTTTTCCTCTTTTTTTTTCTTCCTTTTCCTTTCTTTTTTTTATTTTTTTTGTTCTAGCTCTAAAAGAGTTGTCTTGTTCGTACTAATTTTTGTTTCTGATAATGGATGAGAGGAGTGGCATAAATTTTCTTTAACAGGGATAAATCATTTGTTACTATGATGTTATCTTGATAGATTGGAGATATTAGGTGAACTTCAACTACCCTTATAGTTTTGAGAACATCAACTATCTTTATGGTTTTGGCTATGCATTCCATTCTTTGATCTTCTTGCCTCTTCACCTAGTGATCATAAGACTTGTCAAAAGTGTAACAACAGCTCAAGATGGGTCATCGGGCTAATAAGTCAATAAAGAGAAAGTTGAAATCTTATGAAGACTCAAAGGGACAACTAGGGATTGATATTTATTTGGATGGATACTAGTTGCTAGCTAACCAAATAATGCCTAAATCATCTATCCCTTAAATAAGAAGAGTTCAATTTCACCTCGAAAGTTTATTAAAGTATGTTCTAGGATTGACTAGGACCTAGACAGAGGTCATTATGCAGGAGTCTTCTCTAAGTAAGCATGCACAACTCAATGCTATAGAATAATTTTCTCATCTAGTTAAGCCATTCAAATCATGATGCCTAGATATATTAATGTATAAATATCAAGCTAGATTCATCATTAGTTGAGCACCATAATGAACAAATGTCAATAAAAATTTTGATGAAAATAATTTATTCAAATAATCTTAATTTAAAAAACATAATTATTCCAATTAAATATTAAAGAAAGTAGAATAAAAAGGGTAACACTTCATGCTAAGGGAAGTTTGTTGAGTGGGAGTCGAAGATACTTCATTTATTTAGACATATCATAGGCAAGGATTTTTCACCATCAAGGATCATTGCTTCATCATCTACAGTTAGTCCAAGCTTGCTTAGTAGTACATCATCTTTAGCAGCTTCTCTATCCATATCATCACAAGATGACAAGATAAAACTCTTCATGAAGGTTGTAAGCGATGGTGTCCTTCCAAATTTAGGCAAAGGATTATTCTTAGTGTTGGGCTTATCATGCTCAGGTAGCTTTCCACTGTCAATCAAATCTTGGATTTCATGCCTTAATCGAACACATTAATCTGTCTCATGCCCTTGCACTTGATGGAATTGATAGAAGACCTTGGCATCAAAATTTGGTGGTAGAGGCTTATGTAGAGGCCGAGGTGCCAATGGTTGTAGCAAATCCATCTTCATTAGATTTTCTAACATCTTTGACAAAGGCTCCCTTAAGTCTGAAAATTTATGCTTCTTTACTGGTTCAGTTGTTGCATTTTTCTCAACACCTCCTCTTTCCCTTTGACTTTGCCCATTAGGGTGGTAGCCGCCCTTATTGCTCCAGTTAAACAGCACATGGTTCTGCTGGTCATGTAGAATAAGGGGTCTCTCATTTTTCATTCGATCTCTATTAGAGAACATGTTCCCCGTTGATGCTGCCTTTCCCTTTTTTCTTATATCAATGAGAGATGCCTCATTAACATTGTTGATGATCTCTAGAATTTCAATTAACTGGGTCTTCATAATTTCAACCAATTGATCTCATAGCTCGGCCATCCTAGCTTTAACAACTTCATCGACTATGTCCCTTAGCTGGTTTGCATCCATCCTTCCAATGAAGCACTTGAATCAAAATCAATGTTGTAGGTGGTATCGTTGTATGCTCTTGAATTGTCGTACTCCAGGTTTGTGAGCCAGAAATGATCAATGCCATATAATGCGTGTATACATGTATGCACAGACAATAAACAAACAAAGATAAATAGGACATTTATTCCAACCTTATAGCTTCCACACACGAATGGCGAGTCTCTTTTCCTAGGTTTATGGTCAACAAAATACCAACATGGGATATTTTATTTTCAAAAAGTTTCCTCGGACGGTTTAATCATTAGTTACATTTTCTAATATAGAAGTCAATCTATGACAATTCCCATTAATTAGGCTTTAATTCATTGAATCTCAATAAAAATATCTTTTATGCTATATTGGATTAAAACAAAATTAAGAGGTTCATCATAAATAGATTTCTTTATTTGAAAAAGTAACTGGCGATTTATGTCAAAAATAAGCCCATGATTAATAATTCTTAGTATAAACTAGGCTCACAAATGATTTTTGGTATTCCATAATTGACCTAAACAATTTGTAAGCTCTTTTAAAATGTCATAATGAAGTGAAAAATAGTTTTATTTCAAAGCCCATAAAAAAAATTTAGAAAAAATAAATTTTGGGCTTTGTATTTGGGTAATGAGAAAAAGAATTTTTGACTTATTTTGAAAAAATTTTATGTCCAAAGACCATTTTGAAAATTTTAAAAATAATTTTGGTATTTTGGATTTAGAGAAAAAAAATTGTTTGAGCTCACAATGTAATTAGGTCATATTAGAAAAAGAACAAACCAAATAAGCCATGATTTAAACCAAGATAAATTAACCATAGTCAAACAACAAGCATTTAACGTAAAACCTAAGGAAAGTAACTAGGCCAATTACATGAGCTTTAGTCTTTGGGTTGAAAGGTTTAGGCTCCCATAACAAGTATATACCAAAAGGTACAAGGCTATGAGTGGTTATGCCATGCTCGATCTCCATACCTTGAGTGAAAGTATGGTATCCCTAGCATAACACAATATGGGTAATACGGGCGTCCTAACTCACGCACACAATGCAATCTAAATGATGCAATGGATAATATCATGATAAGAAAGAATAGAATAGTATAAAGACCAATGGAATCAACTTCTCTTATCCCCAGTGGAGTCGCCACTGTGAGTGGAGATTTTTGCGCCCACTTCCATGTGGAATAGTTCTTCTTACTTTGGCACTGTTAAGCTCAGGGCCTTAGAGAACACGGGCATAAACTCGGAGAAAATGGAGTTGCCACCCAGATGGACAAAAAAAAAGGGGTGGATGACTCGATTCCTAAGGAATCTCCAACCCCCTAATGGGTTTGGAAAGTTGAGTACATGTGGGAAAGGTGAGAATGACCCAGCACCCCTACAACGCCTAGTTCATTGGAACCGGCCTCCTTTTCAGGTCTCAATATTATAAAATTCTTAATTAACACAATATTATCCATACTACATGTGATTAATAAAAAAATAAATACTTTAATAAAAATTATTGCAAGGTCCAAACAAAATAAATAAATAAATACCCATCCAAGGAAGGAAACATACCTTTACAATTGTCCAATGTCCAAAAGAAAATAAAAAAAATAGGATACCCACCAATTGGTGGAAACATATCCTTTACATAGGTCCAAATCTTAAAGATAAATCGAATTACATGATATTTCACAATTTGAGGTACCTAATTATAGAAACATACCTCTTACAATTTCTTGAAACTAAAAATAAATCAAAGCATTCCAATATTTATCATAAAATCAAGTAAGAATAAATCATCCATTGAGACATGCAATAAATCATCCATCAACAAATATCATAAATATACATCTAAGCAATAAACATAGAAACTAGGGTTTTAGATTTCAATTAGGGTTTCTTGGGAAAATTAGGGTTAGGGTTTTGATAAAAACTTGAAACTTTTACAAAGACAGTGCTAGGGTTAAGGGTTTTGATAAAAACACGGTCATTGTGTAAACCCTAATAACTTTTAATATTGATATTGGTATGAAACATGACTATTAAATATATTTCAATGAAGACACTGTGGATATAAATTGATAATGTTATCAAACAGAACTTCAATGGACGTGTTTAAACTAAACAACGGATATGAACTTTAAATATTAGTAAACAAAACTCGTTATGATTTTAGAGAGTTTAGAAGGTTGTACCTGCATTTGAAGACTCCACCACAATTTAATAACTTAAACTCTGGCTGGACAGAAATCAAGACAGTGTATCACTGCCTTTGTAAAATTGTTCAAATGGTTTGACGCTTCTCTCTCATTTTTACTGCTTTATTGCTTGCTGTTTCAAGTCGATGAAGCTTGCTTAGGGTTTTTGTTGATGGATACTGAATTTCCCACAGTTTCAGCAGCCAATCCAAAAGCCAAAGTCCAAAGATCCAATCCCTCCTCTGTGTGTTTTTAATATGGTATTTATAGGCAATTAAAAGAAAAAATCTAGTATCTTAAGGAAATTAAAAACTATTAAGGAAATAAAATTCAAACAGAATAAAATAAGGTTTTTGGCAAAAATCGGCAGCGCCTGGGGGTTGTTGGGCGAGACTGGAGTGCGGGCTGTGCTGCTAGGCCTGCGAGAATTGCCGCTGGCTGGCGAGGCTGACGTACGGGCTGCTTGGCGTGAGGGCACTGCAGGCTGGCAAGCAAGACATGCTTGCTGCGAGGATTGAGACTCATTTCGCCACAGGCACTGCCCAAGCTAATTCATAGCGCTTGCAGCTTTCGTCGTCGATTCTGCCGTCACCGATTTTTTATTTTTTATTTATATATATATATTTAAAAATAAATATAATTAATAAATAATACATATTATTAAAATAAATAAATAATAAATGAGAAGTAAAATAAATATTATATTAAAATAAATAATGAAATAAATAATATATACCACAAAAATTATTTCGGACTGTTTTAAAATATTTAGACCAGACTGGATAAAAAATTAAGGGTCTACACGCGTTATGGTTCACTTAGCACTCAGATTGGGTATCTCGTGTCGAACTTTTAGAAGCACTCGAGGTCATGAACACTACTGCCAGTTCTTGAGATTTTCTCTCAAAATGAAGGGACAGTCGTGATATTGATGGGACGGTAGCGACATTGTACAGAAAGGCCGCTCCTCAAACCGCGTTAGCAACCGCTTTCCCTACTATGAGTGTTGGAGATTTGATCACTTGTGGTGCGATCATCTCAATCTGAGGACGATCACTAATGTTGCTTTTGCAGTCACTACTTATGTCGAGATTCTGACCTCAAACCTTACTGTAAGCCAACTTGTTCCTCAAATCATTCAGGACTGTTGCCTTTGGCCTGTAGAGACCTCACTTTATGCCCTGTTCAGGCAATATATTGAGCAACCTAGGCCTGCAATAAATGTCTTACAAACATGTTAAATGCATCATTCAATTTAAGTGTCAAGGATCAAAATTGAGATTATATGGCTAACATCCACTAATAATCAAAGCATGCAAATCATCTTTATGTTCATGTAGGCTTTGTAATGCAATAAAGATAGTTGCAAAATGTGTTACTCCAGGGTGACTGATTTCTCTCCAACCAAGTCTCTTCCTCAACCAATTCAAGGTCAATTTATGATTATAAATAAAAATGATCACCTTAGATACAAGAATGGCCAAACTTTGCACATGTGGTAGTTCTCCTACATCTTTCATGATTAAATTCACACAATGAGTTACGCAAGGTGACTAACTAATGTGAGGATATCTCTTTACAAGCTTAAAGCCCACAGCTTTATAATTGGGTGTATTATCCATCACCATATGTACTACATTACGAGGATCAACCCATTCCACAATTTCTGCAAAAAGATTACACAAATTTTCTGCATTTGTGTATATATCAGAAGCATCAACTGATTTGATAAATGAAATACCCTTTGGGCAATAAACTAAAAAAATTTTCAATGACCTCTGTCTAATATTTGTCCATCCATCTGCCATAATAGTGCAACCAGTGTCAACCCAAGTATTTCTGTATGAATCAATAATTATTTTTACATGCATCATAGCATCATTCGACAAATTAACACGTAAAGCACGATATGAAGGACCCTTATATCCATGACCCATGCTAGCTATTTTGTTGATAGCAAGTTGGTAAAATGGAGAATTAACAACATTTATAGGAATGCAAGCATCATAAAACTATAAAGCAATAGCCATATCAGTATCATTCCACTTATCTTTACTTTGCATGCATGCTTGAATACTAGGTTGAGTAGGATCACTTACACCTCTTTTAAAATATGAATTAATAGCATCATTAGTCTTTCTCTTTCTTTTTGAAGCCATATTTGCTGGAGCAGAAATTTCTTGGATATCATCACCTTCAACTACATAATCACTACTTCTGTATGAACTCATAACATCAAATGACCCTCTTTTTTCTTTGGCTCTTTGGAGGTTCTCATCCAATGATCCTTTGATTTGAAATCGAACATATGCTGGCACCTTTTTGCATATATCAACATTTCCTCGAGTTCTTGAAAGATGTTGCTTCATCCTATTTATGCCTGCTCCAGCAATTTGTTTTTGACAAAACCCACATATTAAAATCTTTTTGCCATTTGAATTTACTCCTTCAGTTACATATCTCCATGTCAGATCTTTTTTTTTTTTTGTCTAATGGAACGTTCTAATTCTAAACTAGCATTTTGCGTAAATTGCATTTCAGATGATGGTGTACTTAATTCCATAAGCTAAAATAAAATAATTATAAAAATTTAATTAAATAAAAATAATATAATAAAATACATAATTTATTTATTAAATATAAAACCGCATGATAAATATATGATGAATATTTATCAATGTAAATCTATATGCAAAAATAACTTATAAACACAGTAATCATAATAAAAAAAGCCAATGCAGTAATCATAATCTATTATGTTGTATGTGATCCTTGAAAAATCCAATAACTTATTCTTCCGTAACAAAGAATTATATATATATATTCTGTACCAAAAGAAGAATTATATATTGTTTATTGAAGTTTATATACATGTTATAATATAAAGAATATATTTTTTTATTGTAGTATATATTGTTTATCTAATATATTACCTTATGTTTCGGATAAAAAATTGAATTAAAGATCAAGCCTGTTTTTTGACTTTTGAAAGATTGCTTTGTTTGGCTTTTTTTTTCCTTTGCTTCATGAAGATCAAGAAATATATATAAATAATTTATTCATGTGTTGAACATGATGTTAAGAAACATACATAAAAAGATGATGCTTTAACTTTAACATTAAAATAATCAATTTACCTCTCAGATAGAAGAAAAATCTGACGGCCAAAAACTTGTAAAGTATTTAGTTCTACTGTAGTTAGAATTTTAAATTAGATTTTTCTTAAAACTTGTGTAGTCAAGTCTTATTGAAAAGACTGACCAAAAGTTCATTTAGCTTATTTTATTTATAAAATCAGGTCAAATCGGTTTAAACTAGTTCATCAGGTTTAAACCAATTTGATGGTTTTAAGTGGTTTTTTAATAAATTAGATTTTTTATGTATTTCAAGCTGGATCAGTGACCAATTTCAGGTTAGACCTATCCGACCAGCCGATCCGGTCTTGTTTTCAAAACATTGGTTAAGATACTTTATAGTTTATATTAGACAAGGATAAAACCGACTGTTTACATATGTCAAAATTAATTGAAATCTTACTATTCTAAGAAATAAGTCCTTCGTTATATTGGTTATGATTTCTATTACATTTTAAGTTAATAATATGAACTTATAAATATTTTAAAAAATAAAATAGAATCACATGCGATGTTGCAGGCATTTTTATTTTTTGAATTTTATGATAATTTTGAATAAATATTTATTTATCTATAATTGTAAAAAATAAAATTAATATATATCAATAAGAGATTTATAACACCGTAATATTATTTTAATATTTTATATAAATAATAAAAACTATTTTTTTAAATAAATGAACTCAACACTATCAATAACGAATAAAAAATATTTACATCAAAAATCAAAAGAACAACACCAACGAATCTAAGATAATAATTTGATAATAATTGAAATAGTACCCAAAGTGATTTTAGATCAACTAAAAAATTTTCTTGTATATTAACTGCTTGATTTATTATTACATTAATAGTAAGATTGGTATTCTAGAGAAGTTACATTAACAAAAACATACCTTAATTAATGAATTGTATACATATAATTATAAAAAACTTCATTTGTATATTAACTACTTAATTTTATAAATTCTATCTCATATACTACCCATTATATATATTGTAATATTCTAAATATATAAATAATATAAATATAAATAATAAAATAATATAACATTATAAAATAATAATAATAAAGAAAAAGAAAAGAAATAGAAGAGAAGACGGAGAAAAGAAGAGAAGACAAGAGAAAGAGAGAGGGGGAGGAAGCGTCAGTCTAAAAAGTCTTCGATTTATTATTGTTCGATGATTGAAATTCGATACGTACCAGATAGAAGGAACCACTGCTGGACGATGCTTCAAAAGCTATTGGACTAGCCTCCAACGGCCGCTGGAGTAGCCGCCACTCGCAGCCCAAAGCTGGTCTTCACTGTACCGCTGGCAACAGCTTCCAACAGGCTTTTCATCCATTTTTTGGCCTCCTTTCCCGGCAATTCAGGTACAGTTGAGTTCCTCTCCTCCCAAGCTTCATTTTGAGTTTGATAGTTTTTCTAGCGAGATTCCAAAGATTGAGGGAGAGCGATATACTTTTTTAGAATCATCTTTTTGAGATGAACACTTGGATACCTAATTTGCTATCAGAATCTTCCAAAGAACCAATGAGAATTTTTTACAGAATATATCACGCATTAAATATTTATTTTTATCGAGCATGAAATTATAAAGTTATGAGACTGGTAATTAGGAATTCTAAAGACAAATTTTAATTTATTAAATTAATTAAGTAATGCTAATTATGTTAATTATCTATATTTCAGGGATCAAATTATGGATAAATTATATTAATTATTCAGTCAAATTTTAAATTATAAAATATTTAATTTGAGAGTCTGAATTTTATTATCGTAATATTTTTATGGTATTATATTTTGTACACCGTTCAACATTAAACTCCACCGCTCCAGGGTCGAGCAATTGACTGAGTCAAGTTTCTTCGCCTAAACTATGAGTGATACTTTATAATGTATTTTCATGTATTTCATGCATTCGCATTTAAATATATGTATATGTATTTTACTAATTTTATGCATTATTTAGAACTTTAGAATTTCAGCATTTGTCTATGCTCATGCATTTATGTGATAATTATGATTTGTGATTGTTGGATAGAATTAGGATGATATGGGACCACATAGGATGTGACTGGATTATGACAAAATAAAGATGTTATGGTATTACAATGATAAGCTTAGGACTGGCATGACTGCAGGGATATTCTCATGCTCAGTGCTGCTTGTCGGTCGGCTAACGCTGTTTGGCTTAAGTTGTGATGGCGGACCCTATATGTATTGGATTTTAAGAGACCACACTGGAAGAAGAGAGCCAAATATGGGGATTGGCTCCCCAATTTGAGGTTTAGAGTGGCTCTTGTGGACTAAATTCCATCCTTAGGTGATTAGTTGTTGTTTGTATATTTGGCACGATGTATGAGCATATTCATAATAATGTTATTATAAAACTAAGGCAAGTCACCATGTTGGTATATTAAACGGTATAATTCACCGAGTTGAGATGCTCATCCTTGTCTCACTATATTTTTTTTCAGGTTTCCAGGGAGAGCATTTGCAATATTTTATTCAGTAACACAACTTTCCTTCCCCAGCAGTGAAATCTATGTATGAATTACTCAGATATATAGTTTATTTCTTATTTTACTGAAATTCTACTTTAGAGACTCTGTAATTTTAAATTGTTGAGAAATTATGACTTGCTATTGTATTTGAATGATTGAGGTGATAATTTAGAAATTTATGTTATTATGTTTAATCAGGCTGATTGAGGGGTCTGGTACCTCAAGTTTCTCGCCCCTTAGTGCCAATCACGTGCCCTTAGGATCAGGTCATGACAAAGTTGGTATCAGAGCTTTTGGTTTCTTTCCCTTAGGAAATAAGATTTACGAAGTATAGGGTCCTTACATGTCTCTTCATGTTTTCTTTGTTTTCCATATATGCGGCATTTTTTTATTTTTGTCGAGTCAGTCTATTTTTCATTCATTACCTTCACATAATTGTATATTTGTATATTGACATATCCTATTTGATTAAAATTTCTTTATTTCTTTTTAGTGAAATGAGTAAGCGTATAACTAGAGCTAGTACTAGAGCTCGAGCAGCTGCTAGAGAGCAAGCTTTTTTAGATGAAGAAGGTTCTACAATCCCGAGCGAAGCTGGCCCTAGTAGTCGGGCCAGACGTAGATAAGCTAGGGAAGAGGCCCCTACATGTGTGGAAGATATGCTAACAAGGTTTCAAAGGATCATGGCTGAAATGACTCGGGTTGTTCCTTAAGTGGCCCCAACTATAACACCTATACAAGTATCCCCAAAGGATTAACCGACTTTTTCTGGTGATGTGGAGTAGGCTTATGATTTCCTTGATAACATTCGAGAGATTTGTATGGAGTTGGAATGTACAAATACCAGATCTATCTATTTACTTGGTCGAAGGTTAGAGGGTCCTGCACAGGTGTATTATAAGGACTACATATGACCCTGATACCAAGAGATGACTTGGGAGGATTTTTGAAGGGAGTTTTTAGCTTGGTTTGTTCCCTCGAAATTTATGCATCAAAAAATAATAGAACTAGAGAGTTTAAGGAAGGATGAGTATACATTAGTGGCAGAGTTTACCACCAAGTTTTTTATGATTGTGTAGGTTTGTTCCCACTATAGTAGCGGATGATCAGCTTAAAAAGTTATGATATGTCAGAGCCTTGGGTGATGACTATTGGTACCTTTCAGATGAGCACTTATAATTTAGAGTCACAGAGTTCCTTTAAATATAAGGGCAAGACTAAGGGTGGCTCCAGACATGGTCAAGGTTATAGTGGTAATAGTGGGGGCTTCAGCTATAGTGGATCAAGTTCTGGTTCCAACACTTCTACCTGTGCTAAATGTGATAAAGCCCAACAGGGCCAATGTATGCATGGATTGAATGCTTGCTTTATATGTGGCCAACCAAGTTATTTTGCTAGGGATTGCCCCCTTATTAAGAGGACAGAGAGTTCATAATCAAGGGTACACCTAGGGTTCCATGCCTAGTGTGGGCCAACCTATACAAACATCTTTTTCATCTCAGTCTAAGGGACGAATGAGTTACCAATAGGGCTGTGTCAGAGCTCAGGGTATTCAGGCAGATATCATAATCAGGGACAGGCTCGAGTTTTCACTCTTACCCATTATGATGCTCAAGCTTCTAATATAGTGGTGGCAGGTAAGCTTTATATATGTTCTTTTGAGGCACATGTGTTAATAGATTCAAGTGCTACACACTCCTCTGTGTCCCATAGATTTGCAGTAAAACTTGGTGTAATACCCACTAGTTTGGAGTGTCCTTTATATGTTGCAACTCATATGAGTGATTCCTTATTGGTAGACACAACCTTTTTGTCTTATCCAATTCTAGTAAAGGAAAGAATTTTACCTGTTGATTCAATTCTCCTCGATGCTATGGATTTTGATGTAATTCTTGGTATGGATTGGTTGTCAATCCATGATGCTACTTTTGATTATCACAAAAAGGAAGTTATCTTTCAAATACCAAGTGAAGCAGGATTTCTTTTATGGGGAACGGGAGTACTACCCCATGTGGATTTATTTCAGCAATCAACGCTAGAAAGATATTGTATCATGGTTGGAAAGGGTATTTGGCAATTGTTAACGATGTTTCTGCGAACGTTGAAATTTAATGAATGTACCAGTGGTGAATAAGTTTCCAGATATTTTCCATGAAGAGCTCCTAGGATTGCCTCCTGAAAAAGAGATTGAGTTCTACATCAATGTAGTTCCTGGTATGAATCCCATATTTATGCCACCTTATAAAATGACAGTTGTAGAGTTGAAGAAACTCAAAGAACAATTGCAAGATCTTTTAGATAAGGGATTCATTTAACCTAGTACTTTACCTTGGGGTGCTCCTATGTTATTTGTGAAGAAGAAGTATGGTACCGTACATCTCTGCATCGATACAGATAGTTGAATAAGGTTACAGTAAAAAATAACTATCCTCTTCCTAGAATTGATGACTTGTTTGACCAACTTCAGGGTGCTTAATGTTTTTCCAAGATTGATCTATGTTCGGCGTACCATCAGTTGAGGATCGGGAAGGAGGATATACCCAAAACAACAACTCTGTATGTCATTATGAGTTTCTCATAATATCTTTTGGGCTCACTAATACACCAGCCATGTCCATGAATTTAATGAACAAACTGTTTAAGCCATTCTTGGATCGTTTTGTCATCATGTTTATTGATGATATCATGGTATATTCAATGTTGCCAGCAGAACATACACAACATTTGAGAATGGTTTTTCATACTCTAAGTAATCATCAGTTGTATGGTAAGTTTTTCAATTGTGAATTTTGGCTAGATAATGTGAGCCTTTTGGGACACTTTGTTACTGAGGATGACATTATGGTAGACCTTAAAAAAGTTGAAGCTATTATAAATTGGTTGCAGCCTACAACTATTACTGAGGTTTGTTGTTTTATATGCCTGACGGGGTATTATCATCACTTCATTTAAGATTTCTCAAAGATAGCTACTCCTTTAACTCGGTTAACTCACAAGAATGTTAAGTTTGTATGGACTAAAACATGCAAAAAAATTTTACAAAAACTGAAGGATTATCTTACTTCTGCTCCAGTGTTAGCCTTACTTTCTAGGATGGGTGGTTACACTATTTATTGTGATGCTTCTAGTATTGGTCTTGGGTGTGTGTTGATGCAACATGGCAGAGTAATTGCTTATGCTTCTTGTCAATTGAAGAAACATGAGCAGAATTATCCTACCCATGACCTAGAAATGGCAATAGTAATTTTTACACTGAAAATTTGGAAGCATTACTTATATGATGAAACTTGTGAATATACATAGATCACAAAAGTTTGAAGTATATTTTTTTTTATCAGAGAGAGTTAAATATGAGGTAAAGAAGGTGGATGGAACTTCTGAAGGATTACGATTGCACTATCCTTTATCATCTTGGTAAAGCAAATATAGTGGCTGATGCATTAAGTAGAAAATCTTTTGGTAGTCTAGGTCACATTACTATGGAAAGACAACTTGTTATTAAAGAGTTGATAGAGCTATTTGATGAGGGGCTACAGCTTGAAATGAATAATTCAGGTGTATTACTGGCACATTTTTAGGTTCGTTCAATACTTGTAGAGTGAATCAAGGTGGCTTAGAGACGAGAACCATAATTATGCAGAGTTATGGAAGAAGTACAAGATGGTAACTTTAAGGAATTCGTGATTGATGACAAAGGTGTACTTCGACATGGTTCCTGGTTATGTGTTCAGATGTAGATAATTTGAGAAAGAAGATATTGGAAGAGGCACAACTTGCAGGTTATAATGTAATCTAGGGTCCACCAAGATGTATCAAGATCTAAAAGGTATATATTGGTGGAATGGCATGAAGAAAGATACTGTTGAGTTTGTTTCTAGATGCCTCACTTGTCAACAAGTAAAGTTAGAGCATCAAAAGCCTTTCGGGTGTTGCAGTCACTCCCTTTCCCTAAGTGGAAGTGGGAAATGATTACCATGAACTTTGTGACTCGATTACCTAAAACCACTTTGGGCATGATTCCATATGGGTTATTGTAGATTGATTGACCAAGTCAGGACATTTTATTCTAGTAGAGGTAAACTATTCTATGGTAAAGTATGCTTAGTTGTATGTGGAAAAGATAGTTTGTCTTCATGGAGTTTCGGTCTCTATCATGTCAAATAGAGGGCCCTAGTTCACTTCTAAATTTTGAAAATAATTGCAAGATGTTCTGGATACAAGGTTAGATTTCAGTACAACCTTTTACCCTCAAATTGATAGCCAATCGAGAGGACTATTCAAACCTTGGAGGATATGCTTCAAATATGTGTGCTTGATTTTGGGAGCCATTGGGATTTAATAATAACTTTCATGCTAGCATCGAGATGGCACCTTATAAGGCTCTTTATGGTGGAAAACGTAGATCTCCAATTTGCTGGGAAGAAGTTGGAGAGAGACAACTGGCAGGACTTGACCTAGTCCAAATCACTTATGAGAAAATTCTCATCATTTAAGAATGATTAAAAATTACAGCTATTCGTCAGAAGAGTTATGCAGACCCTAGATGTAGAGATGTGTCTTTCAATGTGGGTGGCCTAGTATTCTTAAAGGTCTCTCCTATAAGAGGAGTGATGAGATTTAGTAAGAAGGATAAGTTGGCACCAATGTACATCAGACCTTACATGATCATTGAGAGTTGGAGCAGTTGTACATCGATTGAACTTGTCATATGATCTTTCTCAGGTCCATCCGCTGTTCCATATCTCAATATTGAGAAAGTATATTATAGATCCTTCACACATATTGCAACCATAAGAAGTTCAGATTTGAGAGAATCTTTCTTATGAAGAGGCTTCTGTAGCCATTATGGACTCTCAGATTCAAAGACTCACTCCAAGGAAATTCTTATGGTGAAAGTGCAGTGGCAAAATCATACTACCAAAGAGTGTACGTGAGAAACAAAAGCTGATATGAGAGATAAATATTCATATTTATTTTGTAATTAAAAATCCACTAGTTGCACGTTAGTTAACTTTTGCATAATTATATTTGTTATGGATCATCCACTACCCTATTAAATTCGAGGATGAGTTTATCTAAAGGAGGGAAATTGTAATATTCTAAATATATATAAAATAAAATAAAATAATAAAATAATAATGATAATGATAATAATAGTAAAGAAAAGAAGAAGAAATGGAAGAAAAGAAAGAGAAGACAGAGGAAAGAAGAGAATAGAAAAGAGAGAGAGAGAGAGTTCTAGAAAAAGAGAGAGGGGGAGGGAGCATCAGTCGAAAAGTCTTCGATCTATCACCGTCCGGTGATCAAAATTCAACACATGCCAAATCAGAGGGACCGCCCCTCGAACGATGCTTCGAACGCCACTGGGCTCGCCTCCAACAACCACCATATATTTTACAATTTTTTTCCTTTCTTTCAATTTAAATTTATATTTTTTATTATTAAATTTTAGATTTATATTATAATTTAATAAAATAATTTCTATCTTAAGGATTTCGGAATCCTTGGATTTTCATAAGCTTTGAATTTTAATTGGTCCTCTAGTACTCAAATCAAATTTTTGAATTTTAATTGGTCCTCTAGTACTCAAATCAAATTTATGTTCTTTCAAAATCTGATTTTTATCTTTTCTTGCATGAATCGAGAACCACATATGATGCTCTTAAAATATTTGCTTCTTTCATCTTAACACTTGGCCACTATTATATTATTTTATTATGACCTAATTCATGCATTATTTTTTTTTATAATTTAATATAATCATTATCTAACCCACCATTATCACTATTTTTTCCTACATTCCCTATCCTATTGTTAAATATTTGTCACCTTCCACCACACTTGTTTTCTTATTAAACTTTTATCAAAAACACTTGTTAGTGCTTTGCTTTATTAGTGCTATGATTTATTTTGTCATCTTTTAATAACTGTTAAGCCACCATACCACTAGGTGATATGTGTTTTACTATTTATGATTTATATGCATTTTATGAAGTTGGTCTCTTACCCCATCTCCACCTATCTTCTCAAACTCAATTCATTGTCATTTTTTTAATTAATTCATTTGTCCTTTTTGGCCAATTTACATTGGTTAATTATTTAACAAATTTTCTTCTTCTTCTTCTTCTTCTTCTTCTTCTTATGTTTTAACCTTCCAAATTTGTTTACATATTATTTAAGTCTTCTTATCATAAAATTTTAATGAAGCCAATCTTATTTTGACTTGCCCTTGTAATTGGCTAGTTAATTCCATTTATTTCACCTTTTGCCCATATATGTGTATATATTTTTCTAATTAGAATTTCTTTTCTAAATAAATATTACAACATACCTTATAGTTGTGACCTAATTTGGGTCGGGGTATTACAAATTAAGTTTAACTTTCTTCATATAATTTTTATATCTAGATCTTATCTTAAATATAAATTTTGAATCATCTAATTTGGATTTACGAATCAAAAGATAAGCAACTTAAATCAACATCTGTCCAAAAATAAAATTTAAGTTCACCATATACAGGGCAATTTTAGTGAATTGAATTCAAAACCCAATTTGGGTATGACATAACTAGAATTTGCAAATTTACTTCATGAGATTTGTTTCTTGGATCTTAACTTTCTATAGGATCAAGAATCACTCAATTTGGGGCTCTTTATGATGAATTACACGCATTTGAAGTTGGACTATTCAATAATTTAATTTCACCAATTCCAGATTTTGTGTTAACATTTCTAGCAATTTTTTATTATCTGTTACATTTGTTCTCTGAGAAATATTTCTTCATAAAAGTTATAATATTATGTCTTAACTTTCTGATCAAGAATCTCTTAATTTGGAGCTCTCTAGGGTGAATTACACTCATTTTAATCTGGATTGTTTAAGGTCGAATTTCATCAGTTCTAGATTTTCAAATGAAAAATTATAGCAATTTTTAGATCAATTATAGATATTTTTTAGAAAACATTTCTTCATGAAAGTTCTAGGCTTATTTCTTAGCTTTCATTTGGCATAAGTTTTATATAATTTGGAGCTCTAGATTGCAAGTTATGAACTTAAAAACAACCACTATTCAAAATGCTCTGCAAAAATTTCAGATTTTCAAAATATGATAAATCTAAATATCAACTCACCAATTAATTATTCCACCATTTACACATATCAAACATTTAAAATTCATAACTTTTTTTTAGAAAATATTATTAATTTTTTAGAAATCAAACACAGCTTAAAATCCTAAAACTAACATAAACATGATTAAAAGAAAAGAAGAGATTAAGTGTGCACAAACTTATTTAAAATTTTTAGATCTTTTAAAACTCTTCACGAGACCTACTTCACCTGCTTTCCTTTTTCTTTCTTCTTACTAACATCTTCAAAGAAACAAAAATGGATTTTTTTTTCCATCAATCTCAAATAAATTTTTCATATGCTCATGCGATGAGAAGAAAAAATGAAAAAAAAATCTTATTCTTTCACTTACCTAGAATTTTCATTACTTGATTACTATTTGACCATCTGTTAAACCATAAAAATCTCTTGATCAAATCAAGTTCTTTTAATAAAACTTAATTTTTATTATAGAGGTATTGGATAAAAGAAATCAAGTAAAAATATTAGGGGATTTGAGCTTGGTTGAGGAAGAATAGAGAGTTTAAGAGGAAATGACGGTTTGCGGCTGAGAAGAGAAGAAGAAGATGATGATGGTCATATATAGGTTTTTCACTAATAATAATAATAATTGTCTATTTTATTAACTTAATTAATTTTAACTAATTTAATTAATTTAGTCAAAGTTTGACATTTTTTAAGTAATTTATTCAAATTTATCTTTCTAGTGAGTTACTATTTATTTTTTTTTAAAAAATTACAATATCTCCATGTGACACCTTTATACCCTATATACGTACAATATATATAATATATATAAAATAGACATATAAAATATAAGAGTGCCATAAAAGTTATCTATAGAAACCCCATTTTAGTATTAAAGATAATTATAAATTTATAAAAGAAAATTTATAAAAAAATTCGCCTGAGTTTTGTCTGTATTTGAAATAAATTCTAAAATCAATATCACACAACTTGCAATAGAAATGCACTCCCAAAATATAAATTTGAATCAAGTCTAACACTCCTTTAGATATCATCAACCATTTTATTCTAAAAGCACTTTGCATGAATTTACATCCAAAAGTATCATAATTAGAATACACCACCCATCACAAGTACATGTACATATATAATATTTTCCAAAACAAATTTAATATACAAATGATATTTTTACTATTCAAAACCCGAATTACACAGTAACATAAATTATACATGAGTGCAACACTATTCAAGTTAGTCTTGTGGCAACATCCTCCCTTCAAACTCAATCTTAGGACCTAGTCCTGCTCAAGTCTATCAGAACTCTCCCGTACTGCACTTCTATCTCCTTCGCGATATATTTCAGTCGCGCTAAATCCGAAAGCCTAGTGGTATATATTTTGATAATAATAAAAATTTTAATAAAAACTAATATATATATTTTCATGGCACACACAGTGCTTATGCCACCAATGCAATTCACACTAAAGCATCATAATATCATCATCAAACAATACCCATTATATACTCTTTATTATATATAACACTTTTATGTTAATTTAACTACCATACTCAGTTAAATAGTTCTCCATCTTATAAATTTCATAAACATAACACATCAACACACATTGGGCTCAATAAGTCCCTACACTAAATATAGGTTTCAAAAGATTGATTTGGCCCTATCGTGACCCAAAGGTCTAATATCGGGGATCTGATACCCAAACGTCTACTACCTAAAGACGTGTCCTTTATCAACACTAGGGATTTGAGTGTCAAATATCGCCTGAAGGCATATCCCATAATGGCATTAGCATGTCTCGCCTTAAGGTGTAATTATAAATATGATACCAGCATATCTCGCCTAGTGGCGTAATAAACGTCATGATGTATTGTTGGCATACTAACTCGATTGTACCAACATCAATCTTCTGAAAAGTAATTTTCTAGAGCTAACAAACACACATTGTCATATCCCATTTACATATTCTCATCTCTTTTGTCATTTTCATATTTCTCATTCACAATTATCACTTCTCTTCTATAATTTCCACATATTTCTCATGATTACACTCACAACATGATTCATTTTCACATTTTACATATCACATTGCATAAAATATTATTAAATTCAACCAGCACACACATTTATGCATATACTTTAAAGAATATCCACATTCTTTAAAGTATGATAATATGGATGATGTCAAATATGTACATTCAATTTAAATATTAATAAAGTATGTACCGACCTTTCTTTACTTCAAAATTCAATACAATAACACTTTCCAAGCCCAAATCCTATTAGCCTTAAGCTCCACCACTTGTACCAATTTGACCTAAATACACATAAACCAAATAAAAAGCCAAATTATTTAATTAGAATAATTTATATACTCATTTTATACAAAGTAACTATTAGTTTTATAATTTCTACCAAACTTCTATGAAAACCTTAATTTTCCCCTTACTACCTTTTCTAAACTTCACCATAGCTAACTTATTTCCATCATATAACTATAAAATCATAACGTTTACATCAAAATAGCATCAAAACAATCCATTTCAACAATTATAAATATTTTCATAAAAAAATATCCAACCCTAAAACTTAATTCCACCATACAAGCTCACTTTAATCAACTAACTACTAAATCATCTTTTATTCATCATATTAGCTTTATATCCATCCATTTTAACAATTAAAATCAATTTCTCTCTCTAATAAAGTTATACATAACCTTAAAAATTCAAGAAATAAGCTTAAAAGGGAAGAAACTTACTTCAAACCTTATTTAATCTTCAAAATCACCTTGAATCCTATGAAATCCTTATGAAATTTGGTGTTAATGAACCAAAAATTCTCCTCTTTCTCTCCAAGAAAATTGGCCAAAGGAAGAAGAAGAAGAAGAAGACTTTCTAATTTGCTTACTTCTTTTTCCATCCACATATATATATATTTAATTAATTTATTTATTTATTAATATAACATTTATATATTTTTAATATTTTTCTTCCTATCCAAAATTAATTTTAATTTCTTTTTTAATATTAAATATGTATTTAACTTTTTAACTTTTTATCTTTTTAACTTTTTACCATTCTTTGTCTTTTAGTGAAATTGTATATATTATGTATGTACCATCTATACATTAGGTATATACCATACATATCCCTCTTCTAATATATTATTTAACCCTCTATATTAATTATTTAATTGTACTTAAAATTGTGTATGTTACAATCCGTATCTTAATTTATTTTTTTCTTTTCTTTTAATAATTTTTTTAAAGTTATACTTAGTCATTGAGTTTAATTTGAACTATTTTCTTAATTAGAAATTTTTGGGATGTTACATTGATAGTGCTCGAGACATTGAATTTACCTTGGAAGAAGGGAAAAATGGATCTAGAGGACCTACTCGACAGCGAGGTTAAGGCACTCATTATTTTTTTTATTGTAGTGGTACTTTTCACATGGGCACTCATACTTCAAAGCCACAGAGTTCATTTAGCATATGGGTGAGGCTAAAGCTGGTTTTAGACATGGTCAAGGTTATAGTAATAGTTGCAGGATGGAGTCAGAGTCAGAGGTCAGGGTATTCAAGCAGAGACCAGAATCAGAGACAGACTCAAGTTTTTACCCTTACCCACCAGGATGTTCAAGCTTCTAATGCAGTAATGGCAAGTAATCTTTTTATATATTCTTTAAAGTCACACATGTTGATGGATCTGGGTGCTATGTACTCATTTGTGTCCCTTAGATTTATAGTAAAACTAAACATAATACATACCAGTTTAGAGTGTCCTTTATCTATTACAGCTCCTATGATCGATTCCTTGTTAGTAGATACAATTTTTTTATCTTGTCCAGTACTAGTAGAGGGAAGAATTATACTTATTGATCTAATTTTTCTCAATGTGATAGATTTTGATGTAATTCTTCATATGCATTGGCTGTTAATTCATTATGCCACCCTTGATTGTCACAACAAGGTGGCCATCTTTCGAATACCGGGTCATTCAAGATTTTCCTTTAAAGGGGACAGAAGTACTGCCTCATATAGCTTTATCTCAACCATTAGTGTTAGAAAGATGTTGCATCATGGTTGTTAAGGATATTTAACAATCATCATGATGTCTCTATATATGTTGAAATTTTAAGAAATGTGTCAGTGGTGAATGAATTTCCAAATATTTTTCCTGAAGACCTTACAGAATTGCCTCTTAAAAGAGAGAGAGAATTTTATATCAATGCCATTTCTATCATAAATCTCATATCTATGCTACCTTATAGGATGACCCCTACAGAGTTGAAGGAACTCAAAGGACAAGCACACGATCTTTTAGATAAGGGATTAATCTAATCTAGTACTTCGCTTTGGGGAACTCTTATGTTATTGATGAAGAAGAAGGATGGTATTATATGTCTTTGCATTGATTGTAGGCATTGAACAAGGCTATAGTAAAGAATAAGTATCCCTTTCCCAGAATTAATGGCTTATTCGACCATTTTTAAGGTGCTCATTATTTTTTTGAAATTGATCTTCTTTCGAGGAATCGTCATTTAAGGATCAGGAGAGAAGATATAACTAAAACATGACATTTTGAACTCAATATGGACATTATGAGTTTCTTGTAATGTCTTTTAGACTCACTAATGCATCAACTGTGTTCATGGATTTAATGAACAAGGTGTTCAAACCGTTCTTAGATCATTTTGTTATTGTATTTATTGATGATATCCTAGTATATTTAAGGTTATCAATAGAACATGCACAACATTTAAGAATGGTTTTACAAACTCTAAGGAATCATTAGTTGTATGCTAAGTTTTCAAAGTGTGAATTTTTGTTATATAGTCTGACCTTTTTAGGACATGTTGTTACTAAAGATGGTATTATGGTGGATTCTAAAAAGGTTGAAGCTGTTATAAATTATTTACAACCTACAACTATTATCGAGATTCGTAGTTTTTTGGGATTGGCAAGATATTACCATTTTGTTGAGGATTTCTCGAGGATAGCATCTCTTTTAACTTGGCTAACTCATAAGCATGCCAAGTTTTTATGGACTAAGCATGTGAGGATAGTTTCTAGAAGTTAAAAGATTTTCTTACTTCTGCTCTAGTGTTAGCCTTGCCTTCTGGAATGGGTGGTTACACCATTTACTTTGATGCTTTTAAAGTTAGTCTTGGGTGTGTATTAATGCAACATGGCAAAGTAATTGCTTATGCCTCTCGCCAATTGAAGAAACATGAACAGAATTATCCTACCCATGATTTGAAGATGGCAGTATTAATCTTTGTACTAAAAATTTAGAGACATTACTTGTATGATGAAACCTGTGAAGTATACACATATTATAAAAACTTGAAGTATGTATTTAATTAGGGATTTAAATATGAGACAAAGAAGATGGATGGAACTTCTGAAAGATTATGATTACACTATCCTTTATCATCCGAGTAAAGTAAATATAATGGCCGATGCTATAAGTAGAAAGTCTTCTGGTAGACTAGCTCATATTGTGCTGGAAGGTGACCCATTATTAAGGAGTTGATAGAGTTGTTTGATGAAAGGTTACAACTTGAAGCGAATGACTCGGCTGTACTATTGGCACACTTCCAAGTTCGCTCAATACTAATGGAGTGAATTAAGGTGGCTTAGAGACGGCACCTATAATTATGCAAAGAAGTGCAAAATGGTAACTATAAGGCCTTCATGATTGATTAAAAAGGTGTACTTCGATATGGTTCACGGTTATGTGTTTTAGATGTAGATAATTTGAGAAAGGAGATATTGGAAGAGGCGCACCTTGCAGCTTACAATGTGCATCCATGTTCCACCAAGATGTATTGAGATCTAAAAGGTATATACTGGTGGAATGACATGAAAAAAGATATCGTAAAGTATGTTTCTAGATGCCTCATGTGTGAATAGGTAAAGTTAGAGCATCAAAATCTTTTGGGTTATTGCAGCCACTCCCTATCCTTGAGTAGAAGTGAGAAAGGATTACCATGGACTTTGTGATAGGATTGCCTAAAACTACTTCATGTTATGATTCCATATGGTTTATCATATGATTGACTAAGTCAGCACATTTTATTCCTATAAAAGTAAATTATTTTGTGGCTAAGTTTGCTAAACTGTATGCGAAGAAGATAATTTGTCTACATGGAGTCCCAGTTTTCTTTGTGTCAAATAGAGGACCCAAGTTCACTTATGGATTTTGGAAATCATTATAAGATGCTTTGGGTATAAGGTTAGATTTTAGTATAGCTTTTCACTCTTAAACTGATGGGCAATCCGAGAGGACTATCCAAACCCTAGAGGATATGCTTCGGATGTGTGTGCTTGATTTTGGGAGTCATTAGGATTTGTATCTACCATTAATCGAGTTTCCTTATGATAATAGTTACCATGCTAGCATTAAGATGACAGCTTATGAGGCTTTTTATGGTGGGAAATGTAGATCTCCAATCTGTTGGGAAGAAGTTAGGGAGAGACAACTGGCAGGACCTAACTTGGTCTAAATCACTTTTGAGAAAATTCTCGTTATTCAAGAATGACTAAAAATTGCAGCTAGTCTCTAAGAGAGTTATATAGACCCTAAACATAGAGATCTGTCTTTCGAGGTGGGTGATTTAGTGTTCCTAAAAGTTTCTCTTTATGAGAGAGGTGATAAGATTTGGTAAGAAGGGCAAGTTGGCACCAAGATATATTGGACATTATATGATTATTGAAAGGGTTAGAGAAGTTGCGTATCGATGGAATTTTCCATAAGATCTCTTTCACGCTCGTCCAGTGTTTCATATCATGATGTTAAGAAAGTATATTCATGATCCTTCGCATATATTACAATCACAATAAGTTCAGATTTGTGAGAATCTTTATTATAAGGAGATTCCTGTAGCCCTTATGGACTCTCATATTCGAAAGTTATGCTCTAAGGAAATTCTTATGGTAAAAGTTTTGTGGTACAATCATACTATTAAAGAATATACTTAGGAAACAAAAACTGAGATGAGAGATAAATACCCATATTTATTTGTAACAAATTAAAACATCTCATGAATTGGAAAAAAATCATCAGTTAATTGCACGCTAGTCATCTTTCATATAATTAAGATTATGATAGGTTATTGATTACCCTATTAAATTGAAGGACCAATTTATTTTAACAGGAAGATTGTAACACCAATTAAATAATAATAATAATAATAATAATAATAATAATAATAATAATAATAATAATAATAATAATAATAATAGAAAATTGAGCGAGGAGATTGATTTTGGAATTTGAAAAAAGATGAAAGAATAGAGAGATTTGAAAGATGGAAAAAAAGTAGGAAAAGTTGATTAAAAATAATAAAATAATAATGTATAATATATAATATAATAATATATTTTAATTAATAAAATAAGCTGATGAGTTTTATTTAATTGATTGGGAAGTTAGGAAAAAGAAAAAGAAAAAGAGAAAGAGAGAGAGTGAGAGGAAATAGAGAAAAAGGCGAAAAAGGTAGAGAGGAGATAGAAAAAGGAAAGTCGAACCTTTAATCGGCTATATCTTCACCGTCAGACAAATTCAATGAGGGGTGATTCGATGCCAGCTAAATTTGGATGAAATCACACCTCTCATATGAAGTTGATGCCTTTACAGGCAATTTTTGTCTTATTCTGATCTTCTTTCATAGTGAGACAGGTACCAATGGATCTCCTCTTCCTAAGTTTTTATTTGATACCTTATTTATAATTTTTAAACTAACTTGAATTTTGACCAAAAGCAGACTAAGAAGGTAGTTTTCAATGTCGTTTTTGGCAAATTTTCGGTGAGTTAGGGAGAGAGAGACATATATTTTTAAACTCCTATCTCCGAGACAAATGTGTTGGTACTCAATTTACTATCAAATTTTTTCAATTAAATTTTTTAGTGAAACTCCTAAGAGAGACCGATGGATATTTTCAGTGAGACCTATTACTTGTCCCAGCATGAAAACTATAGAATTTTTTTTGGATAATAATTAAATTTTCAAAGTCCGATTTCAATTTAGTAAATTAATTGAATGATATTAATTATATCAGTTGTTTGTATTTTCGAGGACCAATTAAGAATAAATTATATTGAATTTTCAATCAAAATTTACGATCATAAAATAACTATTTCTAGAGTCTAAAATTATTATAGTAACATTTTATGATATTTTATTTCGTATACCGTTCAGTACTAAACCCTACCTCTCTCAGGCCAAGTTGTTAACTGAGTGGAGTTTCTCCACTTAAACTGCAAGTGATACTTTCTAATATATTTTCTTGTATTTTATGCATTCACATGTAATGTATGTATATTTATTTTTGTTATTATTATACATTACTTAGAATTTTAGAATTTCATGTATTTGCCTTTGATTACTCATTTATGTGATGAATATGATTTGTGCTTATTAGATAAAACGGGGATGATATGAGACCACATAGGATGTAATTTGGATTATAAGTATGAAATGATATGATTTTATGATGATAAGTTTATGACTGGCGTAATCGCAGGAGCTTGCTTATGCTCTACATTGCTTATCGGTCGAATATCACTGCTTGGCTAAGGTCATGATGGCAAACCATACGCGTATTAGATTCTAAGAGATCATGTTGGATGAAGAGAGCCAAATAAGGAGATTAGCTCCCTAATTTGAGGTTTAGAGTGGTTCTTATGGACCAATTTCAATCATTGGATGATCATTTGCTTTGTTGTATGTTTGGCATGATGCATGAGCATCTTTTAGATAGAATTAAATTAGAACACCAGGTTTGTATATTGGCTTGTATCACATACTAAGTTGAGCCCTTATCTCACTATTTTTTTCAGGTTACCCTGGTGAGTTTTTTAGAGTAGTTTATTTAATAATCATGCCTCTATTCCTCAGTAGCATAATCTATTTATGAATTTATTGAATATATGGTTTATTATGTATTGCACTATATTTGTACTTTAAAAACTCTGCAAATTTCATACTGTTGAATTTTAATAATTTGATATAGTATAGAATGATTGATGTGATGTTTTAGATATTCCTATAATTATAATAGTCTAAGCTAAGTGAAAGCTCTAAAGCCTTGTGTTTCCTGTCCCTTGGTGCCGATCATGTGCCTTTGGTTTGGATCGCGACACTAATGGCTTTTACTTTTAATCATTTTTTATTATTTTAATAAGTATATTATATAAAATTGATGTTTAAAGGTGGTAAATATTTAAATTAGTGCAAATATGATGGTGTTATCTTGGATTTGGACTGTAAGTGGGGGATTGTGTGCTGTGTATAGTTCCTTTCTTGAATCTTTCTTTGTTGTTTATTACAAGTGATGCCATTATATTTAAACCCCTTGTAACAGGCTATAAGTGCAAGCTTTACATGGTTTTTTAGACATTGCATATATAAATGATTATGGTTCACATAGCAGTATTTCTAAATCTATTTGCTATAATACAATCCATATGTTACTATTCTATCAATGATAAGAACAATGAACAAAAGAGTTTTGGATGAATTTTGAATTGAACTCATTTATTAAAATAAATAATCCATAAAAATTTAAAGCTTTAAAATCATGTCATTTACTTGTCTAATGACATGAAGTTTATTGACATATAATTATACGTGAAGTCTGTTGATAGTGAAACCTTAATAAAAGAGATTACAACAAAATGCACTTGGTGTGGGTCTCTGTGCATCTTCATTTTTCCATGATATTTGGGATCTTTGGTATAAGCTCTAGCAGCTTGACTCTCACAATATACTTTTACTGTTTCAATAGCGCCATTCGCCACCCCTAAATGATTCATGAACTGTTTCAACCAAATGGCTTCTAGCACTGCAACTGAAAAATGCTACAAACTCAACCTCTATTATGGATAATGTTATGCATAATTGTTTCTCACTATTTTAAGATATGGCCCCACCATTTAGTAAGAAAGTATATCAAAATTAATTTCATTTTCTATAATTAATTATAACCATTTTCTATAATCCTAGCTATAATAAAAATTAATTTTCAATATTAAATTATTAACAGTGATGATGTGAGAAAAGTGATTATTGTTGTCCCAAGATGGTAACCAAGAGGGGAGAGGTGAATTGGTTAATTTAAAAAAGTGACAAGAAACTAAAAAGAAATTGAAAGCAAGAAAAAGAAATGAGTAGAGTAAAGAAGAATAAGCACAAAATATTTATAGTTTTTCAGATTACCTTAATCCTACATCCACTTCCTTAATAACTAGTTAAGGTTCTACTAATCTTAAGTTTTTATAAGCTCAACTCTAACTTGATATTTTCACATGCTCACACCAAGCTTTTACAAGATTTGAGTATATTCCTCACAACCCTAACAAGAGTTTTACCCAAGCTCACTCTTAAAACCTAAGTGTTTCAAGTTTACACTAAACCTATAAGATGGTGCTTGATGCTCACACCCAATATTCGAGAATTACAAATTAAATTTTGATGCAAAATCTTGAAAGTTATTTAACTTGGCTATACGATTGCAAAAACTTATGAAATTTTGAAGTTCCTTGAGGTATTTATAGCCTTCAATACTTCAATTAACCATTGAGGTAGGTGTCAATATATTTGATTTTTGTCTCCTATCTTAATCAATGAGTAGAGAAACTTCATGGTTGGATTGCTTATGGTTCGGTCATACTTTTAGAAGTTCAATCGCACTTTTTAATTTTGTCATCCGCTCCACAACGGCTAGTACACGTGTCATTTGTATGATTGAGAGGTTGGATAATAATTATAAGATTTGAAATCCATTACCATAGTTCGGTTGTGAACATTTATGGTTTGGTCAGACTTTTGATGGTATGCTGAAAATATAGAAGTACCTTTGGACATGAAACTCTCTGGAGCTTTTCAGGATTTTAGCGAATTTGCATGGTCTGGTCGGCCAGAATCCCATCCAGTTGGACTTCTCATGATGCTTGAAAAAATTAGGAATACTTCTGGTAGTGAAACTCTCTGGACGTTTTCCTCAAAAATTCAAGCAAAGGTATAATTGGACTTTATGTTGGTTTGAGTAGACTTATGATGGTCCGGTGAAAATTTAAGAGTACTTTTGCCCATGAATCTTTCTATGTTATTTTTCTTGAATTCTTAGCAATGGTCCGATCGGGATTCTTCATGGTCCGATCAGACTTTGTGTAAATTCTCCAAAAACTAAGTTCATGCAAAATATAACTTGGTACAAATATTAGTTCTATTCAATTTGATTGTCTAAGATCAAAATATAGTAAATTAAGCCAATGTTTTGCCTAACAATTACAAGTTATAAAAATATTAAAGAAACACCTATTGACGTATTTATTCTAGCAAATAAATATTATAATGTGCCTTTCAGATTTGAAAAAATCTTGAAAGTAATATTTTTAGAAGAATCCAACCAAACATCAATAGAGGGACATGGGTCTGATATTGGAATTGAGGCATCTGCATCAGGTTTTAATTTTATTTTTTTAAAAGTTTCTTTTTCATTTTTATAATATCTTGAATAAATTTTAATGCTATTTTTAATTTTAAGTACTAGGAAAAGGAAAAATAGAGGTTCTACACATTGTATAAAAATTATTGCATTGAAAAAGGGAAAAAATTACATGTGGAATTTGATGAGGATCAACAGGCTATTGGAGAAAATTCAACATATTTTATATGATTTTTAGGACAAACGGTTCTAAATAGATCATGTTATCCATTGCAATTAAAGTAGTGGAAAGATCTTAAAGAACAAATTGACCATATGTAGGATATTATTAAGGTAAGGTGAAAAAATAAATTTAAAAATTATCATTTTATAGATACTTCTATAGTGTGCTTACTATTTTATGTTTTCTAATTTTAATAATACTCTTTTTTTAATTTTTCAAGGAGAACTTTATGTTTGAACAAATAAATGGGAAGGAGGTTATTATTGGTCATATGAATGCCATATATAAATATTATAGATATTAAAATGGAATAGACTAGAGAAATATTTTCTAATAATCTATTATAAGAACTTTATGCCAATTTATATATGTTTACATATATTTACAAGGAAAATAGATAGAATCTTGGCTGAAAATTTGCTTATCAATTTATCTAAATGAGGTAGGTCAACTATTGTTGTTTTGTAACACTTCCCCTCAAGTTGAAGCATAAATATTATCATACCCAGCTTGTTATAAAAATACTCAACCCGAGTCTCATTTAATACTTTTATGAAAATATCTCCAAGTTGCTCACAATAAATAGTTGACAAACATACAATATCTACATATCTATAGATACTTATAAACATCTATATAACATACATACAATATACACACAATATCCACATAATAAACGCGCAATATATACATAATATCTATACAATAAAATTTTAAAAATAAATTAAATTTTTTTTATTAATATATTTTTATATATTTTACTTTTTATATTATTTTTATAAATGTTATTTCTTATTTATAATCAAAATTAAAAATTTTCCTTTATAAAAAATAAAAACATTTTATGTATTGAAAATGTAATTTAAAATATTCTCTCTGTTCCACTTCAAGAGTCATGTAAGAAATTTTTTTTGTTCCACTTAAGTGTCACTTTAATAAATTCACAATAACATAATTATAAAGTTTCAAATTTGCATTTATTTATTACTCCATCCATCCTAAAATTATAGTTCCACTTTCATTTTTGGGCGTCCTAATATAGTAGTCCACTTCCTATTTTGAGATTTGAATATTATATATGTTTTCAATTGTGCCTCAATTAATTATCGTGTGCTATTAATGTTATGAAGGCTTTTTATATAAAATTGTTAATTTCTATTTTATAATCATTAATTAAGGAAGATGAATGATCATATAAAAAAATTTTTATTTCCATATCATTTCATTATAAGCCATTGAACTATTGGAACATACTTACACAACAATAATATAAACATAATTGAAATAAGAAAAATATTGCTCACCAAAAGTCATTTTCATTCAAAGTTACAAACAAAGTTGAAGATGCATATGAAAAAAAAAGTTGAAAATGCATATGAAGAGGAAAAAGTGAAGCAATGGCAAAATTTTGAACACTCTATTAAAATATGATGATGAAGAGAAACTGTAATGGCAAAAATTTTTAAATAGTAGTTTATTGAATTATATTGATGTAAAATTATGTATGATATTGAAAGAGACTTAGATATTTGAAGGAGAATGGAAATGGAGCTAGTTGAGTTCGTAGGGAGCTAAAAATTAAATCTGGATATTGATGATGTTGGTATTTTTGAAAGAAAAAAAAAACCTTAAACGGTACAATTTTTAGAAGTATTCTTTTACCTTAGAAATTGGGATTATATTAGAATGTAAGTAAGAAAAATGAATAATGGGTTAAAAATTAGATAAAGAAATTATATGTATGATTTTACGAAATCAAAAATCGAAGTTAGAAATAATTTAATAAAGTAAGTGTACCGAAGTTTCGGTATGAGCATCACACATTAAGAAACCTCTAAAAGCTACAAATAGATGGAGCTGAAAATTTCTTTTCCTTTCTTCTCCCTTAAAACTGACTCCACCATCATCTTCCATCAAAACATCATTTTTTTTCTTCCTTCTTCCATTAAATTGCATGAAAATCTGGAGAAACCTTTCATCTAACTTGAAATTTCAAGTAGAATTTTTAAAATCAGGTGAGATTATCATCAAATATTGAAATGAATTGTGAAAGAGAGAGGATGAACTTATTGAAAAGAGTTTTGTGTTTGTACATTAATAATTTACTATTATTTTATTTTCTATTATTATAGAAGTTGCTTAAGCTATCCAGATTGAATTTTTATTGTAATATTAAATGATTGAGTTTGGTAAGAAGAAGATGAAACATAGAACTAAATTGAAAGTAAAATTGAGCAATATATTAACCTTGAGTGATTTTAAGCTTGTTTGAGTAAGTTTCTAGTTAAAAATCTTATTTCTAATAATTTTTTATATTAAAGAGATCAACTTAGGGTTTTTGGCAAAACTAGGGTTTAGTGAAAGAAAAGGAATTGCTTTTTGAAACATTTGATTTTAAAGTTATAGTTGATTTAAAGAGATATATTTACATGATTTTGTCAAAAACGGTTTAAAGAATCTTTGAATTCATAAGATAGTGTATTGAGAAACACATTATGAAATGTTGAATTGAAGTGTACTATTATTAAAATTGATAAAATAATATTGTAATTGTGAAAGATTGATTGAATGTGTAATTAATCAAATTGCCCAACTCGTACTGTGTTTAAACATAATTGCGAATTGAATGGCTAGTTAGAGGGTAGACATCCTTATTGATACTAGACACTTTGTATCACCACTATTACTTGACATTATGTGTCACAACTGTTAATGGACACTTTGTGCAATTGCTATTACTGAGCCGTTGGCCATACTGATTGATCTACTAGACATTTACTTGTCATTACCGAACCCGCTATCCGAGTCTAAGATTTAAATGTATAGTGTGAGTGAGGGCAATGCGAATAAACTCTTTTAAGTTAAAATACAGTACCAAATAATGGATTCTCTAGTAATGTCATTGAATATACAGTTTAAATGAATCTTAGTAATATTTGGTATTTGAAAGATTAACAATATGAGTAGTTAAAGAATTGAAATAATTTTATAAGTTTTGTTTGTTGTCAATCCTTGCTTTCTAATATTCTTTATTTAAAACTTATGATAAATTGTTAGTACACAAGTACCATTAAGCTTTTGCTTAGCGTGTTAGACTTGTTGTTGACTCGCAAATAAACGAGATAAGTAGGATTTGCAGAGTGAGATTAGAGCATCAAGATCGACTGCATCTCAAAAGGTGGTTTAAAGAAATTTTGTATAAATACTTTCTTGTATTCACATAACAACACTGCAAACTTTGTATATTGATGAAAAGTTGTAATGTTAGCAACTGTGAGTTATTTTAAGACATAAGGTTAAATGTTGGGTTTTGTATATAAAATAAATAGATATTGTTATCTTGTTATTGAGCAAATTTCTATGGATGAAATGTGGAGTTTGAATTAGTTTGTTGAAGTTTTCATTGAGGATGGATAATATAAGTTGAAAATGATTAAGAATATGTTAGAAGTGTTATGTTTATAGGTTGTATTGATTGAAAATTTGGAAACATGACAATTTAAATTGACACGGGCGTGTCTAAGTATTTACAAGGGCATGTTCAAGTGCACACACGAGCATGTCACGGTTGAGTAATGTTCCAAAAATTTTAATTTTGGGCAAAAGTTATTTTATACACATGAGTGTGTCAAACACTCAGACATGGTTGTGTCCTTAATTAATATAAGTGAATGATAGAACCTTTTCAAAACACACATGCCACTTATTTTCAAGTTGGAACTTTTATTTGAATTGTGATTGTTTAAGAGTTGGGTGGCATCTCTTAGTAGCTCATAAGTTGAAAATGATTGAGAATATGTTAGAAGTGTTGTGCTTTTAGGTTGTGTTGATTGAAAATTTGGAAATAGGACATTTCAAATTGACAAGGGCGTGTGTATATAATGAATACGAGCATGTCTAAGTATTTACCTGGGCGTGTTCGAGTACATACACGGGCATGTCACGGTTCAGTAAACTATTTCAAAAATTTTAATTTTGGGCAGAAGTGGTTTTATACACATGGATGTATTAAACACTTAGACACGACAGTGTCCCTAATCAATATAAGTGAATGACAAAACTTTTCAAAACACACGGGAGTGTCCCTCTAGTTTCACACGGCCCTGTCACTTGTTTTCAAGTTGTAACTTTTATTTGAATTGTGATTGTTTGAGAGTTGAGTGGCATCTCTTAGTACCTCATTCTTTTAGGTTATTAAGGAGTGTTACAAAAACATATAAAGCCAATATTGGATTTAAAAGCTCCACCAATTGATGATGGATATATTTCACCAGTAGAACAACGTGATTTTATCGTGTCCCAAATGTTAAAAATTTTGTTATCTAAGTACTTTTGAATTCCATAAAACTTAAGTTCTCTCTTGAAAATTTTGATTTCAGTATATGCAAAATTTAGTATAACCAACCTATGTAATTTATTAGTGTAGAAGAACTTTGTTAAATTAGTGTTTGAAAATCTATATTTTTGTTAATTTAAAGAGTTCTTTTTTTTCATTTGTTTTGTGTTTAAGAATGAACTAAATCATGAACTCTTCTATCATAGATTTAAATTGTTTTATGTTTAATATAGTGTTTGGAAATCTGATATCAATATGTGCAAAGTTTAGTACAATCATCGTATGTATGACTTGTATATGATACTTTTTGTTGTTTATGTTTCATTTCCACTAACAAAATTATTTGCAAAATTGTTTTGGCCAAATTAACTTATCATTACGGTTAACAAAATATAGCTCATGCAGATTATTGAAAGTCCAAGCAACAACTCTAAAAATTCATGGTTTGCTTAATACTATATAAAATAATCACAAATTTCAAATTAAAAACTAACAAAGGCCTCATTTGCTTTACAAATAGCTTTAGGTTCAAACTGAATAGATTTATGTAACTGTCCACTCCTTATTCATATGGGGAATCTTATAATTATTCCCACCACTGTGTTTTATTACCTCAATCATATACAATTGTACAGTGAAAAAGATATTGTTCAAATCTACAGAAGAAAATTTATCAAAGGCATTATTAATAGAATGAACAAAATTGTCAATCGTTATTGGAGCCTCTTGATGTTGAAGAGAATCAATAGCTCTGAAAAAGACAAGGTCTAGAACATTCATATCAAGACTGTTTGGTGGTTGGCAACATAGTCAAATATTAAATCCATCTTCCACTCCAACTTTATTGAATTCAGTATCGTCAACATCTAAGTGAAGTTTTACATTATCTTGTTGGATGAATATGATTTTAGAAGAACAAGGTGGTCACTTCTGTCTTATTCCATGCACTAATTGTTCAATTAACCATCCATAAATAACATCTTTTGTGATAGATAATATTGGTTTTGTCTTTAAAGTTTCAACGACACTGTTTTTACTATTCCTCTTTGCTGCTTTCGTGTAAACAAAAGGCCAATTCCTATTTTGCCATTAAATTTGTTGCCTAAAATAACATCAAAACAAGGACTAGCAACAACTATCAAAAACATTATCTTCAATATAAATCTTTTACTTTTACAAGTGCGACGAAATTTATCTTCTTTAGGATGCAAATAATATTTTCTGTGATGTCTTAGTCATGTAAAACCATTTTTCATCAATATGTATTCGATTTTGCATGTCAATAAAGTAAGGATTAGAAATGAGTGTACCTTGATAATTGACAAACAAACTCTAGTCTTGCTTTTTTATTTTCTTCCTTCAAATATGGCTTCGCCGAATTTGAATGTGGCTTTGTAAAATATTCTTTTATTTTTCTATAAACACTTGACTTTGTTAGACCCAAAGCTTTTGATAATGATCGAATATTTGTTCGATGCTGCAAAGGAACATGTATGACTTGAGTGAAATTGAATTCAATTCTCTTTGACCCTCTTGTCTCAACCTTTGGAGATTTGGTTGGTAACCACCATTGCTGTTGATAATTTGTTTGGGTTCCATTCAAATCCTAGAAACTAATTTTCTATGTATAGAAAAATAAGTGGCTACCTTTGTAATTGCTTCCCTTGATAAATTTCCATTCGTGCTCTCATTAAGAAGCATTCCAAGTATTGATTATTTTTTTTTTGTTCTCAAATGAAGGCAGTATTCTTAGCTCTTTGTTGGATAAAATTTAGGCAATTATCATCTTATGGCATAATGTTAATATCAAGGGAATTGTTTCCTTGTGAACTTGCATTTGCATGACATGGTGATGAGTTACCATCATGTGGAGTAATATTTGGAGGAGAGAAATCTAAGCCACTAGAAGAATGTACAGTGGCTGACAATAAATTTAAATTTATTGAAGAGTTCATTTTTTTTTCATTTGTTTTGTGTTTAAGCAAATCATATCGGTTCATATTTATACACTAAAAACACATATAAATTGGGTTTAAATTTTGATTTTTCTTCCAAAAAAAAAAGTTGGCTCCATTTTTGTTTGAATTTTTTTTTCTCATTATTGGTAAATGTTTGACTATTAAATTGACAATTATTTCTACTATAGTTTCATTCTATTATATCAAGATTGTAAATTAATTAAGGATATATGTGGAATGATATGAAAAAAATTATGGTAAAACTACCTTGACTATTTTTTCTTAAACTGTATGAAATAGAAATAAAATTATAATTTTTGGATGGAGGGAGTATATTTTCTTAATTTTAATAATTAATGATAAAGAATACTCAAAAAAAATAATTAGCTAAATTATTATAAATTTTTGATAAAATTTATAATCCTTAATTATTATTTTAGTTTGTATGTTCTTTTTACGTAATATTTAAAGTGGAAGAGAGTGAATATTAATTTTTATAATTTTATTAGAATATATTTATTTGATATTAAAATTTTAAAAATAAAAAATAAAGTAAAATATTATTTACATTGGATGATAATATTTTTTTTAAAAAAATTATTTTAATATGGTGTAAAGTATTTATAAAAAATTGACTCCATTTTCTCATAAAAGGAATATTCTTTTACTAATTATATGTAATTTTGTAAAAATCCCTACTTAATTTTCGCAACAGATTCAAATTCAAGCTGCCCGATTGGACACAATGATCGGATCCACACAGAATTTGCCGCCACCAGCCATGCCCCGGGTCTATGCTCGGGTTCTATTTCCATGTAGTTACCCACGTGGCAAGATTTCATTAGCTTTAGTGACGCTTATACAGAAAAAGAATAATATAATAACAATAATAATAAAAAGAAATAAAGCTTCTTCTTCTTCTTCGTCTTCTTCTCTTAAGCAATAATCAGATAAGAAGAAGCATGGCAGCTCGCAAGAGGGCTTCTGCCGCAACAGAGACGGCGAGCACTACTACTGCAAAATCCACTTCAATAGATCACCAAGAAACTACTGATCAACCAATTGCACCTCCAAAATTACCATTTATTCTCAAAATTTCCCTGTTTCCTCTACGTCCTTACTCCTATTTTCTTTTCTACCATTAGAAGATCCAGCATGAACTCCAAAGATCAATCCTCATCAATGCTGCCCTTAGCCTCGCCGGCTTCTTTTTGACCGTTAAGATGATTCCTGTGGCTTCTCGATACGTTTTGAGGAGGAATCTTTTTGGTTTTGATATTGACAAAAAGGGTACCCATCAGGGCACTGTTAAAGTGTGAGTTTTTATTTTTATTAACTGTCTTTTTGGGCTTAATTCCTTGGATTATGGGTTTCTGATTCATTTTATGAGCTAATTGGATTTGGATTTAGTTGAGATTGTAAAGTGGGTTGGTGCATTTGATTTTTAGTAAAATTTGTGAATTGAGTGTGTCAAGCAATATCTATAGATGTCTTGCATTCACTATTTTCATTCCAATTGTTGTTTGTTAAATGCTACTCTCGGTTTATGTTTGATGCTAAATTCGTTTAGCTGCTTTTGATTTGCCGATGTTGTTTAAGTGCAAACTAGTTGCTAATGGTGTGCCAATGAGAGAATGTGATTTGATAATTTTTTCTTCTCAAATCTTTTTTCCAATAATTGTTTTGTTGGCTTTTTGAAAATCAATTAGTTGTGCAACGGAGTACTTTGTTGTCACGTAGTTGCTTTCTACTGAAATTCTGTTCTCTTTTGGATGACTTTTTGTTTTCAAATAAATATGCAATCTTCTTTGTATCAGTTTTCATCTTATTCAAATCTTAGTTTGTAGTTTTCTTGCTCCCCTATTTGCGTTGATATGCTAGCTTGTTTGTGGCCTCTCGAACAATGTAATGTATGTTGTATGTCCAGTTTGAAAATTTTTGCAGATGGTCCTGAACTAGAATATGCAGAAGCCTTTTTTTTTAAGAACCATTATTTACTTATGTTTTTAGCTTATATTTGATTAGATGCTTTTCCACCAATATATATATATATATATATATATATATGTATATAAAGCTTCAAGCCTGTGTTTTATGGTTTATACACTATCAGAGATAATCTTTCTAGAAAATTTTCATAGGAAATGTGGAAATTAACGAATGATGATCATTATTGACAATTAGGAGACAAATTAGCCACTGATATATATCCCTTTTTATGTCTCTCAACTCATTGATTTATTTTATCCAAGTTTTCTTAATAATGTTATTTTATGTTCTGCAGGCCTGAGTCATTGGGTATTGTTGTTGCAATAGTCTTCTTGGTATTGGCAATCTTATTTCAGTATTTTAACTTCACAGCAGATTCCAATGTAAGAATATTATATTGCCAAGTTTGGATTTTTTTTTTTCATATGATAATTCTGCCAAGTTACATAGTTGACATCTTTGTTAAATAAGATCTTAAGTACAAAGAAAATGCCTAATGAATATAGATAAAGTAATTTGATATTTATTTTTAAGAATAAAGAAGATATTCAGAATTGCTCAAATTATAGAGGTATAAAGCTTATTAGCCACACTATTAGCAGTTGTTAAACTTAATATTTCAAAGATTTTAGATACATGTAATTTTTAGTGTATATAAGGACATCTACAGGACACCTGTTAGCAGTGCAAAACCTTGTGCTCACGTACACAAATGAATAAAAGAACCCAGGTCAAATATCTTTAAAAACTGTGTTTATGATGATTATAGTATACTGCAATGTTTTTCTGCTCATTAGTTATTAATCCTAGGCAATTTTCTAGAGATTTGATTTCTTTTTCTGATTGAGTAAATGATGCTAGTCTAAATTCAATACTGTAATGAAGGCTGAAAATTGTAAGGTGTTGAATAATTCTTCTTGTCGATGTTTTGAAATTAGGACAAGAAACAAAGGCTTCATGAAATTGATGGCTTGCATATGTCTAAAATATCTATTTGTGTTATAATGGAATTGGAATAATCCTTTATTGTGAAGTGGAGATGGCAAGAAAAGCAAATAGGAGATGAAGAGAAAAATCTTATGTATCAAGATAGAGATATCAGGAGCGGAGTGAGGTATCATCAATTAAGTAATATGCAAGAGAAAGCTGAGAATGCTTTGTGACTAGTAAAAACCAATTTAGGGAAAGGGGATTAATAGCTATAAGAACAAGAGTATGCAAAAGGCTGAAGCGAATATTTGGTGAGGCTGTAACCCTAGCTAGAGGAAACAGTGAAATAGGTTTTCTTTAATGCTTATTATATTTTAGTCTTTTAATTACTTTTGATCTAGACTTTTTCTTCCTTATTGAATGTGTCTGTTAGAAAATTGCTGATTTGTTGAAGTTTTTACCTGATTTTGTTTTGAATGTTGTTAGAGAGGATTGAGAAGGTCTTTAGGATGCATTGGCAACACATGACAAACTAATCACACCTTCTCTTTTGCTTGGTGCACGTGCACCTGGACAAAACAATGGTTTATTTTTGGTCTTATGTTGTCCAATTCCTTGCACCAAACACAACCTTATCTTCTTACTGGCTTGGACGCTAAATAACATCGGAGGTGTAAGGGGCATTTTGTAAGCATTATGTGCTAACTCATTTGTTATTATAATTTATTTCCTGCAAAAAAAAAGTTTTGACAAATGATTGTACTCTGCTAGTCTTGCTTCAAATAATTGTACAATGTTTCCTCCATTCTGTTTCCCACTTTTAGGTTGTACATCTGCTCTTTTCTTATTTGTAGTTAATGGAAGTCCCATTTGCAGTAATCCCAAACTCTGCATAACTCAGTTCATGGGAATCTTTCTCCTAGTCCTGGATTGCCAGACTTGTTTTCACTATTTGTGACCATATGATTTAACTAATAGATTATTAGAGTATTGTGGATTTCATATTTGCAGTGGCTTATCGAGTACAATGCAGCACTAGCATGCATCTGCTTCATGACTCTACTTGGATTCATGGATGATGTCCTTGATGTGCCCTGGAGAGTGTAAGTATTTAGTATCCACATGGTTTTCCAGCTAATGTAATATTTTCTTTAACATACATTTGGAACTGTTTTGAGGTAGTTTTTGTTTCCTGCTGCAATGGTTTTCTGAATTAATACTTGGTGAAATACTGATCCACTAGCTTGTAACTGTCAAGAGCAGGAAATTGCTCCTTCCATCGATTGCAGCCCTTCCATTGTTGATGGCATATGCTGGACATACAACTATTGTAATACCAAAGCCCCTTGTTCCATACGTTGGGTTTGATGTGTTGGATCTAGGTAGGTTTCTAATTCTGAGCCCTCCCCTGTGCCCTCCAAAATCTCTCTTAACCTGAGCTGCTTTTTCTTATTATGAAATATCAAAAAGACCTTTAATGTTGAAGTGAAAAAATCATTTATTTGCTATTTTATTAAGTTCGTATGAATAATTTTTTTATTATTTTATATTGTAAAACCTAGAAACCTCTGTTATGAGAGTAAGTTGATCAAGTTGTACAATGGACTGAAGTTGTGAGTTCAATGAATATTCAACATATATCATTGGCACAGACCACTGAAATTAAAATTTTGTTAATTATAGTATTATAGAATGCTATATGTCATTCATGAGCTACATCTGAACTTTCAATGGTTAAATTGAACTTAAGTACATTTATGACAGAAGTTAACCATAGGTAGTCATTCATTCGATTAAAAATGGTGTTTTATAGAAAGAAGGGTGGATCTTTATGTTATATTCTTGGTATTCTTTTGGTAGCATATGGAAAATGAGAACATTTTAAAGTTAATATGCCATCCAGTGCATGAAAGTTGTTCCAAACAAATAAATGCAAAAAAAAAAAAAAAAAAAGAAAGGCGAAAAGATGATTCTACTGCCCATCAATCAGTCAAGAAGTTTGAATTTCCTGAAGCTATATTCGCGAGGGAGAGGAAGCTGGGGGTCTAGTTCAGTTATGGATGTCTTGCACACTAATCTACTAGCTGCAGAGTTTTTTGGGCTATTGCCTTTAAATTCTTTTAGATACTAACTGGAGCACTGGTATTATTGGAAAGATATATGACTCATTTGTTCAAATGTGCGCTTGGCACTTGTTTTTATTGTTTATTTCCTTTAATAACATGCCTCTCTTTTTCTTTTCTCTTCTCTTTTTTATCTGGACTCTTAGGTGCTTGTTCCTTTTGCTGGGAGTTATCCTGTGCTATTACTTTATAAGAAAATTAAATCATTATGAACAATTATTGGCAACTTTTAAGACCAGAAAATTTGTTTTATTTGGTTTCTTTTGTTTTTTTTCTGTATTATTTGTGTCCTGTGATTTCTTATGTTTATTCATATATTTGATAGGAAGGGGAGCCTTGGCGCAACGATAAGTGTTATGGCCGTGTGACCTTGAGGTCACAGGTTCGAGTCGTGAAAATGGCCTTTTGCAATTAATTGCAAGGGAAGGCCGCGTACAAAGACCCAATGGGTCCGACCCTTCCCCGGACCCCGCTCATTACGGGAGCATTCGTGCACCGGGCTGCCCTTTTTATTCATATATTTGATAGGATGGTTATATAAACTCTATATGGGGCTTCTTGCTGTTTTTTGCACAAATTCAATCAACATTCATGCTGGTATAAATGGTCTTGAAGTTGGCCAAACAGTTGTGTTCTCATCTGCCGTAAGCAAGCTTAATGACTTCTAAAACAGTTGGAATCTGACCTGTCATAGAATTTGAGGCAGCATATCATTTTTACAGATTTTGATACATAATATAATGCAAATTGGAGCATCTACAGATCCTGAATGTCAACAGGCTCATGCATTTTCTGTTTATCTTGTTCAACCCTTGCTGGCCACCTCCATGGCTTTACTTTCTTACAATTGGTAAACTATATCCTATTCTCCATGCAATCTTGTTACTTTTCTTTGTTCAGGAAAGTAAGGTCTAACATTTGTCTTTGGTTTTCTCGTAGGTATCCTTCTTCAGTTTTTGTTGGAGATACCTATACATACTTTGCCGGAATGACTATGGCTGTCGTTGGGATATTAGGTCATTTCAGGTGAGTTTTCGTAAAATTTCCTCCCACATTTTGTTGTTCCATAGTCTTATATTATAGAAGTTGCTTTTCCATATACATACATGATTTGAGGCGAGATTAGACAATCCTAGTCACTGGCATGTCTGTGATTTGTGCCTTGCAGCTCTCTCTTTCTCTATGTTTCTCTTTTGCTTCTGCCATCTCATGCTCTTTTGATAATTGATTTGATGTAATTATGTAATGGAGATGCTGCCTTATCTAAAGAACATAGATCGTGAAATTCTGCTGTAATAGCCATTCGTGTAATGACTTGATTCACTAAGCTTTATGGATCTACCACTATACTTAATATGCATCTACCCTGTACATTTCTATAATCTACTGAGAGATTTTTTTTAACAGTGAAACACTCCTGATTTTCTTTTTACCTCAAGTATTAAACTTTCTATTATCACTTCCCCAGGTTTGATCTGATAACTACTCTCTCTAATTCTTAACCTCTGGTTTTCCAGTAAATCATCTAATTTGTAATTCTACTTGTTCAGCTTTCTGGTTATGTTCATTGCCCACGGCATCGCTTGCCTAGGTACACTTTCCAATTCTTCACTCATGCTTTTGCCGTTGGAACTGTAACCTGCACAGGGCATTTGATATGAATCATTTTGTGGATTTTTTTTTCTCATATTCTTATATTTTTCCAGGTTTGATCCTCAGACAGGACTGCTAACTGGAGCCAACGATGACACCCTTGTTAATGTTTATTTAAGAATTTTTGGTAGGAAGTCAGAAAATTCCCTTTGTGTCCGTCTTCTTCTTGTTCAGGTGATGTATTCATATCATACTATTTTTTTCTGACCCATGTTGCTTGTCGCATTCTCCCCTTTTTGGTGCATGCACCTATATTATTTTTTTTTGGGGCTGGAGGGGGCAGTATTTTGCTGTTGCCCTGTTGGAACTGAGGACTTTATTATTTGTCTTCTTGCAATTTTGAGATTGATGAGAACCACTGATTCTAGAGGAACTTCTGAATGAACAAAAGAATAATAACTTATGGAAACAAAAATTGAGAGAGCAGAAAACGTGGTTGAGATTGTTGCATGTTTGTGCATTTATACACAGGCCAAAAACTGGTTCCAGGCCCACTTGGTTAGATCCTGACTGGTGGCTTGGAAAATGGTCAGGGCATCCCTGAAGACCTGAAGGAAGTGGAATTTTGGCATGGTTGTATGGTTTTTTGATTTTTGAGGTGCAATGTATTGTCTGTTTTGCCAAAGAAACAAACTTTTTATTCATGACTTCCCATGAATTTGTTTATGACTTTTCATGATTGGAAGCTTCATAAAATTTTCTTATGCTAAGAAGAAGAGGAAAGAGGTGAAAGATGCGTTATACTTGTTATTAAATATCTCTTCCTTCTCCTATTTAAAACATGATTATCCTTTATCCCTAGCTCGTAATTGCATTTGGTTTGAAGTGCTATATAGGTAATTGTCACCCTTTTATATTTTTAACTACAATGCTACCAGCCCATTCACATATAAAAGAAATTGTGTTACAAAATATTTTATAATCAACTTCTTAAAAAATTGAAGTTTTTTGTTTTTTTCATTTTTGTATTTTAGGCTTAAAACTCAATTTTAAACATTCAAGAAACTCTGAACTTATTTTAGATTTTGGGGTCTTGATATGTGGGCATTTAGCTAAATGTATGTTGAACTATATGAATTTTAATAACTTTGCTTATATTTAAAAGATTCATATTGATGGTTCATACAATTTGATTTGGCCTAATATTGCAAATGCAATTGGTGCCATGACCACCATTGCCGTTTAAGACCCCGTCTTGACTAAAAGGTTTACATAAAATCTAATATTTTTTTTTCTGAGTGTACGTGTATGATACGGGTGAAAAATCTTATTTGGATTTAGTTTTTCCCATTTTAAGAATTTAGGAGTTGCTTCAATTGTCTTCTTGTCTATTAAACTCTTGAATTTTATTTCTCCACATTGAGTCCTCAATTTTTTTTTTCATATCAAGGGATTCTCTATTGTGGAAAAAGTAAAATTCATGGGAAATTTGTTAATGGTATTTTACAAATTATTAAGAGTTTGCACTGAATAATAGATAAAACTTCAAAAGCTTAAGAGCACAAAAATGAGTGTTATACCTCAGTAATTTTCATGGTGAAAAACTATTGCAAGTTTTTGATGGTTTTAGACTATTCTTGATGAATTTTTCAACAATTACACTTTATTCTTTTCCATAGAAAAAGCCTTCAATGTGAAGAAAAAGAAAAGGGTTTGGGGACTTGATAGAGAAACCTAACAAGTCTGATGGTCCCAGAATATTTATTTTTCTTATTCCAAAAGCTTTTCAGCTCAACCAAATGAAACACTATTCAATGAATATTTCAATGGGGAAATTGTTTCTGAAATGGTTGGATTTTGTAGTGGATGATAAAAACAAAAGATGTCTGTAGCTAATTTACTGAGTTGTATTTGTTTCCAATCATCAACCTCTCCCATTTGGTGATCAAAGTCTGTTCATTTTTCTCTTCCAAGTCCTAACACGTTAGTTGTATAACTTGTATGAAACATATAACACTAGATCTTTTAATGTATGGTTTTTCTTATCGTCTTTTCCATGGTTAAATCTTGGGTGCATCATGCAAGACAATTCATTATGAAACTAATGCTTGTGTGAAGCTATGTGTGCATATGTGTATTTGCATGATGGCTGATATGCACACTGCCCTTGTTTGACAGGCTATCGGATGCAGCTTCTGTTTCTTCTTGAGATATTTGCTTACTGGCTGGTATAAATGAGGGTACAGCATCAATGAAACAACTTCTAACTGTATTTATTCTATTCGCTGCATTCAGATTGTTGCTTATACGATTTGTTCTACCCTTTTTTTTGGGGGGTAGATGGATAACAATTACTTGCATTTTTTACATGCTTAGATTCCAGTCTACATTTGTACCATAAAAGCATCTATGCTTTTATGATATTTGAGTTTTTAACAAAGTTTTGTAATTTGGCTCTGATGGTGAGATAGAATCTGTTCTAGTACATTTCTGTCTGGATGCTATCACTGTTTAAGATGATATGTTTCTCAATTTTCATGGCCGAACTGTATTGGATTATTGATGATAAATTCTATACTTTGTACCTCACATGAATTACCCATTGACAGTTTCAAATTATATTTGGATCTATTGGATATCTGGACTTGCACATTATTATTTTTAGGTACATAATTATTCTGTGATTTTCAATTTATTGAGAGTTTGGCCTGGGATGGAATTTTTTTTTTAGTATTACAATATGGGGGATGGAGGAATCAAATTTGACTATGTTCAGGGAGGTGTATTTGTCGTTAGACTAGATCTTGGCGTGTATAACCTGGGATGAAAATTTTGAAGTACATCTTTATAGTGTTCAGCCTTAATTTCCACTAATTTTCGTAACAACTTTTGCTTGATCCTTTCTTTTTTGGGAATGACTTTTATTTTATCTTAATATACTTGTATAACTCAAAAATTGATAATTCATGAGAAATACTTGGTTAAATTAATAATTTATTCTGTCTTTTTTTTTTTTATCATTTCTTAGCAATACCTTTTTTTTAAATGTGAAAATCAAACTTAATTAACTCAGGAAGCTAAAAATTGGCTTCAGTAACGTCAAAATTAAAAGCATCCAAAATCAAGTTTGGAACTTAATCCAAAACAAATTATCCCGTTGCTGTGGAGAGAAGAGTTAAAAGATCTGCAGCTATGTTAACTGTTCTAGATGCTAAACCTAAGCAAGATAAATCAAAAGTACTAAAAGTAACTAAGCAAATATGCCTTTGAGCAATCCAATAGGAGCTGTCCGCTTAAAAAATTGTCTTCCTGATACCTGTTAGCGGCAAATGGTAAGGCTAATGTTTCTGCCATAAGAATATCACAAGCCAATTGCATTTCCCTTTCTCATTAGGCACTATGAAACCAAACAATAAATATTTTGTGGCATCAGATTTTACTTTACCTACCTCTCCTTTTAGTTGCCGCACTTAGCGATTCTCTTTTCCATTCTACAACTCTATTCCCTTAAATGCGCTTCAATATATTGCCTTCTTGTTCTCGCTTCAAACGACGCTGTTCGCCATGATTTTTTTTGTTTATAAATTAGCCCATGGCTAAAAAACTCTATTCTACTAGGGGCTAAATTAAAAAGAAAAATTAGCCCTAGCGAATATGAAAAACAAAAATGGTGTGAGTTGTGAAGATTTGATCTTCACACCAGCAGCCGACTAGCCTCCCACACTGCCCGAGCGAGCCTGTCCCAGCCAAGCACTCAGACTAGCAGAGGCAGCCATGCCGTCACCAGCGAGCTGCTGGCCACCCATTATTTGCGTGAATTCCTAGTTCCACCACTAATACCAGGTACTGTATTTCACAAAAAGACTACTCATCCTCAGGGGTCTAACATAATAACAAGAAAACAAGGCATGATTCAGGGATTCCTCCGCCTATAAGCACTTGGTACATAAAAGTAGAGCCTTCAACTCCTCTTGCTGTTAAAATTTTCACGACTGGGAATAAATCCTTGAATAACTCTCCAAACAAAATGTAGTGTTGTACAGAAATGTTTAATTCAACCAAATTGCATGGTTTCAAGCGGGTTCAGTCAATTTAAGAAAAACTTCAACTTTGGAAGTTTAAATCACAGTCCTACCAATGTTTAGTTAGTTAAAACAGAGGTTAAATCACTAGTATTTGAACTCTACACCTCTAACTTTAAAAACCAAATACTTAATTATCCAAGGTACATTTTATTTCATATAAATAAAGTTACTTTATTTATATATTAACTATATATTTTTTAAAAATTATAAATTATAAAATAATTTTATTTAATAATTAAATAAAATTTATTGATTAGATTAATAAATCTATGGATAAACTATTAAACAAATTTAATTTTTCAAAATGATCTAATTTTAAAAATTACAAATTATTGTTTTTCAAGATTTGATGGAACTGTTAAGGATTGTTAGAGACTGCATTGTTGAGTTAGTGGGTTCATTTTTTATTAACTAAAAATATCAACAAGCATAACAATAATTCATTTTTTCATTTTTCATAAATGTTAAAAAGTCTTAAGATTTATTAGGACACAAGATTTGTTATGGATTGTTAGAGATTGTAGTGTTACATTAATGAGTCTATTTTTCAGTCAACTCAAATTTGCAATAAACACAATAATAATTTAATTTTTAATTTTTCTATAAATGTCAAGGAGTCTTAGAATTTATTATCGTGCAATTATGCAGACTTTTAAGAATTATTTTGTTGAGTTAATGAGTTCATTTTTCATCATCTAAAAATATCAACAAATACAATAATAATTTATTTTTTCATTTTTCAAAAATATTAAAGTTTTAATGATTGTCAGGGACTGTTATGTTTTGTCACGAAAATATAAATCTAATAATCTCTAATAATAAAGAATAATCAAGAATACACTAAAAAAAACTCCAAAAATACAAAAGCCTACTCTTTACAGTATCCAATCAACATTTACAATAAGGGCAAAAGTCTAATTTAGACTTTCAACTATAGTATGAGTTAAGATTGAATCTTAAACTTTTTTTTAAAACTAAATTAATTTTTTTTTAATTTAGACTAAATTGAAACTTTTTTTTTCAAATTTAGACCAAATTAAAATTTTTGTAATGTAACCGTTAAATAAATTTAATAGAAAGGTCAAATTTGAACTTTGGTTAAATATCATGGTCCAATTTAAACTTTAATTAAATATTAGAGTTTAAATTGAACTTAATTTTAATAAATATCATTTTTATTATTAATAATTTATAATATTAAGAAATAATAATATAAATTTTTATAATTTATAATTTTAACAAATAATTTATAATTTTAAGAATTATTATAATTTATTAATATCATAAATTATGATATTAAAATATTATTTTAATCTAAGGGCCTTAATTTTTTATATTAATAATTTATCGTATTACTAAATAATTTTTATAATACTATTATTATAAATTAATATTGAAAATATAAAATATAAAATTAAAGAAAATTACAAAATACATAAATAAATAAAATATAAAATTCACAAAAAATATTAAAAAAATCACGCTAGTAGATTACATCAATAATGCATCAATATATGATCTGATGACGAGTGTGGTCTGCTGAGTTGATGTATATTATATGATTGAATTTTAATAGATTGTTATATTAAAAGGGCTAATAGTTCTGGTGAATGATTGAGTATGACAGTGAAACTTTAAGTTGGCGACCATAATGGCTATGCTGATTGGCAATGATAGTGGTAGGGTTTGGAGTGATATATGCACAAAGAAGAAAAAGATTAAAAAAATTCTTTATTTTTTATTTGTAATTTTTATATTTTTATTTATAAAAATTAATTTATAATATTATAAAAATTATTTATTAATGTTATAAATTATTGAAATTAAAAAATTTATAGGTTCATATATTAAAATAAATTTTTAATATTATAATTTTTAATATTAATCATTATAATAATTTTTTAATATTATAAAATATTAAATTAATAATTATTTGTTAAAATTATAAATAATTAAAATCATTATAAACAAAAAAATTAATTATTACAATTAAGTTCAATTTGGACCATAATATTTAACCGAAGTTTAAATTGGATCCTGATATTTAATCAAAGTTCAAATTGTACTTTTCCGTTAACTCCCATTAAAAAGTTTTAATTTGATTTCAATTTAAAATAAGAAGTTCTAATTTAGCCTAAATTAAAAAAAAAAGATTCAATTTGGTCCAAAAAAAAATTTAAGGTCCAATCTTTACTTCTCGCTACAGTATACAGTTCAAATTAAACTTTTACCCTTTGCAATTGGACCTTTGTCCAAATTGAACTTTTCAACATCATCAAAGAAAAAAAAAAAGGAAGATGGTAAAAAAGAAATTGGATAGATAACAAAACAAAGTATAAACTGTCAAAAACAAAATATTTTTTTCTTGAATATAATGTATTATCACTTTTTACATCTAAAACATACATGAATATTTTAGATTGGCCACGGACAAACATCGTGGTTGTAAAAATTTGAGTATGTATAATTAAGCCTATAACTTGCCCATTTTAATAAATCATATCTAGTACCAGTTAACTATTGAGATCTTTCTCTCCATTTGTATTGAAAAATAAATAAATAAATAAATATAAGATAAAAAAATGTAATTAGTTTTGAGAGTTACAGTCCCATATTATGAATTTAATTTCTAAATTTCTATTACGATCAATTCAACCTTTAATTTTATAAATTGATTTATTTATTTTATTAATAGTAGTGTATCTTTATATCATACCTTAGATTATCCATATGTAGCCACTTGGAAGAAGATATGGAAGCTGAGTGTGCCTCCTAAGGTGAAGAATTTAGTTTGGAGGGTATGTAATAGTGTTTTACCTATAAGAGAAATACTTAGGAGAAGAATGGTGGAGATCGAAGTAGTTTGTCCAGTGTGCCTGGGGTCTGAGGAATCATTGTCTCATGTCCTATTCTCTTGCCCTTTTGCTCAAATATGCTGGAGTTTCCTCCCAATGGTGAGTGCTTTTGACCGGTCTGCTGACTTTCTCAATTGGTTTACCTTATTGATCCAGAGTTGTAGTGATGCAGACTGTGAAATTGTTGTTTCCTTGATTTGGAATATTTGGAATTCAAGGAATGATGCGGTTTGGAATGGAGTGGAAGAAGCCCAAAGAAAGTCTTTTTTGGTGCAAAAACTATTCTTCAACAATGGCAGACAACACAAAGGAAGACTAATGGTTGTAAAGGAAGTCATCATGTTGGTCCTTTGGTAAGATGGGTCGCACCTTCTGATGGATTTTATAAATGTAATTTTGATGTAGCACTATGTATAGAGAATGGAAGCTTGGCGTTTGGTTGTTTGGTGTGAGACTCTTCAAGGAGACTGTTCGCTGCAAGAAGTGGTGCCTGTCAGGGTCTCCAAAATCTATCTGTTGCTGAGACTATAGCCTGTAAGGAAGCTTTATCCTAGCTCAAAAAGCTGCTACTTATTAATGTAATTTATAAAAGTGATTGTGTAGGTTTAGTTAATGTTGTTAATAGTAGAATGTTTGATAGTACTAATTTTGGTCTTTTAGTTAATGATTGTGCTGATCTGTTGCAGAATTTCTGTAATCCTCAGTAGGTATTTAGATCCTGCTCTGCTAATAATATTGCTTACCTATTAGCCAAGTATTTTGTATCACTCCTGGGGTCAAAAGATTAGGGGACTACAGTTCCAGCTCCTGTCTGTGAATCCCTTTGTAAAGATGTTCAGTGAATTATTAATGAAGTTGACTTTTCAAAAAAAAAAAAAAAAATCTATTACCTCAAATCTAAATACAGAAACTAAATTACTAGTAAAATATAGTAAGTTGAAAATCAATTTATCATTACCTTTGAAAATTATACATATATATTTTTCATTTCAAATATCATATAAGATCAATGTTAAACTTTTAAATTATAATATAATTGATAAAAAAAATTGTAATCTATAAGTGAGAAAGTATAAAAAATTAAGGGACATTTACAAAACTACATAAAAAAACAAAATTTATTCCAAAAATACAATATGAAATAAAAATATTTACACTTTTAGAAAAAAATTAGTGTTAAAAAATATGCAAATATACTAAAAAAATATGAAGAACAAAACTAAGAAGAAGAATTTTATTATTTCTTATACATTTTTCAAATGTAGGAGCATCTCTATTTACAGGGCAATTAATATAAGTTATTAACCCTATTAATTACAATAAAATAGATTAAATAACCTTATACAATAAGGAAATTAGTTAACCTAATATAATAAAAAGATGAGTGAGTTATGAAAATATAAGAATTATAGACATTCACTTTTATTTTATTCATAACACTCCCCTTGGATGTCTATTTTATAAATAGTGTACCTTGTTAAAATCTTATTAGGAAAAATCCTATGGGATAAAAATCTAATGAAGCAAAAAGCACAGACATTATTAATATACGTATATGCTGTCTCGATAAAAATCTTGCTAAGAAAAAATCAGTAGAAAAAAACCTTGGCTAAGGAAAAAAAGAGTACATCGTATATTTTACTCCCCCTCATGAAGACATTACTCCACATCTTTGAGTTTGCACAATCCAATACTATATCTGAACTTCTCAAATGTTACAGTGGATAATGTCTTGGTGAATAAATATGCTAGATTATCACTTGAATGAGTTTGTTGAATATCTATTTCGCCTTTCTTTTGAAGATCATGAGCGAAATTTTTTTTGATGAAGTATGTTTCGTTCTATTACCTTTGATATACCCTTTTGTTAGTTGAGCTATACATGTTGTATTTTCTGCATATAATATTGTTGGAATATTTTCTTGAAATGATAAGCCGCACATCTTCTGGATATGATGGCTCAATGACCTTAATCAAACACATTCTCGAAGAAGTACGGTTTCTGCATGCATTGCTTCACATGTGTTGCTATTATTTCTTCATGGTTTAAAAAAGTAACAACTAAGGTCTACTTTGTAGATTGTCATATATGGTTGTGCCCCATATGTGAATAGATATCATGTTTGAGATCGTGCCTTATGTGGATCAGATAAATTCCTGCATCTGCATAACCGATTAATTATGATTTGAATTTATTAGAATAAAATAAACCCATATTAATTGTTCCTCTGAGATATCTAAAAATATGCTTAATTCCATTCTAATGTTTTTATGTTGGATAAGAACTAAACCTTACTAATACACTTACAACAAATGCTATATTTGGTCTTATATTATTAGCAAGATATATTAGTGCACATATAGAACTTAAATATGGTACTTCATAATCAAGAAGCTCTTTATCATTCTTTCGAAACGAAAAGGATCTTTGTTCACTTCTAGCAATCTTATAACCATTACGGTACTTAATGGATGTACTTTATCCATATAAAATCGCTTTAAAATCTTTTTTTTTTTGTATAAGTTTGATGAACAAAAATTTCATCTTTTAGATGCTTGATCTGCAAGCCAAGGCAAAATTTTTTTTTTTTCATGATTTTTCATTTCAAATTCTTTCTTTAAGCAATCAATTGCTTTTTGAAGCTCTTCAGGAGTTCCAATAATATTTAAATCATCAATATATATAGCAATTGTGACAAATTTTGATCTAAATCTTTTTATAAAAATACATGGACAAATTGGATCATTTTTATATCACTCTTTTAATAAATATTCACTAAGATGATTATACCACATTTGTCTTGATTACTTTAATTCATACAATTATTTTTGCAGTTTTATTGAATAGACTTCTTGGGAATATTTACATGCTTCAGGCATCTTAAATTCTTCAGAAATTTTCATATAAATTTAACTATCAAGCGAGCCATATAAATAGGCTAAAATGATATCCATTAAACACATGTCAGGCTTTTCACATACTGCCAGATTAATCAAATATCTAAAGGTGAATGCATCTACTATAATAGAATATATCTTGTCAGAGTCAATGTCAGGTCTTTGCGAAAATTCTTATGCGACTAATTGTGCTTTGTATCTCATAATTTTATTTTTCTCATTGTATTTTTGCACAAATAGCTATTTGTACCTCGCTGGTATTACACATTTAGGTGTTTAGACTATAGGTTCAAAATATCACGCTTTGAAATTGAATTTAATTCTACTTGAATTACTTCTTTCTATTTTAGCTAATCATTTCTATGCCTACATTCTTCAATAAATGTGGGTTCAAAATCCTCATTTTATTTTAAAATATCAATAGCAACATTATAGGCAAAAATATTATCGATAATTATATCTTTTTGGTTCTATATTTTCTCTATAGTGACATAATTATATTATCGATAATTATAACTTTTTGTACTATAATTTGTTCGATTTTTCTAACTGGCGCATCACTAGATCTATATTTTATATTACTAAATCATCTCAATCTATGCTCTTTTGTAATATTGTGATTTTTGGTGTACATTAAAATAGTAAATATGGGAGAGTAAATAAGTGTGATGGGTAGAGAAAATATAAAATGAATATGTATTATAGATATAATATATATGCATATGTTATATATACTTAAAATATATTTAAAATAAACATGACATATATAAGATATTTACATATATATATAATATACAACGCATATGTATGAGGTATACATTGGTAGTGAGAAAGTTAATAATGATGATTAAAAAATAATAATAATAATAATAATAATAATAATAATAATAATAATAATAATAATAATAATAATAAAGAAAAGTGAAAGTCAAAAGAAGGAAGAAGATGATTGGTGAAAAATTTGGTTATATTATTTTATTTATATAAAAGAGATAAAGATGGAAAAAGAAGAGACAATTCTTCTTTCTTCTTCTTCTTCTTCTTCTTTGGTTGTGGGGTTTGAAAGAGGGTGAGGAGAGTTTGATTTTCTTCTATACATCAAATTCACAAGGGATTTCAAGAGAATTTAAGTGGATATTAAAGGTTTAGCAAGAAATTCAAGTAAGTGTTCATTTCTAAACTTGTTTTATGGATTTTAAATATATATGTCATATGGTTTGAGAGAGAAAATGATGACTAATTGAGAAGGATGATAGTTATTTTATGTTTAAGATGTATACGTATTGAATTAATAGATAATTCATGGATATGAACCTAAAAGATGGAGTTAGAGATTTATTGATGTATATGCCTAGTTAGGATTTTGCATGGAGAATGAGATAAAGGTATAAAAGAGTTGTTTGATTGTTGTATTGGTGTATAAATAATGAAATATGAATAGATGTTGAGGATGATGATGGATAATGAATTGGGAAAAAAGGGTGTTAAGAGAAGAATAAGGGTTTTGTAAGGAATAAGTTGAAAATTGAGTAAATAATGATAATTATTGTTGTGAATTTTGTGTTTTAGGCCAAGAAGGACTAAATGGGGAAGATTAAAGCTTGGAATTGCCTAAATTTGTACATATTTTCTTCCTTATGTGATATGTGTGTTGTATTGATGAAAAATATATAAAAATGTGATTTTGGGATGCCATGGGCGTGGCCCTTGAGTGCCATGACTGTGGGCTTCAAAGTAAAGTTGTTTCGTGTGAAATTTATGAAGAGGCAGAAGTAAATTACATGCCATGGGCGTGGCTCTTGAATGCCACTATCGTGGGGGGTGTTTAAGGGTATTTGACAGCTTCGTTTCACATTCCACGAGCATGCCTATTGGATGCTACGGCCGTGGGGTTGGTTTATTGATGTTTTACAACTGTATTTCATGCTATATAAGTGTGACATATTGTAGACCCTTAAATTTGGACCAATTTAAATTTAAAAGGTTTATGTTGGTTCATTATGAATTTAGATTTTTTTAAACCTAATTTTAGAAGTAAATTAAAAGTTATATCAAAATTGCAAAAATATTGGCTTAAAATTTAATTATTTTGGACTAGTTTGAATCAAAATTAATGGTTTTGGTCGAGTTGGTTTTCCCAAATTGGTACTTCCCATATCGATTTAGGAGGGCCAAATCGATATGGGCATGGGTACTGCCCATATCAATTTGAGCTTGCCAAATCGATATGATCGATATGGGCAAGTGCCTCATATCGATTTTGGCAAGCCAAATCAATATGAGACAATTTCATATCGATTTGGCTAGTCCAAATCGATATGAGGCAATTTCATATCGATTTGGCTAGCCCAAATCGATATGAGTACACTCCATATCGATTTCGGCCTTTAATTCGAGTCCTAAATATAATTGTACTGGCCATTAGACTTCCGAATTAACTTATGGAGTCGGATTAGGTTTAAGATAAAGTGTTGGTTTCCCTATAAATACGTTATTAACACAGATAGGCAAGGAGGATGAACAGATCGGCAGGAATTTGGATTAACAAATAGGCAATAAAAAAAGACAATAGTAGTTTGATAAAACAGGAATCATCAAAAAGCAATTAAGCAACATTAAGCAAGGAAGAAAACAATCTGAAAATAAAGAAGAAAGCAAATCAAAGTGGTAGTGGCTGATCTTTGGATCACAAAGTCTTCAACTAAGAATCAATTGTTCTAGGCATAAAAGAAAAGACAGCTTGGACCAACACATCAACTTGGTGGAGCCTACAATGCAAATAACGTTCTTATTAACTCATCCAGTTAAATACATTGATTAATTTTAACACTTAACTCATTTAACTTACTACGATAATAATTGATGAAATATGATTTTGTAACAAATTTTAGTGTCCAAACACCCTATAACTCTAATGTTATTTTCTAAAGTCCTAAGCCCTAGTTTGATTCCAAGTACCCATAAAATCACAGTTTTTCATCTAAACCCTAAAATTGTTTTTATAAAAATTCTAAACCCTAATTTTGTTCAAGAAATCCTAATTCAAGATGTAAACCTTACTTTATATTTTTATTGCTTCATTTAAAGTTTTAGATTTAATTATGTAGTTTATTATATGTTTTGATGATTGATTTATTTAATTTCAATACTTGATTTATTTAATTTATCATGGATGAATATTTTTTTTCAATTATTATTTGTTTATTAAAATTGTAAGAGATATATTTCCATGATTGGGTGCCTCATTAATTAATTTTTATGTAATTTAAATTATTTTTATATTTTGAGATTAATGTAAAGGACATATTTTCATCTTTTGGTGGGTATCCTATTTAGTTTTAGACATTAGACCTTGTAAGGACACGATTCCATCCTTGGATGGGTGTCCATTTATTTATTTTATTTGAATATTACTTTGATTTTAATATAACTATGTTTTATTTTAATTATTGCATGTAGTATGGATAATATCATTATATTTAAGAATTTTATAATATTAAGACCTGAAAAGAAGGCCGATTCCAATGAACCGGGTGTTGTGGGGGTGTTGGGCCATTTCTCACCTTCCCCATACGTATCCAACTTTTCGAACCTATTAGGGGGTTGGGGATTCCTTAGAAATTGAGTCATCCATCCCTTTTTTTTCGGCCCATCCGGTTGGCGACTCCATTTTCTCCGGGCTTAGGCCCGTGTTCTCTAAGGCCCTAAGCCTAACAGTACTGAAGTTGCAAGAACCATTTCATCGGGAGTGGGGGGCGAAAATCTCCGCTCACAGTGACGACTCGACTGGTGATAAGAGAAGTTGATTCCGTTGGTCTTTATATTATTCTATTTTTCTTATCATGATATTATTCATTGCATTATTTAGATTGCATCGTGTGCATGAGTTAGGACGCTCGTGTTACCCGTGTTGTGTTATGTAAGGGATACCATACTTTCACTCAAGGTATGGAGATCGAGCATGGCATAATCACTCATAGCCTTGTACCTTTTGGTATATAATTACTATGAAAACTTAAGCCTTTTAACCCAAAGACTAAAGCTCATATAATTAGCCTAGTTACTTTCCTTAGGTTTTTACCCCAAATGCTTGTTGTTTGACTATAGTTAATTTATCTTGGTTTAAATCATGACTTATTTGGTTTATTCTTTTTCTAGTATGACCTAATTACATTACGAGCTCAAATAATTTTTTCCTCTAAATCCAAAAGACCAAAGCTATTTTCAAAATTTTTCAAGATGGTCTTTGGACATAAAACTTTTCTAAAAAAAAATCAAAAATTCTTTTTTCATGACCTAAATACAAGGCCCAAAATTCATTTTTTCTAAATTTTTTTTACAATGGGCTTAGAAAAAAATTATTTTTACAACCTTTTGAAAGAGCTTACGAATATTTAGGTCAATTATGAAAATAATAAAAATTAATTGTGAGCCTAGTTTATACTAAAAATTATTAATTATGGGCTTATTTTTGGCATAAATCATTAGTTATTTTTTTCAAGTGAGAAATCTATTTATAATAAACCTCTTAATTTAGTTTTAATCCAATATAACATAAAAGCTGCTTTAGTTCGTTGAATGGATTAAAACCTAATTAATGAGAATGATCATGAACTGATTTTCATTTTTAAAAATATAACTATTGATTGAACCGTCCGAGGGAACTTTTCAAAAATAAAATATCCTATGTTGATATTTTGTTTACCATAAACCTAGAAAAAGAAACTCGCCATTCGTCTGTGGACGTTATAAGGTTGGAATGAACGTCCTATTTATCCTTGTTTGTTTATTGTTTGTGCATACATGCATCACATGACATATCATTAATCCTTTCTAGCTCACAAACTTAGAGTATGGCAATTCAAGAGCATATAGCGACACCACCTACAATATTGATTTTGATTCAAGTGCTTCATTAGAAGGATGGATGCAAACCAGCTAAGGGACATAGTCGATGAAGATGTCAAAGCTAGGATGGCCAAGCTACGAGATCAATTGATTGAAATTATAAAGACCTAGTTGATTGAAATTCTAAAGATCATCAACAATGCTAATGAGGCATCTCCCATTGTCATAAGAAAGAAGAGAAAGGCAGCATCAACGGGGAACATTGATAAGTTCACACTTGATAATATTTTATCCCTATTTCTTAATATGATTATTATCCAATTGAGTTTAATTTGTTTGTTTAAGTGTATTTTAGGGTTAATTTCAGGAATTCTCTGTATTTTGAGGTTTATGGTCATTTCAGAGGAATTACAGATGAAAGTAGAAAAAAGTAGAAGAAAATAGCAAAATTCATCAATAGACACGCCCATGGACATGGGCGTGTCAATAGACGTGCCCTTGATGCTGCATACAGAAGCATTGACACGCCCAGTGACATGGGCGTGTCACCGAGCGTGCCTTTTTCAATGACTCACAGTAGCTGTGACACGCTCAGTGACATGGGCGTGTCACTGGACGTGCCTTATATTCAAACTCACAGTAGCTGTGACACGCCCAGTGACATGGGCGTGTCAATGGCCGTGTCACCTATGGAAAAGTTGAAATTTTTGCACTGATTGAGGAACAAGTGGGGGATAAGGACTGTGCTTTTGCCAAAAGAAAGATTAATGAAAAGAAAAGCTGACCTAAGTGATAAAAAGAAAAGATAAAACAAAGAGAATAGGGGAGACAAGGGAGAATGGTGTGAGTTGGAAGGTATGGGGTGTGAGCTGGAAGGTATGGGCTGTGAGCTTTGAAGAGAGTTAAAAGGAGAAGAAAAATAGAAGAGGGGGATGGTTTTTGGAACAGAAAACAGAGAACAGAGATAGGAGAAGAGTTTTGAGCTGAGCTTGAAGAAGGAGATACATCCTATACAAGATCTAAACCAAGAATCAAGGATTGAAGTGAAGAAATACAGATTATTCATCATGGATTGTTTGGTTTCTTTTACTCATTTCTCTAGTTCTGTTTTTCTGATTTTGAATATGAACTAATTCACTCTCTATCTAGATATTGATGAACCCTTGCTTATTTGTATGAATTGAATAATTATATTTAGTTGAATCATTTGATTGAGTTGTTTTATTCTTATGATGCTTAATGATCTATTTCCAATTGACAATAGCATGCTTATTGATTGGTTGCAATTTTCATATTATTGACTTGAGAAAGCTTGATATGAATTGAATACTCATAAGGGTTAAGGATTAATTGGAGTACTAGATATAGACTTACAAGATCCTTTGGTTTATAGTTCCTTGTTCTTAATGCAAGATCTAATTAATTGTGTTTGAGAAGAGATTCCGGCACTCTACTTAGTGATTAGGGATTAATTCACTCGAGAGAGGTTTTAGTCTAAGTTAGAGGGATGCCAACTCAACTCTATTAAATGATTTAACTAAATTAATGTTCATAAACACCATTGAGGCTAGGGGGATTCAATATCTGGATAGTTTTATTACCATCAATCCTATTTGCACAACATTTAATTCTCCTTTACTTCCAGTTATTAAATTAATTACTTTTAATTACAAAATATCACAACAACTATTTATTTGCTAAACAACAGTTAAGATTTGCACTAGTACTTGACCTTGCCCTCAATGGAATGATAACTCACTCACTACTCTATTACTTGGGTGACCCGTGCACTTGTGGTATTGCTATAGCGCAGCTCGTGCATACCAAGTTTTTAGCGCCGCTGCCGGGGACAACAGTTTCAATATTAGTAATATAATTAAGACTATTGATTAGTTTTATTTTTATTTATTTTTTAACATTGGTTCTTGCTTATTCACTATCATTTTAGGTATTTCTCCCCGTTTATGACCAGAGCTAGCTCATCCCAACTGCTTAAATTAGACCCAGAGCTAGAGAGAACGTTGAGAAGAAAGCAAAAGGAAGAAGAGGAGGCAGTTCTTGAAGACGCAGAAACAGAAATAAATCTGGAAATAGAACAAGAAGAAGTATTTGAAGCGATGGAAGGAGCTGAACCAAGAACAATGCAGGAGTTTGCTAAGCCCAATCTAAATGGGGCTGAATCTAGTATCTGGAGGTCGACAGTTGCTGCGAACAACTTCAAAATAAAGGCAAATGTAATTCAAATGGTGCAGTAGACTTGTCAATTGGACGGGTTTCCTGATGAAGATCCTAATGCACATATTGAGAATTTTCTGGAGATGTGTGACACATTCAAGATAAATAATGCCTCAGATGATGCAATTAGGATGAGGTTGTTCCCATTTTCCCTTAAAGATAGACCAAAGAAGTGGCTAAAATCTTTTCCTCCAGGAACCTTCACCACATGGGGTCAGTTAGCAGAGAAATTCCTAGAAAAATACTTCCCACCGTCCAAAACTGCTAAGTTGAGGAATGATATCTCATCCTTTCTGCAGCAAGATGGTGAGACCCTTTATGATGCCTGGGAAAAATTTAAAGATCTGTTGAGAAGGTGTCCTCATCATGGACTTCCACTATGGCTTCAAATTCAAATATTTTACAATGGGTTAAATTACGTAAGTAAACAATCCATTAATGCAGCAGCTGGTGGTACCATAAACAACAAGACACTTGAACAAGCAAGGGATTTAATTGAAGACATGGCTATCACAAATTATCAGTGGCAAGCCCCAAGGGAACAAGGAAAGATGAAGACCATGGGTTCACACCAATTAGATCCTGTGGTGGCTTTGACAGCCCAATTGGAAGCATTGAATAAAAAATTTGATTCTTTGGCCTCTCCATCTGGGAAAGTAATGCAGGTGATGTCTTGTGAGTGGTGTGGGGGTGGACATCAAAGTCAAGATTGCCAAAGTGGCAACATGTTTTCTAGACAAGAGCAAGTAGACTATGTTGGAAATATGCCAAGGCAACAGCAGAATAAACCCTACAGCAACACATACAATCCAGGGTGGAGAAATCATCCAAATTTCTCATGGAATAATCAAAATAATCCAAGACCTCCCCCTGGATTCCAGCAGCCCCAACATCAACAAGCTGCCCCTCCAAGAAAGAGTAATTTCAAGGACATGATGGAGAAATTTATAGCAGCTTCTGAAACTAGGTTCCAATCAACTGAAACCACCATAAGAAATCAGCAAGCTTCCATTCATAATTTGGAGAATCAGGTGGGGCAAATTGCCAAGTTGCTCAGTGAGAGACCACAAGGAAGTCTGCCTAGCAACACTAAGGCAAATCCTAAAGAGCAACTCAAGGCAATTACACTAAGGAGTGGAAAAGAGATCAAAGGTAATGTGAATGAGAAAAGAGGAGAGTTGGCAGAGAAAAGGGCTGAGGTATAAGAAAAAGAAAAAGAAGACGATCCTCCTGTCACTTCGGGAGAGAAAACTATATTGGAAAGTGCGAAAGAAAGCAGCCCCATATTGAAGGAATACCGACCTAGAGTACCCTATTCGGCAAGATTGAACAAGGACAAGATTGATGCTCAGTTCGGTAAGTTTCTTGAACTTTTTAAATAATTGCACATTAATATTCCATTTGCTGAAGCTTTGTCACAAATGCCTAAATATGCTAAATTTTTGAAAGATATCCTTTCTAACAAAAGGAAACTTGAGGAAGTGTATTTAGTGCATTTATCTGAAAAGAGTTCGGCAATTTTGCAAAGGAGGTTACCTAAGAAGTTAAAAGATCCAGGTAGTTTTACCATTCCATGTTTAATAGGTAACCTTGAGGTTAAGAGTGCACTAGTTGATTTGGGGGCTAGCATAATTGTTATGCCCTATAAAATGTTTAAAGAGTTAGGCATTGGTAAACCTAAACCAACACTTATGACCATCCAACTTGCTGATAAGTCAGTAGTCCACCCTCGTGGCATTATAGAAGATGTGTTGGTAAAAGTCAGGGATTTCATTTTCCCCAATGATTTTGTTGTCATTGATATTGATGAGGATGCGGATGTTTCACTTATTCTTGGTAGGCCATTTTTAAATACAGCCCGTGCCCTTATAGATGTTTATGATGGCACACTAACTTTGAGAGTGGGTGATGAGAAAGTTATTTTTAGGATACATGATGCCATGAAACATTCACTTTCACTTGATGAGGCGGAATCATGCAATGATGTTATTGAGCATGAGACCGTAAATTGTGTTACTAACATTGTTTCCAAGGATCCCCTTGAGTTGTGTTTATTGCAGGAAAATGTTGAGGATCAAGAAGCAATGGAGCAGCTTGCTTTTCTTGAAGCAAGCAATTCGTTCAAATGCAGGGCATATGAGACTATTGAGATGCCAAAGGAAGAGAAGCCAAAACCATCGGTGATTGATCCACCCAACTTGGAACTGAAGCCCCTTCCAGATCACCTTGAGTATGGATTTCTGGCGGAGAAGAAGAAATTACCAATAATTCTGAGTTCCCACCTATCTTCTAAGCAGAAAGAAAAGCTTATTCAGTTGTTGCAAAAACATAAGAAAGTAATAGCTTGGAAGATAGCAGACATCAAAGGTATCAGTCCATCCTATTGCACTCACAAAATACTGATGGAGGATGAATTCAAGCCGGTAGTGCAACCATAATGGAGACTAAACCCGAAGATGAAAGATGTAGTGAAGGATGAAGTGATAAAACTACTTAATGTAGGGATTATCTATCCGATCTCGGATAGTTCTTGGGTGAGCCCAGTTCAGGTAGTACCAAAGAAAGGAGGGATGACAGTGGTCCCTAATGAAAATGATGAGCTGATTCCAACAAGAACAGTTACCGGTTGGAGGGTTTGCATTGACTACAGAAAATTAAATGATGCAACTAGAAAGGATCATTTTCCTTTACCCTTCATTGATCAGATGTTGGAAAGATTATCCGGCCATGAGTACTACTATTTTTTTGGATGGTCTTTCAGGCTATTTCCAAATTCCTATTGCCCCAGAAGACCAAGAAAAAACTACATTCACCTGCCCATATGGGACATTCGCATATCGAAGAATGCCATTCGGGTTGTGCAATGCACCTGCGACTTTCCAAAGGTGCATGGTAGCAATCTTTGATGAGCTTATAGAGGATATTATGGAGGTGTTTATGGATGATTTCTCAGTCTATGGCAGCTCATTTGAAAGATGTTTGGAAAACCTTGAAAGAGTCTTGATGAGATGTGAAGAAACCAATCTAGTGCTTAATTGGGAAAAGTGTCATTTCATGGTTCAAGAGGGAATTGTGTTGGGACACAAAATTTCAAACAAGGGCATTGAGGTGGATCGGGCTAAGGTAGACACCATTGAGAAACTACCACCACCCTCAACTGTGAAGGCCATCAAAAGTTTTCTAGGACATGCGGGTTTTTATCGGAGGTTCATTCGAGATTTTTCTAAGATAGCCCGTCCATTGACAAGACACCTTGAGAAGGATGTGGATTTTATTTTTGATGAGGAATGTCTGAGAGCATTCACAACCCTTAAGAAGAAATTGACCCATGCTCCAATCATGGTAGCTCCTAATTGGAATCTACCATTTGAACTAATGTGCGATGCAAGTGACTTTGCAGTGGGAGCAGTCTTAGGTCAACGTAAGGAGAAATACTTTCAGCCTATCTACTATGCAAGCAAGACCTTGAACACAGCTCAAGCTAATTACACAACTACAGAGAAAGAGCTGCTAGCTGTGGTTTTTGCTTTTGACAAGTTTAGATCATATCTAATCTTGTCGAAAGTGATTGTTTATACAGACCATTCGACTTTAAGTTATTTATTTGCGAAAGTTGATGCTAAGCCTAGGCTAATCCGTTGGGTTTTGTTGTTGCAGGAATTTGACTTGACGATTCAAGACAAGAAGGGAGCTAAAAATCTTGCAGCCGATCACCTTTCTCGCTTGGAGAATCCAACCTTAGAGAGGTTTGAAGAAGGAGACATTGATGATCACTTCCCCGATGAGCAACTGTACGCCATGGTAAGTGAGGTAAGTAATTTAAATTTTAAAACGCCCTGGTTTGCAGATTTTGCTAACTATTTAGCTGTTAGGAAACTTCCTAAGGACTTAACTTATCAAGCAAAGAAGAAATTTTTTTCTGATTTAAAATATTATTTTTGGGAGGATCCTTTTTTGTTTAGGTTATGTAAGGAACACATTATCCGACAATGTATGGCATGGCCTGAAACAATGAACATTCTTAGTCAATGCCATGCTGGACCAGCTGGTGGTCATATGGGAGCCAATAGACTGCTCAAAAGGTACTAGAATCAAGATTTTATTGGCCCACTTTGTTTAGAGATAGCTACGAATTTGTAAATCATTGTGATCATTGCCAAAGAACATGAAATATTTCATTTCATGATGAAATGCCCCAAAATGGGATTTTAGTTTGTGAAATCTTTGATGTATGGGGGATCGATTTTATGGGACCATTTCTAAATTCTTTTGGTAACAAATATATTCTTGTAGCTATAGACTATGTATCTAAATGGCCTGAAGCCCAAGCCTTGGCAACCAATGGTGCTAGGGTTGTGGTGAAGTTTTTAAAGAAGTTATTTTCTCGATTTGGTACACCAAAAGCAATTATAAGTGATAGGGGTACTCACTTTTGTAAATTTCAGCTTGAGAAAGTTTTCAAAAGACTAGGAGTTACACATAGGTTTGCTACTCCCTATCATCCCCAAACTAGTGGCCAAGTTGAGAACATGAATAAGGAGATTAAATGAATTCTAGAAAAAATTGTAGAGCGATCCCGAAAGGATTGGTCCGAGAAATTGGACAATGCTTTATGGGCTTTTAGAACTGCATTCAAAACTCCCTTGGGCACTACACCATTTAGGTTGGTTTATAGAAAAGCTTGCCACTTACCTGTTGAAATTGAACATAATGCATACTGGGCTATAAAACAGATTAACCTTGATCTAGCTCACACAGGTGAACAGAGAAAATTACAGGTAAGCGAGTTGGACGAGTGGAGATTGCAATCTTATGACAATGCCAGAATGTATAAGGAGCGTACCAAGAAATGGCATGATGCTCGCATCAAAGGCAGAAAGAGTTTCAAGCGGGGGATCAGGTATTATTGTATAATTCAAGGCTTCGACTCTTTCCAGGTAAGTTAAAGTCTCGATGGGCTGGTCCTTTTACTGTTAGGGAAGTCTTCCCTTACGAAGTGGTTGAAATAACTCACCTAGAAAAAGGAGATTTTAAAGTTAATGGGCACAGGCTCAAATTATACCTCGGAGGGGGAAATACGAGACTTGAAGGAGGTTTTACACCTCCAAGACTAGGGAAGTTTACCCTACCGTCCAACTAATACGACGTTAAAGAAGTGTTGGGTGTGAGACAACCCACCGTTTTATGTTTTTGGTTTGTGTCGTCATTTTGTTTTAGTTTTATCTTTTTTTTATTGGGTGGTTGTTTGTTTGTTTTGCATTCATTTGAATTTGTAGAGGAAATTTGAGGAGTAAATTGAGCATATTAAAGGACACGCCCGTGCCATTGGGTGTGTCATTATTTTTTTTTCAGGCAGTAGCTATAACACGCCCAGGGACACGCCCATGTCTATGAGCGTGTCATTATTTTTTTTTCAAATAGTAGCTATAACACGCCCATTGACACGCCCGTGTCCATGGACGTATCTCTAAAAAATATATATATATAAAAAATAAAATAAAATAAATTATCCAGCACGCCCTCAGAACACGCCCAAACTAATGAGCGTGTCGTTTGCTTGGTTGTCACAGTACATGTGACACGCCCGTGTTTATGGGCGTGTCGATTATGATTTCATCCAGTACCTATGACACGCCCATTGACACGGTCGTGTCTGTGAGCATATCGTGTACACTGTCTTTTATACTATAGGGCACGCCCAGTGGCACGGGCATGTCACTGGGCGTGCCGACGTCTTTATATATAGAACCGACACCATTTTCACGCAAATTTCCAGTTTCCTCTCTCATTTTCTCTCAACTTTCTTGCACTCCCACCGGTGCATTCACACACCCACTCACTCTAGGAGAGATTCTCACTCCCGGCTTGCATTATTTGCGTGCATTTGCTCTTTTTCCCATTGAATTTACTTTTTCCACTCGGATTTTCGCTTTGCAGGTACGTAATCTCAACTTTTGCGATTTTTGTTTGTTTTCTTTCATTTTTCTTTCATTTTTCGTATACATTCCTTGTATTTTCTTGTCTTTGCCTTGAAGTTGGAAGTTTCATGATGTGTTTGCTTTATTCTCTTGTGTTTTTATTTCTCGTAATTTTTGAGGCATTTGATTAATTTTGATTTTGTTTATTATGAATTCCGTTTTGATTCGACGTTTGTTTATTTTTGAATTGGTTTGTAGTTTGAGTTGTATATTGATTGTTTCATTTGTTGGATTCTAATTACTCGTTATTTTTAGAAAATGTCTTGTTATTGTGGGAATTGCTTTTATTGTGGTATGTTTATTGCTGTCGTTTGGATTGGTTTGTTGCTTTTGGTTGATTATGTTTATTGTCGTTAGGATTGGTTTGTTGCTTTTGGTTGATTACGCGTGTATTACTATAGGTGGTTATGCTTTATCGTTATAATGCTGGCATTTTGGTAACCTTGTATCATGCTATACTTTTGTTGTTATTGAGGAATCTCTTTGGTTTGTTTTGCAGACTAACCGACAATGGGGCCTCGCAAACAATCATCTTCTTAGCTTCCCACCACGCGTACACGAGGGGAAGGCAGTTCCAGCCAACCCGCTACCCATCCAACCTCTAAATTCACGGCCACCCGCAAATGCCTTAGATTTTTGAATGCCGAGGAAAGAAGGCGATTTGAATTTTTAGGCAACAAAGAATGGTCCCCACCTCGTATTTTATATTGGGATGCTATGGAACGGGCTAATATTGCAACATATATTCGGGAATTGATTAATCAACCAGGATGGGACCAACTATTCTCCATTAATGAGCCTTCCTATCGAGAGCTGACACTAGAATTTTACTGCACCTTCTAGTTCCAGAAGACCAAGGTTTCCATTACTGAGCCAACGATTAAATTCAGACTGGGAGGGCAGAGATTCAACATGAGCATTAATGACCGCGGGCTGCATCTCGGGTTATATACTGAAGAGGAAGTACAGACCTTTGATTATCTAAACTCTGAGGTGGATTTTGTTGAGTATGAGGTTGCTCCTCCTAGGATTTGGAAAACCTTTGCATCCACTGTCGATAAGTATCAACCCAAGGTTTCTAAGGCATCCAACTTTGAGTCTTTCCCCTGCCGAGTGGTGCACAACCTATTAGTTCACACTATTACAGCTCGGCTGAGTAGCACAGGGGTGGTAAGCTTGCGAGATCTATTTTTCCTGCACTGCATGGTACAGAAGACCCGGTGAAATGTCGCACATGCCATCACACATTTTTTCTACGAGCAGTCTAAAAAAGGAGCATCAGGTACTTTACATGGTGGCATGTATGTCACAAGACTCGCTCGTCGTCTGGGTGTGTTAGATGGCTGCCTACCTATGACGGTGGATGGTATGCCCAAGTTGTTGGGTATGGACACGTTAAAGAGACTGAACCGGGAGAAGGTAGCTGGGCTGCAGGCCACTCCTATGGATTCAGATGTACTAGAGGCAGCTCCTTCTGCTCCTCCTTCAGATATACCACCACCTCCACCGTCAGATTTTCTGGGTTCATCCACCGCCGCTGGGCCTTCGACCGTTGCTGCTGCACCTTCTTCTTCTTCTACTGGACCTTCTTTTGTCCAGACTCCTGCATTCCGGATTGGCGTCAGTTAGTTAATGTTGAGTGGGATGATGACAGGCAACCCACAGATTTAGAGCATTAGATTTGTAGGATTGAAGGGAAGATAGGGAATATTGAGCTGAATCAGAATAAGATCTTAACCCAGCAGGACCAGCTGCAGCAGTTTTTACTTGACCAGACTACTTCTTTCCTAGCCTAGCTGGATCACGAGATCTTGAGATGGCAATGGCTGGAGCAATCCATATTGGAGTTCTGGCGGTATCAAGGGTTTCACCATTCGCAACCACCACCTCCACCATATCAGCCACCAGCCCCTGCACCGGCACCTGCACCTCAAGTTGATGTTTCTGATGATGAGACCAGCAGTGACGATTCAGGCGATGCACCAATTTTTGACTAGCCCACATTTTTATTTTATTTTATTTTATTTTCATTTCTTTGCTTATTTAATATTCTTTTTAGTTTTCTTCCTTTTTCATTGCTTTTGGACAATTGTTATTTTCTTTAAGAACTGTTTCTTTTGTTTGTTTATTTTATTTATTTATGTCTTAACCTTGTTTTGTTTGCATTTTAGATTTTTATTTTGACGCAAATCCTCCTTCACCGTACTTTTGGCACCGTACTCATATTTATCCACTCATGGACATGAAAAGGGCAGTTATTCTCTCGTCATTATTTCTTGTTTTGCACACACATTGGGGACAATGTGTGTCTTAAGTGTGGGAGAGAGGTATACTTTCTTGATTAAATTTTTACTACTTCATTCTTTCTATTTGATTCATTTGTTTCAATTAATGCCTGCAAATTGTTTTTCTTTTTGGATTCAAGTAAGCTAGATTGTTATAATAAGTGTGAATTGATGTGGTTTCCCTTTATATGTTGAACTAATTTGAGATTTCCTAAATGACAATTTCTTGTTGAGGTTAATTTAGTGATCTTGATCAATTGCTGAGGATCGATTGTAATAGCTATAGTTAGGTTGTTGATTGATGGAAATTGGAACACATCTAAAGTTTAAAACTTTAGTTACATTTTTTAGCATGATATAATTCCTTAGATTCTTGAGTCGGACTTAGTATGACCCTTAAGTTTCTGACCCTTGAGTTATATATATTAAAATAATAATAATAATAATAATAATAATAAATAATTCTAATTAAAGGAGCTTTGAAAATTTATCCCTGTTCCGCTGATTTTTACTCTTGAATCAAAACAAATGAGTTGGAATCATGAATAGTGCTAGTAGCCATTTGAACGGTGATTCTGGTTGAGTAACTGGGGGTCGACATCACAAATGTTTACCTTCGCGTCAAAAGGTTAGTATCAGTTCAAACAAGTCGGGCTCCTTAAAGTGTATATATATATATATGTGTTTGTACATAAAAAAAAATTTTTTTTTTTGAGGGTTAGAGAACTTAAGAGAAAACTTACATTTTTCGTACTTTGTTCATGGCCTTTGGATTTGCTGGAATTTTATGCTCAATCTTTTAACTCTGGATTTTTAGGTTTTAGGTCTGTGAAATTTTTGTTTTGAAACTTCTTGATTCAGCTGTTATGATTGTGAATTAGTTTTTGGTTGAGAAAGTGAGGTTTTCTGATTCGAGTATTGTCAAAACTTTACTTTTCTTTTTGAATATAGAGGGGTTCCATCATTTCTGCTTATTACAGTGATTTAGTTTGCTTGAGGACAAGCAAAAACTCAAGTGTGGGGGAATTTGATAAGTGCATAATTGATAATATTTTATCCCTATTTCTTAATATGATTATTATCCAATTGAGTTTAATTTGTTTGTTCAAGTGTATTTTAGGGTTAATTTCAGGAATTCTCTGTATTTTGAGGTTTATGGTCATTTCGGAGGAATTACGGATGAAAGTAGAAGAAAATAGCAAAATTCATCAATGGACACGCCTATGAACATGGGCGTGTCAATAGATGTGCCCTTGATGCTGCATACAGAAGCATTGACACGCCCAGTAACATGGACGTGTCACCGAGCGTGCCTTTTTCAATGACTCACAGTAGCTGTAACACGCCCAGTGACATGGGCGTGTCACTGGACGTGCCTTATATTCAAACTCACAGTAGCTGTGACACGCCCAGTGACATGGGCGTGTTAATGGCCATGTCACCTATGGAAAAGTTGAAATTTTTGCATTGATTGAGGAACAAGTAGGGGACAAGGACTATGCTTTTGCCAAAAGAAAGATTAAAGAAAAGAAAAGCTGACCTAAGTGATAAAAAGAAAGATAAAACAAAGAGAATAGGGGAGACAAGGGATAATGGTGTGAGTTGGAAGGTATGGGGTGTGAGCTGGAAGGTATGGGCTGTGAGCTTTGAAGAGAGTTAAAAGGAGAAGAAAAATAGAAGAGGGGGATGGTTTTTGGAACAGAAAACAGAGAATAGAGTCAGGAGAAGAGTTTTGAGCTGAGCTTGAAGAAGGAGATACATCCTATACAAGATCTAAACCAAGAATCAAGGATTGAAGTGAAGAAATACAGATTATTCGTCATGGATTGTTTGGTTTCTTTTACTCATTTCTCTAGTTCTATTTTTCTGATTTTGAATATGAACTAATTCACTCTCTATCTAGATATTGATAAACCCTAGCTTATTTGTATGAATTGAATAATTATATTTAGTTGAATCATTTGATTGAGTTATTTAATTCTTATGGTGCTTAATGATCTATTTCCAATTGATAATAGCATGCTTATTGATTGGTTGCAATTTTCATATTATTGACTTGAGAAAGCTTGATATGAATTGAATACTCATAAGGGTTGAGGATTGATTGGAGTACTAGATATAGACTTACAAGATCCTTTGGTTTATAGTTCCTTGTTCTTAATGCAAGATCTAATTAATTGTGTTTGAGAAGAGATTCCGGCACTCTACTTAGTGATTAGGGATTAATTCACTCGAGAGAGGTTTTAGTCTAAGTTAGAGGAATGCCAACTCAACTCTATTAAATGATTTGGCTGAATTAAAGTTCATAAACACCATTGAGGCTAGGGGGATTCAATATCTGGATAGTTTTATTACCATCAATCCTATTTGCACAACATTTACTTCCCCTTTACTTCCAGTTATTAAATTAATTGTTTTTAATTACAAAACATCACAACAACTATTGATTTGCTAAACAACAATTAATATTTGCACTAGTGCTTGACCTTGGTCCTCAATGGAACGATAACTCACTCACTACTCTATTACTTGGGCGACCCGTGCACTTGCGGTATTGCTATAGCGCAGCTCGCGTACACCAAACATGTTCACTAATAGAGATTGAATGACAAATGTGGGATCAATCCCTATTTCACAAGACCAGCCGAACCATGTACTGTCTAAGTGGAGCAATAAGGGCGGCTACCACCCCAGTGGGCAAAGCCAAAGGGAAAGAGAAGGTGTTTAAAAAAATGCAACAACTAAACCAGCAAAGAAGAGTAAATTTTTAGACTTAAAGGAGCCTTTGTCAAAGATGTTAAAAAATCTAATGAAGATGGATTTGCTATAATCATTGGCATCTCGGCCTCTACACAAGCCTTACCATCAAATTTTGATGCCAAGGTCTTCTGTCAATTTCATCAAGTGCAAGGGCATGAGACAGATAAATATGTTCAATTAAGGCATGAAATCTAAGATTTAATTGACAATGAAAAGCTGCCAGAGCCTGATAAGCTCGACACTAAGAATAATCCTTTCCCTAAATTTGGAAGGGCACCATCAGTTACAACCTTCATGAAGAGTTTTATCTTGTCATCTTGTGATAATATGGATAGAGAAACTGCTAAAAATGATGTGCTACTAAGCAAGCTTGGACTAACTATGGATGATGAAGCAATGATCATTGATGGTGAAAAATCCTTGCCTATGATATGTCTAAATAAATGAAGTATCTTTGACTCCCACTCAACAAACTTCTTTTAGCATAAAGTGTTACCCTTTTTATTCTGCTTTCTTTAATATTTAATTGGAGAAATTATGTTTTTTAAATTAAGATTATTTGAATAAATTGTTGATATTTGTTCATTTTGGTACTCAACCAATGACGAATCTAGCTTGATATTTATAAATTAATATATCTAGGCATCATGATTTGAATGACTTTACTAGGTGAGGAAATTGCTTTATAACATTGAGTTGTGTATGCTTACTTAGAGAGGGCTCCTACATAATTATGAGTGTCTAGGTCCCAGTCAGTCTTAGAACATGTTTTTGATGAACTTTTGAGGCAAAATTGAACTCTGTTTATTTAGGAGAGAGATGATTTAGGTATTATTTGATGAGCTAACAACTAGTATCAACCCTATTGACATCAATTCTTAGTTTTTCCCTTTGAGCCTTCAGAGATTTTAACTTTCTTTTCATTGGCTAGTAAACCCAATAACCTACCCTGAGCTGTTGTGATACTTTTGACAAGTCTTATGATCACTAAGGTGAAGAGGCAAGAAGATCAAAGAATGGAATGCGTAGCCAAGACCGTACGGATAGTTGATGTTCTTAAAACCATAAGAGTAGTTGAAGTTCACCTAATATCTCCAATCTATCAAGATAACATCAGAGTAACAAATGATTTATCCTTGTTAAAGCAGATTTATGCCACTCCACTCATCCATTATCAGAAATACAAGTTGGTACAAATAAGACAACTCTTTTAGAGCTAGAACCAAAAAAAAAAGAAAAAAAAACAAAAAATAATAATACAAAAAAAGAAGAAAGAAGAAAGAAAAATAAAATAAAATAAAATAAAATCCAAAACGGTTCAGAAAGCTAACCGAGTTCTCTTTTACCTAAAGCAGCAAAAGGCTTCCATTTGATTTATAAGAACAGTTTAACTTAAATTGCTCCAACCCAATCAAAGATTCAATTAAAATCAGAGAAAAAGGTGAAAGACCATCTAGTTTTTGAAAGTCCTATACTTGACAATCCTACAGAGGAAAAAGACGAAATGATGAAATGTGGGTACCAAACCTTTTGCAAAGGCAAAGACTGTCCTAATCAAGATCCAGATTCATGTCAAAAAGAAATAATAATGTTCAAAGCTCTATCTTTTCATGCTCCCAACTGCCTAAAAGTTCAAACAAAAAATTTATAGTGTGAGGATTTGCCCATAGTGTCACAATGACTCCAACTTACAAATAGCCTTCATTTAACCCGTGTCCCTTATAGACCTTATTTCAAGCCTTTCAAAGACCTATTGATCTCTCTTGATAGGTAGAGCCTAATAGTAGAGATAGTTTGAATAAGCATACATATGAGATAGACAATATTCAAACTCAATTAGACCTCTGGCCAAGTTGTGCCTATCTGAAGTGTAACAGTTCTTGCTCAAATAGAAGTAATTCCCGAGTTTAGTACAGTAACTATGGTTGTCATGTTATAGATATGTTAATTTAGAAAATTGAGTCCTAAGGTACAATGACAATGATTTGACAAAGCAAAAAATGATTTTAAGATTTAAAAAAAAAATTGTGTTTTTGTCATACAAAGCCTTTAAGTTAAGGAAAGTGTAACATCCTCTGACAATTCTTATATAAAAACTATCAGAGAATGTTATTCAATATATTGTTCATGCTCCAATCAATTCCGAGAAACTCTCTTCATAATTAATTTTTTTTTAAATAATAATACAATCTGCATATCACAACACTTATAAGTTCAATGTTTAAACCAATTTTCAATAATCCATTACAAATCAGATAACTATCATACATTTGTCAAATCAAATGATTAAATAATACATTCCTTTCTTTTATAATCATTCACTAGAATTCTCAAACCTCATTCTCTAAATACATGTATTCCTTTCATGTTTACACATTTATACAATCTCTCAAATCACCAAACTCTAGTATCTATATACATTTATCGCTTATGAATACAATATACACAAGATCTTCATCTGTTCTTAACTTGCTCTGATGTCCTGATACCTGCGTGTCAGAAAATAATTCTAACACGCTAAGCAAAGCTTAGTGGTGCTTGTATACACATATTTTATCACTTAATATTAAAGAAATATATTTATGAAAATATAGTAATAACACTTAGTTTTACGATTAATTCAATATATAAACTAATTTCAGTATCAAATCAACATACCATGTTGATTACACAATATAATAGCTATCCTTGTATAAAAGGTATCATATAATACAATACTTTTGGTATTGCAACTTGTCTCATTAAGAATCATTTTATTCAAGACTTGTTTTCTCATTTGATATCATTGTTCACAATACACTATTTTTGTTTTTCACTAAATCTTTCTTTTCAAGTTCAGGTTCACATATAGGATCATTTTAGTCAAGCTATACTTTTCATCACTTAATTTCAGTACTATCCTTTAGAGAACTTTGTATCTCACATAGACACTTTCATTCATTTGAAATACTTTGGAGTAATTTGTATCTCACCACATTATATACATTTTCAATCATTTGACTAATTCAATACATTGAGCATAACATTTCCATTACGTTCATTAGAACTTTCACTATAAGCAGTAATATATATATTACAATCTCTTTTTCACTGGAACACAATACTTCAATTTCACGTAATTGACTTATATTAGTATTTTACATTTCTTTCATTAGTCACAACTATTATGTTCACATATATTTTCATTAATTATGCCCAAACATACTAAACTTAGATCATAGATTTGGATAACGTGTTAGTGTAGAAATCTTAAGAATTTATAATGGCAATTATGCCCACTATCACTGATAATACAATGTGTCCATTAAAGGCACGAGGTGCCCACTATCACTATGGTTATCCTTCCTCTGATTAGCCATTCAATCCAAAGCTAGATATAAAATTAGTATGATTTGGGCTATTCATTAGTTTGTAGTTAACACTGAATTTTATATATCATTTCAATGAAACAATACTTTCATTAACATTTTGTATGATATATATATTTGTCACATATTCAAAGTTTATCACCCTTTTCGATGACACAGCCAAGTTATGTTCAATGACTTGGCCATATCTCTCATCAATGAAAAATGGAAAATTTTGACAGCATGTGACACACCCACTGACTTGGCCGTATCACTGCCCGTGTCACTAGACACACCCACTGACTTGGCCATGTCACTGGCCATGTCTCTCATCAATGAACATAGAAATTTTTGACAGCATGTGACACACCCACTGACTTGGCTGTGTCACTGCCCGTGTCACTAGACACACCCACTGACTTGGCCATGTCACTGGCCAAGAATTACATATTTTTACACACTCAACCATATAAACATACACATATTCAAGATCTATGATAAAATCAAGTACTCTACTCAAATATCAATTAATCAATCTTTAACCATCACTTATAGCTAAACACAACATCAAACCACTCATTTCTTATAAAGATTGAATTAAGAATCAAATTCATCACATAAAAGTTCCCTTTCACTCATCAATCTATTTAATCAATACTTTCAAGAAATATTTCATTATCAATAACTCGATCAATCAATTCATACATTAAAACTCTTAAAAATTCATATATTTGTAAATTACAATACAAAAGCACATACCTCTTCAAACTCTTCTTTCTCTTTCTTTTTCTCTCTTGCCCTTTGATTTCTTATTGATAATCTTGCCTTTTCTAGCTTATTCTTCTAACAATCTATACATATATTTGATTTACTCTTAATCCTTGATGGATTTGATGAAAGGAAGAAGAAAGAAGTGAAGATGATGATGATGGCGTGGAAGATGAAGAGGAAATCAGAAATTTCCACACACATACACCTATACACACACACACACACATATATATATATATTTATAATATTTTTAATCCAGTGAGGGAATGCTCATAATAACTATGGTGCACCCTCATTCTTAACCGTTGATTTTAAATCGAGTTTTAATCTCGTAAAACAGTAAAAATACTCTTTTCAGTAAAGTTTTAAGATACACAATTTACTCTTCTTTACGTATAGCATGTATCCACAACACTTTTGTCACTATACACTATTCATTTTTCAATATTTGTTAAAACGTCCCTGTTGAAAATTTTGACCATTACAATTCTCCCCCACTAAAGAAATTTCGTCCTCAAAATTTACATACTATGGCACTAAGCTATTTACTTTTTAAATAATTTCAAATTTCACATACAATCAATGATTTTTTTTAACTTATCAATCCACGTAACACTATCAAAATAATCGTCGTATATATCTTTAGAAGATTATTCAACTCTACACACTTACACTTTGCAAGTTCAATTTTGACTTTGCCTTTATTCCTCTTTAAATTAAAATTTTTTTTATTTCATTACATTCCACTGTTATATATATATCTCGTTCTTTCTCTTATTTACTGAATATTAAATTCTAGTTCCGGATAGCGGGTTACTGATGGCAAGTAATTGCCCACTGTATCAATATGGCCAAAGGCCCACTATGGCATGAATGCCCACTGTATATAATGTCACGGAGTGACCACTGGGAGAAAGGAACCAAAGGTTCTCTATGACGCAAAGCGTCCACTGATGGCATAAATGCCAATACCACTGGGACATATATATAAAAAAGAATGTCCTCGATGGCACAAAGTGCCCACTTTCAATATGGAACATAAATGTTCTCTATGGCACAGAGTGCCCACTTTCAATATGGCATAAAATACCCATTATCACTTTGAATATTTACCCTTTAGCTAATCCGAAAACTAGTTTTAACATCAGTATCATTTCTTTCAATGGTATAAAGTATTGCCAATTATACTATACTGTGAAATATGACACTTTCTCTTTGAATGGAATATAACACTTTCTCTTTGCAATGTTTGTTTCTTATTGTAAGTGTATAAGATATAAACAATCATTTCAAACACAACACATATACACATTATACGTGTTTTCGATTAGTTCGATTGAGTTTATTTATTCATCAATCTTTATCTTTTCAAATCATTTCCATGTGTCCATTGTAATAATGAAATCTACAAAGATTTCCACTCTTTACTTGTTTAATTCTTTTCTTAACATATTAAGAATTTATCACTATTCTTTCACTTTAAGAGTACATTTACATTTATACTTTATTCTCTATGTCTCATACACACATTCACACACACACACACATATGTATATATTACTAACTTGTTCTACCATACATCATTTCACTAGAAGGGTTCACTACCTTTACATCTCACTACATTCTTTTCTTTTTACTTTATCAATTCCTTTCTTTCCATGTGTAATCAATTAGTATTAAGTCACTCTTTAACACTTCTATATATAATCTATAATTTGTCTTTTATCTTTTCTCTACCTTTATACTTCTTTCACATATCCAATTACATTTATTCATACTTTCCTCACGTTCTTTTCACATGTCAGTTTTATCATTTAATGGATTAATTTCATTTCAATCTTATAAGCAACTTTTGTCACTTATAACTATTTCTAAGATGTAGTCATTAATTCACTACTAATTCCACCGATAAACTCTACTCTGTGGAAGTATGCACATTACTAAAATTTTGTAGAACAGAAGTATGCATAAGCAAATGCATGACCATGCACATCATTATTTCAATCACTACAAAAAAATACGCTATCTGCAACGGACATAATTCGTCGCAGATCCATCGCAAATCCGTCGCAAATCAAGTCTTGCGACCGATCTGCGACGGATACGATCCGTTAATAAAAAAGGCGTCGCAATTTTCAATTTTGCGACAGGCCGTCGCAGATTGCGACGGATTTGCAACCACTCGGCGGTTGCAAATCTCGTGCTTAAATTTTCGCGGGTAAAGGGATGCCGTCGCAGATTCTGTCGCAGATTTTCGTCGCTGATTTCGTCACAGATTTTCATCGCAAATTCATTGCAAATTTCATCGCAGATTGGCGTCACAGATTCCATCGCAGATTGTCATCGCAGTATCTGTCGCAGATTCCGTCATAGATTTCAAATATCCGTCGCAGATTCGTAGCAAATCCGTAGTAATTTAATATTGATTTTTATTGGAACTATTTGTATTATCAATTAATTTTATGAGAACTTTATAAATACATTTGGAACATTTAAACACAATCTAAAAAAACACTAATTACATTGATAAAAATAATTCTTTTATTAATCTTCAATAGAATAAAATATTTTACAATTTAACTATACAAGTGTGAAGAACACTACTATAAATAATCTATCTTGAAAATAATAATATAGATCTTCAATTATCATTTTCCATTGAATCATGACTTGCATCATCATTATTAACCTGCAAATAATATTAAAAAGAGTAAATGAAAAGAATAATATGATACATGTTAACAAAGTAATACTAACCGTGGTGTGCAGGCTTTTTCATTCAACTCGTGTAGCTGCTCAGGAATTTTGTATATACACAAGCTATTTGTCGTCGGGTGCAGGTTTTCCAGCTCTCTTTGCATTGACTTTGCTAATTCATTCACATCAACTATTGTTTAAACCGCTGGTGCCGTTGCCTACAACCAGAAGAAATAGAAATTTTATTTTATTAGAACATATCAATAATTTTGCTTATGCTTCTCATCACATACGAACTAATTGCTACTCGAATAGCTCAATGCAACAACTAAAAGTCTTAAAAGATAATAATTAGTGATAATCAATAGGTATTCTAACAATATTTGATTATTTAAATGATGATTTTTTATAAAAAGAATAAGAAAGTTGAGCTAATTTACATAAATTAACTAAAATTACCTTGGTGCAGCTTTTGCTCCTCAATGACTTGTCTGCCTCTTTTACATTAATAATTCATTAAAAATGATAAGCAATCAGCATACATTACAGAAATGTTCTTATAGATTAAAAAATGTTTCTTACCTTTTCTTCAAGTTTAACCAATGACAAGCATAAGGATACATTTATCGCTTTTCCATTTCAGTATTTATTCCTACTGTAAATTGGTAGTTGATCTAATTTTCTTAAGTAAAAATCAAATTACTACACCCATTATCTTATTAAAGAGAAAAAGTATTTTACAAATAAAATTGGACCTATAACAGAACATGGTTTATACTAACAGGAAGTTTTTAAAAGACTTTGCAAATGCAATGTTTATTCTATCACTTCAGCATCTATCAAGCTCTCAATTCTGCAAATAAACATATGTAGCAAATATTTGTCACCCACTAATAAGCTAGTGGACATCGTGTGATCACACAAAAGCATACATATACGCATGGATTTGCGGACACAAATATCTGTACATTTTTCACTTTGTGACTACAAAGATTTCCAAATTCAAGTTACATTGACGCAATACCTCGATTACGACGCAGCAGTTTATGGCACAAATCTTTGCATTCAGCACTCAAATCCTTATTATCCAAAGAAAATTGCAACTCAGTTGACTTCATGATATTTTGGAGCAACTGTACAACCCGAGATAGAAAAGACATTTGTTTAAGTGACTTGAAAGCAATAAAAATCACTAGTCTAACTAAGTTAAATATTCTTTCAAAATGTCAAAGTCTAGAAGTTCTCAGTGCAGAACAGTCCATAAAACCATATTACTCGTAACCATTTAGAAAGCTAATCAAACCTGTATTTGATTGTTTCCAGTAAATGGGGTTTTTCCAGTCACAAGCTGAAATAAAATGGCACCAACACTCCAGAGATCTGCCTGCATATTCAGTTCAAGGTTCATAGGAGTACTGAATAACAAAGTTATCATGAGTGCTTCACATGTTGGAGAGAATGTCACCTTAGCATCATACTTCTGAAGCTACATTATCTCTGGAGCCATATAAAGGGGTGAGCCACACAATGTTTCTGCAAGTCCCTTAGGTTGCAGTGATCTGGCAATAAAGAATAGTATCCAAAAAAAAGAAAAATAAATAAAATAAGACAGGAATCATCATCATGTGGGAAAGGGAAAATTACTAAAGATCCTTTGAGGGTTGAGTAATATACACTTCAGCCCACCGTTGCATAATTACATTTAAAATTTTCATTATGATTTAAACCACTAGACGTGAAATTTAAGCCCTTTCATTGTGAAGAAATAAAATAATTTGCTTTCTATTATAACAGCTTACAAGTACTTCGTAACAAGCTAAAGTTAGCAGAAGTAGATACTCATTATAATGCCGGAAGGAGAGGAACCTAGTATAATTTATTTGATGTTGCCTAAATTTCCTTAAAAAATTTGATCATGACCAAGAATAAAAAAATAACAGATGAATATTTTATGGAGAAGATTATGATGATAACTTACCTAGCAAATCCAAAATCAGCAATTTTCAGAACTGCATTGCTATCATTGGTAGAAAGGAGGAGATTCTGTTTAAAAAAATTAGTACACATCATGAATGGAATACATCACATAAAACCTGTCAACAGTGGACAAGATTAATTGACGCAAAACAAGTGCTATGATATCTTCCTACAATGTATGCCAAAATACTTTTTCTTCAAACATTTATAACTCATTAACCTCTATTATTTTGTGAAAAATAATTAATAGTGCTATACTATTTACTTGATTATAATGATTTTGATTTTTTCAATTATTTCTTTCACTAGTTTGCCAATGGGTGTCTGCAAGGTCAGAGACTACATGTGTGATAATTTTTTGCTACTTAAATGTACAATATTTGCAGGAATAAATGTATGTCAGAAATTTCCAGAAAGTAAATAATCAAGTGAACATTATCTAAACCAAACAGGGAATGATATTCAGTTGGCACTTATCAAAAATGTGAACACACATCATGTGCTGAAATTCGAAGTGACAGCTTGTTCGCTTCAATGTCATAGACATATATTGCATCATCACTACTTCCTGCAACAAGTTCGCGTCCATCAGTGGAGAATTTCACAGAGAAGATTCCAAAAGAATAGTCCCCATCGTCATTAGCAGAGAAGTCCAAACCGTCATGAATCTCCTGCAAAGCATGTATTCTTGGATTATGCATCAATAGAGAGGTGTCGCTGTTGTTAGGTTTTGACTTGTAATTCAAGTTGGAAATGAATCTATATTGCCTTTGCTCCCCACTTGAAATGGACAAAATCTCAAGTAACTAATGTTGACAGGATCATGTTCAAGATTTAGGAACAAATAGTTTGACAGGTAAAAATAATGAGAAGACATCAGAAAATTGCGTAATTATCCCATGCAATCTTTCTTCAATTAATTCTACATGTATCAAATATAAACAATGACCAACACATACTGTGATGTTTGCAAATGACTCCGTTGCTGCAGACCCAACATCAACAATATGGACAATTGTAATATCCTAAAGTATACCCTAAAAGTGTTGGGGTTATTGTTGTATTTGAATTCAATGTGTGTATTGAAGGGAAAGAGAAAAGAAGTGAAGAGAAGATTTGGGAAATATAAATGCAATATATATGACATATACATATACTTACATATACATCACATATACATGATATATATAATGGTGTAGGAAAAGTGAGTTATATATATATATATGTGTGTGATTAATAATAATGATAATAAGGACAAAAAGAAAAAGAAGAGAAAAGTCAAAAGAAATGGTGTGTGGTGGAGATTTAATTGTATTAATATTATTATTAATATTATTATTATTATTATATGATAAGAATGAAAGAAAGAACGAGATCTTTCTTTCTTCTTCTTCTCCTTCGTCTTCTTTTTCTTAGTGAACGAGAGAGAGAGAGAGAGAGAGAGAGAGAAGCTAGAGAGAGAAAGATGATTTTGCTTCTAATTACACCAAAGATTGAGGATATCAAGAGATGTGCAAGTGGAGTTGAAGATTTGGCAAGCTATTCATGTAAGTACTTACCTTTTTAGTTGATTTTATTGATTATGTATATATAAATCTTTCTCTTCTTGTTTTGGATTTCTTTTGGATTGAGGTTATGATTGGTGTATAAGATGATGGAAATGAAAGATTGAAGTATGTAATTGTGTTGAATTGATAGTTAAGTGATGATATTGGGGTAATTGTGAAGATGGTGATGAATTGTTGAGTTAGGGTTTAGTATGAATAAATTGGTATTTGGAATAATTGATTATAGTGATGTATATATATATATATTGATTATTATGAGGATATAATGAAGATATATAAATGTTAAAGTGATAGAGAATTGATAAATATGATTAAAGATGATGATTAAAAGGGTTGTGGTATGAATTTTGAAGGGCTTGGTCTTTAAATACTTGAAGGACACGGCCAAGATATGAGAGACACGGCCAAGTTAGGGCAAACTTGGCCGTGTTGGATGATTTTTGGAGAGACACGGCCACTGGCTTGGCCGTGTCCCTTGACTGTGTTTGCCACTGCCTATTTTATGTTGAGAGACACGGCCGTGTCCCTTGCCCGTGTCTGCTACTGGATTTTTGGTGTTGAGAGACACGGCCACTGGCTTGGCCGTGTCCATTGCCCGTGTTTGCTACTGTTTGAATTGGTGTTGTGAGACACGGCCACAAGCTTGGCCGTGTCCCTTGAGTGTGTTGGCTAAGGATATTTATTCTTGATTATTCTTACATTGTTGAATCCTCCAAAGGTCTTTTTGTATCTACACTTTAAATATACTTGAACAAAGATGACCTAAACTAATGTATATTGAGGATTCCAAATCTATGAATAAGGTAAATTATATATGTGTATATCAATGATTGATCATACTTTTGATGGTAATGAAGATGCATATGATATTATATAAACAATGTTATGTTATATGCATTGTGAATCTAGTGAATTGTAATGTGTTATATGAATGATGTACTTTATAATGTAAAGGATATGATGAGATAATTGATTATGTATAATTGAATAATGAAATATTATAGTATGATTTGAGACATGATATGATGTGAAGCCATTGTTATTGGCTATGATAATTCAATTGTGATGTGAAGCCATTGTGATTGACTATGATGATTCAAATGAGATGTCAAGCCATTGTTATTGTCTATGATAATTCAATTGAGAATGAAATGAAAATGAAAAGATTTTGTGTCTAATATGTTGATTCAATTTTCAGAGTTCTGGATTTGGCGGCATGCCTAGAAAATGTGAAAATGTAACAGTCTTGCCGGGTTGAGGATCTCTTCAATTTGAGTGAATTGAGGTCCAAGAGACTGGGTCTGTTACACTATGTGAATTATTGATACGAAATACATGAAAGGTAACAGTCTTGCCGGGTTGAGGATCTCTTTGCATTGAGATGAATTGAGATCCAAGAGACTGGGTCTGTTACTTGATAAAATGTGAAATGTGAATTGTAGTAACAGTCTAGCCGGGTTGAGGATCTCCTCGAGTTTAGCCGAGTTGATGATCCAAGAGACTGGGTCTGTTACGCTATCCATGGATAGAGATATGAGATATATTGCCTACGGGCTTGATCATTGTGATTATGGACCAATGCAGAAACTCTGAACTTTGAATAACATATTAGTGTCTGTTGGGCCCGAGTCTGTCTTTGTTGTCAGTGTGATATTTAAATGTTGAAATAAATGAGAAATGAGATCTATGGTTGCCTTTATTGCAAATGTGATTCATGATTGGTATGATATATAATATGATGTGTAAATATGTGTATAATTTATGAGATTAGTAGGAATATATGAAGAATGCATTGAGAAAGGAAAACGGGGTAAGAGAAAGAAAATAAAATATGATGCTAAAAATATGAGGTATGATTCTTTAGTAAGGTATATTTTATTATTATTTATATTACTAAGTTTTCGGGCTTAGCGCGGTTGTGTAATCGCGCAGGTGGTTGCGGTTGATCTGGAAGTCCAGCTTTTTGCCACGAGAAAGGTATGAGTGTCTCGAGACCAACTAGAAGGTGATGCATACATGTGTGATTTTAAATTATATTGTATTTTTGAGTTAATATATATTCATATGGATGAATGAAGTTTTGATAAATAATAATACTGACTTTTGTAAATGTGTTTTAAATTAATGTTCAATTTTATGAATCTGGATAAAGGTTTTTAAATTGAAACTAAAAGTAACATTCTTATACTTTATATACGTATTGTATGTATACTAGGTATATGTATAGTACTTATATGGAGTATCAGGGTGTTACAACAATAGCCGACATGCTGGCATAGACCTGCAACGGAAAACTAATGTTCATTAAGACATATGAACAAGTATTGATATCAGGGCTCCAGCCCATTAAGGAGATATCCAAATATACAAACTCACAAGATAATGCTGATCTGGTGAAAGAGATGTATCAGTAACGGTCCATCGCAAACTTTTAGCAAGAATGTTCTTTTGAACTTTCCACTCTCTCTCCACATCATATACTCTAATATGGCTTCCTTGAAATGAGTATTTTTTAGAGCAAAAAACAACAATAATAAAATGATTCTGAAAATCACAGCAAGTATTATAAACTTCCCAAACCCAGTCACAATAATACAAAGCGATACCTGAAACCCAGCAACAAAAAGAGAACCATAAGTTGAGAATTGTGAGACATAGGCCCTGCTAGTCATCTGATCAATAAGCCAAGGTCCATTGACTGGCAAATATCTTCCAAGCATATGACAATGATCAGCTGCAGAGAATCTACCCCTTCCTGAGTGGTTAGCTTCTCAACCTGCCAACATCTTAACTGTGGAAACAGGTAACTCCCTTTTCCCAGGCATCACTTTGGCAAGCCGTTCATGGGGGCTTGAATTCAACTTGGTGAGAGCAAAAATTTCACGATCTAAATTAGTCAATGATTTGTTCGATCTCTGACCATTACCAATTTCATTTATGGCATTACCTCCATCACAATGTTCAGAATCAATCTCCAGTCTCCTCATGGCATAACCCATTTCCTCTATGGAAGCCCAACTAGGAATAAAATACATTTTTCTTCAACACGTAACATAGTATTTTTGCACTGTAGAATCATTGACAACATTACTATTCACCAAGCTTTCACATCAAATCAATTTATCAAGTAAGTTTAAGTTTCTTGCAATGCAATCCCTGCAAGATAAAAAAAAATTTAGAATTCTTCTTTAGTTTCGAAATTCCAGGATAACGAACTCTAATTAGAATCTGTATATCCAATAAAAGCTAGCATGTGCCAAGACACTTCCTTTTACTCATCCAGCTTCAAACAAACAGTATCAGACATCTTCAACCATTTTTCAACACGAAATGAAACAGAGAAAAAAAAATTTCGAGCTATTTCTCAAGATTCATTTACTTACAGCTAAATTTTAATAATTTTCCATACAAAAATGAGCACAGGTACTCGTCTGTACTATCAGATTCAACTTTAACAATCAAGCAAAGTAACCACCAGTTTCCACAGCATAATAAAATTAAAAAAAAAAGGAAACCTAATTATTCAAAACAGCAAATAGAAATCAACTTATTACATGAAGCGTCAAGCAAAGTATCTACGCGTGAATCACTATAAAGCAAATTAAAATAAAAAAATTAAAACGAAAAAAAAAAAGAAAAAGGAAAAAACTGAACTGAAATAAGATAAAGAAAAAAGAAAAAAAAATCAAGAAATTGAAAACGAAGAACAAATTTTCGATATATAGTAAGAACTCACCAAGAATGTGAACCAAATGGTAAACCAAAGAACTCACTGAGAATACCAGTTTTTTTTTCCTTAAATTCACCAAGAATACTAGTTTTAGTTTGTAAATACAAGGAATAACAGATTCGGTGGACATAAAAAGGGATAGAGAGAGAAATACATTTATTAAATGGTGGATCAACTGGAAATGGTGGAATTTTTGCCCTGGATCAACTGCAAATGGTGGAAGCAAGCAGAGGGAGCCCTGGAGCAACGAGCTGGTGGTGTTTTGTCTTTTGCTTTTTTTGTTTCTGTCTTCTTTGGAAATGGACAATAGGGAAGGGAAGAAGGAGATATGTGCGGCTGTGTCGAATAATGGGATTAGGGCTGGTAGTGAACTGATGAAGGAACTAAAAATGAAGATGGGGAGTGAGGTAGGGAAAAATAAGGGAAATGGAAAAAAATAATCAGAAGGAAGGGAGCAAAAACGTTGCCATTTTTTATATTTTATTATTATTATTATTATTATTATTATTATTATTATTATTATTGCTACAGATCTACAACGAATCTGCGACGGATGTCTTAAAATTCCATTTACTTGTATTTCCACTGCAAATCAGTTGTAGATCCATCGCAGATTTGCGACGGATACAAGTTCGTAGCTGATATTCATTGCAAAATGCGTTTTTTTTTAAATTTTTTTTCAACCGATTTGCGACGAAAATAATTTTCGTGAAAATTGTTCGCGGTCCTTTCTCCCGCCAAGCAACCGCGCCAACTTTTGCTACCGAAATTTGCGTCGGACTGATTTTCGTCTCAAATTTGCTATGGATCTGCAACAGATTTGCGACGGATGTTTCAAAATTCCTCTAACTTGTCTTTCCGTCGCAAATGCGTTGCAGATCCGTGGAAAATTTGCGACGGAAACTGGTCCGTTGCAGATTTCGGTCGCAAATGCCGAATATTTTTGTAGTGAATTATTTTTAAAGTTTTGAAGAATAGAAATATGCATAGCCAAATGCATATCCATATGAATGGTCTTACATGTCTCTACTGAAATTGCCTTTCAAAATTTTAAGGGCACAAATATATGTATGTCCATATGAATGAGCATGCACCTCAATATTGGAATTTCTTCTCAAAATATTTACACAAGCATATGCATGACTATACAATTAATCATGCGTATCACTACTAGAATTTCTTTTCATGATTTAATCAATAAGTTATGAAGAATGCAACTCATACACTTCAAGGGAACAAGATCCAACTCTTCAAAGCACAATCAAATTCAAATCTCAATTTCCATAACCCTAAAATCTTTCAACCTTATTTTCTTTCATAACTTTATATTAACTCATAAATGATTCAATGATAGCTTTAATCATTGTTCCAGTTACATACACATTTACATATTGCACGAAGAACTTTACTATAATAGAAGTAAAGTTTTATACTCATATTTTTCACAATTATTTAATACACCATATTTTTCACAAATAATGGTGTTTTATCAATTCACAAATCTCTTGTCATAATAAAACTCAAGATCATTTCAATAAATAGCACACTAAGTAGTATTCAAGCTCTAGCCTCTTTACCAATACTCTTCCATTACTTTCCTTTTCAATCTTTTGTTTTGATGATGTTTTAGAAGACAATGAAGACACTAGAAATCGTTACATAAGTTTTAGGACTTTTATCCAATATACTCACTTATACAATAGTTTCGATATATTCACGTGCTTTCATTTAAATATCACTTCAATCCTTAACGTTGAAAAATTATAAAAACAATTACTTTTGACACTTTAACACTCCATTATCCATATTTCACATTCAAAGTACAGCTCGAATTCATTTCGAGCTATAAGGGTATTTTCCAAAATTTCTTACCTCTTCGAAATCTTTTTCCACTATACGAATATTATCCATACTCGGATTTAATGTTACTCTTATTAAGGCTTATTTAACCTTATCACTAACAGTTCCAAATGCTCTCATATCATAATCAATCCAATTTGACACTCAGATATTCACTTAATGTAGAACATCAATACATAATACTGTACAACATGACCATTCTCATTCTTGTACGAAATTTTCACGCTCGAAATTTATCTCTCTGTTTCCAATAAATTATTACTCTTTCACTATATTACTTTGATATATCTCTTTCACTTCTCATATCTTGTTTTCTTTTCACATCACATAGATCTAGTACACTCCAAACAATACACTACAAATTCTCAATCAATTCTTAGAAAATATTCGATTACCATAGACATATGGAATATCAATTGTATCACAACACATATCCACTTATTCACTTCACATAACTTAGAAAATTACATTTCACTTTTCCCATAACTCCACGTGCCAGAAACGCCTAAACCTCGCTCTGATACCACTAAATGTAACATCCTCTGACAATTCTTATATAAAAACTATCAGAGAATGTTATTCAATATATTGTTCATGCTCCAATCAATTCCGAGAAACTCTCTTCATAATTAAAATTTTTTTTAATAATAATACAATCTGCATATCACAACACTTATAAGTCCAATGTTTAAACCAATTTTCAATAATCCATTACAAATCAGATAACTATCATACATTTGTCAAATCAAATGATTAAATAATACATTCCTTTCTTTTATAATCATTCACTAGAATTCTCAAACCTCATTCTCTAAATACATGTATTCCTTTCATGTTTACACATTTATACAATCTCTCAAATCACCAAACTAAAGTATCTATATACATTTATCACTTATGAATACAATATACACAAGATCTTCATCTGTTCTTAACTTGCTCCGATGTCCTGATACCTGCGTGTCATAAAACAATTCTAACACGCTAAGCAAAGCTTAGTGGTGCTTGTATACACATATTTTATCACTTAATATTAAAGAAATATATTTATGAAAATATAGTAATAACACTTAGTTTTACGATTAATTCAATATATAAACTAATTTCAGTATCAAATCAACATACCATGTTGATTACACAATATAATAGCTATCCTTGTATAAAAGGTATCATATAATACAATACTTTCGATATTGCAACTTGTCTCATTAAGAATCATTTTATTCAAGACTTGTTTTCTCATTTGATATCATTGTTCAGAATACACTATTTTTGTTTTTCACTAAATCTTTCTTTTCAAGTTCAGGTTCACATATAGGATCATTTTAGTCAAGCTATACTTTTCATCACTTAATTTCAGTACTATCCTTTAGAGAACTTTGTATCTCACATAGACACTTTCATTCATTTGAAATACTTTGGAGTACTTTGTATCTCACCACATTATATACATTTTCAATCACTTAACTAATTCAATACATTGAGCATAACATTTCCATTACGTTCATTAGAACTTTCACGTATAAGCAGTAATATATATATTACAATCTCTTTTTCACCGGAACACAATACTTCAATTTCACGTAATTGACTTATATTAGTATTTTACATTTCTTTCATTAGTCACAACTATTATGTTCACATATATTTTCATTAATTATGCCCAAACATACTAAACTTAGATCATAGATTTGGATAACGTGTTAGTGTAGAAATCTTAAGAATTTATAATGGCAATTATGCCCACTATCACTGATAACACAATGTGTCCATTAATGGCACGAGGTGCCCACTATCACTATGGCTATCCTTTTTCTGATTAGCCATTCAATCCAAAGCTAGATATAAAATTAGTATGATTTGGGCTATTCATTAGTTTGTAGTTAACACTGAATTGTATATATCATTTCAATGAAACAATACTTTCATTAACATTTAGTATGATATATATATATTTGTCACATATTCAAAGTTTATCACCCTTGTCGATGACACAGCCAAGTTATGTTCAATGACTTGGCCATATCTCTCATCAATGAAAAATGGAAAATTTTGACAGCATGTGACACACCCATTCACTTGGCCGTGTCACTGCCCGTGTCACTAGACACACCCACTGACTTGGCCATGTCACTGGCCATGTCTCTCATCAATGAACATAGAAATTTTTGACAGCATGTGACACACCCACTGACTTGGCCGTGTCACTGCCCGTGTCACTAGACACACCCACTGACTTGGCCATGTCTCTGGCCAAGAATTACATATTTTTACACACTCAACCATATAAACATACACATATTCAAGATCTATGATAAAATCAAGTACTCTACTCAAACATCAATTAATCAATCTTTAACCATCACTTATAGCTATACACAACATCAAACCACTCATTTCTTATAAAGATTGAATTAAGAATCAAATTCATCACATAAAAGTTCCCTTTCACTCATCAATCTATTTAATCAATACTTTCAAGAAATATTTCATTATCAATAACTCAATCAATCAATTCATACATTAAAACTCTTAAAAATTCATATATTTGTAAATTATAATACAAAAGCACATACCTCTTCAAACTCTTCTTTCTCTTTCTTTTTCTCTCTTTCCCTTTGATTTCTTATTGATAATCTTGACTTTTCTAGCTTATTCTTCTAACAATCTATACATATATTTGATTTACTCTTAATCCTTGATGGATTTGATGAAAGGAAGAAGAAAGAAGTGAAGATGATGATGATGGCGTGGAAGATGAAGAGGAAATAAGAAATTTCCACACACATACACCTATACACATATATATATATATATATATATTTATAATATTTTTAATCCAGTGAGGGAATGCTCATAATAACTATGGTGCACCCTCATTCTTAACCGTTGATTTTAAATCGAGTTTTAATATCGTAAAACAGTAAAAATACTCTTTTCAGTAAAGTTTTAAGATACACAATTTACTCTTCTTTACGTATAGCATGTATCCACAACACTTTTGCACTATACACTATACACTATTCATTTTTCAATATTTATTAAAACGTCCCTGTTGAAAATTTTGACCATTACAGAAAGTATGTTATATGGTCAAACCTTGAAGGACACATTGGGCAAAATAATAGATTATTTGCAAGGTTATGAAGAAGTTACCAACTGGCGTGCTGAATCTTAATGGATGTATCTCTGCTTCTTGGGGTCTCCACTAGTCATGCCCTCGATATCTTGAAGATAAAAGCCATAAATGCAAAGCTTTCTATCATTCCAATGCAAGACCTGAACAAGCATCTGGAAGGAGTCAATGAGAACACGTCAGCTAATTCTTTTATTAGTTTTGTCATAGAATTGTATCTTATCTATTATGATAATTATTGTTTTCTTCAGGTATTTTGGTAGTTTTAATCTGTTTATTTAGTGATTTCATCAATTTTGGTAGTCTTAATTTATTTCAGTGTTTATGTCATTTTTGTCCTAGTTTTTAGTGTGGTGTTTATGTGTTGTTGGTTAATGTTTATTTGATTCTTGTTTAAAGTTTGTTTAAGTGTTTGTTTTAGGTTAATATGCAAAATATTTCCTTGGAAGAAAGAATAGCTTGAAGCAGCAAGACACGGCCAAGCCACTGGCCGTGTCTCACCTTAAGGGCAAAACCAAGGAACCAAGAGAGGAAGAAAAATTTGGGTAGTAAGTGACACACTCAGGTGACACGGCCAAGCCACTGGCCGTGTCACATGACACGGCCACAAGCTTGGCCGTGTCCCATACTTAGCCAAGGAAGAAGACCAAAGGAAAGAGAGTAAAGAAGGAAGAGATCAGTAGGTGACACACTCAGGTGACACGGCCAAGCCACTGGAATAGCCATTCATACATATAAGTTAGTAGAGAAGTGCAAACCCTAGACCTTTCTATTAAGTGAATCAATATATCAGCTCAGTTTACTTTTATTGTTTTAAACTCCATTCGATCTGTCTTCATTAGTTGTAGCAATTTAAATTTATTGATAATTTGTTATTTGCAATCTGATAATCAATTAGCTTATCTAGCTTCCTTGTGAGACGACCTTGAGGTGTTCACCAAGATATTACAGCAGCCTCTTATACTTGCGAGTGTAGTTCTAATAGTGTTAATTAGAGCGCAACAAGTATTTGGCGCCGCTGCCGGGGAAGCTAATTGGCGTAATTGTTTATTAGGCATAAATATTTTAGATTATTTTTCATTGTTTACATTTGATTTGATTTGTCTTTTGCTTTTAATAATTCCTTTTTCCAGAAATTTTGTTTATGCAAGGCAGGAGATCACTCGGAGAAGAGCTATACCCAGTTATTCCAGAAATTCAGAGAGTGAAAAGGAAAAGAGAAGAGTTTGAACTATATACCGAATTTGATACAGAGGAGGACACTTCTAATTTTGAGTCGGATACTGCACAATCTACCAAAATGGGAAACGAAAGGCAAAGAACTATGAGGGATTTTGCCAGACATGTCATTGGAACTTTCACATCTTGTATAAGATTGACGGATGCAGCAAGAAATTATGAGTTGAAGAACATCCATTACAACATGCTACCATCATTCTATGGAGTTCCAAATGAAGATCCTTTGAACTTTATTCAGAATTTCTACTCCACCCTCAACACATTTCCATTGGGAGGATTAACAGAAGACCAGTTGAGGATGAGGTGTTTTCCATACACATTGAAGGATAGGGCAAAAAGCTGGCTTATGATGTTGCCTGAAAATTCTTTGACAACTTGGGAGCAAGTTTATAACAAGTTTATGGGCAAATTTTACTCACATTAGAAGACAGCCGAATTGAGAGGGAAAATAGCTACATTCTCTCAATTTGAAGAAGAGCCATTTCATGAGGCTTGGGACAGGTTTAAGATGTTATTGATCCAGTGTCCACACCATCACTACCCACTTCAACTTCTGAATTAGTTTTTCTACGATGGTCTAACCCAGCAATTTCAGAATACTGTTGATAACGCAGCTAGGGGAGCTATGGGAGAAAAGACAGCAGATGAAACTTATGAAATTTTTGAAATGTTGGGAGCTAATTCTCAACAAAAAAGTGTAAGAGGAAGAAGTAAAGGGGTGAATCAATTGGAAGCCAACAGTGAGATGGTCAATCAGATAGCTGAATTGACAAGGCAAGTGCAGATGCTGAACATGAAGAACAATACTTCTTCATCCACTCAAGAAGTGTGTGGAATTTATGGAACTTTCGGGCATGGAGCAAATATATGCCCCTCCGCATATGAGTCTTATGGAAATAAAGCTTAGAAAGTCAATGCTATGGGGGGATATCAACCAAGGGCTCGGAATGATCCTTACTCAAATACTTACAATCCTGGTTGGCGGAATCATCCAAATTTTTCCTGGGCAACAAATAATTCTCAATAACCTTTCCATTTGCTCCAGAGACAAAACCAACCGCAGGGTCAATCTTCAAATCAAGGGCAGCCTAAGAGAGAGAGTTTGGAGGATAGTTTACAGGCCTTTATCCAAGTCAGTGCTAAGAATCAAGAGATGAATAACAAGAGGCTGGATTCATTAGAAGCATCTTTTAAGAAAGTGGAGACCCAAGTGGGACAACTTGCACAACAGATGCAGATTCAACAAAAAGGGAAATTTTTGAGTCAACCTGAGCAGGCACAATCAGTGACTATTCTTAGAAGTGGCAAGGTAATAAATAATGATGTTGAAATAATTCTGTGAATGCATGTGATCAAAAGAACAAAAAGGAAGGAGAACTAGAGAACAAAGGTGCTGGAGAAAGATCAATGGAGAAATCCCCTTCAGCAGATTTACACAAGGCAAGTAATCCTTACCGGCCACCTATACCATTCCCCAGCAGGTTGAAGAATGATAAACAAGATAAGCAATTTTCGGACATCTTCAACATGCTGTCCAAGGTAAGTATTAACTTACCCTTACTTGAAGCAATAAAGAACATGCCGGCTTATGCCAAATTCTTCAAGGAACTGAATACCAAGAAAAAGAGGTATGAGCCAAATGAGAAGGTGATAGTGTCAGAGGTAGCTAGTGCTATTTTGCAGTATAAACTACCTCCAAAGCTAAAGGATCCTGGTAGTTTCATAATTCAAATTACTATGGGTAATGGAAAGGGGACTGATGGCATGTGTGATTTAGGAGCCAATGTAAATTTGATGCCTTATTCTGTGTATCTCGAATTAGAACTTGGGAAACTTAAACCTACCAAAATGGTGTTGTAATTAGATGACAGATCTCTTAGATTCCCGAAGGGGGTTATAGAAGATGTGTTAGTTAAGGTTGGTGGGTTGATAGTGCCTTTGGACTTTATAGTTCTTGACATGGAAGGAAGTAACCCTACACCATCCGCACACACTATTCTACTGGGTAGGCCTTTTATGGCTACTACCAACACCTTGATAGATGTTAAAAATGGTAAATTGTCAATGACTGTCTTGGGACAGACGGTTGAATTTTCTATTTTTAACACTTCTCCCATTCCTACAACTACATTATATAAGGATTTCTCTTTAATTGATTGTATTGACGTAGTTGTTTCCGATGTTTTCTTGCAGACAAGTTCCTCGGATAAATTGGAGCTGGCACTGACCTTAGATCGTGGTTTGGATATTTTTTATTCAGAAATAGCCAGTTGCCTTGAGACATTAGAGAGTGTTAAAATAGAGGAACTTAAGGAGGACCCAGTATTTGAACTTCCCTCCATCCAAAAGGAAGAGGAGAATCCTTCACTTGAGTTAGAGCTAAAAGAGTTACCTAAAAATCTGAAATATGTATTTTTAGGAGATCACAACACCTTACCTGTGATAATATCTAGCGAACTTAGTGAAAGGGAGGAGATGAGGTTGGTGAGTGAGCTAAAAAGATTGAAAAGAGTAATAGGATGGGGATTGAGTGACATCAAAGGTATTAGCCCTTCAATGTGCATGCATAGAATCACCTTAGAAGAGGGAGCTAAACCTGTGAGGGAGACCCAAAGGCGCCTTAACCCAAACATGAGTGAAGTGGTTAAGAAGGAAGTGCTCAAATTGCTTGATGAAGGAGTGATATATCCAATAGCTAATAGTGAGTGGGTGAGCCCAGTACATATAGTGCCTAAGAAATCAGGAATCACTGTGGTGAAAAATGAAAAGAATGAATTGGTTCCTACTAGGACTACTACTGGGCGGAGAATGTGTATCGATTATAGGAAGTTGATTAATGCTACAAAGAAAGACCATTTCCCTCTTCCTTTTATTGATCAGATGTTGGATAAACTTTCTGGACACTCACATTATTATTTTTTGGATGGACTTTCAGGTTATTATCAGGTGCCGATATCACCAGAGGATCAATCCAAGACTACTTTTACTTGCCCTTTTGGGACTTATGCATTTCGGCGTATGCCCTTTGGCTTGTGCAATGCGCCTGCAACTTTTTAGAGATGCATGATGTCTGTCTTCACAGACATGATAGATGATTTTATTGAGATATTTATGGATGACTTTTCTGTTTTCGGTAATTCTTTTGATAATTGCCTCAATAAACTTGTTCTTGTGCTTGAGAGATGCATTGAATGTAACCTCACTTTGAGTTGGGAAAAGAGTCATTTCATGGTTACTTAGGGCATTGTATTAGGTCATGTTGTGTCGAGTAAAGGGATTGAGGTGGATAAGGCTAAGGTAGAATTGATTGCTAAGTTACCCCCACCTACCTCGGTTAAGGGAATAAGAAGTTTTCTAGGGCATGCAGGTTTTTACCGGAGGTTTATTAAAGATTTTTCTAAAATAAGCCAACCATTGTGTCATTTGCTTGGGGAAGATGTTCCATTTGAGTTTACTGCACAATGCATGCAAGCCTTTAATTCCCTTAAGGAAAAACTGACTAGTGCACCGGTAATAGTAGCTCTTGTTTGGTCTTTACCTTTCGAAATTATGCGTGATGCCTCTAATCATGCAGTAGGAGCTGTTCTTGGGCAAAGGGTTGAGAAATTTTTGAGAGTGATATATTATGCTAGCTTGACCCTGAATAGTGCGTAAATGAATTACACAACAACTGAAAAAGAAATGTTAGCTGTTGTTTTTGCCTTAGATAAGTTTAGAGCATATTTAATTGGGTCAAAAATTATTGTGCATTCAGATCATGCAGCTCTAAAATATCTTTTGACAAAACAACATGCTAAACATCGCTTAATTAGATGGGTGTTATTATTGCAAGAATTTGATTTCCAAATCAAAGATACTAAAGGAAGTGAAAATGTTGTAGCTGATCATTTATCTAGATTACCCTTCTTTGGTGAAAATCTTGCATCTGATAGCATTCATAAAAATTTAGAAGCATTTCTTGATGAGCAGCTGTTTGTGGTAATGAATGCACCTTGGTTTGCAGATATTGCTAACTATCTTGCTTGTGGTATTTTGCGTTCTGACATGTCATTTTAGGAAAAGAAAAGGTTTTTGCACATGAGTAAATTTTATTTTTGGGATGAACCTTACCTATTCTGGATATGCAAAGATGAGATAGTTCGTAGGTGTGTATCTGAGGAAGAACAACCGAGTGTTCTTCAATTTTGTCATGACCTTCACTGTGGTGGTCATTTTGGAGGAAGAAAAACTGCAGAAAAGGTGCTTTAAAGTGGTTTTTACTGGCCTACTCTATTCAAAGATGCTCAAGAATATTGCAAGCATTGTGACCGCTGTCAAAGAGTGGGTAACATTGGGAGGAGGAATGAAATACCCCTTCAATCGTATATTGTTGTTGAACTGTTTGATGTGTGGGGAATAGACTTTATGGGTCCTTTTCCCAAGTCTTTTGGTTATGAATATATTTTAGTTACTGTTGATTATGTTTCAAAATGGGTGGAGGTAATCCCCACCCGTACTAATGATGCTAATGTGGTTGTTAAATTTGTGAAGGAAAATATTCTTAGCAGATTTGGCACTCGAAGAGTGATAGTCAGTGATGGGGGAAGTCATTTCTGCAACAAACTTTTTGAGAAATTAATGCACAAATCTGGTGTAAAACACAAGGTGGCAACCCCATACCATCCACAGACTTCTGGACAAGTTGAAACATCCAACAAGTAAATAAAAGGAATTCTGGAGAAAACAGTCAACTTATCAAGGAAGGATTGGGCGAGTAGATTGCATGATGCATTGTAGGCATATCGGACTGCTTTCAAGACTCCTTTGGGTATGAGTCCATACCGATTGGATTTTGGTAAGGCTTGTCATTTACCAGTGGAGTTAGAGCACAAAGCATATTGGGCAATCAAGACTCTGAATTTAGACTTGGACAAGGCAAAGAGAGAACGTTTTCTGCAAATTTCAGAGTTAGATGAACTGAGGAATGAGGCATATGAGAGTTCGAGGATTTATAAGGATCGCACTAAAGCACTTCATGACAGAATTATAGTGCGAAAGACATTGAGCCCAGGTATGAAAGTTTTGCTTTGTAATTCTCGTCTCCGTCTGTTTCCAGGAAAGCTCAAGTCTCGATGGAGTGGTCCTTTCGAGATAACTCAGGTATATCCTTTTGGTGCCATGGAATTGCTTAACTCTCGAACAAATGAAACTTTTAAAGTAAATGGACAGAGAGTTAAACCATATAATGAAGGGCTCCAAAAAGTAAGGATCATCGATAGCACTTTGATCTACGATCCTTAAGTCTTGCAGTAATGTCAAGCTACACGAAATTAAAGAAGCGCTAAATGGGAGGCAACCCATCGGTTTGCATTTCTTTTCATAGTTATAATTTTATATTCAGCAATTTTGATTTTATGTTTGGTTTAAATAAATGGAATAGGTGCTTTGATCGGTTTTTATTGTGTTTCAGGGTTAATCAAAGAAGAGGACTGCATTTCTTTAAGATTTGGTGACACGAAAAAAAAATGGCAGTGAAGGACACGGCCACTTGACACGGCCAAGCCATTGGCCGTGTCAAGCCAACCCAAAATTCACCAATTCACACAGCACCTGACACGACCAACAAGCTTGGTCGTGTCCTTGGCCGTGTCACATAGACACGGCCAAGCTTCACCCCAAGTCCCTTCTCTTTGTTTTTGCAACCCTTTATTTACAGTGTCAAACACACCCATGGGACACTGCCAAGTCACTGGCTGTGTCCCTCCAAACTCATCAGACACGGCCAAGCTCACCCAAGCTTGGCCGTGTCCCTTCAATTTTAAAGTTTAAAAACACGATTTTAGCACTTTTCGTTCATTTCAATCCCTAGTTTTCTTTTTGTTTCCTTTCTCTCTCTCGACTTTTCTCTCACAAAACCTCCATTGTTGTTCTTCCAAAGCTTCCAAAATCCCATTAATTCTCAATTTCCTTCACCAAAACTGAAATTAATCTGTTCAATCTTCTTCTTCTCTCATAAAAAAATCAATCCAATCTGTTTAAGTTTCAAATTTTTATAGATCTTTCATTATGCCAAGAACAAAGATGGTGTCCCACCACAAGAGGAATCGACCTCCAACTGCAGCTGCATCTTCATCTTCTTCATCTTTAAAGAGAGCTACTCTTTTGGCTAGGGGTTTCTTTCCGACGAGGTATGTCAGTGATGAATCCCTTAATGCTCTTCATATTAGGGATAATTTTTATAGTTATGTTCAAAACCTCGGGTGGGAGAACCTAGTCTCCTTTCGACCTTTGCAATTTCAAGAGCTTACTTCAGAATTTTTAACATCTCTTAAGGTTGAAAGAGATGAACAGAAGATTTGCTCTAGGTGGAATTTTAAATTGCTTGGGAAATCATTTGTAGTTAGTATTGAGCAATTGAATGTTATATTTGGTTTCCATCAACACGGTGAAAGGTCTGTACCTAAGGATTTTAAACAACAATTTGCTTGAGGAGCATTGGGCTCAGAAACTTATGTGGCCAAATCGGCCAAAGCAACTAAATTGAGTAATCCCGCTTTAAGGTATTTGCATCGCTTTATGTCCTGTGGGTTCTTTGCTCGGAAGGAAAGCCCAGGTGTAGTGGAACTTAGTGAGCTCTTTTTCTTAGATTGTGCTTGTAATGCAATACCCATCAGTACTGGCTATTGGTTGGCCGATGTTTTTAATAGTGTGGCAAACAAAAAGAATGAGGCTATTTGTATTGGAGGATTGGTTACCACATTGGCAACAACCCTTCTTGATGATTTTGACTCGAGTACCTGTCGTATGACTAAAATTACGGGTAATGATTCATTGGATTTGGCCACACTTGAGAAGATGCATATGGTGGTGAACAGGAGAGGGGCCTATGTGATGGCTTCAGCTGAGCCAGAGGCACCGGGGGGCAAACAAAAGAGAACACGAGTCCATGAGGAGTCCGACTCGAATTCTCTTGATTTGGATGAAGATGTTCCGGTCCCGGATAATCAGGAGATACTTAATAGGATAGAGGCAATAGAGAGTAAGGTCAATCGTAACCATGCTGCGGTCTTACAACAGTTGGACCAAATCAATAGCAACCTTGCTAAGATTCTGAGTCTTCATCCTTCGGCTGCATCATCATCACATCCTCCTTCACCGTAGATCACATTGGCCCTAATCTTTTGAGAGAATTCCTTAATTTCTTGTCTTTAGGTATAGCATATTTTCGTTGTTATTTTTCATTTTTGTTTTTAATGTTAACATTTTTGGATATTTTGTTTTATATATTGTATTTTGTTTGAACAATTGCTGTTTGTGATGAAAAGGTATGGTTTGCCTCACAGAGGAACGATGGAAAACAGGTTGTAACTTCACTCTTTTTCTTTATTATCCTTGTTTCCATTGAGGACAATGTAATTTATAAGTGTGGGGTAATCTTTAAGCTTTCCTTTAATTCTTGTTTTGTTTGTCTTGGTGTGTTATATTGTGCGTTGTGCACGGCATAATTGTTGGAAACTTATTGACTTTTCTGTGATTCTAGCATTATATTTGAGACTTTAGTATCAGTATAGAGATTAGCATTTGAATTCATTCAGGATCAATTTTCACATTCTGCAATTCATGACATATAAATCTTTGAGAACCCACCCTTTGTGAGTTTTGAGCCTCATAGATTGAATATTATTGTCAATTGATTTTCTTTTCTTAAGTGTGCACCTTCATGATTTTGCATCTCTAGAGCTTGCTTTTGCATACTAATTGAACTCACATTATGATTTAATCTCAAGTTTTAAAATGATGAAGGCAAATTAGGATTATCCCTTTAGCTTAAAAAGACCTCCCTTAATTATGAATTCCTTAGTGAGCCAAGTTGAGCCTTTGACTTTTTCTTGATTGATCAACACAATTCACAACTCAACATTTTCCTATTATCATCATACCTGCATTAAGGAATGGAGTTTCTTATGATATGACAATAGGGTGGTTTAATTCATAGGTGTGGGGTAAGCAATTAAAAAAAATAGTATTGCTTTTGTAAGATTTGGGGCTGAAATGCATACTTTGCACATTGTATTTGACTAAGAGTCGATTATTCTTTTCCTCTACATTTTAAGCTAGATGTTCCATGCAATTTATATTTTGTATATATATATAAAAAATAAAAGAAAATAATATAAAAGGAAATAAAAGAGAAGATATATATATATACAAAATTCATATATTTTCTAGCATTAGTCATCAAAGAGGAATGTCGACTCATGTACTTTTCTTTAAGTATGCAAGTATGTGAGATTATCAAGGGTTGGTGAATATGCCATTTGAGGGAGTTACGAGTTTCTGAGCAAGAGTATTGTCTAATTTAGATACTCCATTTCTTAATGTTCCAACTTAAATGTCTTTTCTCACACCTTCACCTTAGCCCCATTACATCCAAATAAAAGACCTTCGGATTATTTCTTGAGAAAATCAGTGAGAGAGATTGGATAATTAAGCAAGTTTATGGCAGTATGCAGTCATGAATGGTTTGAGTGAATTAACCTTTGAAATCGAGTGAAACACTTAGATGAGAGATGAGATTTGTATGTCTGGATTAATGAATTAATTAAGAAAATCTTGATTGAAGTAAATTTCAATTATTTATGGCTGAGTCTTAAAGGATTTCATCTTATATACTGGAATTATAGTTAAGGTTGTTTGAGTTTTTAATTTATGCCATGTGAATTTGCTTGAGGACTAGCAAAGTTTTAAGTGTGGGGTAGTTCTTTTATTAGTTTTTGTCATAGAATTGTATCTTATCTATTATGATGATTATTGTTTTCTTCAGGTATTTTGGTAGTTTTAATCTGTTTATTTAGTGATTTCATCAATTTTGGTAGTTTTAATTTATTTCAGTGTTTATGTCATTTTTGTCCTAGTTTTTAGTGTGGTGTTTATGTGTTGTTGGTTAATGTTTATTTGATTCTTGTTTAAAGTTTGTTTAAGTGTTTGTTTTAGGTTAATATGCAAAATATTTCCTTGGAAGAAAGAATAGCTTGAAGCAGCAAGACACGGCCAAGCCACTGGCCGTGTCTCACCTTAAGGGCAAAACCAAGGAACCAAGAGAGGAAGGAAAATTTGGGCAGTAAGTGACACACTCAGGTGACACGGCCAAGCCACTGGCCTTGTCATATGACACGGCCACAAGCTTGGTCGTGTCCCATACATAGCCAAGGAAGAAGACCAAAGGAAAGAGAGCAAAGAACGAAGAGATCAGTAGGTGACACACTTAGGTGACACGGCCAAGCCACTGGCCGTGTCACATGACATGGCCAGGAGATTGGCCTTGTCACATGACATGGACAGGAGCTTGGCCGTGTCACACTCAATTCCAAAGAAGCATATATGAAGGATTACACAGAAGCGGACACATTCAGTAGACACGGCCAAGCCACTGGCCGTGTCACATGACACGGCCACCAGCTTGGCTGTGTCACTCCATGGACTAAAGGAAGAAAGAAAATGCGGATTTCGAGCGAGGTTTCGTATAAATAAAAGGATTAGGGTTTTTGAAAAAAAGAGAATTTATCGGCCGTCAAACAATAACCTTTGAGCTTCCATTTGTTTTCTTGGAGAATTTTGTTTACACTTTGATGCAAACAGTCTGGATTTAATTAGTTTTAGCCACTGCAATATTCTTCTAGTAAAGATCTGAACAAGAGATTCTTCAGAAGCTAAAGAAAGTTTCTACTTTGGTTTTGTTCTCAAACTTTATCTCTTAAGTTTCATTGGAATTATATTCATGAATTCTATTATGTCTAAATTAATTTCTTTGAATTTTAATGAGATGAATATGTTTGATAGCATTATTATGAACTAATTTGATCTAGTCTAGGGTTTGTATGGATCTACTATGATTGTATGAAATGGTTATTGCTCTTAACTAAATTATTTCTTTAGCCTCAATTGAATGGATTAATGTTAATATATAATTGATTGGCCACCAATTATGTGTTTGAGGTATTAGATGAAGGATTGAGAAATGAAATCTAATGCTGGAATAATTCAATTAGGGACTTAGGTGAATTAGAAATATAACCTAAGAAAAGGATCATTTCAATTGTAACAAGATTATTTGAGAGAGGTTTGAATGTGAGAGCTTATTTCCTTGATTCGATTAATTAAGTTGCTTGAAATCTATCTTTGAAATTAAATTGGTTGAGAGGAATAGCCATTCATACATATAAGTTAGTAGAGAAGTGCAAACCCTAGACCTTTCTATTAAGTGAATCAATATATCAGCTCAGTTTACTTTTATTATTTTAAACTCCATTCGATCTGTCTTCATTAGTTGTAGCAATTTAAATTTATTGATAATTTGTTATTTGCAATCTGATAATCAATTATCTTATCTAGCTTCCTTGTGAGACGACCTTGAGGTGTTCACCAAGATATTACAGTAGCCTCGTATACTTGCGAGTGTAGTTCTAGTAGTGTTAATTAGAGCGCAACACTGATCACCTCGGTCTATGAGTTGATGGTACCACTGTAAGTATTACTCATGCATATCATGCATATATGAGCATATCACACTGTATTTGTTTTTGTCAAAAGTAAATAGCAATATTCTATGAAGCAAACATGAAGCGGGAATGGAATCAGGGGGCATGGAAGGCCCCATTGCTTGAGGAAGCTCCAGTCATCTAGTGAAAGAAGAAATACATGCTTGTATGAAGAGCTAGACAAGACAAACATCAATCAGAGCCTACATGAAAAAATTATTGGTTTGAGCCTACATAGGGGGCAAAGTTTCTCCTTTTCAATTTTTGAGTTTATGCATGTATAAAATATTTTCAAACTCAGTTTCAAATATTTTACCACGCAGGAGGCAAGGAGAAGATATGGAGGCCAGCTAAAAAATAGCTGAATTTTTTGTAAACAGAAGAACAAAAGAATGGAACATTAGAACTATCAAAAGAATGAAGATGCAAAAAACAAAAGATCAATCCGGCTAGAAGAGCTAAAGCAAATATAGGACAAATGTCCAAAAGGATAAAGATCCATATTTTAAGGGTAAAGACCAGATCTTCAATGGATAAAGATCCATTTTTGGTGGGCAAGACCCACATTCCATTAAAGAATGGAACAACCAGTTAAGCCAGAATTCTCAACTGATAAAAGGTCAGTCAAATCCAGTTTCAGATCGAGCATCCAAAATACAATCCCGGGTCTAAGTATCCAATTCAATCTTGGGTCCAAGTACCTAGTCTCAGATCCAAGTACCCAATTTAGTCTCTAGTCCAAGTACCCAATTTAGTCTCGAGTTCAAATATCCAAGTGCCCAATTTAGTCTCAGGTCCAAGTATCCAATTTAGTCTCGAGTTCAAATATCCAAATCAAATTCAGTCTCAGGTCCAAGTACCCAAATCCAATTCAATCTCGGGTCCAAATATCCAATCTCGAGTTCAAGTACCCAAATTAAATTCAGTCTCGGTTCCAAGTACCCAAATTAAATTTAGTCTCGGATCCAAGTACCTAGTCTTAGATCTAAGTACCCAAATCAAATTCAGTCTCGGGTCCAAGTACCCAAATCCAATTCAGTCTAGGGTCCAAGTACCCAGTCTCGGGTCGAAGTATCCAAACCAAATTCAATTCAGTCTCGGGTCTAAGTATCTACTCTCGAGTCTAAGTACCCAAATCAATTTCAGTCTCGGGTCCAAATACCCAGTGTCAGGTCCAAGTATCCAATTCAGTCACGGGTCCAAGTATCTAATCTCAGGTCCAAGCATCCAATCTCGGATCCAAGTACCTAATCACGGGTCCAAGTACCCAATCTCAGATTCAAGTACCTAATCACGGGTCTAAGTATCCAGTCTCGGGTCTAAGTATCCAATTCAGTCACGGGTCCAAGTATCCAATTAAGTCTCAAGTTCAAGTACCCAATCACGGGTTTAAGTACCCAATTCAGTCTTGAGTCCAAGTACCCAATCATGGGTCCAAGTACCTAATCCAGTCTCGGGTCCAAGTATCCAAATTAGAATCAGTCTCGGGTCCAAGTACCCAGTCCCAGGTCTAAATATCCAAATCTTTTTCAGATCAATAACCCAAACCATTTTCAACCTCGGGTTAAGAACCCATCCTCATCCAAAATCTGCTCAAAGTCATGCTGCTTTTCACTCTCTTCAACCAAGTCTCAGATTGTTCAAGTAGGGGGAAAATTATAGACCCTTAATTTGGATCAATTTAAATTTAAAAGGTTTATGTTAGTCCATTATGAATTTAGATTTCTTAAACCTAATTTTAGAATTAAATTAGAAGTTAAATCAAAATTGCAAAAATATTGGCTGAAAATTTAATTATTTTGGACCTGTTTGAATCGAAATTAATGGTTTTGGTTGAGTTGGTTTTTTCAAATTGATATGGGTACCACCCATATTGATTTGGGAGGGCCAAATTGATATGGGTACTAAGCTTGCCAAATCGATATGGGCAAGTGCCTCATATCGATTTTGGCAAGCCAAATCGATATGAGCAAATTTCATATCAATTTGGCTAGTCCAAATCGATATGAGGCAATTTCATATCGATTTGGCTAGCCCAAATCGATATGGAATCAACCTCATATCGATTTGGCTAGCCCCAATCGATATGAGTGCACTCCATGTCGATTTTGGCCTTTAATCCGAGTCCTAAACATAATTGTATCGGCCATTAGACTTTCGAATTAACTTACGAGAGTCGGATTAGGTTTAAGTTAAAGTGTTGGTTTTCCTATAAAAACATGATTAACACAGATAGGCAAGGGAGATGAACAGATCGGCAGGAATTTGGATTAACAAATTGGCAATAAAAAAGACAGTAGCAATTTGATAAAATGGGAATCATCAAAAAGCAATTGAGCAACATTAAGCAAGGAAGAAAACAATCTGAAAACAAAGAAGAACGCAAATCAAAGTGGCAGTGGCTAATCTTTGGATAACGAAGTCTTCAACCAAGAATCAATTATTCTAGGCATAAAAGAAAAGATAGCTTGGATCAACACATCAACTTGGTGGAGCCTACAATACAAATAACGTTCTTATTAACTCATCTAGTTAAATACATTGATTAATTTTACCACTTAACTCATTTAACTTACTGTGATAATAATTCATGAAATAGGATTTTGCAACAAAATTTGTAATCACTTACAGTATCCCAAAACCCTATAACTCTAATGTTATTTTCTAAAGTCCCAAAACCCTAGTTTGATTCCAAGTACTCATAAAAATTCAGTTTTTCATCTAAACCCTAAAAATTCTAAACTCTAATTTTGTTCAAGAAACCCTAATTCAAGATGTAAACCTCAATTTATATTTTTATTGCTTCATTTAAAGTTTTAGATTTAATTGTGTAGTTTATTATATGTTTTGATGATTGATTTATTTAATTTCAATGCTTGATTTATTTAATTTATCATAGATGAATATTTTTTCAATTATTATTTGTTTATTAAAATTGTAAGAGGTATGTTTCCATGATTAGGTACCTCATTAATTAATTTTTATGTAATTTAAATTATTTTTATATTTTGAAATTAATGTAAAGGACATGTTTCCACCTTTTGGTGGGTGTCCTATTTAGTTTTAGACATTGGACCATGTAAGGACACGATTCCATCCTCGGATGGGTGTCTATTTATTTATTTTATTTGAACATTGCCTTGATTTTAATATAATGATGCTTTATTTTAATTATTGTATGTAGTATGGATAATATCATTATATTTTAGAATTTTATAGTATTAAGACCTGAAAAGGAGGCCGGTTCTAATGAACTGGGCGTTGTGGGGGTGCTAGGTCATTTTTCACCTTTTCCACACGTACTTAACTTTTTGAAGCCATTAGGGGGTTGGAGATTCTATAGAAATTAAGTCATCCACCCCTTTTTTTTCCCGGCCCATCCGGGTGGCGACTCTATTTTCTCTGGGCTTAGGGTCGTGTTCTCTAAGGTCCTGAGTCTAATAGTGCCAAAGTCGTAAAAACCATTCCAGCGAGAGTGGGGGCAAAAATTTTCGCTCACACATATGGCTTGTATGGCTATATCTTTTTATATTGTGTTGATTATGTTGAATGGAAGTGTATGTATGTGAATTGAGTCATATGATAAGTGTGGCTCATGTATGCATGATGTGAAATAGTAATGTGAAATGATCACAAACAACGGTGATCACTGGAAAATTATAAAGTAAAGTGGTGTTTTGTGTGTTTAGCCTATATAATTACTTGTTCAGTTGTATTGAGATTGATTGGATATGTATGAGAGATCCTGAGCAGAGCTAGGCCTTGAGATACATATGTCGATGGACCTCAGCAGAGCTAGGTTTGGACCTGAGCAGTGCTAGGTCATGAGATTGATACTAGTGATGGGTTCGAGCAGAGCTAAACTATGAGATTGTGCTAACTGGACATGATAATTGTATAGAAGTATTGGGCCCAATAGTGTATTTATGTATGTGTATAATAAATGTCTGTGAGTATGTAATATAAGATCAATGTATGTATATATTGTTTATATGTACCACTAAGCTTTCAAGCTTAGCGCGGTCGTGTGAATCACGTATATGAGTAGATTTCTGATTTGAGAGATAGAAGATTGTGCCACAAGAAGATTAAGGCTGCTTCGAGACCAACTAGAAGGTGGTTCATGCATGTACATTTTTATTATATTCTGTTTTGATTATATGTATATGTATATAAGTAGATTTTGAGAAGGATAATCTAACTCCATATTTTAAGTTCATATCCAAGAATTATCTATTAATTCAACACATATACATCTCAAACATAAAATAACTATCATCCTTCTTAATTAATCATCATTTTCTTTCTTGAGCCATATGATACATATATTTAAAATCCATAAAAACAAGCTTAGAAATGAACACTTACTTGAATTCCTTGCTAAATCTGTAATATCCAATTAAATCCTCTTGAAATCCCTTGTGAATTTGATGTATAGAAGAAAATCAAACTCTCCTCACCCTCTCTCAAACCCCACAGCCAAAGAAGAAAAAGAAGAAGAAGAAGCATTGTCTCTTCTTTTCCCATCTTTATCTCTTATATATAAATAAAATAATATAACCAAATTTTCCACCAATCATCTCCTTCCTTCTTTTGACTTTCACTTTTCTTTATTATTATTATTATTATTATTATTATTATTATTATTATTATTATTATTATTATTATTATTATTATTATTATTATTATTATTATTATCAACTTTCCCACTATCAATATATACCTTATGCATATGCGTTGTATATTTTATATATATGTAAATGTTTTATATATGTCATATTTATTTCAAATATATTTCAAGTATATATAACATATACATATATATTATATATATTATACATATTCATTTTATATTTTCTGTACCCATCACACTTATTTACTCTCCCATATTTACTATTTCAATGTACACCAAAAATCAGAATATTACATCTCTTATCTTATCCTCAATTGGTGCTACCCCTACTTCATCTCTAATGCACTCATTACATATTCCATCTATCCTAATGTGTCCATATATCCATCTTAACATTCTCATTTTTGCGATATGCATCTTATTCAAGTGTTGTCCTTTTAAGGCCTAACACTTACTAACATAAATCATCGCAGGTCGTATTGCAGTATGGTAAAACTTTTCTTTCAATTTAGCCAGCATCTTTCGGTCATGCAGTACTCGTGTAGCACTCCTCTACTTCATCTAACCAGCTTTAATTCCATGACTTACATCTTCTTCACAACCTCCATCCTCTTAAATAATAGAGTCAATGTACCTAAAATGAGTACTATGAGGTACTATCACTCTGTCTAAAATAACTTTGCCTCCTTCTCTGTTCACGTTATTAAATCTATAGTGCATATACTCAGTCTTAGTTTTACTAAATTTAAAACCCTTTGATTCCAAAGTACTTTTTCATAACTCCAACTTTTGATTTACTTCTACTTGAGTCTCGTTTATCAACACAATATCATCTGCAAATATCATACATCAAGGGATATCATCTTGTATATGCCTTGTTAGCTCATCCATGATCAAAGTAAAGAGATAAAGGCTCAAAGTTGAACCTTAATGTAACTTAATAGAAATAGAAAAATCCCTAGTATACCTTCTAACAGTGCGAACACACTACAAAAAAAACAGCAATCTGAGACATAATCTGCGACACCATTAACGACGAAATCAACGACCAAAATACGATAGCGACAATATCAGCGACGAACAGCGAGAAAAATCGAATGGACGGTAATATCCTGGTCGCTAAAAAATGAACGGCAAATCAGCGACCAATTGTGCGTGTCATTGATTAGTGACAAATCAGTGACAAAACAGAGACAAATTCAACGACATTTTCATTTTTCGCGGGAATAAATGAAAGTCGTCGCTGATTTAGCTTTGGTCGTTGAATTCATCGATATTTGGGTCGTTAATTTAGTCGCTGAATTTGTTGCTAATTGGCTCGCTAAATTTTTTCGTTGATGTGTCGCAGAATATGTCGCAATATTTTTCTCGTTGTTTCAGTCGTTGATTTGTCGCAGAATTCAATAATTTTTTTTGTCACCTTTAGTCGCTGATTTTGTCGCAATTTTGTAATTGTTTGGCTATATTTTTCCAGTATTCCTTTTTTTTTGTCTACACATTTTCAAGAACCTATTGAATTTCAAATATAATAACCAAATATGTTTATAAAATAGTCATTCATTACAATAATAATCAAATAAAACAACATTCATAATTAAGTTATTAGTGGCAATAAGTATACATAAACAATTCAAATGTAAAGTTTACCGCTTAAGAAAGTATATTGAACACATAAGGTCTTAATAATCCGACACTCCAAACACAAAGAGAACACCAACTTTAATAATCCGACACTCCAAACACAAACTTTAATAATCCGACACTCCAAACACAAACAAAGAAAACACCAACTTTGATAATCCGACACTCCAAACACAAATAAAGATAACACCAACTATCAAGTATATCCTACATACGAACATCGTCTTCCTCCACATTGTCATTTGCCAGAGCAGGAGGAGCATTTGTTTTCCTTCGTTTCTCAGATAAGAATAAGCGCATATCATCTAAAACATCATTCACCGAGCGCACGTTAGCTATGACTTCATTCATTGATGCTATAACCTTGGCTTACTCTTCTACCTTTTGTTGTAATACTTTCATAGTTTCCAATACCTCAGAGTCATTGCGATTAGCAGACGTTGCAGAAAATGATGACCCAGATGGTTCATAGCATGAATAATGGGATGAGGAAGAACCCAGCCCATAAATACAAGATGTCTTACCGGTGCAACCAGCAGCCTCCACAAACACTCGTCGCTCAAGCTCTATTTGGGCTAGTGTTAATGAAGGCATATCGTCCTCCTCAGCCTCAAGTGTCTGCAACTCAGGCTCGGCATTCTTAAGTTCTTGGTATTTCTCCTGCCAAAGATATATGCAAATCAAATTATATTTTTAACTATTTAATGTAAAATAGTATAAAAAAATTAAATTAACTTGAGAAGAAATAAAGTCATACATAAACTAACTCGGAGCGCTTATCAATGAAGACTTTATTTTTATCGGTTTTGCTTGTGTGACCAAATAAGAAAACCTCTCCAAGCAAAACTTCACGTCCCAATTCTTTACTCTATCAAATTATATCTTGGTACTTAAATTTGCATATATAAAACATACATTTTCTAATAATAATGGCTAATTTAATAATTTACCATTCTTTGTCTATGTGCTTCTTGGGAAATGGATCCAAATGTGTGCTTAGAAGGGCCAGTTTCAGGCCCTGCTTTTTCTGTTAGCCTACATTGTCATAATATTATACCACATGTTATGTCATCAAGTAGTAAGATTATACCATAAATATGAATGATGAAATAAAAACAAACCTATTCTTTGAAGCAACGGAAGAAAGATGTTTTGCTTTATCGGTACTCCAATCAGCTTTCCATTGAGTTAGTATATTTTCAGGTACGAATATGCTTTCTTTTTTAACATTGTAAATAAAATCCGAATACCTGTCACCACATTTGGACTCAAAGTAGCTACTCATCAAACTCTCATTTCTAGAGTCCCATCGACAATATTTCTACATCCACAAAAACCAAAAAAATTAAACATGCTTCAATATATAATTCTACTTTAAAATAAATGAACAATTTAAGTGGAAACTATAAAGAACCAGAATACGTACTTCAAACTCTTTATAGTACAAATTTTTTGTTTCTCTAGTGACTTTAGCATGTCAAACATTTTCTTTGATTCGGGATTTGGTTCCTCCTTTATGTAATTAGCTTCCTCCTGAACTCCAAACCCATCAATCACCATTTCATGGTACCTTCCACCACTGTCACCATAAATTAAATTAATTGTGGCATTTGAGTCTTCTTCCTCCATAAATGCACAACCATCATTACCCCAATGTTCTCCATGAGATGTCCATTCAAAATAATTTTCAACAAAACCATTTTTAAGAACATGGTAACGGACATCTTCAATTGGAAAGAAGCACCGATTTTAACATCTAAATAGAGAACAAGGACACCTTATTTTATCTCCGTCCATAAAGTTGGGTTGTGATACGGCAAATCTTAAGAACTCTTCTAATCCATGTACAAAATCCATATTCAACCAACCATCAATTGTCCTCTTGTACATCCATTCTCGTTCAAAATTCATTTTACTACGAATTATTAATTAATTGCAAGTGACCTAGAGTAAGTTCAAATTAACCCACAAGAAGAGCAAGTTCAATTTAACCTCAAGAAGAGCAGATAACTTATGATATGAACGAAAAACAATCAAGAATTTATAGCAATCAGTACAGCGACAAATAAAAATTCTTATGGAAGGAGGCAGAAATGGTAAATGAAGAAGATGATAACACAGGTAGCTTTGAATGATGTCTTCCTTCATAATTCTTCCCGCCCACAGTCAATAATCAAAACTTCACCGTCACTTAAAAGCCACTATTATTACCTCACAGCCATCTTTCCCATCTGTTCTGATTCAGCATAATCAAAGTCATTATAAGTTCCAGTACCTCACATTTCTGTGTTCATCCAGTAGCTCAAGTTATGCTTTCAGTAACAAAATTTAAATGTCCAGAGTTCTTCAGATCCTCAAAACACACTGCCAAAACTAGACCAATGTGACTACCAAGTCTTTATGTGAAAACACATTGTACCATCAAAGTTCGTTCAAAAGCTTTATCCATGAGAATGGTAACGTAATTTACTTAATAAAAATCTAAAAAACTAAAATTTTCTGATATGAAAAGCTTAACAGATATTGCATAATTATCCTCCACATTCTAAATACATAAAAAGATAAGAAAAGATTAACAAATCTGCACGATAAAATCACACATTAAAACAGAACTAAACAGTTGTGTCAAATCAAACAAAAACCAAATAGGATATTAAAAAAAAACCCGCGAAATAAGTACAAAAAACAAAATCTATAATCCATACATACATAAACACTCATTGCCGTGTGTATTCCACGAGCTTTAGATAAAAAATACATTACAATACATAAACAATCATCGATATAAACAAAGCGAAGAGAATTTAGAAAGGAAAACAAAAACACAAACCTCAATCAACAAAATTAGGGTTTAGATTCTGTATGTGGCTCTAAAACTCCGTCGGACTGCCGATCAATTTTTTGTCCCCCTGAGTCGCTAAAATCAGTTCTCGCCTCCTAAAGGAAAATGGTGCTTAAGATAGAGGGGTGAAGGTTTTGAAACGGCGGCTTTTTAGGCACCAAAGAAATTTTTTTTTTTTAGTTTTAGGTTTTTATTTGCACTTACACGTGGCCTTTGCTTTTTAGAAATTTTAGTGCATTTACTATATATTGAATTTTAATTTTAATATGCACATTAGCATTTTAAGTAATTAATTTGCTACTGTTTATAATATATAATTTAATTATTACATTTATAAAATATATTAAAAATATAAATTAAATTTAAATCCAATAAATAAATAAATCATATAAATGAAAAATTAAATTTAACAAATCTGAAATTAAATACGTGATTAATTTAATATTCTAATTGAATGGAACAATAAAATTAATAATTAAAATATAGTATTTCAATTGAGTAAATTACGAGTTGTTACAATATGTATAAGTTCAATTTTACAAAAGTACAAAAAAACCCGCGAAATAAGTACAAAAAATTTATGATTAAAAAAAAGAAAAATATAGTATATTAGTTTTTAAATTATTAAAGGAATACGAGTAAAAGAATATGTAATTAAAAAAAAGAAAATATAGCCTGGTAGCTCTTTTATATCTAAATTACAAAAAATTGTTTGAATATGGAAAAAAAATCTTAAATATGAATTGAATTTAAAAAATTAAATTTTAAATAATTTAATCTATTAATTCAGAATTGTTTTATTGATTAAAACATATAATTTAATCCATGATTATGACTATTCAAAAGGGAGAAAAATGAAATGGATTTTCTCTAGTTTTTCTTTTTCAAAAAAGGTTAAAAATGAAAACAACTCATTACCCCCGCACCGCTCATTTTGGATTAGCTCATTTTGGTTAAAAATGAATTTTTCTGGCGCCATTCAAAATTATATAATTATGAATTTCATTTTAAAAATTCAGCGACCAGTACAGTGACAAATAAAAATTCTCGCACATCAGCGACCCATTTAGCGACTAATTAGCGAGCAATTACTTTAAAAAAATAGAAATAAAATTAATTTCTCGGTAATTCGTCGCAATATTCTCGCAAATCACCGATAATTCTGCGACTAACTATTTTTCTCGCAAATCAGCGACCCATTTAGCGACTAATTAGCGAGCAATTACTTTAAAATAGAAATAAAATTAATTTCTCGGTAATTCGTCGCAATATTCTCGCAAATCACCGATAATTCTGCGACGAACTATTTTTCTCACAAATCAGCGACCCATTTAGCGACTAATTAGTGAGCAATTACTTTAAAATAGAAATAAAATTAATTTCTCGGTAATTCGTCGCAATATTCTCGCAAATCACCGATAATTCTGCGACTAACTATTTTTCTCGCAAATCAGCGACCCATTTAGCGACTAATTAGCGAGCAATTATTTTAAAATAGAAATAAAATTAATTTCTCGGTAATTCATCGCAATATTCTAGCAAATCACCGATAATTCTGCGACTAACTATTTTTTTCTCGCAAATCAGCGAGCAATTTAGCGACTAATTAGCGACAAAAAACTTTCCAATAAAAAATAAACACATTCTTTGCTAATTTGTCATAAATTAGTCATATCGTCGTCGCTGATTATTAGCGGCAAAATTTGGCGCAAAATTCAGCGACACATTCAGCGAGAAACGACCTTTTATCGCTATTCAGCGACAGATTCTACGACCATTTTTTTTGTCGTTAATCAGCGACATATTTAGCGACCCATTCAGCGACAGAATGTTGGAAAGATGCTTATCTTGATTCTTTGTCATAAAGTTGTCGTTGATAAAGTCGCTAATCAGCGACGAAATAAGAGTTGTCGCAGAATGCGTCGCTGATTGCGCTTTTTTTTGTAGTGACAGTAGTGATAGCTCCAACATATATATCCTTCAAGACTTGGATATATCTAATAGATACCCTCCTGTGCTCTAGGACCCACCATTAAACTTCTATAGAAACTCTATCATAGGCCTTTTCCAAGTCAATAAAAACTATATGTAAATCCTTCTTCATCTCTTTATACGTTTTCTTCAAATCTCTAATAAGAAAGATAGCTTCTATGGTTGATCTACCAGGCATAAAACTAAACTGATTTGGGGAGATACAAGTTTCCAAATGCAAATGGTGTTCCACTACTCTCTCCCACAGTTTCATGGTGTGGCTCATAAACTTTATACCTATGTAGTTTGAGCAATTTTGAATATCTTCTTTATTCTTAAAAATATGTATCAAGCTATTTTGTCTCCATTCATTAGGTATTTTCTTTGTACATAGGATTTTATTAAACAAAATGGTCAACCATGTAACTCCTCCATCTCCCAAATATTTCCACACTTCAATGGGTATTTCATCCGGTCCACAGGCTTTATTAATTTTTATTCTCTTCAAAGCGTCCTTTACTTCGGAGAACCTAATCCGTCTAGTATACTTCATATTTTTCTCGGCTGTATTATCTAATCCCTCTATATTTTTACTACGATAACCATTAAAAAATTCCTTAGAATAACTTCTCCATCTCTCATTGATATCCTCTTCTTAAACCAAAACTCTATTCTCTCCATCTTTTGATGCACTTAACTTGGTTTAAATCTCTATATTTCCTTTTTCTTATTTTAGCCAATTTATAAATAGCTTTTTCTCCCTCTTTTGTTCTAAGTTTATCATACAAACTCTCTAAAGATAATGCTCTTGCTTGTCTAACTGCCTTTTTAACATTATTTTTTCACTTTATTATAATGCTCAAAAGCATCCTTGTCACTACACTTTGGTAAGCTCTTATACTATTATCTTTTACTTTTTATTGCTTTCTGTACTTTCTCATTCCACCACCAAGACTCTTTCAAGGGATGCCCACACCCTTTAGATTCTCCAAGTACCTTTCTAGCTACTCCTTTAACTTTTGTAGACATGCCCATCCACATATCATTTATTGACATATTCATATCCATCTCCCAACCTCCTGCCTTATCTAACTCATCTTTAAACCTTAACTGTTTTTCACCTTTTAGGGTCCACCAAATCTCAGAGATGTTGTTTCTCTTAGGCCTACTAGTCAATCTCTTTATCTTGACATCCAAAATCATTAACCTATACTGAGTGGTCAAAGCCTTACCTAGGATAATCCTATAATCTTTATATTGAGTTCGATTATCTTTTCTTATGAGTATGAAGCTAATCTGAGTTTTATTTTGTCCATTTTTGAAGGTTACTAGGTGGGATTCCCTTTTTATAAAATATATATTTGCCAAAAATCAAACAATAAGCTATAGCAAAATCAAGGATAGCTTTATCTTCTTCATTACTAATTCCGAAACCATAACCACTATACACATCCTCAAATCCTACTCTGCCTTTTCCTACATGTCCATTTAAGTCCCCTCCTATAAAGATATTCTCATCATTCGAAATTCCCTGCATAAGCTCATCCATATCCTCCCACAATGTTTGCTTGTTCTCCTCATCTAATCCAATTTGAGGGGCATATGCACTAATTATATTGATGATCCCCTTCTGTAGCACAAGTTTTACTAAAATGATCCTATCTCTTACTCTTTTACTGAAACAACCATCTTCTTAAGATTTCGATCTAAATTATTCCTACTCCATTCTTATTTCTATATGTTCCTGTATATCATACTTTATATTATGTGTTCTCTACTTCTTTGCTCTTCTCTCCAATCTATTTAGTCTCATGAATACAAGTAATACTGATTTTTCTCCTCTCTATAGTATCAATAAGTTTTCTCAATTTACCTATAAGAGATCCAATATTCCAAGTTCTTATTCTAATCTTACCTTCAACTTGTTCTTTCTTATATCTCCTCCTATAAAAGCTTTTACAATTAATTGAACTTATATCTCTCATAATACTCGTACTCTGGACTAAATTCTTTATCCACATCCGTTCTTGATGTGAGAACCCTTGCTTATTTAGCTCCACATTCGAGTGCTGAAATAGCGTGACATATTCAGAAAACGCCCTACGCCCTTGCCTATTTCTCACTACACTCGGGCTTCGATGTAGTGAGTTGCAAGTGGAGGATGCCCTAATGATTAATTTATAATTAGAATCCATATCATGAGATATGAAAAAATTTTACGTTGGTTGTCACCTACTGCAACCCTCCTCCTTTACCTAGGCTTGGAACTGGCTATGCATAAGAAATTTATGTATAGGCGGAGTTCCTGATCTAATGCATCCAAATGAGCTAAACTGGGATGAGCATCAGATTTCTAGTATTTTTTTTATGACCCAGACAAAATTTTGATTTTAAGTATCCCTTTAAGCCATGAACAGGTGGAAGATAATTGGTTTTGGGCTTTTGAGAAATCAAGTATATACTCGGTCAAGAGTAGATACAAGCTTCTCGAGACATCTCTCTCCTCCGTTACTATTCACTATACTGGTCCATCTTGGGCAAGATTTTGACACCTCAAACTTCCCCCTAAAATTCTTAATTTTTTATGGCGAGCCTGTATTAACTGTCTTCCAACGAGAGAATCCTTAAGAAGAAGACATATTAAGCTAGATATTGTATGCCCAATAAGCTTGAATACAGAGGAAACGATTATGCATGCATTAATCGAATGTTCATTGGCTACAACATGTCTTGAATATGTACTTCTAGTCATCATAAATGGATCGAAGGTGTTGACATTTCCAGAATGGTTCAATTGCGTCATTTCAGTATGCCAACAAGACACTATCCATCTTGTCGCAATGGTATGTTGGAATGTTTGGTGCAATCGAAATAATGTGGTTTGGAATAACCAAGGTTCCACTTCAGCGCAGCTCATGGTTAGTGCAAAAAAACAACTGGATGCTTGGATGGCTGCCCATGATCCAACACATTACCTACAAGAACAGCGAGACGTGCAAATGACCCTTGCATTACCAGATGGTTGAAACCTTTAGAATCTTTGTTAAAATGCAATGTTAATTTAGGTTAGTGTGACAAACAGCAGAATACAAGCTTGGGATAGGTACTTCGCAATCACTTTGGTGAGTTTGCGGTGGTAGGAAATAAATGGATCCAATGTTTTATTAGCACTGAAATTGCTAAAGCCCTTAGTTTTCGTGAAGCTCTTAGCTGGATCAAAAGGAAAAGGCTCAACTATATTGTTTTGAAACAAATTCTCAAATCCTTGCTTCAACTCTTTAGTCCCCCGGTGAGAATCGATCTTACTTTGGCCTCGTTATTAGAGATTACCTCCACTTATTAAGAGGCATTCAGAACTATTCTATTAGTTTTATTAGAAGACCAGCTAACACTATTGCACATTTGTTAGCAAAAACAATTAGTTCTACGTTTGGTTTCCAGGAGTGGGGTCCTATCTCTCCTGAGTTTATTCTATCTTCTTTGTCATTGGATTTATATCATCACTAGTATCACTTATTCCCTCAAAAAAAATATAAATGAAAAGAAAGAGGCTTGCATTGTATAGAAATGTTAAAAAAAATTATGACCTGTAGTTTTAAAAAAGAAAAGAGGATTTGTAGCATAGTGCGTAAATTCTTCAAAAAATTAAGATAAAAATTCATAAAATTCAAAAAATATTTAATTTAAGTATAATAAGCCATTATTAATATTTGCAAAATCAAATCTGAAATACTCACAAATAAGTATAAAAATATAGCTATTAAATTAAAAACTTTGTGATGCTTATAATTTTTTTTATTTTTATTAACGAAAAAAGAATGTTATATACTAATGTAATTTAAGAATTTAAGTTTTTCAAATTTTTAAATATTTTTTCTTATAAAAATGTTTTAATTTTATAATAAAATAGATTAAATTTAAATTTAAAAGTAGATGAAACAATAACTAGTGGACTTTCATTAAAAAAAATTAAGTTTCTAGTTTGCATTGTATATTAAAAATCATATACTAATGATTCTTGATGATGAGGCTACTTCAGGGGGTCATCCTGGCTCCCTGAGCTCGAGTTTGGGTAATAATTGTGCTCGGTCTTCAACTTGCAAAATAACAGAGAGGCAAATCGAATTCCGGGAGGAGGCTCCGATATCTAAGTCAGAGCTCGGTTTGTCTGAGTATAAAGAGAGTAATAATGGGAGGAAGAGAAATAGACCCCCCTTGCCTATGAAAATTTACTCCTATATATAGTTGATGTATGGGGGACAAACCTGCATATGTTAAAAAATATTTAAAAAGTCGTGCTGATGCGCCTGTCACATCAGGACCGTGTACTTAATGTGTCAGAGGATGTCTAGGGAGCTTAATAGGACCATGGTGTCCAGAACTGAGGTTGAGTCTTCTTGAGAACAAGTCTAAAGGGGGACCGATCATGGAGCTCAATCCATGGGACTTGGTTAAGGGAGGGGTAGTATCACTCAATGTTCGATCATGGGCATCAGAACTCGATGCGCGGTAGCAGTGCTATGATAGCTTAGGGCTCGCGTGGGCCTTGTAATATGCCCTATCAGAATGCTGAGCTTAAGGCGCGGCTAGGGTGAGCTAATAGGCACCATGAGGGCTTAGTTTGAGCATGACGAGGACGCGTTGATATGCATTGTAAGTGCTTAAAGGATTTGAACGCGACGAGGACGTATCTTTTAAGAGCCCAAGCGTAGTAAGGGCGCATTAATTGGAGCTCGAGCGCAACAAAGACGCGTTAATAAGAGCTCGGGCACTGCAAGGGTCCGTTAATAAGAGCTCGGGCGTGTTTATAAGAGCTGGGAGCTGTAATAACTCGGGGCGCAAGGGAGTCGAGATAGCATAGGGCGTGCAATGGCACTTTAGGAGCTAATGGCACAGGACATTATAATATGAACTATCAAAGTATTGCACGATTAAAGTGCTTTCCTTGTGGGAGCTGCAGGACGCACCTAAGGCTCCATCGCTTGTATTGGAGAATAATTTGTCCACGCTCACCTTGCCATTGATGACGAGGTTGCGGGGGTCATTCTGGCTCCCTGAGCTCGAGCTCGGGTGATGCATGTGCTCGGTATCCAACCTGTAAGATAAGAGAGAGACAGATAGAGCTCAGTGGGGGAGGCTCCGATGTCTAAGTCAGAGCTCGGGTTGCCTGAACATAAAGAGAGTAATAATGGGGAGAAGAGAGGAAGATACCCCTTTACCTATGGGAATTTACTCCTATATATAGTTGGTGTGTGAGGGACAAACCTCCATGTGTCAGAGAATATTTAAGAAGTCGTGCCAGTGCACCTGTCACATCGAAACCGTGTGCTTACTATATCAGATAATGTCTATGGAGCTCGATAGGACCAGGGTGTCCAGAGCCAAGATTGAATCTTCTTGAGAATACGTCCAAAAGGCGACCGGTCATAAAGCTCGATCTATGAGGCTCGGTTAAGGGAGGGATAATATCAATTATATTGGAATTAATATTTAAATGTACGATTAAAAAGTGTAGACTGAATTTTTATTCTTTCTTTCAAATTATATTATTCTAAACATAAAAATTTATTTATAAATAACTTCAAAATAAATTAATTTTTGTTTTTTAATTCATTTATTTTAGAGGAATAGTTGGATTTAGAACTATAGATAAAAATTAGTTATTATTATTATTATTAAGTATTTAATATTATTATTATTATTATTAAGTATTTAATAATAATAATAATAATAATATTATTATTATTATTATTAAGTATTTTATAGAAGCCACTAGATGCGTAATACACATTACAGAGGATCAACCTCCACTATTGATTTTAGGTTTAAAAGATCAGCTCCTTCCCGAGTAAACTACTGCCCGATCTCCTTCCAACCCTAAAACAAACAAGCCCATGATCACCTTCTCTCTCTTTTTCCACCGCTGCAGGTACCACCACAGCCACCGCCACTAAATTGATTTCCCTCTTTCTGCACCCAACTTTAATTGCATCAGGTCCTATCTTTATTAATACCCATTGTCCTAACAAGCTGTCAGCGACCGCCGATGATATTACTCTGATCATACCAAGGACATTGACGGGGTCCCATAAAGCAGCTAATTTATCGCAAAAGCTAATAAAACCACCGACGGTGCAAGGTGCGTTTTTTAATTTTATGTACCTGTTGTTTCTTCTTCTATGGCGTTCATTTTCTTCCATTTTCTTCAATCTGATATCTTTTTTTTATGCCTTACAATAATTTCTTCAGAAGATGCTTTATTTCTTTAATTTTATGAGAAAGGTGATTTCGTGGTTTGTTTCTTTTCGCTTACTTTACCTTTTCTTTGAACAATATAATAATTTATTCCTCCCTAAAATGGGTAATTTGCTTGTTTGTGCTGCTTAGTTATTGTGAAACAGAGTACTGGGTTGGAGTAAAGGTGTTCTTAAAGATTGATATTGGCCTGGCTATTCTCTAATTTTAAGGCTTTCTGTAAACATTATGGCTGTTCACCCTAGATTTCGGCTTATTTCTCACTCACAAGAGCTTGTAGATGGAAATCCAGTCTATGTTTCTTCAAATTCCCTTCCAATTAAGGCTTTAAAGTTTGAACCTGCTGGGCAAGCATTCCACGCTGCTGCTCTAAAACTACTTGGCTGTGAAGAGGAAGATGCAGATAGTGAAGATCAAGAAGTGGGCAAGGAAAAGGAACAGTCATCTATGCCATCATCTGATTCTTATAGCAGTAAAGGTAAAAAGAAATCTGGTACAGGAGAAAAGCAACAAGATTTCTATGCCTTATTAGGCTTGAGCCATTTGAGATATCTTGCCACAGAAGAACAAATACGAAAAGCCTATCGTGAGGTTGCTTTGAAATATCATCCAGACAAACAGGCTGCTATCCTTCTCTCCGAGGAAACTGAGGCTGCAAAACAAGCAAAGAAGGATGAAATTGAAAGCCACTTCAAATCCATCCAAGAAGCTTATGAAGTTCTGATTGATCCTCTGAAGAGAAGGATATATGACTCTACAGATGAGTTTGATGATGACATTCCCACCGACTGCGCACCTCAAGACTTCTTCAAGGTGTTTGGTCCTGCCTTTATGAGGAATGGGCGGTGGTCAGTAACCCGGCCAATCCCATCTCTAGGTGATGTTAACACTGCTTTAAAAGAAGTCGAAAGCTTTTATGATTTTTGGTACACCTTTAAGAGCTGGAGAGAGTTTCCCCATGCTGATGAATTTGATCTGGAGCAAGCCGAGTCTCGTGAACATAGGAGGTGGATGGAGAGACAGAATGCAAAACTGTCAGAGAAGGCAAGGAAGGAAGAATATGCACGGATACGTACGCTTGTTGACAATGCTTATAGAAGAGATCCAAGAATATTGAGGAGAAAGGAAGAGGAAAAAGCTGAAAAGCAGAGAAAGAAAGAAGCTAAAATTTTGGCAAAGAAGTTGCAGGAGGAAGAAGCTGCAAGGGATGCTGAAGAGGAGAAGCGCCGTAAGGAGGAGGAGGAAAGGTGTGCTGCTGAAGCTGTCTTGCAGCAGAAGAAGGTGAAGGAGAAAGAGAAGAAGCTTCTTCGGAAAGAACGGACCCGTCTTCGAACTCTTTCATCGCCTATCTTGTCCCAGAATTTGCTTGATATTTGTGAGGATGATGTGGAAAATCTTTGTTTGTCATTGGATATCAAGCAGCTGAGGGATATATGTGACAAGATTGAGGGGAAAGAAGTGATGGAGCAAGCAAAAGCGCTTAGAGATGCTATTGGAAGTAATCACGACTCCGACAGCAATAAACAAGAGAAGAAAAATATGCACCAAAATGGCTCTGCAGAATCTAATGGAAATATCCCATTAAGCAGCTTCGAAAAGAAAAAGAAGCCTTGGAGCAGAGAAGAAATTGAGCTTTTGAGGAAAGGAATGCAGAAATATCCCAAAGGAACATCTCGGAGATGGGAGGTTATTTCTGAGTACATTGGTACAGGAAGATTTGTTGAAGAAATTCTGAAGGCAAAAGAAACTGTTCTGCTTCAAAAGCCAGACTCTGCTAAAGCTTTTGATTCTTTTCTCGAGAAAAGGAAGCCTGCCCAAACCATTGCATCTCCACTAACAACTAGAGAGGAAATAGAAGGGGTAGCAATTAAACAAGGGCCTGAAAACACTCATGCAAAGAAGGATAATTCAGAGGAATCTTCAAATAGATCTGCAAATAACAAAAATCCTGATGAAGGGATTTCTGAGAATGGGGTGTCTTCAAGCTCAGAGCAAGACGTGTGGTCTGCTGTACAAGAAAGAGCCCTAGTTCAGGCTTTAAAAACCTTCCCAAAGGAAACCAATCAGCGATGGGAGAGAGTGGCAGCTGCTGTACCTGGAAAGACTCTGAATCAATGCAAGAAAAAATTTGCATTGCTAAAGGAGAACTTCAGAAACAAAAAAAATGCAGTTTAGTTTGTTGGATGGGCCCTCAAAGGTTAAAAATTGCAGGTTTGCATGCGATAGCATTATCCCATATTTTCTTTAGGTTCCATTCTAATCTCCAGGATCGGGACACGCTGAAAAGCTGTTCTTTGTTCTTCCCAGCTGGTTTTTGTCACCTGGTTTTTGCTTATAACAGGTGATAGATTTTATTGTAGACATTTTCAGGAAAAAGACGATCGGTAGAAAAATTTGAGCTGTCACCATTAAAAATCTTCATGTTGAGAGCAATATATTACTATGTATTTTCTATCCTAGATAGTAATATATTACTATATTAATATTATAGAGTATATTATTAATTTAAATATTTAATTATTTAAAAATTTTATTTAGAAATAGTTTATTTAAATTATTGAAATAAATTTATTTAAAATTTTAATTATTCTAGTAATTTTGCACGATTTTGGCTTCATTATGTTGCACTGGAAATAGAAGTGTGATTAGAAATTAAAAATGGGCTTTTTATAAAATTACCTTACTAAAAATTCAAATTTACTTTTAAAAAATACTTATTTTTTTTTTAATCTGCAAAAATGTTTTCTCTGTCATTTTAAATAATATTGTAATTAGAAAGTATTGCTTTTATTTTTTCAAATAATATTATTTTAATATTTATTTTTTTTTATTAAATTTTACTATTAACAAAATATATTTCAATAAAAATAATAAAAATTAACATTTGAAATTATATTTTTAATATATTAATTTAATTATATTAATATATTTATAAATGAAAATTTTTAATTATTTCTCATACTTTTTTAAACCATTTAATTGAAAATAATGGTTGTGAGAATTGATAAGAAAATAATGATATAAATATATTTTAAAGATATAAAAATATTTTAATAAAAGCATTAAATTTATTTTTAAATAAATTTTTTAAAAAATTTAAGTTAAAATTAGTTTGTATATATATTATGTATATGTGTATATAATGTGTATTTATTGTATCTGTATTATATATATGTGTATATATATTATGTATATATTGTGCATATTATATATATATTATGTATATTTTATATAAATTTGTATGTATAATATGTATGTCATGAATATAAAAATAATAAAATTTATTAAATAAAAAATTAAAGTATAATAATAATACAATAAAATATAATTTAAAAAATAAACAGTAATCCATAAAAAAAATGTGTTGCAAAGACCCTGGTGTAGTCCATATATATGTAAAAAAAAAAATTGACTAAATAATTATAAAGTTTTTGTGATTTTACGTATTATATTAGTTAGTTCATGTATTTTTAATATCTAATTTTTATATTTTTATATTTTTAAAAATTAAACTGTTTATTTATTTTATCAATATTTTTATCCTAAATTATTAGTTAAATATTTTGATATTATAAAATAATTTATTTGCTCTTCCTTTATATATATTTATCTCTATTATTTATTAAGTTTATTTTATTTTAATTTTATTTTATGTATAGATCGTCTGTAAAATAATAAAAGATATTATTTATATTATTTAAAATTATTTTTTTAGTAATACTTATAAAATTAAAATAAATGATATATATAAATTGTCTGCAAAATAATAAAAGATATTCGTATTATTTAAATTTATTTTTTAATAATATTTATAAAATTAAAATAAACTATGTGTAAAAAATATAAATAAAATTAAAAATAAGTATGATTTAACAAATACTAATCAATATAATATGTAAAATATTAGATACTTCATAATTATTTAGCCAAAAAAATTATAAGCTTCTGTACGAATATTAAAAAAAAAGGCATAAAACAAACAAATACCTTATTTCATGAAATTCCCGTTAAAAATAAAAAAATAAACTAGTTTAAACCATAATGGTTTAAGTGGTAAGTTTTAGTTTTTTATTTTTCAAAATTAAAAATTATTTTAGTTTTTATTTATATTTTTAAAAAATTTATTTTATATTTTTAAAAACTATATCATTATTTTTTAGTTATACATAAAAAAATATACAATTTATTCTATTTAACAATAAATATTTTAAAATAATTAATAATTATCATATTTAAATAAAAAAATTATTAATTATGAATATAAAAAATCAATCCAACACAATTAAAAATTCTATTTTTTCTCTCAAACTTTTTTCAATTCTGACTAAGACTTGGATCATTTTTTAGAAACTTTTTTCTTATTTTTTTAGTATTAGATACAGCATCATTTTTTTTTTAATTTTTATGTGTCTTTATATTTTGCAAGAGAATTATCATTTTTTTTTATTATTTTCTTCATCTTCACTAATTAAAGAATTTTTAGTAAAAAGATGAGAATTAACTAGTATAACAGTTTGTATCACCATATATATGTTATATAGCTTTTCATATCCCTTGCAATTTTTTTTCCAAATTTTCTTGCCAATTTATCCACTTAATATAAAAATTATATTATTTATTCTAATGATGCATAATAATATTAATTAGATATTATAGATAATAATTAATAAAATTATTAAAAATTGAAAAAAACAAAAAAGACATGTTTCACTTTATAATTGGATAAAAATAAAAATAAAAATAAAAATGCATGCAGCAAATTAAAAAAAAAAAAGAGCAGAGAGAAAAAAGTTTTATTGATGTAAATATTTTCTCAAAACTATAAATTTCGCATTTAGCCCGCAATTGAATCTTATTTAATCAAGAAAATCCAAACTTAATAATATTACTCCCTACATTCATAAATAATTATTACTTTAGAGTATTAAATTTTATTCATAAATAATTATTAATTTATAAAAATTAAATTTATTTTATATTTTTATTTTAAATGTACTTTTATATAATTATCAAAAAAATTATTATTAATGAAATGAGCAGTAAATTAAAGAGAATGATAGTTTAGTAAAATAGTTATTAAATAATATTTTTATATAAAAATTTTAAAATGATAATTATTTATAAATGGATAGATTAATAATTTTTTTTAAAAAGTGAAAAAAAAAATTCTGAATGCAACTTTAGTAAACTAGTTTCCCTTGAGAATAAGTTTATACTATTACGTTTTTCCATTCACCATATATAATGATAAAAAAAGTTGATTGTTCAGAGGTTAAATATAACATCCTCTTAAATAAATCAAATAATAATCTCCAAAAGATATTTAATCAATATTCAAATTACAAAATTAAAAAGATAAAATATTATAAATTAAATTTTCACATGAATATGGATAATTACATTTTAATTTGATAATAATTAATATAAAACATGAGAGTAGAAATTAATAGAGTCATAATTAAACAATTTGAATTAAATATAAAATTAATAAATGAAGATTAGTTTAAAATTTAATAATAAATGAGCTTAAATATTCAGCCTAAATGACTAAAGAAAATAAAAAATATGACACCTTTCATTTTTTTTATATTTTTATTTTTTTTACCAGAAATATTTTAATCATTTTATTATAAATATATAATAAATTTATTATAAACTATATAAAATTTATATATTTATAATAAATTCATATTCTCATTATAAATTCATCACAAATTAACGAAAATATAGTATTTTGATAAATATTTTATAAATTTTAATGTTTTAATAAATAATTTATAAATATAATAAATTTAAAGTTATTTTTATTTTTTTATATTTTTATCAAAAATCTAAAAAAATAAAACAACATATGATTTTGAATTATGGATTAAATGTTGGAAGTTAGTTAAGCCACGTATAGAACACTTGTCAAATTCCTTAAAGATGGAATATTAGTGGTAAGTTTTAAAACATGTAACGTATAAGATCCAAATTACATGCAAAAGATTCAATCATTACCTAAACTAGTAGATGTGATGCTGACCATAACAAAATATTGTTAAAAGCTTAATGGAAAGGTATGGATACGTGCAAGACTAGCCAAATCCATGATTTTATTATTAGCAAGTGTCAAGATATAATCTTACCAACTTGACATGTGTCATCTTTTGCATCCGAAATTTTGAGTATAAAATATTTCCTTAAACTTAATCAAACTTTGAATGGCGATTAGAGAATTCTAATTAAAGGGGCAAGCTAAGGTATGTAATTAAATAATTGGTAGGATTGAAAATTTTATGCGTGTACCTTCTAAATATTTCCAATAAAATATATGATTTATATGTGAAATTAATATAGTTAATTGATGCATTATCAAAATAAAAAATTGGATTCAATTAAAGATATTTACATGTATGTAGTTATATTTTATGAGGGATGAGTGTATATATACATATATATGGCTGATTAAGATTTATTAAGTTCATTTAGCATATTAAAACAAATTTTGAATTAAGAAATAAATTGAGATTAATTTGAAATTATAATGGAATCTATTTTTTTTTAAAAAAAGGGTAAATAATAAACGATAATTAACAAGTGAATCAAGCTAAGTAACATTAGACTACATAAATTGGTGTATTAACATTACATGTATATAGTCATATTAAATGTTATTATTTTATGGTATAGGAAATACATATACTATGGCATATAAAGAGATATATGATTAAATGATGTTATTAAAAATTAAAATCTGATTTTATTCAAGATATAAACATATAAATAATTATATATGTATACTTATACATATATACTGCATAAATATATGTTTATATATTGTTAAATAAAATTTGTTAATGATACTTAAAATAATTTTTGACTTTAAAAGGAATAAGTGATTAAATTGAGATTCAATTTGAAATTTATTTTGAATTTGGAATTAAGAAAGAATTTATTGATAAATTAGCAAAGTAATAAAAGTTTACAATTTTGCAGGAAATTTCCATTCAAACACGTGAATAAAGAAGAAATTGGAAAGAAAAAAAAATACACATGTTAAAGGACATTAAATTAATTAAGAAAATATGGACAAATATTAAATATAAAATAATACATGAATATGGATTGGATTTGTTTTATGGTATAATTATAACAAAAACTATATGTAAAGTAGGAAGAAAGGAAATAGGAGAATCATCTGGTTTTAAAGGCAAAGTACCAATAAATACTATAGATAAGTATTAATTTAATATATTTTTGACATATTTATATTCTACACTGCATCACTTAATTCTGATTAAGTAGTATATTATTTTTATTTATACTCTAATTTTTCTTATCCTGGATTGTATTTTATTTTCTTAAAAAATCTTTTGCTCTTATTAATTAATTTGTTCAAATAATTATTTCTGATTATTCGTTAATTGCTTAACTACTCACTTTGATTCCTTAACAAAAGTTGTTATTTTTTATTGATATTTTATTTTTTGTTGAGATTATTTATTGATCTTATTTTACCGACTTTCTGATTTCTCTGTTGAGCTTATTGTTAAATTATTATTATTGACTCTGATTTCTCTGTTGATTTGAGATATATAATTATTGAATTTTTCTAATTATTCTGATAAGACTGTTTGATGAGCTTATTATTTGACCTCCACTGTTGTGATATGACTCAACTCTAGTGGGATTAAATAACTGAACGGTGTACATTGGTGTTTTGTTATACGCAAAAAGAAAAAAGTTACCGCCTTAATATATAGTTAATGACTGTTTTTTTTATTGTCACAATATGTTATTGCATATAACTGTTGTTATATTATTATCTATTATTTATCTAAATATGTAGTATTTGTTGATAAATCTATTGATTTTTTTTACTCACTTTGTATGTGCCTCTGCTTAAATGATTTTGTTGATTATCCTACCTATCTGTGTGTTAGATTATAATTTACCGAGTTGATGGCTCACCCTTCATTATTATTTTTTTTCCTTTTCAGATTAGTGATCAGAAGGTGTGAGTTGCTGGATTTTTACTTTCCAACTTCTCACTTTGTTGGTTAGTACTGAAAGTATATTATGTAATTGTTAGATAATTGAACTCTGTTGACAATCAAATTGATATATATTAACAAGTGTAAACAACTTTATTGTTGTAGGCACAATATTTGTATGACCGCCCAACTAATCGAGTGATCGCATAAATCATTAGAACAAAAGCCACTAAAGAAACAGAAAGGGTTGCGGTATTAGCATACGGTGAATTTGGAACGTGAGCCTTGTGTGCGACTGCTCCACCATGTTGTGCGACCGCCCAAATCAATATCCTCAAAACTCCAAACTTACAGAGAAGGTAGCGGTCTTTATAAGCGGTGAAGTCTGGAAACGAGGAAATTATGTGACCGCACTAAAGTACTGAGCGACCACACCAATCAATGATCTAAAAACTTATAAATGGCATAAGCTATAACGGTCATCTTATGTGGTGGATCCTCGATGCCCAAATGGCTATGTGACCACACCCTGCCAACATATTTGAATTTTAGCGCTAAAAATTTTAGATCAATGATAATTGGACACGTGAGAAAAGAAATTCAAATTAAACGGTAAAAAATATTGTGTGATCGCATTTATGGTTCGTGCAGCCGCAAGACATAGCATTATAGGAACAAATGATTCTGTCAGATAACCAACTCTTACATTGGAATTAGCCGTTAGAGAAATATTTGAATTGTGCGACTGCACGAAGTGAATTGCGATCGCACAATCATCTTAACAACTAATTTAGTGGAAGACAAGTTCTAAACATATAGGAACCACTTTAAATGGCTAGTTTAAGTCCTAATCGCTATAAATACCTTAAGAAACCTCTTGTTTGAGGGTAATTGTGATTGAAATAGCCAAGACAATCTACTTTTATTTTGTTTCATTATAATTAGTGTAATACCCCAAATAATACCCTAAAATTTTAGAAATATTAATTGTTGAAATAAAATTAAATGATTTTAAGTGTATATTTAATTAAGTGAAAAGATAAGAGGAAGGAGTGTGTATATGTTGTATATATAGAGATATATATACTATATACAAGTCAATATTTTTATTTGGTCTAAAGATATTTTTATTTTTTAAATAGAATTAATTATGCTTAGTGGAAGAGCATAATTGGGAATAATATTAATATATTAATTAACTACTTAGTGGAGAGTGATTTAGGGAGATATGTTTGGTTAAAAGAGAAGTGTTTGGTGAGTTGTTGTTGACTTTTGCATCTTCATCTTCTTCTTTCTTCTCCAAGAGGCCGGCCATCACCATTAGCAAAGGAAAAGAGGTTTTGTTCCTTCCTAACTCAAGCAATTGAAGGATTTCAAGAGATCAAGTTAAAGTTTTAAGGATTTTTCTTCATATTTTGTAAGTTTCCAACTTGTTTCTTTGATTTCTTTTGAGTTTGTGTTTATAAGTTTGGTGAATGTTGTTGTAGATGTGTTTATGGTTGATTTGGTATGTTTGAAGTGTTTTGTCTTATTAACTTTGATTTTTGGGGTTGGATTGAAGAAAAGGGTTAAGTTTGGTGAAGAAAGCAAGAGTTGTGGGTGTTGTGACTTTGAGTTGTGAAAATAGTTATGTTAGTATTTGATGCTTGTAATTGAGTTATTTTGATGTTTATGCAAGTTTATTATGGTTTATTGATGGATTTGATTGAGTTTGTGTGGTGTTGATAAGGTTAAAGAAAGATGTTTGTTGTATGTGGCATTTTGATGTCGATTTCAGGTTTTTGGCCTGACACGCCCAATAGCACGGCCATGTCTTTGGACATGTCATTGGTTCTGTTTTCAGTGTTAGTGACACAAACAGTGACACTCCCATGTCATTGAGTGTGTCACAGCTTATGTGTAGTAGTAGTATTGACACGTTCAGTGTCACGCCCATATCACTGAGCGTGTCATAGCTACTGTGTTGTTGGAGGATTGACACGTCCAGTGACACCCCCATGTCACTGACCGTGTCATAGCTTCTGTGTTAGAGGAGAATTGACACATGCAGTGACACGCCCATGTCACTGAGCGTGTCAAAGTTTCTGTGTTGTGGGTTTAGGGCACGTTCATGAACACGCCCGTGTTGTTGACGTGTCAAGTGTAGAGTTTGCCCTAGATAGTTCTTATCTTTATTTCCTTATGTGAACCACTAAGTGAGTATTTATAATCATATTTAGATTAGGTTTTGAAGAGATTTGAGTTAACTTAATCCAAGTGTTGAAGGATATCTTTGAAGAGGAGGTTGAATTGGTGTTTGTTGCTTTTAGAGATAAGTACAAACTTTGAGTGATTGCATACATTTACATGACATTGCGACTTAACACATTTGGTCGGAAAAATATGTTAAGTTACTTAATATATTGTTGATGAATGATAAATATGTTATGATATGTATAATATGAATTATGTTGATGTATCAAAGCAATTGAGTAATGTGTTGTAAATGAAAGAAAATGTGGAATAACGTGATGAGATAAGTGAAAACATAATGTAACCAATTGATATTGATATAAAAGAGAACAATGAGAAAAAAATGGCATAATAAGGCAATGTGCCTAGTTTGATAATGAGAAAATGAGAAAGGATTTGAGAATAGATTTATGAAAGAAATTGATAATGAGAAATTGAATAAATTATGTGCCTAGTATGTTATTCAATTTTCAGAGTTCTGGGTTTGACGACATGCCTATGAATTGCTGAGCAGGTGAAAAGATCGGGTCGTAAGCCGGGCCCAGCTGATAAATGTGATATTTTTGGGGTGAAAAGACTGGATCGTAAGCCTCTAAAATAAATCCTTGAAGCTAGACTGAGTGAAAAGATCTGGTCATAAGCTCAGATCTAGTTGGATTATCCATGAATATATATTGCTTACGGGGCTAGACACAAGGTGTCATTATGGACCAAAGCGGTAACTCTGAAATTAGAATAGCATATTAGATCATTTTTGGGCCCATGCTTGTCTTTACTTTAATATGAATTATGAAATGTGATGCAAATGATTAATATAATATTATGAGTTGTGATATATATAATGTAATGAGTTGTTATATTCATATGTGTTGTGTATTAGCATAGCATTAATCTATTTTTAATCAAAGTTTGTACCACTAAGCTTTTGGCTTAGCGCGATTGTGGTTCATTGCACAGGTAACAGGGTAGATCCGGTTGTGCCGGAGAGCTCTTCTAGACTGAGTCGAGTCTAAGCTTGAGACTTTAAGATTGGAGTTATTAGTGGACATCAAGATCAGAGATGAACTGCCATCATGTATATATTTTAGATTTTTGTATTTATATATATTGATTTTGATGTATATAGAAATGTATATTTTGCTACCGTAATAAAAAATGTTTTGGATAAACTTTTGGATAATGAAGATATATATATATATATTTTTTAACAAGGAATGTTTTATCTATTACTTTCTATAATATAAGTTAAATGTTATAAGTTTACTTAGATTGTAGAAATGATGATTTGATGATAAAGTTTTAATGATTGGTTTAATGAAAATGGATTGTGACATTCTTGTTTCCGGTATACGTATATTACATATAGTGCGTATATGTGGTGTATGTATATTGGGTATAGGGGTGTTACACTTATTTTGGTATCAGAGCTTAGGTTTGAGGTTCTCAACCTAGGTGAATTGTATGAAAAAGAAAATTTAGATTTTAAAATTTGTTTTTTTTAAATAAGATACATGCATTGGCACTGGCAATTTCTGATCTTTGATGAGGTAATTTCTGCTGTGTTTGCAGATATAGATAGTGATGGCATCTCAGACACGTCAGTCTATAGAGGGTAGTGCTGAGAGTGTAGCTCCTGTTGATGGTAGAGATAGAGCTAGAGTTGAGATAGCTGGAGAGGCACCTGCTCCTATGCCAGAGAGACCAGCAGCTGATGAGATTCCGCCGGTTTGGTTACGGCATATGGTAGAGTTGTTGAGGTAGGCTTCAGTGCAGCTGCAGCCACAGCAACCGCAACCGTAAGTACCGATGAGGCAATATGATAAATTGAGGAAGTTTGGAGCTGAGGACTTCTTTAGCACTACAGATCCTGCAGTAGCTAAACAGTGGTTAGATAAGAGTTCAGAGGGTATTCATCCAGCTGCAAGCTACTCCTGAAAAAAAGTTTGATTATGTCAGATCTCTTCTGCAGAGAGATGCATATGACTGGTGGAAGACGGTTCCACATACGATGGATGATCCACCAACCCCAACTTATGGTGATTTTTTGCGAGAATTTGAGTAAAAGTATACTCGAGGGAGTATAAAGATGCAAAAAAGATGGAGTTTTTGAGTCTAAGACAAGATAACCAGACAGTGACAGAGTATGAGATTGAGTTTATCTGGTTGAGTTATTATGCCGGTGGGATTATTTCAGATGAGATTGACCAGTGCAGGAGATTTGAGGAGGGGTTGAGGCCCTCTATCATGTGTATTATTGCAGGCTCACGGTATCAGGATTTTTTCCAACTGGTTGCAGCAGCCAGGAGTGTTGAGAGAGCACAAGGTATTGCAGCAGCTGCTACTGAGGGTGAGACTAGAGCTAGGAGACCCCTAAGTGAGGCAGGATCTTCATCTATGATGAGAGATCGGGGAGGATATCTTTCGAGGTTCATCAGGAGTCAGAGGAAGTCTGGTAGGTCAGTTCAGCATCAGAGGCAAAGATCGAGACCTATAATTTCTGTGGCTAGTGTACCGACCCTAGTGGCTCAGAGGTCTGCTCCACCTACTTGTGTTCATTGTGGTAGAGCACACGGAGGTGATTGCTGGTGGAGAGGTACTTCGGGAGTGTGTTTTAGATGTAGATTGAATCTACATCTAAGCAGTAGCTTAGCGTGTTAGATTTATTTTTGACGCGCATATCAAACATGTAGATTGAATCTAGAAGAGTGAGATTTTAGAGTCTCAAATCAACTGCATCAGAGAATGTATTATACATAGAAATATATATAATGTATTTTATTCAGTTTACATAGCAGTATTTAAATTTTAAATGACAGCTGTATAATTATGGATAGTTAGAAATTTTTAAATACTTTATTGTATGAGTTATAATTTTTAAGTTGCTTAAAGTATGACTTTATATATATATATATATTGATAATGATGATACATATTTAATATTAAAATATGTTGATAAATTATAAAATTTTAAAATAGATTATAGATGATTGTTAAAGAGTTTGAAAATGAATTTGAGATAGAAAAAAAATTATTGGAAGTGTTTTTCTTCTATAGATTGTGTTTTTTATTGATGAAGATTCGGCATTGTCCAATTTTTAGGAAAAAACTCTGTCAAAATTTTTATTGGCGTTAATTTTAATATTATAAAAGTAATAATAATAATTGAATAAGTATATAGACATTATGTGATATCGTTTGTTAGTTTATATATATATATATATATATAGGATTGTCAAGGGATGTTACACAATATCTTCATAGAAATAGGGTTTCACAATTGGAAAAAGACAATGGAGAGGTTTAATGAACATATTGGCTGTTCAAATAGCTCACACAATTATGCAAGAATGCAATATCTAAGTTTTAAAAATCAAAGATAAAGTGTGTCTCATATATTATCTTCTCATAGCCAGGAGCTTGAAGCTTCTTACCACACTTGTTTGACTGCTATTGTTTATTGTATTCGTTTTCTTTTTGTACAAGGGTTGGCTTTTCGAGGGCATGATGAGTTAGTGAATTTACTTCATCATGGTAATTTTCTTTCACTTCTTAGATGGTACAGTAAATGTAATGTTGATGTTAAAAATATAGTTAACTCAAATGCTCCTGAAAATAATCAACTCACTTTTTCATTAATCCAAAAATAAATAGTGAGTACTTATGCTATGGAGATGACACTAGCCATTATTAAGGATATTGGAGATGACTTCTACTCGTTATTAATTGATGAGGCTCGAGACAATTCTGTGAAGGAGCAAGTGACTATGGTATTTTGATATGTTAACAAATTGGGACAAGTGGTAGAGCAATTATTTGGAGTAGTATATATAAGTGATACATCTACTTTGTCTTTGAAAAATGTACTTTGATGATTTTTTTAGCAAAACATGGTCATCATAAGTAGAGTTAAGGTCAAGATTATGATGGAGCTTCTAATATACGAGGTAAATTCAACGGCTTAAAGATCCTCATTTTAAATAAAAATCCCTCGGTAAGGTATATTTATTGCTTCGCTCATAAGCTCCAGTTAGTACTTAATGCAGCTGCAAGGAACAATATATTTGTGAGTAATTTTTTTATTATATTGCAATAATTATGAATATTGTTGGAGTTTCATATAAAAGGAGGGATGCTCTCTATCAAAAACAACATGATGAAATAGTTCAGTGCATAGAAAGTGGTGATATTCAAACTGGGAGAGGCTTACAACAAGAAACAAATTTAGCTCGACCTAGTGAAATGCATCGGGGTTCTCATTATTAAACAAATATGCGTCTTCTCTCTATATGGTCACCTGTGAAAGAGATTTTTGAGAATATTTATGAGGATGGTTCTGATCAGAGAAATCAAAAGGCAGTTGTGGGCTTGATTTATAAAATGAAAAGTTATGAATTTATTTTCATTGCTTTCTTATTGATGAAACTTTTAGGAATAATGAATGATATATCTCAAGCCTTATAAAGAAATGATCAAAATATTGTTAATGCAATTCATCTAATTACAATTGTCAAACAAAAATTACAAAGTTTTAGGGAGAATGAATGAGATAAATTATTGAAAGTTTTTAATAACTTTTATATAGATCATGATGTCACAGTTTCTAATATGAAAGATAATGCATGTTATCTACGTTCTAATCATGTCGGTGCTCTTATTACTTATTACCACCACTTTCGAGTGAAAATATTTTATCAAGTACTATTTTTTTGAATAATAATATACTTAACTATTTATCATGATACAATCTAATTTTCTTTCATTCAATTATAGGTTGTTGATTTCATTACTCAAGAAATGAAAAATCACTTTACAGAATCAAGTACAAAATTGCTTTCATGTATTGCTTATCTTTCTCCTAAAAACTCATTATCCAACTTCTAGCTATACAAATTACTTCGTCTTGCTGAACTATATCCATATAATTTCTCCGACATCGATCGAATGATACTTGAAGATCAACTTAAAACCTACATTGTTGATGTAAGAAGTAATGCAACTTTTTATGACCTTGATGACATTGGAGCTCTTGCTTAGAAAATAGTTGAGACAAATTATGACACTATATTTTCTTTGGCATATATGCTTATCAAGTTAGATTTAGTCTTATCTGTTACAATTACTACTGTCGATAGAGCTTTTTCAGCAATAAATATTATCAAGAATGATTTATGCAATAAGATGAGCGATAGTTTTTTAACCGATTGCTTAGTACATTATGTGGAGAGAGATATTTTTTTATAAATTAAAAATGAGACTATTATACAATGTTTTTAAAAAATACAAACTCGTAGAATACAATTATCGTCTCTTAGTTATAATCAATCTAATAGTATAAATTAATTATTAAACTAATATAATATTAAATTTTTAATTATATAGTGAACTCACCTGTAATTTATTCCTATGTAAATTTTGACCCTCTCAGTATAATTTTGATTTCGCCACTAAAAATATGCAAGTAGGGTGGACTCAAGATTTAACATTAGGGGGTCAAAATATTTTAAATTAAACTTAGAACTATTAATTTTAATATGTATAGAAAATATCATTTTTTTGAATTATAAAAATCTGCTAAAAACATAGTGTTGCCTCTCTTTTAGTTTTTCTAATAATTACCACAGTAAATTCAAATAAAAAAATCTATTCTTACAGTAATGAATAAAATGACATAGAATTTTAATCTTAATCACATAGTACGAAATCAACTAACAAAAACCTATTTTAAACTAAAAAATTTAGTTTTATACGAATATCTATAAGAATTAATTTAAAAGAGAAAATTTAAATAGTATTTATCAAAATAAGTTATTAATTTTAGTATTACTAAACCATTGAAATTGTTAAAAAAGGACATTATAATTAAATTTGCGGTATTAAAAAAAATAAAAAGCTACTACATATGCATTTAAAAATTGATTTGTGGAGCTATAAGTTTAATGATATAGGGATTTATAGGGTTAAAGAATAAAAAATTAAAAATATAAAAATTACATCTTTTTTTAGAGTTAGCTATTACATTCTATAAAAAAAGTATGGTAAAAAATTTATGTTTTTATTGAAATGGACACCTTTTATTATTATTTTAATATTATATTATCAAACAATTAATATGTTGGACTTTGTTTTAGCAATATAATGACTAAAATCTTTAAAATTATTGGACTTTTATATTATTATAATTATATATATATTTTTTAAAAAATTACAATTACATAATTGATACTTAGAATTATTAGGCCATATTTATATCCTTTAAAATTTGGAGGGCCAAAATCAATTTAATTTAGAAAATTGCTATATAAATATATATAAAATAAAATAAAAATTTAGGGGGCCATGTTACGTGAATGAGTCCGCCTCTGCAACCGCCTTAGCCAAAGCTCATCATCTTCGAGAGCGAACGCAGTTACTGTATCTAGACCACCAAGATGAACCAAAAGAAATGGAGCCCAAAATGCAAAAAGTTTCACCATTTTCTGGAGAGGAATTTGAATCAGAGTTGCATTGACTGTTGGAGATGAGTCCTGGCCAAGTTTGCCATTGCATCAGCAAGCAAGTAGCCAAACCATATCATCATGCTTATAAGCTATTTTGCAGTGCATTTCCTGAAAACCTGTAATAAAATGAGAAGAGTCTGTAATAGTAGACAGAACATAACAGTTGATTTGATATTCCAGTGATTCCATATTTTCTCTATGGTTTGTGGAATGGGATTAACATTTTTTCTTGCTACTGTTTTGATTTGGCTTGTTTCTCATCTTCTTGTCCGCTTGATTTTGCTTTCTGAGTAATTCCTCATCTGCATTGGGCAAGAGGGAAAGTCCAGCTCTTGAATCTTTTCTTTTTCTTTTTCCATTTTCTTTATAAAATTTTGTAATTAATTACAAAAACAAAACCCAGAGGACATTACTCTTTTTCTTTCTCTGAACTATTCGCTTTTTTTTTTTCTTTTTCTATTATTTTTTATTTTTATAAATTAAAAAAAAAAAACTCCAGAGTTGCTTCATGTGAAGGACCGTATTTTTTTTAGTGAACCAAAGCAAAAATAGAATTATATATATTTCAAGAATTTACATTTCCTTCCCAATTTTGTTAGCAATTTCCTCAGTTTAAAAATTTAGAAATGATGTCAGAGAGTCCATTTCTGCCCTTGTACTGATACAAGGACTGTAATTAAACAAGAAAGCTTCTTGTCTTCTTTACTTCTTTTCTTTCCATGTGCTGTCTTTTCTCTTTAATTTCCTGATACAATGAAGGACTTAATAATTATAGGCCATTTTACTTCTTACTTTCTCAGAAGTCAGAAATTACCTTGTCTTTTTCTTATGATTTTGAGATGTGCCAAACTAAGAAAAAAGACTAATTGAGCTTAATTGTATATGAAGATGATTTCATTTTTAGATATATGATCCGTTCGGATCACATACAGAATATTTTCACTGGGGTTTTTTACGTAACTAATCTTAGAAAGAAAATCAATTTAAAAAATATTGTGCTAAAAAAAATCTTTTCATTTTTATGGCACCCGGTCCTTCAATTATAAAAATACGGTCTTTGTCAATGACTCAAAAATTAGCAATTAAAATTTGATATAATCCAATTCATTTTCTGCAGTTCGTATATGCAATCTCTAAATTCAACAATGCAACCACACATATTGACCTCACAAAGAACCACATGAAATTAAGGACTAAAAGCAAACACATACCTCTAAACTATTGATAATGTGCTGTTTGCCTCCTTGTAAACAGGTCCATTCTCCATATCCACAGTCTCTGAGCCCATCTTCACACGAAAAGGTACTCATTGATGCTCTGATTTTGGAACATCTGAATGCTTGCAGATTGATCTGGACCTTCATTTCTAGAGAGATATTTGGTGTATATTCCATAAATTAAAAAAAGAACTCTAATAGATAGAAAATGTTTTAACTTTTTTTTGTTTTGTTTAAAAGAAATCAAAACAAACATTAACTAGTTATCCATCTAGGAGTATAAGCACTGACTGAGTTGGCTAACAGAATCATTCCTGCGGTAGGCGAAGCAAACTCATGCCAGCAGTGATGATCCACCTGATCAAAAGCTATATTAGCCATGTGATCAGCCAAGGTATTCACCTCTCTATAGATGTGGGTGAACTCCACCTGCCATTCTTGAAGTAAAGCAGATCGAATTCTACTAATGAGGTCCTGATGCAGAAGATTGCACTCTTCCACTTGATTAATCGCTTGAATGACACTGACATTATCAACTTGTATCAGAACTTTCCTCCAACCTGTTCTCTAAGCTTCTTGTAAACCCACCATTATGCCCCATAATTCAGATCTATAAGCATTATGTTCTATCATTTTCGGAGAAAAACCACCTAACTAGAGTCCATCATGGTTACAAAAGACACCGCCACAGGAAGCTTGGTTGTTACTACAGTGAAATGCGCCATCTGAGTTTAGAGTAATCCAGCCTACACGAGGGCTTTCCAGCTAATGAGAACTTCCTTCTTGGGACCCAAAGTTTCTCCAATATCAAACAAGGAATTTTGCGTCCCAATACAAGCTTGAGTTGCTTTTAAAATGATAATCAACTTTGAAGAAAAAGGCACTCTTTCATTATGAAATATATATGAATTTCTCCAATATCACAAAAACTAGCAGATATACCCAAAGAAGATAGACTAGTCACCTTCCTTCTTCAAGTAAAAGAATTCACAAGATTATCTTTGATCCACTCAAGAAGAGGTATATCGAAAATTTTGGTCAAACATTTAGGTTTTAAGAAGCAAACCCAAACATTTCTAGCATAAGGACAATCCCTCAAGACAAGTAACACCGATTCAATTGAATGATCGCACAATGCACATTTACTTTTGGAAGTGAGATGCCTTCTAGTTCGCTCTTCATTTGTAAGCAGTCTATTTATGTCACATAACCATAAGAAGCATTTGATTTTCTGTGGTCCGCACCAGCCACAGATCAATTTCCATAAATTATTGACTGGGAAATTTTGGAATCCCATAACGACATCATAACCAGAGGAAATATAGTAGTTCCTGTTGGCAATGTGCCGCCAATAACAAATATCTGGATCCAAGTCTGACATTGGCGGCATACAAGCAGCAAGTTTTACTAAGGTAGAGTAAGGCAAATAATTGTGCAATAGAGTCCAATTACAAGATCCCTTAGAGTCGCAAGCATCACTAACTTTCCAATCCAAAAAGCCATTTGGGATATCCCTAAAGGCATATATGCTCAAGGGTTTATCCTCCAACCAGCAGTCAGTCCAAAAGTAAGCTGATCTACCATTGCCAATAGACAAACAACTATTATCATTCAACAAAACCCAACTTTTAAAAAAATGCTTCCAAAAAGCTGAGGAAAGAGAAGGAATGGAAGGGGGATCTTTGGAAACTTTATATTTGCCTCTCAAGACCTAAACTCAAAGAGAGTCAGGTTCCCTAATGAACCGCCGGCAGAGTTTCATAATGAAAGCTTAGTTCACATGCCGCAGGCGACGCAAATCAACTTCTTCTCTTTCCTTAGGCAGACAGAGTTTTTCCCAATTCACAAGATGAATTTTGTTATTCCCATCACTACTCCCCCATAAGAAGTTACAGCAAAGAGTTTCAATCTGGTCATTGATTCCTATAGGAAGAGTTACAGCCTACATAACATAGGAAGGTATGGACATTATGACCGATTGTACCAAAGTAATACGACCAGCCAGAGATAGTAAATTGGCCTTTCAGCCACTCAGCCTACTACGAACTTTATCAACTAAATAAAAGTAATACTTCTGACTAGATCGACCATGTAAGATAGGTATAAAGCCAAATTATCTGTCAATTTGAAGTTGGTAAAATGACAAATCTTCGCAGCCAGATCTGAAGGAACATTATTAGAAATGCAAAAAGTTGTCTTACCTTTATTAACTTTTTGTCCAGAACAGGTACAGAAATCATCTCATACATCCATCACAACTCTAATTTGATCTAAAGATGCCTCCACAAAGAGAACCAGGTCATCAACAAAAAATAAATGGGATAAGTGATACCCTTTCTTATCCAATCGGACTGGTCTCCAAATACCATCTGCAACGGCCTTATTAATTCCATGTGACAATCTTTCCATGCAAAGAACAAATAAATAAGGGAAAATGGGATCGACCTGTTTGACTCCTCTAGATGCCTTGAAACTATCAGATATAGTCTTATTCCAAATTAAGCTAGAGCTGCTTGCTTTCCAATTGTTCACCGACACCTTGATTAATTGAGAGGGGAATCCTGCGTCTATCAAATAATCATAAATAAAGTCCCGTCGAAGTCTATCATAAGCTTTTTCCAAATCCACTTTAATCATTATCCATCCGGTCTTACCTTGCTTTAATCTCATAGAATGGATAGGCTCATGCATAATAATAATATTATCAACAATTTGTCTCCCAGAAACAAAGCTAGATTGCGTTGGACTAATTAATTTGGACATTAAGGGCTTGATTTTGTTTGTTAAAACTTTCATCAAAACTTTAAAAATGACTGGGAGTAAGCTGATGTGTCTAAAGTCGAAAATAGAACTAGGAACATTTTTCTCGAGGATAAGAGTAATGACTGCCTTGCAGACATTTTCATCAAGTGAATGGCCCTCCATACTAGCAGAGACAAAATTATAGAGATTGCTTGACTATATCCCAACAGGACTGAAAAAAGGTTGCACTCAAACCATCATGGCCGGGAGCTTTAAAGGGCTTCATATCAAATAAAGCATCATGTATTTCTTGCTTTGTAACTTTGCGAACTAGTTCAGTTAACTCTGCAGAATTAAGAGTAGGAAATTTATCCGGAAAGGAATAAGGAGGAGCAAGGTCACAATCCTCAGTATACAAAGTTTCATAAAAACAAGAAATATGGGACATCAAGGTAGCCATATCCGAGCACCATTGGTCATCCTGTAATTTCAAGTTAAGAATGTGATTTTTTTGTTTACACATTTTCCATTTTTCATGAAAGTAAGAAGTATTTCGATCTCCATACTGTATCTGTTCCGATTGTGACTTTTGTTTCCAATAAAGTTCCTCTTGGTTGAGAATCAATTCATAATCCGACCTGAGGTCTTCCTCTAGCTTTTTCAAGAATGCAGAAGGATGAGCTTTACCTTGCTGGAACTCAAATGGTCCCCACTGGACTCATATTCATGCAAGTATAGATGGTCAAATCCTGAAGATGAACTACCAGATTACCTTGCTGCACCAGAGCATTGGTCTATCGTGTTTTATTTATTTGGCTATCATTCTATTTTTCACCTTTGAATTGTATGCTGTGTTTTTTATCTCTCTTGACATTCTCAAGTCTCGCTTTACATAACTTTACATCCTTGTTTGTGAAAAACCAAAAGATTCTAGAGGTGTTGGTTCAACATCTGATTGCCATGAGACAGTCAATTTAGTGCCCTCCTCTCTCAGTAGAGGTTATGAGGAAGTGCATGGTCTGTTGTATCCTTCAAATAACTCAAATAGACAAGTCTCACCAAATTAGCATGAGAAATTTAGATACGTTACTTTCAGTGAACACACAATTTTGGATTAAATACACATGCTGATCCTACATAACAACCATACTATGAAAGAAAATCAAGAAAAACAAAAGTGAAAAAACCTATACTAAAAATCATCAATCCAACATACTGATAGAGTTACTTGCCCAGAATCAATTTTGCTCTTGCATGACCCTCATTGATTTGGAACTGATCCCCTAATCCGAAATGAGCCATCAATAACCAAACCAAAGTAAGAAGCTGTAACGACCCCACTAGCACAGTCTTACGACAGCTGGTCTATTGGGCCTTTTCTCCCGTAGGTGGACCGTAGTCTCAGCCCTCAACCCAGCAGGCCGCCACAGTACTCGTTTACCTCAAGGCTCCGGAGCAAAAATTTGTTTATTTGGCCTCAAATGAAGCCGCCTCCCTCATTCGAACCCGTGACCTCCTCCCTTAAGAGGAAACCATGAGCTGAACGAGTACCATTTCTACCAGTGGTAGAAATGGTACTCGTAGAAATGGTACTCGTTCAGCTCATGGTTTCCTCTTAAGGGAGGAGGTCACAGACTGGTAGAAATGGTACTTATTCAGCTCATGGTTTCCTCTTAAGGGAGGAGGTCACGGGTTCGAATGAGGAAGGCGACCTCATTTGAGGCCAAATAAACAAATTCCTGCTCGGGAGCTGTGAGGTGAACGAGTGCTGTGGCGGCCTGCTAAGTTGAGGGCTGGGACTACGGTCCACCTACGGGAGAAAAGGCCCAATAGACCAGCTGTCGTAAGACTGTGTTAGTGAGGTCGTTACAGAAGCCATCCACCTTTACTCACCTGTTGGGCATGGGCATTTGCTCTGCAATGACTTGCAGCATAGGACAGCAATTCCACCCACACCTTGCTCATTATCTCCTATTTTTTCTTCTCCAATTTCTTCAGCTCTTCAACTAGAATGCTTCCATCAAATAGCACTAACTTGCTTCTATCTCCCTTTACAGCAACAGGCTCAACTTCTGTATCGACATCAAGAATGCTTTGACATGCATTTTTTTCATCTTTCGATCTAATTAAATCCTTTCTTTTAAAGAATCTATCAGCCTCAGCACAAGTGTCTCTAAATCTTATCTTACTGATACCCGCCCCGGCTGACATGATAGTAGGTTGCATTATCAGAAGATATAACATGTAATCAGATAAGATCTTGCTGAATTCTCTATGACTATAACTCCTCATCGGTATGATACAAGAGCTCAGTAGCAATATGCCACAATAAAAGGCTTTGATCATAAGCAACATCTGAAACATAAGGCATTAACTTATTGTATTTATCTAAATCATTATCCTGGAGAATCCAATCACCCCTGGTTGCACATATCCTCTTAGCCGTTTCTGGATCATCTGCAAAAAGAGATTTCTTTTGCAGTTCATTGAAGATGAACTCCCAAAGCTCCTTAGTGAATGGTTCCTTTGACACATTAGTTATCTCATCCACAAAGTCTTTGAGACCCACGAACTCAATAACTTTGTCCTTGAGAATGCCTAACTTCTCTAGAGGTTTATCCAAATGTCCAATTTGAAAGGCCCTTTTAGTGCAATCAGCCATGGACTTTCGAACTTTTTGGATGATATCACCACAACAGCTATGCTTCTTGATTCTGCAAATCCTGGTTGGACGCCCTTTGAGGCAATATCTTATCAAGTTATGACCTGATACACGGCCAGACCATCGACGAAAGAAAATGGGGGTATCCAGAACTGTGAATTTGACATTAGGCTCTATCTCATGAACACACCACTTTGACCTCTTTATAACAAGGAATTTGCGGAAAATTACCACAGCCAAACTGTCGAAAAAAGCTCTAATATACTGTCCACAAGTCTCAGATATATTATCTGCTGTTTTAAGAGCAGCTGCTCTCCAATCTGAGAGAATGGCCATCAGAAATGAAACTATATCCAATCTGATAGCACCAAACAGCAATGCATATGTAACTCCAACATCAAAGTCATTAAATCCATGCTTCCTCACATGAAAATGAAACATTGCAAGAGCTGAAACAACTCAACAAATGGATAAAACACGGAAAAAAATACCCCCATTTAGACTGAATAACAACGACCTTAGTAAACAGAACTTCATAGATGAAATTAAGCTCAGCCAATTACTCTCAGAGCATCTTCAGCAGATATACTATTGAAGAAGTCTCTACTCATTTCTCTCCTTAAAGCTAAAAATGAGATCTACAACTAGACCCCTGAAAATCTTAAAGAACCCATAAGCTTTCTGCCCAACTTCTAATTGATCAGCTAATTTTATAGATGCAGGAGTGACGCGAGAAGCGTTACTTCCTTTTTCCGGCTCTGGCATTATAATTATCTGAGTTGGAAGTTTGGCTTGTTTCTGCGAGGCATATTCTTCCATTAATTTGGCATAATTAGGACCAGGATCAGGTTCTTTAAGCATAGAATCACAAAATCTATCCATACTAGCAAGATACAAAGATCTAGTTCGTTCCAAATACTTAATAATCCCAGCAAGAAATAGCAAAATCGTAGGAATCATTACCTTATTTTCAGTAAGAGTTTGAATAAAAACATACCCAGTGGACACGGCTTGAAAAACTAGAGCAAGCAAATGCCTAAGCCAGAGTTCATTATCCCCTAGAGAAAAATCAGTAATAGTATCTGGGCCACCGAGATGAAGCAACAGAAATGGTGCCCAGAAAGCCAAGAGTTCACTATTTTCTTTATGGTCTTTGTTGTCAGAGGTCTGGCTGTTGGAGATGAGCCCAACGGCGAAATTGGCGGTCACATCGGCAAGTAAGTAGCCGGACCAAATCATCATGATAATGAGCTTTCTTGAAGTGCGTTTTCCGAAAGGAGCAAAGAAAATGAGAAGGGTTTGCAATAGTAGACTGAACATAATAGCTCCTCTGATATTCCAGTGTTCCAATATCCTCCTGACTCTTGCTGGGATGGGATCAGCCATTTGTTAGCTAATCTTTTCTGTTTTTTTTTTTTTTTCTCAAAGTTCTTCTTCATCTTGTGCCGTGCGGTACTGGGCGTGGGATCTATACATGCTTGCTCTGTTTTGCTTTGTTTCTTGCAAGTCAACTCAGAGTCTTTCAATCAATTCCTGTGTCATTGCTCGCTCAATCACGTCTTAGATGGTTTGCACCAATGACAGGATAGTAAAATAGGGTTGCCTCTATTTTTGTAAATATATATATATATATCATTATATTAGTTGAAAATTTTTAAGCTATTCATATAAAAAGTATTTATTACGAGATTAAATTCACATGATTATGAATCTATGGTATAAAAGCTGTAAAATAAACTCTAATTTAATTATGGACCCTTTTTTTTTTTTAATTGTAGGCGGTGGCCTTTCATTCAGTCTCTGCCTTTCATCAGTTATTGTCGTGGTTAATTTAGCTGGATCACTATTCTCTTCGTTGCTATCATTGCACCAGTCACCACCATTGCCAACCCAACCCGCTCAGCATCCTCTTCATCGCAAATCTAATAGAGGAGCCACCATTGCTGTTTCAGACTGCCATTCCAAATCACCAACTACAGTGGTAATTCTTCTTCTTCTTCTTCTTCTTCTTCTTCTTCTTTCCCTAGAAAATTCTATTTCACTTTCTAGAAAAATTTCTCATTTATGTTTCTACATATTCTTTTTAGAATTCTTCAGAAACAACGTTAATGGATCTAATTGTGACAGATGTCCATAACGGCTCCTCCTGCTTTGGCGTATTCATCAGCTTCTCTGCGACTGATTGGGTCAGTAATGACGATATCTTCATTGTAGTCGTCACTGATGACGACGCTCGGAGAGAGGAACTCGAAGATAGCGACGCTTTTGCAGATCCAAAGCTGTTAAACCTGCTTTGAATCCCATGAAAACTAATATTACAACTCAGAAACAAAAGAAGGTGGTTCTTGACCTAACCATATGTACTCTCTGTTTTTCTATTTAATCAAATTGCATTCTGTTTAGTTGCGTTTTTGTGCTCATAACTTCATTCATTCTTTCAGCCAGTCTCTTATTAACAACTTGCTAGAAGTATCCACGAACTTGCTGCTGCTTCTGATCAGGTATGCATTATTTTGTTGTATGTGTCTTCACATTTCGTTTGATTTGAGTAATGCTTTTAGATAATTCTTATATGATTTTGTTTCATTTATTAATAGAGTTCTCAAAACCAAACTTGTTGTCTACAACTCAGTTAACGCATCATTGGCACAATCACTTCTCATGGTACTTTAATTATAATTATCAATATGTTGAACGTTGTGTTGTTCTACAGAAATTTTGCTTACTAGGTGAATTTGGAAATGGCAAACTGACTTTCTTGTCTGTTTTTTGATAATGTTTTTTATATATAATTAATTAAGCAGCAATATTTAGAGGGATTTTATTGTTGTGCAGTATAAGTTAACAAGTTATTTTTGCAAATCCTTAATATTGCAGCTGTCTAAATGTTGTATGTTTTGAAATAGCTGGAAAAAGCAACAAACACAAAATGATTGTTCTAAAAATTGAACTACTTCTTTCTTGATGATGGGTAAGCACAATCTACCTCTAATTTGTTCATATTCACATGCGGAACAACAAGCATCTAGCATCAGCAGCTGGGCAATTGCCTATTGTTATTGTGGGTTTGTGTCTCTGTCTCTGTCTCTTTTGTTTGTCATTTTTTTTTGGCTGTATTTTTTCCCTTCCTACAGCGATAGTGTTAAAGGCTAATGCCAAAATTTTTGAATTTTGATTGTTTTTTTCAATTTGCAGTTTGACAGTGTTTTTTATAGCAATTGTATAGTGTACTGATCATGTCTTGATCTTGAAAGATCTCTCTAACACTTAATATGGTATCTTGTATTTCTCTGTTTTATATTGTAATTTAGAAATTTCTTATAATTGAACCTATTCTTTGGCATAAAGATTTTCTTTGGACAATGGATGACTTATTATAAGTTTGATTCAAGATATTTAAAGAAGATACAGTTAGTTGTGAAATGGTTGATATGAGAGGAGTAAATATTATGTCAGTGGAGCTTTCTGTTCAACGAGAGTTAGTGTATAGAAGGAGGGTGGCCATATTGCTATCACCACCTGAATTCAAATTTTATGATCTTGGACCAATGAAGGTAATGACTAAATGTTGCTGCCTGTTACTTGTTACTTCAAAGATGGTCCTCTGCATTATGATTTGCCTGTCTATCATATGTCCTGTCACCTCATTTGCTTATATCTCAATCAAATAGATAAAAGAAATCTCAGACAATGTATCTGATAATTTCTTTTTGGAATAGGTTTTTTTTTTTCAATTAATTATTTTTACATCTGCTTAAATCCTTCAACACGTATGTTGACATTGATAAATGATGAATTCCTAACTTATATTACTAGGCACTGAAATTTTCTTTCTGAAGTTCACATGCACTGATTTATATGTTACTTCTATTGTCTGCATCAAAATGAATATGTTTTCATGGATCATTGGAGTGTTTTTGACACTAATAAGATTAAGACTTTGATAGTATTGAAAATGTTTCCAAGATTAAGAACTGTTATTAAATATATAGAATTTTGACAATCCCATGGAACATAAAATTTATCTTCTGTCTAGAAAAGTAAAAAAAAAAAATTAACATTGGCGTTAGAAAAGTTATATTCATTTGCTGCTCAGAAAAGTTATGTAATCTGTTATTTTATTAGTAACTAGGGAAAATTTAGGAAATTTTGTCAAAGATGAAGCATAACATGGTTTCTAGATTTTTATCTATGATTGCTTTTCGTGGGCATCTATGGATATGTTGGAATTGTCAACTTGTGAAGATACAGCCTCTTATTTGTATTGAGCTGATGGTTTGTCGTTATTCAATTAGGCATTGGGTAGTGGTGAAAAAGGAAGAGTTTTTGGAGGCATATTATTTTAAAAAATTCTTGTAGCTCTTACTCTTCTTTGGATTTTTGTTAGGACATCCAATTGGTGAAAAATGAACAAGTATTTGGGGAAAGGTTGAAATGACTTCATATATGGGTGAACTTTAGAATTATTTATGTTGTTCCTGTTATAATTGGGATAATCTTCATTATGGTTGCTCTTGCTCTCCAAATTAGAAAGCTTTGTGGAGCTAATGCTCAATATTTCTTGATTAAAAATTATGTTTATGCTCCTGGACTTCAGGGCTGAGATGATTGTAGCCTTTTAGGAGAATAACATTTGTCATTGTTGTTAATTTAGTTTATCTTGTGCAGCTCATTATATATGATAATTTGGAGTAAGATTCAAGATATGATTCTAGAATTAGTGAAGGAAATGATGCTTTTTTTATCATTATTATTATTATTTTGAAATGATTCATTTGTTCATGTTTATCATTGTTTGCATGAATAAAATTATACATGAAACCGATGGAAACATATAAATAAGATGAAGAAGAATGTGGAGTTCTGAATTGGGGAACTGGTACAAGAAGCTTAGTAGTGTACCTAGGGTTATAATGTTGGTTAATTTAAATAGAAATCAATTTGAATCTTCAACACCAAAATTACTTCAAGGTTCTGTTTGTTTTATGTTGGGTTTTAATGCTTTTTGCTGAATTAATGAACAATTGCAACAATATGATTCTTTTTTATCATCTGATGAACTGAATTGTCACTTGTACCAGGTGTAATCTTCATGTTCAGGTCCCAGTCCAAGTCCTAGCCCACGGTCATATTCAGGTTCAAGCAGCCATTCAGGAATAGGAAAGCAACCACTAACTACCGGCTAGTCCCAGACCAAAGTTACCTCGAGGTTTTTATTGCATTAATGGTGTTTAGCAGAACTGATATATATTTGTTTCTCAAAGTTTTTATTTTTGCCAGATGTGGGACTAATTTAATTGCATACTTCTCTGACGAAGAAGCATTAATTTTCCAAATCAAGCCAATGAAAAGAAATTAGAAAAAAAAAATCTGTAATTTGAAATATTAACTTTTTGCTGTTAAACCTTATATTTAAAAACTCTAAAGAAGAAAAAACAAAACGAAGTTAAAGTAAGAAAAGCTTGTAACGCGAGAGCTATTATGTAGCACAAATGGCAAAGATAATCATGTAGCTAGCATGCCACTTTTCAATAAAATTAAATGAAGTTTCGCCTTATATAAAGACACGTGAGAAAGATGTGAGCCTTAATAAAGAAAAGAAAAACAACCTCTGAAACCATTCCCCATGTCATTTTGCATGAACAATTATAGTTTGCTAGTTTTTAAAGGTGTGGTTTTTGATGTTTTGTTAAATTGAGGCTACTATTGGCATGTTACTTTGCTGAAAATATTTAATATTAAAAGGCAAAGAGAGCTTCATTTTCTTATTTTTGATAATACCATCTGTTGCTTGGTTACCGAGGTATTTGGGAAATGAAACAATATATATCATTTGTTAAGATTTTGATAATTTGAAATGCTGATTTTGAAAAACCTCATACTTATTTGCTTTCAATAATTTATATTAAGAATATTGTAATATCCCAAAGTGTACCCTAAAAGTTTTGGAGTTATTGTTTTATTTGTATTTAATGTATATGTAAATATGGGAAATATAACTACAATATAAAAGACATATACATATACATCACATATACATGGGATATAAATTGGTGTAGGAGAAGTGAGTTATATATATATAATTAAGTAATAATAATAATAATGATAATAAGGACAAAAAGAAAAAAAGAAGAAGAAAGTCAATAAGGAATTGTGTGTGTGGTGGAGATTTAAGTATACAATTATTATTATTATTATTATTATTATTATTATTATTATTATTATTATTATTATTATATGATAAGAACGAAGAAGGAGGAAAATTCTTTCTTTCTTTCTTCTTCTTCTTCGTTTCTTCTTGGACGAGAGAGAGAGAGAGAGAGAGAGAGAGAGAGAGAGAAGCTAGAGAGAGAGAGGTGATTTTGCCTCTATTTTCACCAAAGATTTAAGGATATCAAGAGATTTGCAAGTGGATATTGAAGATTTGGCTAAGAATCCAAGTAAGTGCCTCTTTCTTTGTATTGATTTTTATGGATTGAGTTGAGTTTTGAGATGATTAAGGTGTGATGTTAGTAAAAGTTGTAAGTATGGATTAAATAGATGGATGAGTGCAAAATAGTTTGGATATGTTAGATTTGAACTTTAACTCAATTTTTGGAAGAAAGGAAGAGTTTGATTATGTTTGTATTCATATGGATTGGTTTAAAATGTAAAATACTTGAGTTTGTCTCAGAAACAGTCCCGGATTGGATGCCACGACCGTGGCCCTTGAAGGCCACGACCGTGGGGGTTTTAATGAAAATGGACAGAACCGTGTTGGATCCCACGGTCGTGGGGATTGGGAGGCCACGACCGTGGGGACCTAAATGTGGATATTGGCTTGTGATTTGTGATCTAAGGGCCTAGTATGAGTCTAATAGGTAAATTATTGTATTGAAATTTATAAGTAATTGTAAATAAGTGTGTATTATTCCTTTGAATTAGGTTATGAAGAGGTTGGATTGCCTTAACTTAAATGGTAAAGATCTTTTGGAAAAAGAAGTGTATAGATTGATGTGAGCTACTAAAAAGTAAGTACAAATTCATATGATTGCATTTATTTACATGAGTTAAGACTTAACACATTTATTTGTAAATGTGTTAAGTGAATTATTATATTGTTAATATAAGTTGATTAAGGTTATGATGGGATGATATTAAAGATTTGAAGATCATTGAAAAGGTATGTGCAATGCAAATTGCTATGATAAAATGTATTGTTACTGTGGTTGGTAGTAATGGTTGAAATGAAATAAATAGACATGTTGCCTATATGAAAATGAATTTTAAGATGTATGCTTAATGTAATTGATTATGTATACTTGAATAATAAAGTGTTATAATGTGAAATGATATAATTAAGGCATGTATGCATATATGATTATGTTCAATGTAATTGAATGTGGATATGTGTAAGATGATGTACTATATTGTGAATTGAGACATGATGATTCAAATGTGATGAGAAGCCTTTATGAGTGGCTATGGTTATACAAATGAAATTGTTGAGGCATGATTGCCTATTTGATGATGAGATACAAATTGAGAAAGTGAATGAATAAGAGATTAATGAAATAATTGTATGTTTAATATGTTGATTCAATTTTCAAAGTTCTGGATTTGGAGGCATGCCTATATAATGAAAAGTAACAGTCTTGCCGGGTTGAGGATCTCCTCAGTTTGTTGAGTTGAGATCCAAGAGACTGGGTCTGTTACATTATGAAAATTGTGATTATGAGAATTGTGATCGGTAACAGTCTTGCCGGGTTGAGGATCTCCTCAGTTTGTTGAGTTGATAGTCCAAGAGACTGGGTCTGTTACTTGATAAATGTGAAATGTGAATTGTAGTAACAGTCTAGCCGGGTTGAGGATCTCCTCGAGTTTAGCCGAGTTGAAGGTCCAAGAGACTGGGTCTGTTACACTATCCATGGATAGAGATATGAGATATATTGCCTACGGGCTTGATCATTGTGATTATAGACCAAAACAGTAACTCTGAACTTTGAATAACATATTAGTGTGTTCTGGGCCCAGGTCTGTCTTGGTTTTTCATTGAATTTATGAAATGTGAAATGAATGAATAATGAGATTGATATTTGTCTTTATTGGAAATGTAACTTATGACTGGTGAACTGTGATTAATGAAATGATAGAGTAAAATAAGAACATGTAATGTTATGAAATATAATATGTAATATATATACATTGATATGTTCCTTGCGAGTATTAGTGATAGATGTTATGGTTGGTGTTAATGATATATATATGTATGTATGTGATATATGAGATTAGTTGAGAAATGTGAAAGGTGTAATTGAAAAGGGAAACTACGATAAAAGATAAACTAATAGTACTTGAAGCTAATGTATATATTTATGTTAGAATTTCTGTATTATATGTTTGTATTATTTGTTTGTATTACTAAGCTTTCGGGCTTAGCGCGGTTGTTTAATCGCGCAGGTGAGTAGATGGAAGATCTGAAGTCAAGTGTTGTGCCACAAGAAAGGTAGGAATATCTTGAGACCAACTAGAAGGTGATGCATACATGTATAATTTAATAAGGTTGTGTTTCTAATAAGAACATATTCATATGTGTAAATGAAGTTTTGATAAAGATAAGACTATTGTATATAAGTAAGATCTATAAAGGTATAATGATTTTATAAATGTTAATCATAAATTAAATGTATTATTGATTGGAACTAAAGTTAAGGTTTTAATTTGTAGCAAATAGTGACATTCTTATACTTTATATACGTACTGTATGTATACGAGGTATATGTATAGTACTTATATAGGGTATGAGGGTGTTACAAATATCTTATTCTGTTAAGCCTGTTATTTTTAGGATGTGCTGAAAAATTGGACTGACCACATTTTTTTTATACTTTGTCGCCAAGTATAGTAATGATTTATTGATTTACCTTCCTTCAGTTTAATCTTGTTTAAACAGACCTGCATATAACAATTAATCCTTCTTCTATTATACAACCCCTATTTTTAGTTGCTATCAATTCGCATCTAAGAGAGTTGCTGCTCTCTTCAATTCCAGCCAGCCTAAGATAATTATTGTACACATCTTTATTTTACAGCAACTGATTTGAAAGTATGAAATGGAACATGGTGGATGTATTACACCTAACCATTTGAAGAGAATGGTTAGCAACCTAGATAAACGGTGCCTTAATAGCAGGTAATTAAGTATATAAATCATTTTAATTTATGCATTTTGATATATTGTTGTTTTCAGCTTTATTTTACATTAAATTGAAAAGGCAAAAACATTTTGATATTTTTGATGTTTCTTTTGAGTTTTATATTTACATTAAAGATGTTGTTTGTTACATTGAAAATTTAATTAATGACTATGTTCGTTTGTTATGACTGTTAATTTTTACGCACGTATTTATAGTTCCAGTTGTTGCTACTGTTTTTGCTTTCTTACAGCCCATTTTATTGCTGTTGTTGCTTCATTTGTTGCATTTTCCGAGTACCAGGTAATAAAGTTGCCACTATCTATTAGATTGGAATGATTGTGTGTTGAATTGTTGAAACATATTATTAGTGGCATTTTAGATTTTAGCTCTAAAGAGGTTTGTAAAACCTTAAAACATTCAAATGCACAACGTCTTCAAATGTAAATGGTAAAGAAAAAAGGTTAAAATTTGATAACAAGAGTACAAATTGGTTAGAAAATAATAACCTCAATAAATTAGATATGGATTATAACAATTTGAAGCATTTTATTAAGTAAAACATCAAACGGAACAAAATCTAAGCAAAAATAGTTTTTTTTTAAATCTTTTTTATAATCAAAACTAGTTAAACGCACTTGAAATTGTTTTTTCCTCAAAAAACTAATTGTTTTTTCTTATGCACTATAAATTTAACAGTGATGTTTTGTTGTACGACTTTTAAATGAGTAAAATTTACGAGTTTCTAGAAGATTTTGATAGACTTAGGTATGATCACAAACCTAAATCAACAATCATTATATTCCCTAATGGCTTGGTTATTGATAGATCATCATTATTTATCACCTTTACAATAGATTTATATGAATTTTTTCTTAACAGTTTTCTAATTTAATATCTACAAATTTTGTTATTAGCAATTTGTTAATCCGTATGGATTTGATGAGACAGCTTTAGCCTTCTCAATTCTCTCTTTCTCTTGACAATGGTACTTTTGATCAGGACACTGCAGATGATAATACTCCTTATTTGTAATATGCTTTAATTTTTTTTTTGTTATATTTTATATATCCTCCCATCATCTTAACGTTGGTACTTCTGATTTCTTTCTTTTGTGAATTTTGTATAAAGGCTTATGTTTATTTTTGTTTTAGGCACTAGCAAGTTATTATTATTTTTTTATTTTTTAGTACTTGATCTTAAACTCATAATTTACTTATCAATATCACTATCGTATTTATTTTTATTTCTAGTATTGTTATTTTAGGTTGATTAAATTTATTGGCTAATTAGCGATAATATATTTAAATTAAATTAACTTCACCAATGGATAAGTAACAAAATATATTTGATATAGTAGTGATGAATTTAAACTGTTTAACAATAAAACTTTCATTGCTAAATTCATTATGGAATTAAATTTCATTATATATAAAAATTATTTACAAGTTAATTATTGAAAAATTTATTGTCTGCAGTCCGTTACTAAATAAATTTAACAATAAAATTTTAGTGTCTAGTGACAAGAATTTATCGCTAAATTATAGTGTAATAAGTGGTGATATATATAGAGCAATAAGTATTAATATTATATAGCTAAATTAATTAATTATTTGCTATATGTTTTTCTCTCTTATGTAACAAAATAAATTAATTATTAGCCATAAAAAATATAAATTATGTGACTAATTTTTAGTTATGTCATTTTTACTAATAATTTTTTTATTATGGTTAAAGCAATCAGTCATAGTTTTTATAATTTTTGTTAATATTTTTGTCGTAAATAGAGATTCCATATCAAATTGATACTAATAGATCTAATGTCTATTATTTACAACTTAATAATTCATATCTAGATAGATGATCAAATTTCAGTTTTCTCTCTAATTTTTATAATTACAGTGTCAAATTATTAGAGAAACTCTTAAAAAGCATAAAGGTTTATGCACAAATCTATTTTAGTATACATGCAACCCCTCACATCTTGAAGTTGTACGTGTACATGTGCATGCAAAGAAATGACCAAACAACTATAATATTATAATTTTGAGATAAGGTATTTTGATAGATGGTTACATAATTAAAAATCCAAAAAACCACAATAAGACGTACCATAATTTTTACATTGATTTATAGAAATATTATTCAAACTTATTTCTAGTTAAAATTATGATATTTTGAGTAAAAACTCTAGAAATTTAATAACCATACTAGAAATTGAAATAAATGTGTATTATTTGTGATTCCAAAATTTAAAATCCTAATAATTAGGATACAATTTACCAGAATTTTTACTCAAAACATCATAATATTTACATAAAATTACACAAACACGATTCAAGCTTACAGAATATTAAACAATTTTATGAGACTTTTTTTTATATTAAAATTATGCTATTTTAAGTGAAGACTCTAAAAATTTTAAAGCTAAATATCAGTAGTTGACATAATAAAATTTTTGGTCAATTCACCGAAATTATCATTCAAAATTATAAAAAGTATATTAAAAATTACATAATTACATCAACTTTCTGAAACTTTTAGTTCAAAATTTGATAGTTAGAGTGAGATTTCTGAAATTTGAAAAATAAAAAACTAAAATTTTACCTATTAGAACTTTGGTCAAACTATTGAAATTATCATTCAAATATATAGAATGTCTGCTGAAACTTACACAATTTAAATCAAGTTTCTAAACTTTTAGTTAATTTTGCTAATTTGATTAAAAATTCTGTAATTTGAGAAACAAAATAGAAGAATTTGACTTACTAAAATTTTTGGTCAAACTACTAAAATTATCTTTCAAAATTACAAAATCATACAGGAAGTTACATAATTTACATTAACTTTCTGAAACTTTTAGTTAAAATTCTGATAGTTAGAATGTGATTTCTAAAATTTTAAAAATAAAATACTAGAATTTGACCTACTAGAATTTTAGTCAAACTGCTAGAATGATCATTTAAAATTGTAGAATGTCTACTGAAACTTATATAATTTACATCAATTTTCTGAAACTTTTCGTTAAAATTCTAATAATTTGATTAAATAATCTGAAATTTAAGAAACAAAATACCAAAATTTGACCGACAAAAATTTTTAGTCAAACTACCAGAATTATCATTCAAAAATACAAAAAATATATTGAAACTTACATAATTTTCTATCTACTTTCTGAAACTTTTAGTTCAAATTATGATAGTTAGAATGCGATTTCTAAAATTTGAGAAATAAAATACCAGTATTTGATCTACTAGAGTTTTGATCAAATTACCAAAATTATCATTCAAAGATACAGAATATCTACTGAAATTTATACAATTTATATCACTTTTCTATTTTTTTTTAAAATTCTAATAATTTGATTAAAAATTTTGAAATTTGAGAAACAAAATATTAGAATTTGATCTACTATAATTTTTGGTTAAACTACCGAAATTATCATTTAAAATTATAAAAATTATGTTGAAGCTTACATAATTTTCATCAACTTTCTAAAACTTTTAATTTAAATTTTGATAGTTAGAGTAAGATTTCTGAAATTTTGAAAATAAAATACCATAATTTGACCAAAATTTATGACCAACTAAAATTTTAGTCAAACTATCAGAATATTCATTTAAAATTACAAAATATCTACTAAAACTGACCTTTCCCTAGAATTCAATTCGGGATGGAGGAGCAACTAGCCCAACTTCTTAAGTAGCCCAGATATTGAACAACGAACATTTGATTGAATTTCTTGCAAGATGAGAGAATTTACATTAATTTTCTAAAACTTTCAATTAAAATTTTGATAATTTAATTAAAAATTCTGAAATAGATAAATAAAATACCAGAATTTCACTTACTAGAATTTTTTATCAAACTACCGAAATTATCATTAAAAATTATAAAAAATTATTAAAACTTACATAATTTATATCAGCTTTCTGAAATTTTTAGTTCAAATTATAATAGTTAGAGTGTGATTTCTGAAATTTAAGAAATAAAATATCAGAATTTGACCTACTAAATTTTCGGACAAACTATTAGAATAATAATTCAACATTACAAAATTTTAACTGTAATTTACAAAATTTACATCAAATTTTTGTAAGTTTAGTTGATATTTTAATAATTTCAGTAACAATTTTAAAATTTGAGAAACAAAATACCAGAATTTGACATACTAAAATTGTTAATCAAACTACAATAATTTGCATTTAAAATTACAGAAAATATACTTCAAATTATGTAATTTATATCATTTTTCTGAAAAATTTAGTTAATATTTAGATAATTTGAATGAAATTTCTATAATTTGAGAAATAAAAATACAAGAAATTCACATGCTAGAATTTTGGTCAAACTTCCAGAATTGTTATTTAGAATTATAGAATATCTACTGAAAACTACTTAATTTACATCTATTTTTTTGAAACTTCTAGTCAAAATTCTGATAGTTTGAGTGAAATTTCTGAAATTTGATAAACAAAATATCAAAAATTGACCTACTAAAATTTTTAGTTAAACTATCAGAATTATCATTTAGAATTATATAAAGTATATTGAAACTTACAGAATATCACTAATTTACCTACCAGAAATGTTATTCAAACTTACATACATGTTACTCAAACTATCAGAATTTACATAAAATTTTCAAAATTTTGTGAAAATATATTTTGCTATAAAAAAATTTACATCAACTTATATATTTAATTATAGAATTAATTGCCTAAATATGCATACATTAAATATAGTTGCAATACTTCATTTAGTTTCTCCAATCACAAATCCTTTTATATATACACATTATCAAACTATTTTATTAATATAAAAAATTTTTGAGTGAACTTGAGAAGAACTATAAGATGAAATATTATATATTTTTTTATTTGTTATAACTAATATTTGTTTAAATGGATATGGAGAGAAGAAGAATCATAAGTAAACGTAAAAATTCTAAAATCCTACATTTTATTTAAAATTATAAGTTATACAATTTTGTTTTTTTTGTAAATATTATTATATATTAGGGATAAAAATGTCAAAGTATTTTTCATTTATTTTAACCCAATTATCAAAATTTAATATAAATATGATAATCAATTTATAATCACTAGTTGACTTGCCAAAATAAGTACTTTCATAAAAAAAATAAATTTTATTTTATTTTTTGCAAATTTGAACTCATATTCAAATAACAATTATATAAATTAAAGAAAATAATATGATTTTGGAAGGATAATATAGATTAAATATACAATAAGATTTTTTATTTATAAATGTTAATTTAGAATAAATCAATTCATAAAATAATGGCAATAATTTTGATGTAATCTCGTACATAAAATTATATATATATTTATTCAATAATAATTTTTATCTTAATTTTTTTAAAGACTTTCATATTTTTTTCACTAAATATTATTATTAATTTATTTAATGTATATATTTTATTATATATATATATAATTTATTTTTTATTATATTCAATATTGAATTTTCAAAAAAATTATATAAAATATTGAAAGAAATAAAAATAATTACACAAGTTAGCCCTATATTATTTAAAAAATTACAAATAATATCACTTACTAAATATGGAGTATCACTATATTTTTAGGGATAGATTTGTCAATTTGCATATATAATGCTATTGTGAATACAATCTCATAATAATATTTACTCTATCAATGGCCAAAAAATTTTCAACACATCCAATGGTTAATATTATTCTTCGTAAAAGTAGAGTTAGATGACTTGACTTTAAAGTGGAGTCACCATAGCACTATCCGAATGAGAGTTGTCATGTTCTTTTTTAAAAAATAATAATATAATAATATTGAAATTTAAACATTAAGCCTTTGTTTTGATGGGAGTAAGTTAGAGAAGAAATTATATTTACTTTAATGAAGAAATGAGAAGTAATGTAAATAAAATTTACTCTAAATTCTTTTTCATTATTTGCTCGTCTAAATAAAAAAAAGGAGTAATTTAAATTTTTCTTTTATTTTTAAAAAATAAAATGAGGGTTAAAATAGTAATTTTATATATTTAAACAAATATTTACCTTTATTTACTCTCATTTTTTTTTTCTAAAATGGAGAGAAATATTCCAGAGTTATAGAGTAAATGAGAAAATTAAATTTCTCCCTCTTTACTCTTATTTATTCTCCTAATATTTACTCCAAACAAGAAAAAGTAAAATAAATTTCATTTACTTCCTCTCCCTTTACCTCTAATTACTTCCATCCAAACAAAAGCTTAATATTAATTGATTGGATGGAAACATAAGTTTTAGATTTTAAAAGTATCATATTTAATTTTCATTTTTAATATTATATAAAAATATGTACATAATAATAAAACATTAAAGGAAAATTTACACTAACTACCATAAAATCCATTTTCGTTTTCAATAATACAGTCCCTCATTTTTATTTACACTTCTATAACTTTAACATTAATTTTTCTTTTTTTAACTTTTATAATTTTTTTTATTTTTTTTACACTTTTATTGTAATTATATTTTTTATTTAAAATTTTTTAATATTATATTTTTAATATACACATAAAAAAATTAAATATATATATAATCTATACACAACACATATAAAATACACACTCAATAATATAAATTACATATAAAATATCTACATCACATCTATAATGCATCTACATAATAATTTTAATATTTGTTTAATTTTATTATTTTAATTTTATTTTAACAAGATCCCCATATTATTCATATAATATTTAACAACTTTTACACAAAATATATACAATTTAAATAACAAAAATATAACATACACACAACATCTACAACACATTCATAATACTTCTATATAACATTTACAATATTTACAACATATCTATAATATACCTACATAACAACTACATAACAAATTTGTGTATATTTTTTATTTTTTTCATGTATATAATATGTATAATTTATTTAAAAATAAATTTAATGATTTTTATTTATGTGTTTTGTATTTTTATTTTATTTTTTATTTTTATTGAGTGTTATTTATTTTTTATGATTAAAATTATCTTTTGATTTCTTTTTATAAAAAATTGTGATTCTTATGTGATGAAAAATAATTTAAAATATTAATTTTTATTATTTTATTAAAATATTTTTATTTAATAGTAAAGTTTGAAAATAATAAAAATTTGAAATAAAATATTAATTGTAGTGAGACAAAATATATTTTAAAAAAAACTTTTATTTCACTAAGTAATAAGATTTTTTGAAATTTTGCATCAATTTTTTTTATAAAAAGTGTAAATACTTTTAGCTTTTGTAGTATTTTTTATAATAAAAAATTAATTTTTTAGGTAGTTATGTAAATATCCCAATATTAAATTTAGAAAAATTACACCCTTCACCATATTTTTAAAAATTTTTACTTTTTTACCAAGGGTATTTTTGTCATTTTATTATAAACTTATAATAAACTAATTATAAATTGTGTAAAATTTATAAACTCATTATAAGCTCATTAAAAACTCATTGCAAACTGTTTATAAAATAAATAAAAATCTGGTATTTTAGTAAATATTTTATAAATTCTGATATTTTGTTAAATATTTTATAAATATGGTAAATTTAAAATTATTTTTAATTTATCTTGTATTTTTGTCAAAAGCCCATTAAATTTATTAATTGGGCTAAATTCAAAATGGTCGGATCCACCATCTTTTTATCTCAAGCCCAATCTTGTAAAATATTTTAGAAAAAATTACAATAATAAAATGTCAAATTTATTAATTGGGCTAAATTTTGAATGGCCGGATCCACGTTCTTCGCATCTCAAGCTCAATATAGTAAAATAAAGGGTTTTCCACAAACTAACAAAAAAAAAATAAAAAAATTATAAAATATAAAACTTTTAATAAATATTTATAGATTTGAAAAAAAAATTCTTTCAAAATAACAAAAACACATAGCTTTTAATGGTGTTTGGCGTCCTTCATCTTCCTCATCTTCTCTTCATTTTCATCATCGTCTTCAACAAAACTTTATCTTTATTTTTTTCTTTAACAAATATTCATCTTCATCTTTTTTTTTTAAACAAAAATCTTTATTTTCATCTTTTTCATCTTCTCTTTTATTTTCATTTCTTCTTCAACAAAATTTTATCTTTATTTTTTCTTTAACAAATATTCATCTTCATCTTTTTCTTAAATAAAAATCTTTATTTTCACCTTTTTATTGAATAATTCTTCATATTCTTCACATAAATCTTCATAATTTCGCAAATTTCTCCATCCATAACTTCAAATCCGTAACAATCTAAAATAAAATCACAATTCGAAACTCAAAAATAGTCAACGAAGAAGAATTGAACACAGAATTCGAGAAAACTAGATAAGAAGCATCAAGAAGGTTAATATTCATCTTTAGTTTAATCTTCATCTTCTTTTTCAACAAAATCTTCATCTTTGTTTTTTTTTTTCAACAAATATATTCACCTTCTTCAAAAATATAGATCTGAATCATGAATCAAAATTAAAAAAATATATATCAAAAAACAAAAATATTAATGTATTATATATGTTGTGTGTTAGAAAAATATAAAATAAAAATTGTTAATATATAGTAGATGTATGGTAGATATTGAGTATATGTTAGAATAATACACAATGAAAAGTGTTAATATATTTTATACGTTTTATGTATGTTAGAAGAATGCATAATAAAGTTTAAAAAATTTTAATTTCGTTATGTACGTATTTAGTATATATATTATATATATATATGATAGATGTTTAGTATATATTATATATTTTATGAAAATATGACATCAAAAAAATTATTTTTTGAGTAAAAAATATAACAAAAATAAAATTAAAAACTGCCTTGTCAAAATGGATGCGAAAGAAGCTAGAGCTGTTACTATGTATATATAAATGAAAATAAACACATAAAAATAAAACTAAAAAAAGAGATATAATTGAAAATAAAAATATTTTTTAAGTTATATTTCTCTAATATTGAACTTTAACTAAAAAAATTATGAAATAAATGTGAAATTTAAAACAAATATTACTCCATTATATTTTTTAAAAAAAGTTTCAATATGATAAAATATATATGTAGATAATAATAAAAATATCTAGAGTATTATATATATATATATATATATTGGATGATAGAATATGTGGTTGTTATTATACTTATTTATAACTATTATGAAAAATTTATATATTTATTTATTTACATGAACCTTTACAGCTTGATTAGAAAAAATTTCCTCTTAAAAATTTATAAATAAATAATTTATGTATTTCTTAAATGGTATTTTTTATTGTTTGAAGGAAAAAAATAAAAAAAAGTGAATAATTCATATATCTAATTAAATATAAATAGAAAGAATTTTTTTAATAGTATTAATTTCAATTTCAAAGATTTTATCCTATGCAAAACCATTGAAATTTAAAAATTTTATATATCCATCATTAGAAATTTATAAGTGATAGAAAAAGAAAAAATTGCAAGTGATGGATGAAATGCAATTTAAGATTATAATAGGTGTAATGTAGGTTATTAATTATATATATATAATAAAAAGAAAACATACGATATATGTAACGCTCTTATACCCTAAATACATATAATACATATATCACATATACATAAAATATATATCTAGAATATAAAGATACTTCAATTAATACACATAATATCCTCACTTTAATAATAAAAATAATTTAAAAAAATTCTCATGAAAAATTTCACTAGAGTTTTGCCTGTAACTTTAATATTTTCAAAATTAAATACTCAAGTTGCATAGAAATAGATACTCCCAATATTCTCATTTACACAAATCCTTCCAATTCTCTAAAATCCTTACATTAAAGATTTATATTTTCTAGCACATGTTCTAAATATTATTTATCATAATTGAATTTATATATGTACATATATACACAATAATCCCAAATCTTTAATTATATTTGTATTCATATATATATATATACACACATATATAATAATACCAAATCTTCACTTAATATACACATGTTGTGATTATATGTACAAAAGCCAAGATTATTTAAGAATCATAATTATACATGTATGCATTCGACATTATTGGTCTTGTGGCACCTTAGATATCCAAATATCATCCATAATTCAGATCCCACGGATTAGCAACTCTCTTACCTACACTATTCATACAACCGCGCTAAGCATATAGCTTAGTGGTACATAATTTCAAAACAATATACATTATACCTAAATGTTCTTTCTCATAATATAGTTTGCAATATTTATACAAAATCTTAATTGCCTTATAACCAAACACACAACATATTCATATATAGATACATTGGGCTCAATAACCGCTATACAATTATCAAGTCCAGACCCAAGACCTCGCCCTGCTAAGGTCTATCATCAATCTCAATCTCATGACCTAGCTCTGCTCAGGTTAAGACATAGGTCTATCAATACATGCATACTCAATCTCAACAGTACTGAACAAGTAATTGTATAGGTTACAAACACAGATTAACATATTATCTTGTCATATTCTCATCTCATTATCACATTTCTCACTTTCATCACATTTACTCTTTCTTTCATGGTTTCACATTTTCTTTTTCATTTCTTGTCACATTGTTCATTTCTCATTTTTTCCAATCATTTTTAATATATTTCACATTTTATACATAACAATTACATAGCCATTCTAAAATGGCTTATCTTTACATATTCATATTCATGCATTAAACATAACTCTCAATTATACAATGCACATATCCTATCAAAACCACAATGAAATGACATAACACATTCACAAACTCATAATGTGTTATGTCAATAACAATGCTATTAAAACAACATTTATTAAATTATGTACTAACCTTTTTCTTAGCTCCCAAATTAGCCTAATTCCCTTTTAACCTCTTCCCTTCACCAAACCCCAAGTTATCTTCCTTTGGACTACCTTGACCTAACATACATAACCAAAAACAAGCAAACATTGTTTAATTTAAATTCATTTTTATGGTCAATTTATATCAATCTATCATTAAATATACAATTTACTTCAAAATTTTAACAAAACTCTAATTTTCTCCATTGACTATCTTACTCAAACTTCACCTTAGCTAACTTATTTGCAACATTTAACCATAATTTAGTACTTACATATCAAAATAACAATAAAACAACTCATTTTAATAATTATATCAGCCTCTATTCAAAATCCTAATTTTACATAACCTACTACAAAACCCTAACTTCACCAAAACTCACTCATATCCAAATTTCAACCATAAAATCACAACACATATATTAAAACAACATTAAATATATTGTCCCAAATTAGCAACTAGGAGGGGGTGAATTTATTGATTGGAGAAGTAATGATCAATTAAAAACTGTGAGCAACAAGAAGATGAAGATGAGGATGGAGTAGAGAAGAGAAGAATTAACGCAATGAGTTTATATTGGTTTGGATTTACCTTACTCCTACATCCGCTTCCTTAAGAACTTGTTAAGGTTCCACTAATCTTGAGTTTTTACAAGCTTAACTCTAACTTGGCATTTTTCACAAGCTCACAACAAACTTTAATAAGGTTTGAGATTAATCCTCACAGCCTTTATAATAGTTTTTCCAATTCTTACTCTAAAACCTAAGTGTTTCAAAGCTAACACTCAACTTACAATGGTGTTTTTGATGCTCACACCTAACACTCAAATAATACAAATTTTAATTGTAGTATATGAAATTGAAAGTATATTGCTTTGGCTATTAGAATCATAATTATCCTCAAATAAAAGATTTCTTGAGGTATTTATAGCTAATTAGACTTAAACTAACCGTTTGAAGTGGTTCCCACATGTTTAGAGCTTGTCTTCCACTAATTTGGTGACTGAGACATCTTGTACAGTCGCACTACTACTTGTACAGTCGTACAATTCAAATATCTCTCTAACGACTAACTCCAACAATAAGAATTAGTTGTCTAACAAGATCTTGATTGCCTATGATCATATGTCTTATTGTCGCACATCCCTTTATGCGGTCACATAACACAATATTACCGTTTGATTTGAATTTCTTCATCCACATGTCCAATTCCCATTGATCAAAGATATTTGGTGCTAAAATTCAAATGTATTAGACTTGTGCGGTCACTCGATTGGCTCGGGCGGTCGCACAAATGATTTAGCATTGAGGAAGCACTGCACGGGCTAACCTTTATCACTTCTACCACTTTTAGTTTTTTTGGGCATTGGGTAGTGTGTTCGCTCGGGGTTCTGGTGCGATCGTACACCTGCCTTGCGTCTTGACTTCACTGCATGCCGAGATCGCAATCTCTTCTATAAGTTTATGGATTTAGCTCAGTATCTTGTGTTGTTGCTCGGTTAGCTAGGGAGGTCGCACAATAGGTTCGCATTCCATCTTCACCGCTTAGCAAGCTTGCTATCCTTTCCGTGTCTTTAGTACATTTTCCTTATATGCTTGTGCAGTTGCTCGGTGGGTTTGAGCGGTCGCACAAGAGTTAGGATTTCATGCCTATAACATCAAACTTGTTCAAACTTATTAGTACATATTAATTTGATTGTCAATGATCAAAATAGAGTTTAATTGTCCAACAATCTCCCCTTTTTTTTACTTTGGCAATCAAATTGAATTTAACTTTAAAAAATAATCAAGTGCATGCTTCAATTGTAATTCAAATGCAAATGTTCAATGCTAATAGCTGTTTGATTGTTAGTTGCTTCTCTTCAAATCATTATTCCTTAAAAATATATGGAATGCATGATCATTAAATTCAAGTTAGGTATATTCTCCACCTTAAAGTATGGAGTGTGTTCAATTTAAGTTTTGAGTCTTTAAGTTGTAAGTCTTCTCTCCCTTTGTATAACCTTTGTATAAGGACAATTAAATTCATACAACTTCTCCCCCTTTGACAAAGGCAAAAAGGAAATGAAAATAATTGGCAAGAAATAGAAAAAGAAACAATATTTCATTAATTTGAAATTTAAATAAAAAGTGCAAGATCATTAAAGACAAGTACAAATTAAAACATAAACTAAGTAAATGAAAAGTAACAAAACAAAGGAACAAAACTAATCAAGAACTTTTTTTTTTCCTTTTCTTAATGGTGGAAGGAAAAGTTGGAGTGCTTTCATTATCATCACCATTAAGGGAAGGAGGGAGAGAATAACCATGAGATGATTGGGAGGATTCTTTATAAGGACTTTCAATATGCTCACTTCAATCCTACTCACTTAGTGCACATTGGGTAAGATCAAGTTTCCCTTGTATCTCATATATATCATGGTGAATATGAGACAAGAAGTCAACCTTCTTATGGAGCTTAGTGATCCTCTTGGTTACATCCTTCTTAAAATGGGTGAATTGATTTTGAAGGGAAGTTATGGCCTTTCTCCACTTCTACATGGGCAGGTTCTCCTTCTTCTTTGGTAATATGGTACCTAGGCCTCTTTCTCTCTCCCTTACTGCCAAAGGTATACTCATAGCAGTCATCAACCTTTTGAATGCATCTTGCATGCTCAAGGTAGTCTAGGTTGATAGAGTTTGTGGCTGGATCAAGGGGATGACTTAGGTTTGCAAGATTTTCAAGGATTAGAAGGCCTAAGTGTTTAATAAGTTGTTTGACTAGGGAGGAGAGAAAAAAGGTATCTGCCTTATATTTTCCACGATGTAAGAAGGTGTCTATAAGGAACCTAGCACTTTAGATTGGTTCATTATGCTCTAAAGCATATAAAAAGAACAATGACGTTGAGTGAACTTCTCATTGCCATCACTTCTTTGGTGGATTATGTAAGTGATAATTCTATATAAGAGCCAAAAGAGGAGAGTTCTAAAATGAATGGCTTTAGATGACCTGTTGTTATACTCGGTTTCAATGGAAAGGTCACTCCAAAAAGAAGAAAAATTCTTTAAAGAAAAATCCTTATCTGAATAAGAGAAAACTCCATGGGTTTAGAATCCCCAAACTTCACCAAACTCTTCTAATGAGAGGGCAAAATCTAGGTCAAAAAGCCTAAAGTAAACTCCATAGAAGTCTATAGGTGTATTATGGTTTTTCTCTACCCTATGGGAGATTAGGAATTCCCTTGAGAGACCAGGATAACCTAACTCATTGGGGAATGCAAAATGCCTCCACCCAATACTATCAAGGTAGTTAAGGATTTCACCTTAGATATTTAGGGCAAGGAGCATCCCTTAGGCTAGCATCTTGGTGGTTTTATGGTATTTTTCTTAAGCATGTAATATTTTGTTTTCTCTTCCTCTATTTTGTATTTGGGTTTATGTAGTTGAACACTCTTCCTAGTAAAGTGTTTGGGTTTATGTTGAGGTTGAGGTTTAATAATAATAATCCCTTTTCCCTTGGTTGTATCTTTCTTTTTTGGTAGACTTGGTTTTGGGTGCCATAACTACAATAAAAGTAAAACACAAAAGAAAAATAGAAATGTAGAAGATAGAAAAGAAAGGTAGAAGATAGAGTGTTGATGTAACTTGAAAAACTTCACAATTCTTCTTCTTGATGAACAAGGCTTGAAAGATTGATTGAAAATGAGTTTAAGTATTTGTAAAAATGTGTTTTCATGCAAAAGGAAGGTATTTATAGAAAAAATTTGAAAAACTAACCGTTTCTGATCGTTTGGGGGCAAAATGGACTAAGTTTTGAAAGTTCTAATGTTCAAAAATTATGGTAGTTACACTCATTATCTAGTCGCTTAACCTATTGTGAGACTGCAAGGAAGGTCTGACGATCTTTATAGGTGTTGGGCCCTCGCACAAGTGTGCTGAATATGTAATGGTCGAGAAATTTGAAAAATTTTGAATTCAAGTGACTACACAAGCTGTTGTGCATTCTCATAAGAGGGATTTCTGAGGCTTGGTATACACAGCTGATGGTGTGACTGCTCAAAATTTTTGGGCGACCGCCATACTGAAAAACATAAGGATTTTGATGATTTTTCAAATAAAGGTGATCAAAATAGATGTAGAGTGTCAAAGAGTGATCATACAAGGGTTTTTCCATCAATCATACTGATATGTTGTTTTATGAAGTTTAATCTTTCTTCATTTAAGGGTTTTATAAAAATATCGACAAGTTGGTTTTGAGTGTCAGTGAATTCTAAAAGTATATTATGATTTTGAACATTATCTCTTAAAAAATAATGTTTGATGTCTATATACTTTGACTTAGAAGGCTGAATAGGGTTCTTGGATAAGTTAATTGCACTTGTGTTATCACACTTAACAGGAATATGATCAAATATTTTTCATAATCAAACAATTATTGTTTCATCCAAAGAACTTGTGTGTAACAAAAATATACAGCAACATATTCGGCTTCTATGGTAGATAAAGCAATCGGCACTTGTTTCTTGCTAAACCAAGAAACTAGGCATTCACTACGAAAATGACATGCTCCGGTGGTGCTTTTTCATATATAGTAGGCTACTGATAAAATCCGCATCCGAAAAGCCTAATATGTCAAATAATGTGTTTCTAGGATATCATAGACCTAAATGTAATGTACCATTCAAATATTTTAAAATCCTCTTAGTGGCATTCAAATGTGATTCCCTAGGGCAAGATTGAAATCTAGCACACAAATAAACACTATACATTATATCGGGTCTAGAAACAGTTAAGTAAAGTAGTGATTCAATAATACCTCGATATTTCTTCTCATCTACTACTTTACCACTTTCATCTTTGTCAAGTTTCAAGGATGTGATCATTGGATTTTTACTTACTTTACAACCATTCATTCCAAATTTCTTGAGAAGTTTCTTTGTGTACTTAGATTGGTTAATGAAGATTCCATCCTTGCATTACTTGATTTGTAGTCCAAGGAAGAATTTAAGTTCACCCATCATGCTCATTTTAAATTTTCTAGTATATAAGAAGTAAATTCCTTGCACAAAGATTCATTAGTAGCACCAAATATAATGTCATCAACATAAATTTGTATAATCAAAATATTATACATTTTCTTTTCAACAAAAAGAATTGTGTCAACCTTGCCTTTTGAGAAATCATTTTCTGCAAGTAAGTACTATGTCTATCATACCAAGCTCTTTGAGCTTATTTCAATCCATATAGTTTTTTGGTAAGTTTAAAAACATAATTCAGAAATTTGTAGTCTTCAAAACTGAGGGGTTGTTCAACATAAACTTCCTAATGGATGTGATAACATAGCCTTTTTCATTCTGAACATTTTTTGCAAAAAATTAAAATGATTAAAAGTTTCATTCTTTTGAGCTAAGAAATTAACCCATTTAAACCTTAAGTAATCATCAACAATCATAAATGTATACAACTTACCACCTAAGCTAGCAACTCTATTTGGACGAAACAAATCTAAATGAAATAGTTCTAGTGATCTAAAAGTGTTTATAACATTTTTGGTTTTAAATGAACTTTTATGTTGTTTACCATATTGACAAGGTTCATAAATTTTATCCTTATTGAATTTTATTTTGGGGAGACTATCAATAAGTTCTTTACTAATGCATTGTAATTGATCCATGCTAGCATTTCCTAATTTCCTATGCCAAATCCATGCATAATTACTAATGGTAATCAAGAATTTAAATGCATTATTAGAATGTAAGTCAATTTTATAATTATTGCCAATTCTAACTCCTTTGAATGCAAGTTCACCATTGAAGAAGTAACTTTGCATCATTTAGTGTCAAAATTTACATTATTTCCTTTGTCATATAATTGACTCACTCTAAGCAAATTATGCTTTAACCTATCAACAAGCCATATATTTTCAATCATATTATTACCAAGCATGCCAATGTGGCCAATACCAATAATTTTACCTTTAGCGTTATTTTCAAAGGTTACATTACATCCTTTCTTGTAGGTGAGAGTTGTAAAAAGTTTTGCATTACCCGTCATGTACCTTGAGTATCCACTATCCACAAGCCAAACACTTTGTGAGTGGGGATTTTTGCCCCCACTTCCGGTGGAATGGTTCTTACTACTTCAACACTGTTTAGGCTCGGGGCCTTAGAGAACACGCGCCTAAGCCGGGAGAAAATGGAGTCACCACCCGGACAGACCGGGAAAAAGAAAGGGGTGGATGACTCGATTTCTAAGGAATCCCCAACCCCCTAATAGATTCGAAAAGTTGGGTACGTGTGGAGAAGGTGAGAAATGACCCAGCACCCCCACAACGCCCGGTTCATTGGAACCGGCCTCCTTTGTAGGTCTTAATATTATAAAATTCTTAAATATAACAATATTATCCATATTACATACAACAATTAAAATAAAGCATCATTATATTAAAATTAAAGCAATGTCCAAACAAAGCAAATAAATGGACACCCATCCGAGAATGAAAACATGTCCTTACATCGTCCATGTCTAAACTAAATAGGATACCCACCGAAAGGTGGAAATATGTCCTTTACATTGATCCAAAATATAAAAACAATTTAGATTACATGAAAATTAATTAATGAGGTACCCATAAAGTGGAAACATACCTCTTACAATTTTAATACCAAAACAAATAAATAATAATCATAATAATAAAGAAAATATCCATCCATGATAAAATTAAATAAATCAAGCATTGAAATTAAATAAATCAACCATCAAAACATATAATAAACTATATAATCAAATCTAAAACTAAATAAAGCAATAAATATATAAATTTAGGGTTCATGCATTAATTAGGGTTTCTAGGATTTTATGTTCAATAACTAGAGTTTTGCATATACTAGTTTAATTAGTTAAGCAATATTTTAAGGTAATAACATAGCTACTGGATGTTTGAAAGATTTAGGATTTGATGTTTTACCGTGATCAAAGTTAAGTATGGTTTTAATATTGACTATAATAACTACTAAAGTATTTTAAATGAAACAAACATAGAAAGTCTTTAATGGAGTTATTAAAAGATTAAAATATCCCAGTGAATAAAATTATAAAAAAGCTACTGTGAAGATTTGAAAACATAATTAGGATTTATGATTTGAATAAATTAGGGTTTAGGTTTGTATTTTAAATAAAGCTCCTGTATTTTGAATAATCATAATAAATGAGGTTAAACATAAAGACTTATAATACACAAATAAATATTGACCTGAGCCCATACGCTGATCCCGCTAGCTGGTTAACGGACGGGGGGTCAAAGGGGCAGCGCCCCTTGCAGGGTCGGGGGCTGCGCCCCGAAAGATTTTGAAAACTGGATTTTTAGGGTTATAGGTTTTGGTGTTAAAAATTAAGATTTTGGTTTAAGATTTAGAAAATAGGGTTTTGAGATTTTAAGGAACTTATGTTATTTTTAAAAGAATAATCCTACTGTGTGATTTTGGAAAAAAGAATTAATTAGGGTTGAAGCTTTTGATACTTGAAAAAATAAGGCTACAGGATATTTGAATTAGAGATTAGGTTTGAAATAAGTTAGGGTTTTAAGAAAACAGATTATTGTTTTGTGGTTTTAGAAAAGTTTAATTAGGGTTTTAGATTTCAGAAATTAGTTTTACGGGTATTAGGGTTTTTGGGGTTTTTTATAGAGTTTAGATGGTAAACAGAATAATTGATCAAATAACAAAAATGTATATGTTCAAACAATTGATTAAATTGTATGATGAAGCTACTGTGAACATAGATAAGTCAATAGAAAATCAAACCTCCATTGTTGGTTCCACCAAAACTTGAATTCTGGTTGAACAATAGCAAAGGCATTATTGTTTCCTTTGATGGATTGATGAAAGCTTATTGTTGCTAACTTTTGCCGTTTCTTGCTCCTAGGGTTTCTGTCTTCTTTTTCCTCCCAAGTAAAAGTCAATTTTTTGATCCTTAATTTTGTGTTTTAATATGGTATTTATAGAAAAAAAATAAAAAACCTACTTTTAATTGTCTAAGGAAATTAAAATTATTTAGGAAAAGAAATCAAAACCAAATAGAATTCGATTTCAAAAAAAAAACTACGTCGGAAAAAATTGCGTTGGCGAAAAAATTGCTACGGGTGAAAATTGCGAGAGCTGGCGGGCCAGCGCTGGGAGGCCAACTAATTCGCCGCAGGAAATTCCTGTTGTGAATTGGCCCAAGCCAATTCACTTTCGGTGATGAAATTTTTCATCACCGATTTTTATTTATTATTTTTTTATATATATATTTTTAACTTTATTAATATTACCTTTTTTATTTTCATTAAAAATTATAAATAATAAGTATTGAATATTAAAATAAATATTATTTATTTAAAATATCATAAAAATTATTTTGAAATATTTTAAAAATATTATACTGGACTGGGTCAAAAATTAAGGGTCTACACACTTTAATTGATAGTGGATTTTAGGCATACCTACAAAATAACAAGGGTTATCTTCTTTTAGATACCTAAATGTACTTGGGTCCTTGGGGGTTAGTAGTAGAAGGATCCTCTAATTTGAGATGAGCCTTCCTGATATAGCAAAATGTGCTCTTATATCCAAATTTCATACAATAAGTGCATTGATACAAGGTTTTATATTTATACACTCTCTTATTGAACTTTAATGAACCATGTACACAATTACAAGTATATGTTGAGTGGAATTATTTTTGTGCATTTTTATGTCTATGTTTATGCTTAGTATACATGCATGCATGATTTGCTCTTGGAACTTTAGTTCTAGATCCTTGTGAACCCAATATAATCCTTTTAGGATTTTTAGGTTTGGTGTATGTATTAGTGCTCTTTACAACTTCAACACTAGAGGTTTGAGTTGTAGATGTTTTTATAAATGTTGGTGCATTAGATGTAGTGACGATGAGCCATTAAACCCTAAACTATATTTCAAAGAGGATGACTTTTGATTACTAATCATAGTATTTAAGGCTTCTTTTCCTTTATGAAATTTAGATATAGAGTTCTTAAGTTCACTTATCTCTCCTTTTAAAATTTCATTTTCTTTACAAATTTTCTCTAAGCTAGGTGAATTCTTTGACATCTCATCCATAGATTTCAATAATTGTTCATTTGAATTCTTTAATTCTAAGGTGGAATTCTTTAGAGATACAAAGTCCTTTTCTAGCTTTAGAACATTTGTCTTTATAAAAGTTTATTTAGAAAAATATTTTTCTACTTTAAGGTTCATATGCTCAATTAGATCACTATCATCTAAGGAATTATCAACATCATCATTATATGCATTCAAGTTTAAGGATTGAATACCTACCTCATTGGTGTGTTCAACATCTCCAATAGCCATGAGACATAGATTAGCAATTCCTTGCTCTTCTTCTTCTTCTTCTTCATCATCTTCTTCTTCTTCTTCACTTAAGGAATCATTATCCCATGTGGCTTTGAGTGATTTCTTCTTTTCCTTATCCCACCTCTTTTTGTTCTTCAATTTAAAGCAATCTGATTTGATGTGACTCATTTTGGCACATTCTTAATATTTTACTTCATTCTTTTTCTCTTTATCTTTGAAGGAGGATTTAGAAAATGTACGGCTTGAAGCCTTATCTTTCTCTTCCAATCACTTATTTTTTTTGGATAGCATAGCCATTTCTTCTTCATCATCACTCTTTTCATCACTTGAGCTCTCAACTTCTTTTGATGGATTTGAGAGCAATGGCTTTCCTCTTATCTTTCTCACCTAGGTCATCTTCCTTTTCGGTGTGCAATTCAAAGGTGAGTAGTTTTTCCACAAGCTCATCAGTTTTTAAGGTGCTAAGGTCATGAGCTTCTTCAATTGAAGAAACTTTATATTCAAAATTTCTCTTTGCTCTAAGTGCTCTCAAAATTTTGCTATTAACATTACCTTGATCATAGACCTTGCCATATTTCTTTAGATCATTGACAATGGCAAGCAAACGATTTGTCATATCGATGCCATTCTCGTTGGGCTTCATTTTGAATAGCTCATACTTATGCACAAGCATTTGAGTCTTGGTGAGCCTTACTTGGGTAGCACCTTCATGATAGTTCTCAAGGATTTTTCAAATACTATGAGCACAAGTAAGATGTTGGACTCTTTCACCTTCTTCTTTTGATATAGAATTCATCAAGATAGAGGCTGCCATATTATTCTTATAATGAGCCCTTAGTTTGTCATTTGACCATTGAGCATTTGGAAGAGGAACTTGAACACCATTAACTTCATGAGTAGGAGGTTTTCACTCATTTTGCACATGCTCCCAAAGTTCAATACCTTCACTATCAAGGAATAAATACATCTTATATTTCCAATAAAAGTGATCAGTTCCATCGAAGTAAGGTCTAAGATAGGAGTTTAGATATCCATATGAAGAAGCTATGGAGTTGGAAGTAGAAGTTGATGTAGAGGTGGTTGCCATTGTAGATCAAATTTCAAAATTAAGCTTCTTGAAATTTAGAGGCTCTGATACCAATTGTTGTCCCAAATTAGAAACCAAGAGGGGGGGGGGGTGTGAATTTGTTGATTGGAGAAGTAATGATCAATTAAAAATTTTGAGCAACAAGAAGACGAAGATGAAGATGGAGAAGAGAAGAGAATAATTAACACAATGAGTTTATAGTGGTTCGAATTCACCTCAATCATACATCCACTTCCTTAACAACTTGTTAAGGTTCCACTAATCTTGAATTTTTACAAACTTAACTCTAACTTGGTGTTTTTCACATGCTCACACCAAACTTTAACAAGGTTTGAGATTAATCCTCACAGTTCTTATAAGAGTTTTTTCAAGGCTCACTCTAAAACCTAAGTGTTTCAAAGCTAACACTCAACTTACAATGGTGTTTTTGATGCTCACACCCAATACTTAAACAATACAAATGTTAATTTTGTTATGTGAAATTAAAAGTATATTGCTTTGGCTATTAGAATCACAATTAACCTCAAACAAGAGATTTCTTGAGGTATTCATAGCTAATTGGACTTGAACTAGCCGTTTGAAGTGGTTTCCACATGTTTAGAGCTTGTCTTCCACTAATTTGGTGGCTAAGGCATTTTATGCGGTCGCACTACCACTTGTGCTATTGCACAATTCAAATATCTCTCTAATGGCTAACTCCAATATGACAGGATCTTGATTTCCCATGATCACATGTCTTGCGATTGAACATCCCTTTGTGCCGTTGCATAATACAATGTTACCATTTGATTTGAATTTCTTCATCCACATGTCCAATTCCCATTGATCAAAGTTATTTGTCATTAAAATTCAAATGTATTGGACTTATATGGTTGCTCAGTTGGCTCGGGTGGTAGCACAAATGATTGAGCATTGAGGAAGAACCGCACGGGCTTACCGCTATCACTTTTGCCACTTTTAGGTTTTTTGGGCATTGGGTTGCATGGTCGCTCGGGGTTCTAGTGCAATCGCACTCATGCCTTATGTCTTGACTTCACTGCACGTCGAGATCGTGACCTCTTCTGTAAGTTTATGGATTTAGCCCGGTATCTTGTATGGTCGCTCGGTTAGCTAGGGCGGTTGCATAACAAGTTCACATTCCATCTTTATTGCTCGGCAAGCCCTCTATCTTTTTGTGTCTTTAGTAAATTTTCATTAAATGCTTGTGCGACCACTCAATGGGTTTGGGCGGTCGCACAAGAGTTAAGTTTCATACCTACAGCATCAAACTTATTTAAACTTATTAGTACATATCAATTTGATTGTCAATTATCAAAATAGAGTTTAATTATCAAATAAAATCAACCCATTAAGTAACATCCGCATAATTGCTAAAATAAATAAAATAAAATAAAATGTAAATTAAATTAAATTAATAAGTTGGAGGTTTAAATGAAGTGTTGGAAATAAGAATAGGTAATGTATATGTGAAATATAAAGAAAATATATATATACATATGAAGTCAAACATAAGATAAAAAAGACAAAAGATGAAAAGTAAAAGGAATGGAAAAATAATAATAATAATATATGTAAATAAAATCAAATTTAAAATTAAAATGATTTCAGGATAGGAATAATAAAATATCTAAATATTTTATTAATTAATAATTTTGTAATCATATAAATATGTGAAGGGTAAAATTGGAAATATTAAAAAATAAAAGAAAAACTCTTCTTCTTCTTCTTCCAACCATGGAGGCCAAATTTTAAGAGAGGTAAAGGGAGGATTTCTTCTTCTACCAAAATTCATAAGAATTTCAAAGGATTCAAGGTAGTTTTGAAGATTAAACAAGGATTCAAGTAAGTTTTCATCACTTTTAAGCTTGTTTTGTTAAGTTTATGAATATGTGAATTTTGGGTTTATGATGGAGATGACTATAATTATTGAAATAAATTATTTTGAAGTTATTTCGATGTATATAAGATGATTTTACAATTAGATGATGGAAATAAGTTTGTTTGGTGGAAGTTTGAATGATGTAGTAAGTGATTTAGGGTTTTAAAGGGTTTAAAAAATGAGTGTGTATTTAGTTTTATGATTTAGATTGTGTTGTTTAATGATTTTAATGATATAAATGAGCTTAAATTGGCATTTAGAATTGGTTAGAATGAAGAACTAAAATTAAAGAGGCTTAGGACAAAATTTTGGAATTTTGAGGGAAGAGTGGTATATTGTATTTTAACGCTTGAAATATGGTAAAATATAATGTTTGAGATATATTTAAGCTTTAAATTCAATTTGGAAATGATGAGAATTAAGTTTCAAAGTTAAAGTCCATTAGGGGTAAAAAAGGAAAAATTGTAGGATTGTGCTTTAATTGATGTTTAATAGCTTAAACACCTTAAAATGTGATTCTAATGAATGATATACATTAACATTTGGAATAGGTGTTGACTAGATAGGAATTTCATCAACTTAGTAGTGAAGGACACATTGAAGAGTTGGTGGGAAAGTGAGCATTTTAACTTGGAAGTGCTCTTATTAAGAGGTTAGTACATAATTTGATTGAATTGTGTATATATTCATTTGATTGGCATGTTGCATTATATGTGAAAGTGATGACTGTGCTACTTTGATGTGTAAATACACATAAGAAGAGTATAAATACATGTTTGTGTTACGAAATGCATAATGTGTGATTAAGTGAGCCATTTTAAGATGGCTAAGATCATTTAAATATGTGTTTATGAAAATATGTGGAAATAATGAGAAAAGATGGAAAAAGTACAAAAAGAATGGAATTTTGCATAATTGACTAGGGGTGGGCATTCGGTCGATCGATTAATTAACTGACTGAATCGGTCTATTAACCAAACCAAAACTTTTGTAAAATTTTAACCGAACTAACCGATTTTGAATGTTGGCCAGTTTGATTAATTAACCCAATCGAACCGGTTGATTCAGTTAATTAATCGAATCGACTAATTTTTTTTTAATTTTATAATAATTTTTTTTAATTTTATAATAAAAATTTTATGTATAACAAAAAATTAATATAATTAAATAAGTTAACAAAGTTTATTAAAAGAACTAAAAAATAACTTTATTTTGTAATAAAAAATTATATTTATAGTTAAAAAAATTAATATAATTAAAGAATTAAATAAAAATTAGTAAATAAATATTTTTTTTTAATTTATGATTAACGGCTAGCCGAACCAAAAACTGAAATCATCTAAAAATAATAACCAAACTGACCGATATATAATAATTTTGGTTAACTGAATCGAATATTTGATTGGTTAACCAAAAATTCAATCGGTTAACCAAAAATTTCCCACCCCTATAATTAACAAAGCATGAGAAAATATGAAATTATATGTGTTATGTGTGAAATCTTATGTAATATCAATTTCTAGAGTATTGTATTTGTTATTATATGATATACCGATAATTTGCCATTGGGCTAGACGCTGGGCGTCATTATTATTGCCTTCGAGCTAGATGCTGGGCTTCACTTTTGTTTGCCTTTGGGGCTGGGAATCAATATTATTTACCTTTGGGGTAAACACTGGGTGTCAAATATTAGTTCAAAGCAATATTTCTGTAACTTGAATACTATATAAAGTCATTTGGGCCAATACATGTATATGTGTAATTTGATAGGTCCATAGTTATAAGTGTTTGTGTTGGTATATGAGAGTGCATGTCACTTCATAATTTTAAAGAGAAATATATTCTTGCTATATTCTTAAATTTTTATTTGTATCAAAGTATGTATTTACTAGGCAATTTGCTTAGCACGATTTATTTATCGCATTGGTAACATGGTTGATATTGAGAGCCCTATGGTACTGGAGCATGAGTAGATGTTTCCTGTTTATTTTTAATGTTTTCTTTGGCCACTACGAACTAGGACCAGTTGTGAGCATATAAATATTATATTTTGAGAACTCTTTCTTTTAAATTATGTACATTATGTATATGAATGAGTATTTGATGTAAATTATAAGGGCTTTTGGGGTTTAAGGTTGTCAATATTTTGAAATATATATGTGTTCTAATAATTATGAATATTTGTGTACATTGAAAAATATTGGATATTTAGAGCCATTGAGTTCTTATGGAGATATGGATATTTTAAAAATATATGATAGTGTTCACTTTATGCAGGTTGTGAAATTTGAAATTTTATTTTTATGAACGTCCAAATTACAGACAAAACTCTGATGAACTTTTTTTCATAGATTTTTATAATAAATAATTATTTTTGGTACTAAAAATATTAAAGAAATACCTTTATTTATTAATTAAAATACATTTTCAGTCTTTAAATATTTATCCTGGAATTATGAAAAATTTTAAAAAGACTGAACTGTGTCATTTTTAAATTCTATATACGTATTTTACATATACCGAGTATATATATTATACGTATATAGAGTATAAGGGTGTTACACATTACAAAAATTATAACTATCCATATTAAAATCTTAATTTGCCCATATCCATCTCATAACTCTAAATTCATCAATTAGGTCCATTTCAACTAATTAATTAACAAATCACCATATCATTACTATCAATTTTAATAATTCACATAAACTTTCTGTCTATAGCTATTTCAAACATAACCATAAAATTAAATTAAAACAAGCTTAAAAGAAGAATACGCACTTGAAATCTTGTTAAACCTTCAAAATCTCCTTAAAACCCCTTTCCTATATAATTTGATGTATATAGAAGGAATTCTCTCTCTCTCTCTCTCTCTCTCTCTCTCTCTCCAACTCCACAATTTGGCCATGGATGGGAAAATGAAAAAGAAGATGACTTTTTCTTCTTTCTTCTTCATTTACTGTCTATAAATATCAATTATTTATTTATTTATTTATTTTTCCTTTTAATGTCATTCATCCATTTTCTTCTTCCTTTGACTTTTCTTTTCTTTTATTATTTATTTATTTACTTTAATTATCATCTTTCTAACACTAAATATATATATAATATATATATGTTAGGTATATCTTAATATATATTTATATGTCATGTATACTCTTTGTGTATATTATATATACATATATATATATGTCATGTATATCCTATTTATACATCATGAATGCAATATATGTATATATATTATGTGTATATCTTGTATTTCTCTCTTCCAACAGATTCACTACCCTCCAAATTAATTATTTAATGGTATTTAAAATTCATAGGTGTTATGATTTTGTCTCCCTTAAATAATTTAGTTCTCGAAATTACTTACCACATAAATAAACTCTATTAACACAAATACCAATCTCAATTCTCCCCCTTAAAGAATTTTCTTAATTATATACATAAATTTATAAATTAACACCAAGATTTCTCAATTTCATCACAATAACAAAATTAATCAATCAACCAATGTATAAATAATATCAAGCATTAAAGATTTACCTTCATCCCCTCTGAAGCATCCTGTCTCCTCTGCATCATATATAATCTTTCTGTTGTTCCGTCTCCTTTTGGTTTATTTATAGTTACAGACTCCTTCCTCTATCTGTATCCTGCCTTGCCACCTCTACCAGCTCTACCCCCTCTAAAACTAGACCTAAATTCAACAATCTCCGTCCGCCTGTGCTCTGTTGGCTCTGGGCAATTTATAACATAATGTTCTTAGGACTCACACCTATAACAACCTCTGAAAATTAATTTTTCAGCAAATATTCCTATGTGCTCTACCACACTGAGTGCATGTGGGTTGGAGCAGGTCTCTAAAAAGCAGGAGTGGGGGTGCTAACAATTGACAACACAGGTCTTTGCCTTGGCTGAAAAGCACTACTAGACTGGCCCTGACCCTCACCAACACTCTATAAAGAATCCTCTCATCTCCTCTTGAGAGATGATAACTCTACCTCAGATTGAGATTTCTTACCCTTACTCTTTTCTGTGGCTGCAATAGCTGTAATCACCTAAGCCTTCTCCACACTCTGGGCTACTGATACTAATCTAAAAAAAATCCTCATACTGCATTGCAGCCACTTGACACATGATAGATGACTTCAATCCCTCTTAAAACCTCCTACATCTATCCACTTCATCAATCATAATCCCTCCAGCATACTTACTCAGCCTCAAAAACTCTTTCTCATACTCTGTCATCGATTTAGTTCCTTGTTTCATATTTGAAAACTCTCTCTTCTTTTTATCTTTGTAATCCCTAGGCATATTTTTTCTCTCAAAATCCACCAAAAAATCCTCATAACTTAATATTGGTAGTCTATCTAATCTATGTGGAAATGTCTTCCACTAGTTATTAAATTGTATCTATGATTGTTTATTTAATTAAATTATTTTATGTTCATTTAGTGGAAGTTGGATTATATTTTATTGCATCCTTTTTCTTTATATAATTAACTCTTTTAATTTTATTGGATGTTTCACCATATTTAATTGCATTGTATGTACATGGTTGTGACAATTCAGCAGTTAAGTTATTTCAATTTGTTAATTATATGAGCTATTCTTTAAAGTTATTTAATTGCATCCATGATTTTTTTATTTAATTATATTATTTTAGGTTCATTAATTGGCTGCTGGATTATATTTTATTGCATCCTTTATTTCTTTATTTAATTACATTATTTTCTGTTTTAATTTTATTGAATGTTTCATCATATTTAATTACATTGAATATACACAATTAAGATAATAATTATAGGAGTTGTTCTTTAAAACTTTTTAATTGCATCCTATATTTCATGTTAATTAAACTTATATTTAAATATATAATTAATTACGACTAATATATAAGCTTTATTTTTTTTATTTCTTATATTTCATGATGCGTCCCAGTTAACTCTAACAAGTACACTAGTTATATCAGTAATATAGATTTGTGGATTTAGATATCGTCTCATGAAAACCAAATTTAAAAGCCAATTATTATATTATTGTACTATTGTTTGAGAAATAATTTGTAAAACCAAACTAAAATTTCAGAAAATTTAGTCACTTGAATAAATAAGAAACTTAACTAATCTTGTAATTTTTAATTATTTCAGTGAAAATACATGAAGGTCATCAAGAATTACATTGAACTATGTCAATTGTGATTTTTAGACCAAAATCAAAATAAGTAATTTTTAAATGTTAATTTGCACATGGGAACATATGAATATATCTTAATTACGTTGCATGTTTCCTTGTAAAAGAAAAAGAGATATCAGTATGGAAAATATGATTGGGAAATTTAGTTTGTTTTTAGACTTGGAAGCACTCAGATATCATTTTGAATATCTTCACTGTGAAAATTTGATGATGACAATGAATGTGTTTTAATAATCGTGACCTGGTCAGTAAATCTGGTTGCTATACTATCAGTAAATTAATGTTTGATTTTCTCTTCTTAGCAAAAATCTGAAATTAAAAATATGAATGAGAAAGAGGAATCAAACTCAGCAATGGCAAAGAAAATGAATGGAAAAAAACCCATAATTTATGAATACTGTTTGATTTGATTTGATTTACCAGTTTGAGTTGCTCTCCTCTTGTGATATGCAATTTTTTCTTTTTGCAAAGTTGAACCCATACGTAAGATGAATGGGAGTAGAGAAGTAGATATTTTTTATTCTGAATTTGCAAAATTTTTTATTTCCCTTACAAGAAAAGTCCAGGCTTTAATAGGAATCCACATTTGCTTATGCTATTAGTCTGCCATTCCAACTAGGAATCCATGTTGGAGTGGCAGTGATATGTTATAATTTCTCCTATTTATGATACCTTTTACCATTGGCTTAAAAAATTACCACTTGTCATAATTTAAATGACTTGTCATTCCAACTAGGAAATCCTAGTTGGAATCACAGCTACATTATAATATGAGATATATTGATATATTGAATTAAAATAATTAAAATTAATGGTAGACTCTGATCTAGCTTTGGCAAAGTAGCAAACTATTAAGAAAAATCATCAAGAGATAGAAAAGGGAAGATACCAACTAAAGTTTCTTTAACTGTTGCCAACCATACGGAGCGACTATCTAACTGGAGCTAGCTTGTTCTATATTCCAATTATGGCCCTTCATCGGTATTTTGACTAGAAACTCATTTGAAGTTTTCATGTAGCAGTAGCCAATTGATTCGATTTCCTCTTTGGGTTTTAACCCAGCTTTAGCTTTAGACACTAATTGGTGACTTCTCTGGTAGTTTGCACTAAGAGGGTGTTTCTCAAACTTAAAAGCTGGTCAAAACTGATTATAAGCAGTTTTTAGATTATAAGTTGTTTATTTAAGTGTTTCTGAAAACTTAAATAGTAGATTATAATCTGATTTTAATCAGTTTTTTAAAAGTTGGGTTTTGCTACTTTTTTTAAGCACTTATTTTTTAAGCAGTTTTGACCAAGTAAAAGACCATACTATCCCTACCTAATCTTCAATATTTCAAATTTGCCCACCCTATACACTTTAGTTCTCATCAAAATTCTTTTACGTTTCTTCTTAAATAAATTATTATTATTATTATTATTATTGCAAAATAAATTTTGAATTGACATTTAAAAAATTATTTTTATACAATAAATAAATTCAGGGACAGTTTGGTCATTTTGACATTTTCTGCAATTAAAAACTGATTATAAGCTGATTTTACAGAAACACTTAACTGATTATAAACTGATTATCAGCTGATTATTAATTAGTTTACAGAAATGCTTAACTGCTTATTTTTAATCTGATTATAATCTAAAAATCACTTATTCACAATAAGCTGAAAAGCTCCAGTTTTGAGAAACACTCTCTAATTACATCTAGTAGTTTTATAGGTCCTGTCATTTTGCCATGTCACGTTTCTGAATTTATATGTATGTATGATGAAAATATGAAAATTTGAAATATTTAACCACAATTGGTCTATAAGAAATATAATTGTGCTGAAGTCATCTTTGGTTTGTTGTGGAAGAGTAATAAATTTCATGGATAATGCCATGCCAGTGGCTTGGAGTAGTTGCTTTGTGAATTGTAATTTATATTTGTTCCTAGCTGGTTTTTCGTGCCTTTAATATGATAATGAAACTTGCTTCTGCTGCAACTATTTTTAAATTCTGCTGCTACTCCTTTGTTACTTTATCATATCTGCTTGTGGTATTATGTTATCGTATTTTCCTGCTCTTACCGCTTGTGCTTGCTGCATGAACTTGCTCCTTGGTGCTGATTTTATTTGAATATAAGTGCATTTTCTGTCACATCTGCTAGTTCGGGGTGAAAACAAATATTGAGTTTAACTAGATAAAACCAATAACAAGGATCTTTCTGAGGGCATCCTCTGATCTTTAGATGGATATCTTTTTTAGGAGGGTACTGCATTTAGTAGCATCGGAGCAAGGTTTAAGCAGTTTTGAAATTTAAGTGGGTTGTGAATTACCACGTATGCATTATATGTTATGTGAATCTGAATAAAGCTATTCTTTTTGTTAAAAAAAGGCACCAGATATTATGGTTGAACATATAAAATCTAGAACTTAAATGTGTTTTTGTTTTCCCCTTAACTGGGTTCCATGTTCTAGTTTAACTGCTTTGGTTTATTTTATTATGTAATTGTGATAGCTTTTATGTGCTAACTTGATGGAACTCCTCCCTAATTGAAAAAAAAGACTGTTTGCTGAGTGTGTGTACTGGTCTGCTCCTGTACGAGTAAAACTGGTGTTATTCCTTGCTACACTGAGCTGGTTTTAGACCTGTTTATGTTGGTTGGTACATGGATACTTGTTGTTTTGCCTTGGACATGTGTCCTGTTCTTTAATAGCTGGGCATTTCGGATGCTGGAAATTAAGGTATTAATAAAAAAATTAAAAGGAATAATACAAAATCACTTGGAATAAAATCCTGGGTTTAATTGAATCACTCTATACATTGAAATTGAAGAAAGAAATAATAACAAATGGCTTCAATGTGTATCGTGTATTTACTGTTTTGTGCAACTATCATTGTATGTTCTTTTTTGTACTTTGTGTTGCATACTTGATTGGATGAGTAGTGAGACTTATTATTCATAATTATTGAGGAATGAAAGGGTTAAATGTTGAATAACATAATCTGTGTTCCCGTTGCCCAGTTTTGAAAATAATAGAATGGTAGCCTGTGTTTTTTCCTTTATGAATTGTACAACTAATATAAAGGATATATGCATCTGTAATTGGTTATCTTATTTTGATTTAAGAGGATTGGGTTCATAATTATTCCATGCACTAAGTTCATATTATATTAGGTTCATTATTACTCCTTTAACAAAACATAATTGTAGTATAGTAAAAACTCATTTTGGCAGGAGGAGAGGAGGAAAATTAATTAATTAATTTTTTTTTATTTGAGTGTTAATATTTGTGACTAAAAGTGTTAGTCAAAGAATTGATGCTACCAAGGTTTTTATAGGTATAGCTGTTGCTGCCTTGTAAATGTGAGTTTTCTACATAGGTTTCTATCTGTGTTTAGCTTTATTTCGTACATGGCTTGAATTCGATGAGAACTTATATATATGTATATATATAGGTATATATACATAGAATCATAACATGCAATCAAGAAGAAGAAAAAATTTGGCATGCAATTAAATATTTGTAATCTATTTTCAAGGGAGTTGGTAATCAGATGATTGTGTTGCATTGTTCTTTGTTTTGTTAATTCTACTGTAATTGAATGAAGGGGAAATATGTTGTTTGCAACTTCTGCACTCAACATGGTAATCAGATGATTGTGTTGCATGGAGAGATATTAGTTGTTTAGCAGAATAAATACAAAAATAAATAAAATAGAATAAAATAAAATATATTACAATTATATTGAATACAATAAAATGGCATTGTAATCACGAGTACTATATGAAATAATAAAATAGTAAAGAAAGTATGATTAAGAGCATCCCCACTTTTTGAGTCTGACAGTGGGACTTGTTTCATTATGGAGCAAATTCTACCATGATAACAGTTCAACTTATTTCTCTTCCATTAAATAATAGCTCTTTATTATAAAAAAAATTAATTTAAATTAATAAAATTTTAATCACAAGTTAATTAGAGTCAGCTATATGAATTTTTTTTCCTGCTATGTTATACTTAAAGCTACTTCCTCTGCTAAATATAAAATAATAAGATCATTTTAGACTATTTTTGCTCAAGTTAGTTTACATTTATATCTGTCCTGTTTAACTATATCTATTTTAACTTATTTAATTTTTTTATTATAAAAAAATTTAAATAATATAAATATAAAAAGAATAAGATCCACTAAAGTAGAACTTGGCCTTCACCATTGGAGGATCAAAATTTATTTTTTAGGGTCTTATTTTATACTTACGTGGCATTAAATTGAGACTCAATTGAAGGAGACTTGGGACTCCCCATGAGGGATGCTTTAAGGGTTTAATTGAAATGAGAAAGTTTCAGGTAAAAAGTTGGAAAAAGAGGAAACTTACAATGGACATGTTAAACAATAACAAACACAAATAATAGTAACCATATAGAAAAAAAAAATAATACAATAGTGGGAAAAAAATAATAAACTAAGATATAAAAAAAAAGAGGAAAAACAAATTTAAAATGCATGTTTGCTAGTTATAGACATCGATAAAAGCCAATTAACGAGAAAGAGAGAAAAAAAAAAAATCCTCCCCAATCTATTCGTTATGCACCAGCACCACTCTCTACCTACGACCCCCTTGGAAATCGGGAAATTTGGTTTTTAAGGTATCACCTATTTTCCTTCTTTCTTGACTGATCACAACTCCTTTCGAAAACATTGAGTGCCATGTTTCTATAAAATCTCTTCTTTTAGAATAACAGGCGGGCACTCCAGGGAATGAAGACCATTGAATTAACTGTCAGAAAAATATTAAAGAGCAATACGAAAAGTATATGTTTAAATCACGTTAAATATAGCTTTTCTAAAAGCGATATTTGCTCTCTTCTTCTTATAATTGCTATAAAATAAAATGCAAAAGTTTTAGTGGATAAGACAAGCTTTAAGAATTTTTATACTAAGTAAATAGTAGAGAAATTCAACTAGGAAATCAATAAAAATAAATTGTTCTTTTATCAATAATTTTTGACAAAGAAGACAAGTTTTAGAACATGAAAAAGGAAATCATCAGGTTGCTAAAATTTTTAGATTTTATAAAGAAAAAAACCTAATTAGGTAGTTGTGTGAGAGTAGTTATAAGTAGTTATTGAATGAAAAGACACCCCTCATTTAGGATATAACTTCTCAATTATAAAATAACTTTCCTTTTTTATTTTATATTTAAACAAATTTTAATATTAACAGCCCTTAGATTTACTGATCTTTTCCCAAATGGAGTTAGGGGTGCCAGGAACATAGAACATAGTAATTGAAGAAAGAGGGAGAGATCCAAATCCAGGTCTGAGACCAGGGATGAGCAAATAGCTCGAAATTAAATAATTTGACTCCCAATCCGATAAACTATATTGGTTTAAATAGATTGAATTGATTGATTTTAGTTTAAATATTTACTAGTAAAGTCAATTAAACCCGACTAAATCCGACCAATAATGATCAATTTTCAAAAATAAAAATTTCAACTAATCAATAGTAGTCATGTTGACCGACTCCTCAAAGCAAGCCAACCAACCGATGGATGCTCATCTCTATCCGAGACGAGAAAGGTGGCTAAAGGGGACTTATAAATAGGTTTGTGCATTTATAGCTTTCTCATGCTTTTGTGAATGGATTAAAATCATATTTGATTTTATGAGGGTCCTTTACATGGTTTTAAATAGCAAAATCGATCGCGGTTAAATAAGATCGTATTGAATCGTCGAAAATAGTCTGAATTAGTTATTGTTATCATGAATACATTTTAAATCATAGAATTGGATTCGGTGAAACAGAGTGAATCATATTAAAATAAATCAAAAGCAAAAGAAAATAAACTTTACAATATAAAAAATTATAAATTTAAGTGTAAATTTATTATCTAATACAAATATATTAACACTAAATTAAGGAAATCACCTGAAATGATCCTCCTTCAAATGTATTAGTATATTTTAAACCCCCTTAACCTTATATGACACAAAATTGAAAAAAATGCCCGTTAGAATTGCATAGGTTGTTAATTAATAAACATGTGTATGATTTTCTTTTCATTTAAAAATCAAAACTGAAGCTAACTGTGCTCTCTCTCAAATTTGAAGTCGGTAATCTCAACTTCTCAATTTTCTCTTTCACTTTGAATTAAAAAAAGTTGCACATCTCTTTTAATCAATCGTTCAACTGAAGCTTCATTTTTATCAAAAGTCACAATATTTTCATCATTCTATATTCATTAGCTTTGGTCAGTTTATTTTCTACCTTTTTTTGGATTATTTACTTCGATAATAAACAATATGTAATGGGAAATGACTTTAAAGCACAAAAAGAGTTAATGAATGTGTTGAAGCTATTGCCTTGATGAATAGTATATAATGTACGATGTACTATATGTAAACTCGATGGTTGTTTGTGTTTAAACTAGTGACTGGGTGGATTAAATATTGTTCTTTTATATTTTTAAGTTATTTGAAATGAGTTATTGCTTGTCTGAGTTGTGTTATTGTTTAAGTTCTTTTTTTTTTTTGAGTTTTTTTGAAATGTGTCACTAACTCTGACTAACTCAATCCTAAATACAACAAAAGGCACTTTACAATAGTCCAAGATTCTCCCTTAACTAATATATGGATTTGGATTTGAAATTGAGGAGTGTTTGTTAAGTTTGACATGTAATGTGAAAATGAAGTCATAGATAGTCACTAATTCCCAATAAGTCTCACTGATTATCTCTTATCTACTCTTTTTTTGTCCTTTTCAATAGTCCATAATTCTCCCTCGATTAAAATATAAGTTTGAATTTGAAATTGAGGAGTACTTCTTCAATTGGAATTGCAACTTGAAAATTAAGATTTAAATAGTCATTAACTATCACTATTTATTATTAACTCTAACCCAACTGCTGCAACAAACTGCTTTTGTAAACACTTCCTAAATTAGCCTTATATAGAATATGTATATGGAACTGAATTTTAAATCAATTGATTGAGTTAGCATGCAGGTGGGAAATCCTTAAGTTTACAGTCACTAACTAACACTACCTATTACTAACTGTCACTAAGTTTGCCCTAACTAACACAAATTGCTTTTGTAAATACTCCTTAATTATCCCTTAGATATTTTATGTATATGGATTTGAATTTGAGAATCATTTGATTGAGTTGGTATGCATGTGGAAAATCCTTAAGTAAACAATCACTAACTATCACTAATTTTCACTAAGTGTACTATAATTGACACAAATTGCTTTTTTAAACACTCATTAATTCTCCTTTAGCTAGTATATGTAGACCATTTTGAACTTGAAAAGCATTTGATCTACTTTGTATGGAGGTTGGAAATTCGTGATTAAATAGCCACTAATTATCACTAACTATCACTAACAAAAAAGTTAGAGATGCCAACTCTCAAGTTCTGAAGAGAAGGCTCAAAATTAATGAGTATAATCCAGTGCTACCCGTTTGACCATCTGATAATCCAAGTCAAAAAAGATAAAAACAAAATTTATTGAGTGGTGGGACATCAATTTCAAAGGATTTAAATAGTATGTTTCATTCTTTAGCTCACAATTTAACTATATGCGCTCTTTGTAATACAGTAATAAATAGAAGGGACAAAAGTTCTCTGGTAATGATTACTATAACTTTATAATAAAAACTGTTGATACACTTGATATTTGGTGGTACTTGAAAATGATTGATGCTTGGATGACCAACAATGTAAGTTTGCTATTGATTTTTTGCATAAAAAAATAGCATGTATCAAAATACTTTTTCAAAATCATGAAATTAAATAAACCATGTTTTGTAGGATATTGATATAATAATTTATTATGTTCATTTGAAGCGGCATTTTTATTCATCTCTATTTGACTAGACAGTCACATACATGGATCAGTGATTAATCAATTATTTTTATATGGATATAATGACTTTTGTCAAAGTGAGAAAGAAAAGACTGCTTGGGAGCCTTCAATAAATATTGACAGATTTTTTTAAGGGCAAACTAAAATATGAAAAACCTGCTTAGGAAGTGGATACAATTTACATACAAGTAAACCATGAGTCACATAATTGGTTTTTCATTCAAATTTCACTTAACACTTGAACAATAAATGTATTTGACTTATTGTATGATCCAGACCGCCGCTTGGCTAGGATGTCAACTATTAATCCAATAAGAGAGATGCTGCCTATTGCACTTCAATATGTTGAATTCTTCAAATTTAGGCCTGAGATGACAACATTTAAGAAAAAAGAAATTAAAAGTATTATATGCGAAGGAAATGTGTCCACAACATATTGGCTAAGTACAAATTAGGGTATTGCACTTCGTTACCTTTATTTACTTTAAATATCCACTAAGAACTTAATTACCTTTTCTATAATAGAGGATTGTAGTTTGTTTGTGGCCAAATTTGTTAAATTCTGTATGCCCCCATCCTTTGGTATATGAGATTGTAAACAAGAGCACATATAGTAATTTAGATATACCACAGCTTGCTGTTTATAGGTCCATGGAGAAAACAAGAAAAAATGTTGCTTACCATTCTCATGATGAAAAGTGATTTGTCCAATATACATATGTGTGTGTGTGTGTGTGTGTGTGTGTATATATATATATATATTATCTTGCTAGTGTACTTGTATTAATGAAATTTGTAATCCAATTTAGTTAATTTATCTTCCGGCTTCTTCTAGTTATAGGCTGCTAAGTAATTTGTACAAACAATAAACACTATATGTCACTAACTATCATTAATTGTCACTAACTGTTAATAACTATAGTTAACAATCCTCAAATCTTTCTTAACCCAACATTCATCATCAAATTATAACAAAAACCAAAATTAAATATGAAATATTGGAAGAACATCATAAACACTAATTATCACTGACTATAACTAAATCCAACTAACAATCCTCAAATAATTCTTAACTCAAAATTTATCATCATATTATAATAAAATCCAAAAATTAAATTTGAAATATTGGAAAAGCATAGTAAACACTAACTGTCACTATCTACACCTAAATACAGTTAACAATCTATAAATCAATCTTAACTCAATATATATTGTCAAGTTAGTACAAAGCTCATTTCAAAAAATATGTGGCATTGAAGAAAACATTAAACATTAATTACCATTAATAGTATTGAAAAAAAAAGAGGTACACATCTAATTATGAGCACTTGCAAATTGTGATGCAGCATTGATAGATATTGGATTTTGACATGTTAGTCTATGATGGCCCTGCTTACAGCAATGACTGTACTTAAGATGTTTTTTATCCTCTCCTAAGGAAGGAATTCTCCATTTTTTCTGTCTGTTAGTTGAAGTTCAAACATATGGAGGTAGAAGATTCATCTTAGTCACATCCTCTGGTAATATCTAGTTTGTAATGTCAGGTATTGGATTTATGACTCCTTTATATGTTTCGTACCAACGAACTCACGTATAACATGGTGAACAAAGATCATAAGCATTGTGTAGATCCTTAATTTTTGACCCAATCCGGTCCGTTATTTTTTTATATAGTTCAAAATAATTTTTGTAGTATTTTAATTAAATAATATTTATTTTAGTATTTATTATTTATAATTTTTAATAAAAATAAAAAATGGTGAAGTTAATAAAAATATAATAATAAAAATATAATAATAATAAAATAAATAAATAAATAAACAAATAATAATAATAATAATAAATATAAAAATAAATATAAATATAAAAATCGGCGACAGAAAAATCGGCGACGAAAAAATTTCATCGCCGAAGGTCCAATTGGCCAAAGCCAATTCGCCCGCAGGATTTCTTGCCACTGTGAGTGGGAATTTTTGCTCTCACTCCCGGTGGAATGGTTCTTGCGACTTCGGCACTGTTTATGCTTGGGGCCTGAGAGAACACGGACCTAAGTCAAGAGAAAATGGAGTCGCCACCTGGACGGGCCGGGAAAAAGAAAGGAGTGGATGACTCGATTTCTAAGGAATCCCCAACCCCCTAATGGGTTCGGAAAGTTGGGTATGTGTGGAAAAGGTGAGAAATGACCCAGCACCCATACAACACCCGGTTCATTGGAACGGGCCTCTTTTACAGGTCTTAATATTATAAAATTCTTAAATATAATAATATTATCCATATTACACGCAACAATTAAAATAAAACATCATTATATTAAAATCAAAGCAATGTCCAAGCAAAACAAATAAATGGACACCCATCCGAAGATAGAAACATGTCCTTACATTGTTCATGTCTAAACTAAATAGGACACCCACCGAAAGGTGGAAATATATCCTTTACATTAGTCCAAAATATAAAAGCTATTTAAATTACATGATATTTAACTAATGAGGTACCCACAAAGTGGAAACATACCTTTTACAATTTTAATACTAAAACAAACAAATAATAACAATAAAGAAAACATCCATCCATGATAAATTAAATAAATCAAGCATTGAAATTAAATAAATCAACCATTAAAATATATAATAAACTACATAATCAAATCTAAAAATAAAGCAAGTAAAGATACAAATTAGGGTTTACTGTTTCTATTTAAAGTTCTTTAATTAACATTTAGGGTTTTGAGATTTTAGTATTATTATTGTTATTTGTTTAACCTACTGTAAAGGTTTTGTAACATTGGAATGGATTAGGGTTTTATGCATTTAAGAAAGTAGTAAGATTTTTTGGTTAATCAAATTAGGGTTTAGGGGTAACATTATGAAATTAGGGTTTTGGAATCTTAAGACATTAGGATTTATAATTCATGGTTATTGGATTGTGATTTTAGGTTTATTGTATTAAGTTTTAAGGCTTAGATTTATTTATCATAAGATTTTAAGGTTTTAAGGATTATTAGGAAAACTTAGGGTTTACCGTATTAGTTTTGAGAGAATTAGAGTTTTTTGATATTTTAAAAACATGTTTGGTTTTAGGATTTAAGAAAACGGTTTAGAGCTTTATAAAATAATTATGATTTTTAGAAAGCGTAAAGAGAACTAGGGTTTGGAGATTTAAGAAAACATTTGGAGATTTTGGACAAAAAGTTATGGTGTAGATGAAAATAGTTCAAGGAAAATAATTTATGGTTTTAAAACTTTTAGAAACAGAAGAAAAACAATTTTAGGGTTTCAAGGTTTTGAAAATAGAAGAGAAGCAATTTTAGGATTTTAAGGTTTAGAAGAAATGTTTTAGGGTTTTTTTTAAGGTTTTGGAAACAGAAGAAACAATTTAGGGTTTTAAGGTTTAGAAGAAACTTTTTTAGGGTTTTTAAGGTTTTGAAACAGAAGAAACAATTTAGGGTTTTAAGGTTTTTGATTAATTTGTATGATGAATTAATTCAATTTGAATGATGAAGCTACTGTAAAGAAATAAATTAAGAAAATAGAGATTCAAACCTTCGTTCGTTGGTTGCACCAAAAAATTGCTTTCTGGATAAAAGAAGACAAAGGCAGTGTGGCTACCTTTGATGAATTGTTGATTGCTTGCTTGTTGTTAATCTTCTCTGGCTAGAATTTTTTGTTTTTTACTCCGATCCAATCCAAGTTTTTCCTCCTTTTCAAAGTACCTGATCCCAAGTTCAAGTCTCAAAACTCCAATCCCAAGATCCAGTCCCCAAATTCTGAGTTTTAAAGTTTTATTTATAGAAAAAATCATAAACCTAATTCTAATTGTTTAAGGAAACTAAAATTAATTAAGAAAAGAAACCGAAAAAAATAGAATTTGGTTTCGGAAAAAATTGCTTTGAAAAATTTCGCTGGCAAAAACTGCGAGTGTTTGCGAGGACTGCGAGAGCTGGAGGGAGAAAATTGCGAGCGTTGGCGAAATTGGTTGGGCGGCCTTCCTGCGGCGAAATGGCCTTGGAGAAAATTCCTGCGGGCGAATTGGCCTTGGCCAATTGGACCTTCGGCCATGAAATTTTTTTGTCTCCTATTTTTTCGTCGTCGATTTTTATTTTTTTATTTATTATTATTATTTATTTTTTTATTATTTATTATTATTATTATATTTTTTTATTAACTTCACCATTTTTTATTTTTATTAAAAATTATAAATAATAAATACTAAAATAAATATTATTTAATTAAAATACCATAAAAATTATTTTGGACTATATAAAAAAATAACGGACCGGACTGGGTTAAAAATTAAGGGTCTACAGTTTGTCCCCTGCTTGAACGATCTGAGACTTCAGTAAAAGAGAGTGAAAAGCAATAAGACTTAATTTTTTCGAGATGGTTGAGGTTTTGGGTTCTGGACCAGGTTCGAGTTCTGGACTCAAGGATAATTTTAGGTTCTGGACCTAAGGGTAATTTTGGATTCTGGACCCGAGCTAAGTTCTAGACTTAAAAGAGATTTTAGGTTCCGGACCTAAGGATAATTTGGGTTCTGGACCCGAGCTAAGTTCTGGACTTAGAAAAGATTTTAGGTTCTGGACCTAAGGATAATTTGGGTTCTAGACCCGAGCTAAGTTCTGGACTTAAAAGAGATTTTAGGTTCTAGACCTAAGGATAATTTAGGTTCTGGACCCGAGCTAAGTTCTGGAATAAAAGAGATTTTAGGTTCTGGACCTAAGGATAATTTGGATTTTGGACCCGAGCTAAGTTCTGGACTTAAAAGAGATTTTAGGTTCTGGACCTAAGGATAATCTGGACCTGAGCTAAGTTCTGAACTTAAAAGATATTTTAGGTTCTGGACCTAAGGATAATTTGGGTTCTGGACAGAGCTAAGTTCTAGACTAAAAAGAGATTTTAGGTTATGAACCTAAGGATAATTTGGGTTCTGGACCAGAGCTAAGTTCTGGACTTAAAAGAGATTTTAGGTTTTGGACCTAAAGATAATTTGGGTTCTGTACCTGAACTAAGTTCTGGACTTAAAAGAGATTTTAGGTTTTGGACCTAAAGATAATTTGGGTTCTGTACCTGAACTAAGTTCTGGACTTAAAAGAGATTTTAGGTTCTAAACCTAAGGATAATTTGGGTTCTGGACCCGAGCTAATAGAGATTTAATTATCTGCAAAAATAATTAAAGTCAGTAGTATATAAATTTTGTTTGCAAAAAATTTAGCTAATTTTTAATGCACATATCTCTCCTTGCCCCCTGTGTGTAAAAATATTTTAAAAGTATAAAAATATTTATGTACACGCAAGTATTTGAATGATTAAATTAAATAATTGAGTTTTCTATTTATTTACTGTGTAGTCAATGTTCATGCACTATTTACTATTTATAAATATTAACCTACTATTTGTAAATAGTAATTTACTATTTATCAATAGTAAAATTTACTTTTTGAATTTTATTTTTTCCTTTACCGATCCTCTATATAAACCACTGATTTCTTCATTTCATTCACAGACAACAATCTTTTCATTCTATAAACATTTCAAGTTTTGCATACAGTTTAAAAAAAATGCATGCTTCAAGATCAGAAACTCATTCTAATGCTAAGTTATTGGAATTTATTCGGCGACATGAAGATGAAAATATAGGTCTACTAGCCGGGATGCTGCTTCATCATAGTTCAAATAAAAAAAGCAAGGTATTTATTTATTTTAACTGTAAATTATTATTTTTCTTGTGTGTTTTTTTTTCGTTTTCGTTTTCTTTCGTTTTTCCTTTTTATATATTTATTATTATTTTTTTCTTTTTTTTACCTTTTCATTTTACTTTTTACTTTTTATTTTTTTGTTTGTTATTTTTCTTTATATTTTCTGTTTTTTAGAAAATTTAGTAAAAATATATTAATTTAAGAATTTAAGTAGATAGAATAATGATATACTTACCTGGTGTTAACTTACCTGGCTCCGTGTTAGCGTGATCGTTGCGTAACCTGGGACCAGGTAAAATATCATTAGTATACTTTAAAATTTATATGAAAGTTTACTTACCTTATATCATTTTGCAGGTGAATTTGGCTTGGTGGAACCCAGAAGAGCGGACAAACTGGACTTCCTCCATGAATGCTGCACTGCCTTTTCAACATACTCTCCGAGTCATTGCCAGCCCTGTGTCTAGTGGCTGGTTTCTCAGAGAGAGAGTATATGAGTGGTTTCTTGGTCCCGAGCAGTGAAGGATCCCGATGCATTGCCCGAAATATACTTTAAATATTACATCAATGTCGGAGAATGCATGGTGGTTGGCCCGGCATGGTTATGACGTTGAAATATTTCTCTATCCATCGGGTGTATCTTATATCTATTTTATTCAAATAAGGCTCTTAAACTATGATGTATCTCCTGTTGGTGTACCGAAAATTCTCGAAGAAAATGAGGATAGAGATGAAGAGAAACATCATGGAGAGGGAGGAGAATTCGTTCCACATCTCGGGGCTAGCACTTCTCAGGTAAACTTTTATCATTTTTCCATTGCAATCGCTTCTTTCTTAACTAGTTTTGACTTTTTTAATGATTGTTGTAGGTTGCTGGCTCATTTTATCATGAGGCTGGACCTTCTTTTACTGCTCCTTCATTTGCTCATTATAGTCTACCAGATATGCCATCTCATCCACAGGGTGTTGATATGAATTACCTGGTAAGTATTCCAGTTTCATGGTAATTTATGCTATATGTATGCATGATTATGTATGCTCTTACTTTTTTTCCTTTTTGGCTCACACCGGATGCTTGAAGAACAAAACAAGAAACTTCAAGAAGAGCTAGCCGCTAGTCGTCAACAGGTTTCTCATTTTAAAAATTTGTACCATCAATCAGAGTAAAATTTTTGAGACTTCCGATTTCAGGGGATGAGAAATCCTGGTGCTTCTTCATCTAGAGGCCCCCAAACTGATGACCATGAAATTCCTGCGGTGACCTCTATATTTCTTTTCATTTGCCATCTTACCACTTTCATCTTTGTCAAGCTTCAAGGATGTGCTCATTGAAATTTTTCTTGTTTTGCAACCATCGATTCTAAACTTCTTGAGAAATTTTTTCGTATATTTGGATTGTTTGATGAAGATCCCATGGTTGCATTGCTTAATTTGTAAATCAAGGAAGAATTTACTTATTTCAAATTTCCTAGTCATACAAGAAGCAACTGTGCATAAAGATTCATTTGTAGCACCAAATTTAATGTCGTCAACATAGATTTGTACAATTAAAATATTATACACTTTTTTTTTAACAAAAAGAGTAGTATCAACTTTGCCTTTTGAAAAATTATTTTATAGCAAATAAGTACATAGTCTATCATACTAAGCTCTTGGAGCTTGTTTCAATCCATATAGTGCTTTTGTAAGTTTGAAAACATGATTTGAAAATTTAAAATATTCAAAATTGGGGGGTTGATCAACATACACTTCTTCATTTATAAATCCATTTAGAAATACACTTTTGACATCCATTTGAAAAAGTTTAAAATTCATATGACAAGCAAATGCAAGCAGGATTCTAATAGCTTCTGACCTAGCAACGGGGGCAATGGTCTTATCATAATTAATTCATTCCTCTTAGTTATAGCCTTTGGTTATTAATCTAGCTTTGTTTTTAGTAATGAGACCATCTTCATCAAGTTTATTCCTATATACCCATTTACATCCTATAATTGGATGATCTTTAGGTCTAGAAACAAGTTCCTACACTTTGTTTCTCTCAAATTAATTGACTTCATCTTGCATTGCAATCACCCAACATTCATCACTAAGAGCCTCCTCAATGGTTTTTGGCTCAATTTGAAAAACAAAAGTAATATTAGTATCTGAATATTTAAATCTGGATCTAATAGTTACTCCCTTTAAAGTGTCACCAATAACAAGTTCTTTTGGATGATCCTTCTTATATTGCCAATCTTTGGGTAGTTCTTCAATTTCTTACATCATCAATTATTGTTCCATTCTTGATTCTAGCTCATTATTGTCCTTTGGAATATTGTTTATCTTAAGTTCTTCAAATATACCTATAAGATCATCAAGAGCACTGCCTTTCTTTTAATCAAGTTTAGAAGATTCATCAAAAATAATATGCATTGATTCTTCAACTACTAGAGTTCTCCTATTAAATACTCCATATGCTTTACTATAAGATGAATACCCTAAAAATATGCCTTCATCTGATTTAGATGAGAATTATCTAAGATTATCTTTGGGATTCAATATGACGAATTTGCATCCAAAAACTCTAAAATATGAAATTTTGGGTTTTCTTCCATTCCAAAGCTCATAAGAAGTTTTATTTATCAATGGTCTTTTGTAAACTCGATTTGAAATGTATCATCAGGCATTAACAACTTTCGCCCAAAAGTAAGAAAGCAAATTATGCTCATTGAGCATTGTTCTACCCATTTCTAAAAATGCTCTATTTTTTCTTTCAACCACACCATTTTGCTGTGGTGTTTTAAGAGCTAAAAAATTATGTGAAATACCAAGCTCATTGCAAAAATTTTCAAAATTTTTATTTTTAAATTTTTTGCCATGATCAATTTTAATAGATGTGATAACATAGTATTTTTCATTTTCAACTCTTTTCGTAAATTTTGAAATGAATAAAAGCTTCATTCTTTTAAGCTAAGAAATTAGCCCATGTAAATCTTGAATAATCATCAACAAGTACAAATGCATATGTAGACCCTTAATTTTTAATCAAGTCCAGTCCATAATTTTAAAACGGTCTGAAATAATTTTTTGTAGTACTTACTATTTATTTTACTATTTATTACTTATTTTAATAATATAATATTTATTAATTAATACAGAAAAAAGAGAAGAAAAAAAGCAATTTAAATATATATTTTTAATAATAATAATAATAAGAAAATAAAAAAAAAATCGGACGGATCGGCGGGATATGTGCGTCAGCGCTGCCGCGCGGCAGGCGAATTCGCCGCGGGTCTAGGCCTGCGGCGAAATCCCAATGCCCCACTTCACCACATGCAGAAATCCCAGTGCCCCAATTTGCCACACAGCAATTGCCCAGCCCACGCGCAGCAGCTAAGTCTCGCAAGCCAGTTCGCTAGCCCCCAAGCAATCCTTGCAGGCCCAGCAGCCCGTGCGAGCTGCCAATTTCTGCCCAAACCTTATTTTACTCGATTTTAATTTATTTCCTTAACATTTTTTAATTTTCTTAACATACTAGGTTTTTTTTTTTAATTTTCTATAAACAATAATATTAAACACACAGAATAGGGGGATAATTTTTTGATTGAAGAATTATTCAGACTTTTTCTTAGCAATTGATTCAAGGACTAGACTTTGAAAATTTAAAAGGAGAACAAGAAGTAATCAAGGCAGCAAGCAAGCATTCTGTCTTGGTGTTAAGCTTGGCTAAGAATTTTATCAACAATTTTGGTGGAGCCTTGAAACGTAGGTATGTCTCTTTAATTATTTTTGTAAAAATTAATTATCATCACAGTACCTCACTCTTTTCAAACATCTAAGTTTTTAGCCTTATTTTCATAAGCTTTAATCTATTTAATTCAAACCCTAATAACTCTTTAAAACCTAAATCTCAAGTTTTATTTTCTTAAAACTTAAATTTTGTTCCCTTAAATCAAAAAATAAAACCTTAATTAGTTCTCTTTTTACTTAATTATTACAGTAGCTTAGTTTTCATTAAATAGTAGTAATAATTATATTTTTTCAAATTATCACAGTAGCCTATTCCTTCCAATTACCTAATTTTTAATCCTATTTTCATAACTTTCAATTTTATTTACTTAAACCCTAAACCTTAATATTATTTTCATAAAACTTCCAAAACCCTAAAATATTAAGTTTTAAACCAAGAACTCTCTAAACCCTAATTTTCCAAGAAACTCTAATTGAAAACTAAAACCCTAGTTTCTATGTTTATTACTTAGATGTATATTTATGATATATGTTGATGGATGATTTATTGCATGTCTCAATGGATGATTTATTCTTGGATGATTTATTGCATGTCTCAATGGATGATTTATTCTTACTTGATTTTATGATGAATATTGGAATGCTTTGATTTATTTTTAGTTTCAAAAAATTGTAAGAGGTATATTTCCATAATTGGGTACCTTAAATTGTTAAATATCATATAATTTAATTTATCTTTAAGCTTTGGACCTATGTAAAGGATACATTTCCACCAATTGGTGGGTATTCTATTTTCTTTATTTTCTTTTGAACATTGGACAATTGTAAAGGCATGTTTTCATCCATGGATGGGTGCCTATTTGTTTGTTTTGTTTGGACATTGCTATGATTTTTAATAAAGTATTTATTTATTCTTATGATTGCATGTAATGTAGATAATATCATTATATTTAAGAATTTTATAATATTAAGACCTGAAAAGGAGGCCGATTTCAATGAACCGGGTGTTGTGGGGTGTTGGGTCATTTCTTACCTTCCCCACACGTATCCAACTTTTAGAACCCATTAAGAGGTTGGAGATTCCTTAGGAATCGAGTCATCCACCTCTTTTTTTCCCAGCTCATCCGGGTGGCGACTCCATTTTCTCCGGACTTAGGCCCGTATTTTCTAAGGCCCTAAGTCTAACAGTGCAGAAGTCGCAAGAACCATTCCACGTGAAAGTGGGGGCAAAAATCCCACTCACAGCATATAACTTGCCTCCTAGGCTAGTAACTCTATTTGGGCCAAACAAATTCAAATGAATTAATTCTAGAGGTCTAGAAGTGCTCACAACATTCTTTGTTTTAAAGGGATTCTTATGTTGTTTTTCAAATTGACAAAGTTCACATATTTTATTTTTATTGAATTTTATTTTAGGGAGTCCATCTAAAAGTTCTTCTTTACTAATGCATTGCAATTAATCCACACTAGCATGACCTAGTCTTCTATGCCAAATTCAAGCATTATTACTAGTGGTAATCAAGCATTCAAATGCATTATTAGAGTGAAAGCCAATTTTGTAAGTGTTGCAAATTCTAACTCCTTTGAATGCAAGTTCACCATTGGAAGAAGTAATCTTATATCTTTTAGAGTTAAAATTTACATTATACCCTTTATCACATAATTGACTCACACTAAGCAAATTATGTTTCAAACCATCCATAAGCCATATATCATCAATCAAGTTTTTTCAAGCATACCAATAGAACCAATGCCAATAATTTTACCTTTAGTATAATTCCCAAAAGTCACATTACCTCCTTGATTTTAGGTGAGAGTTGTAAAAAATTTTATGTTTCTCATCATATGCCTTGAGCATTGTGAATACTCGAATTTTGAGGCTCGGAAACCTGATTTTCTCAGACTGCTGACTACCGAGCCGGACCAGAGGTCCACGGTAAAGTTCACCGAAAGTATGTCTTCAGGGTACTTGAAATGTCCGGAATGACGCAAGGATCACGGATATGGTCCCGGAATAATTTTTGGAGGTCTGTAGCTCCCAGAAAATCAATTTGAACGAAAATCATGAGTGCTATTTTAGGGGGCTCAACCGCCGACCGCGGCTATCCTCCCGCCAGGACCGGCGGTCCGGCCGCCGATGCCGCGGTGGTTCGACCGCCGCTGTTTTTTCTTTTTCCTTTTTCCCGCCTTGGTCACTTCCACAGCGGTCCGACCTCCGTCTGGGTCCGATTTTGTCTATAAAAAGCCTCCGAATTTTCAAAAAAGGGGTTCGGTCTTTTCGGGTGGGCTTCGGGCGGACGAACTCTCTATTTTCACACGCTTAAGAACTTCTCTTGGACTTTTCTCTGTATAAATCTAATCTTGTGCTGCAGGAATCGATTGAAATTAAAATTAAAAAAAAAACAGTAAACAAGAATCATAATCCAAGGCCCGAGAAAACAAGATCTGGAACTACGAAGTGGGAGAACCCTAAACAAGGTAATATCCTAATTTATCCTTGGTCAATTTAAGCATATCATGAGCACTACACCTCCTTCTTAATTTCTTTTTGGGTCAAAGACCTAATCTCTTTTGGCATGAAATCTATCCAAATTAAAATCAATCTTTGGCATGAAGCCGATCTCAACTAAAATCAACCTTTTGGCATGAAGCCTAAATTGCATTCTTTTTTTGTACCAAGTACCCAAATTTCATCAAACTTAGCACTAAGTGCTCAAAATCTCACAATTTTGGCAAAAAGCCCGACAATGCACGAAGCATACACACACATGCATAAATGCATAATTGCCTTTAAATAGGCTTTTCCGAACTACATGGGCTTTGATCTCTCATAAAAAACGAGAGTATGTAGGCATATTTGGGATTCACCCTAAATAGCAAGTCCACAATTTACTAACAATCTGTTTGTCTTCTTTTCTTCATCTCTTTTAGATTTGTTTCTTTTTGGCAAATTAATCAAATACATGACATAGTCCCCGAATCCTCCTTGGGTTCATAGATTAGAAACCTTTACATTGGATGCATTATTGGAGTCAAACAAGGGTTTTCTTAGTTTTTCCCTTTGAACAGAAAAAATTGAGTGGCGACTCCTAACAACAAGTGAACGTTCATCCGAATCCTTTTCGGGTGGAAACCGAGGTTCACAATTTGGCGACTCCACTGGGGACCATAAAAATGATTTATGGGATCCTAGTAGAGTACTATTGTTTATTTGACTAATTTGCCCTTCTTTAGGGTACTTTTATTTATTTTGCAAGGTACCTTAGCAATATATATCCTTTCCTTAAGGATATTGGAATAAAATTGACAAAAGGAATCTTTTTTCCTTTGATGGACCCCTTGTTTGATTAATTGTGCATTTGTTTTGTCATTTAGAGAGTCTTTTTCTCTTGCATTATATGGGGGAATCATTTTCCTCCATTGCATAAAAAATTATTTTCAAATGAATTTCTTCTCTTTCTGTTCAAAATTCTGAGTCTGGATAGCAAGTAGCGCTGACCGGCAGGTCTCCTTGATTATGCCGGCGAACAGCCAAAGCGTCCTCCCTGTTGTCGCAAACCATTCCAATCCTTTTGGAGTGGCCCATGAGTAAACGTACTGTTGGACCCACGCGAAACTCTTTGTTTCACATGTGGTTAGGTATATCTTACTCAAGACTCAAGGGTCCCTATTATAAGCCTATTCTCTATTTTTCATGTAACAATAGAACCCTCCCTTAGGTTGTATGTACCCAATAATAGTACCACATTCCATTAAAATGAATTATGATGTGATGAGGTGCATTCATGCAACATAACAACATTGTTTTGGGGAAAACCTTTTGATATATACAAGTGGACCAAGAGTCTTCCTACCCTACACACTACTCTGATCCTTTACCCTTAACCTTTGCAGGTACCCACTATCCGTGTGCCTTCACCTACATAAGCTACACCAACTCCAACTGTGCAATCACCCACAAGTCCTACTACCCCAACTTCACCAACTACTCCAATTACTGAAATGGCTACTATTGAACAGATTAAGGCCTTGCTAGATGGACAGGTTAAGGAAATTGAAGCTAGGATGCAAGAAAGAATTGATGAAGCCTTAACCGCCCAAAGGGTAGCCATCTTGGCCGAATTGGGAGGGGCACCAAAGACAGCCACTACTCCTGGAAATCTAGGGAAGGAACCTATTGTGGGACAAACTAGTACCCCCATGACTGCTCAGAATAATACCCCTGTCATCAATTTGGAGGATCTACCTTTTAAGAATGCTACTGAAACTGATGAACTAAAAAAGAAACTTGAATTGCTTGAAAGGTCAATCACTGCCATGAAAACTCATAAAGAGGTGGTAGACATGGATTCCTTATCCTTGTTTCCCCAAGCCAGGTTGCCTCCAAAATTCAAGATGCCTGGGATGGACAAATTTGATGGGACTACTTGCCTTAAAACCCACCTGAAGATGTATGTGGGGGCCTTAAGCCCTTGGGGTTTAAATGATGAGCTCTTTGCTCAACTTTTCCAACAATCCTTGACTGGTGCTGCCCTTAAATGGTTTGTAAGCCTGGATCGTGCCAAGATTAAGACCTGGGAAGACATCTACAATGCATTTAACACTCAATACCACTATAATATTGAGGTAGATGTCACTAGAAGGGAGCTTGAGACTACCAAGCAAAACAACAATGAACCCTTCTCCTCATTCCTTACGAGGTGGAGGGCGAAAGCTGCCCAAATGATCAATCGCCCTTCAGAATAGGAGCAGATTGATATTATAATCAAGAATCTGAGGTCTACATATCAAGCTCAACTGCAAACCCAATACCTACCTACTTTCAAATCGCTCATTGCGACTGCAACTAAGGTAGAAGATTTAATACAATTGGAAAAGATAGTAGATGAGGGAGCTACTTCAAAGTATAAGAAACAGGGCCAAGCTGCTTCCTCAAGCAAGGTCAATGAAGTGGCCAATATTGCCCCTGCGAATCCTTTACGTGTGGGAAATCTTGGGCAGAGAAATCAGCCAAGAAGGCAATATACTGACCTTGGGATGCCCCTTCATCTGGTGTTTAAAAAGGTCGTGGAAGGAAAGTACTTGAAGCCTTTGGACCCAAGGCCTCCTCCAAACCCATTACCCTCCAATTATAGGGCAAATGAGTACTATGAATACCACCAAGGAAATGGGCATAGAACAGATGCTTGCTGGACTCTAAAAAACCACATCCAAGATCTGGTGGATAGTGGTGACATCATTCCTCTCAGGAGTCAACCAAACATTAATACTAACCCTTTGCCCAATCATTCCATCCACGCCATCACTGTGGAAGAAGAGTTGTTTGATCCTTTCAAACTTCTCTTGGAAATGAATGAAGTATGTGTGCTGGATCTGAATGACCTCGCTGAAGAGGTTGATGCTTTGACAAGGAGTGGAAGGCAATATCAGCCACTTGACTTGGGAAAAGCCCCTAAAACCCCAAATCACCCAGATAAGAAGACGCCAGAACCAAAAGAAGACCCTGTCCTCTCTCAGCTTAAACAAACTCAAGCTAAGGTGTCAATTTGGGAGCTCCTTGCTTCCTCATTCCCACACCATCAGGCTCTCAGTAAAGCTTTGAGTCAACTTGATACATCAGTAGACACAATCCTAGAAGCTTTGGTGGCCACTTTGACCCAATCAACCAAGGCATTGAGTATCAGGTTTTCTGATGTAGATTTACCAGAAGACGATAAGAAACACAATGATGCTCTATACATCACCATACAGACTGGGGGAAAGACTGTACCCATGGTTCTCATTGATAATGGGTCAGCCTTAAATGTATGTCCCTTGAAAGTAGCAAGCTGTCTGGGATTGGAGGCTACAGATCTTACACCTTCTGATCAAATTGTTAAAGCATATGATAATACTCGAAGAGAAATTTTGGGTGTTACTACTCTGGAAGTTGCTATTGGACCGGTAAAAATGGGAGTGCCGTTCCAGGTCATTGATGTACCCTCGAGCTTTAATCTCCTCCTTGGAAGGCCGTGGATTCATCAGAATAATGTTGTACCTTCTTCATTACATCAAAAACTTAAGTTCCCTTTTGAAGGAAAAATCATCACTATTAAAGGAGACACATGTGAAATCAACAAGAAAACCACGGATCAGTCTCTCTTTGAGGTTGTTCCTGGTGAAACTGTTATGGCCTTGACTGGGTTCCATTATGACATTATTCATTGCATTGAAGGAGAAAGGCCCAAAGGGCCATTTATCCTTTATGACTTTGGGGAGGTCCAAGTCAATTGCCTGGTGGGAATGATGCTAAGGGTAGGTCTACTACCCGGGATGGAAATGATAAGGTCTGGGAGGAAATCATCTATAGTGCGGCCATGGGAAGAGCCTGAGAATAAGGGAACTTTTGGCTTGGGGTACAAACCCACAGACGAGGAGATAGAAGAGTTTGGGCATGGGAAGAAGAAAAAGAAGACTTGGGGGGGCAAAAAGCCTCAAAATGCGCCCTTACTTTATAACTCTGAATGGTCACTTCTGCAAACCTGGGAAAGCAGTTCCTTACTGTGGTTTCCAGGAGCCATTCTATTCTCCTATGACTGGAAAAAAGTTACCGGGTTTTGAGATGTTCACTGATGTTTTAGCCATAAAGGAAGAACAGCCAGAACCTATAACTGACCCACAAGTGAAAGATTTCATGCAGCCTAGTCTCTTTGATGAGGTTGCTATGATAACCAATTTTGAAGACAAAAGGGACTTCACGAAGCTGATCAAGACAATAGATGGACCACTGATGAGCTGGTATGCCGAGGAGGGACAAGTGGCTATAGTCAAACCTAGTCCTGTGTCACACTCCGAACCTGAGTCTTGTACTGAGTCAAATCTTGAGTCAAACACCGAGTCAGAGTTTAGTTCTGAGTCTTCCTTAGCTTCAGGAATAGAAAACCCTGATGTAGAATATAATGTAACTCTGGAGGATGACTCCGCCATTATTAATGAAATTGTTCAAGTTCTTGGTTACCTTGTGTCTTTTGCTTTCCAAGTATTATCTAGCAAAAATGAAATAAATGAAATAAAATAAATGAATGAAAAGATAATTGGCAAAGAAAATGAATATACATACATTGCATATGATTGTGTGAATAAGGAACAGGTTGTTGAGTGCATCAGAAGATATGTCGGCTGCTTCATGTGGAAGACAAGTGATGTCACGGGAATAGACCCAGCAATAGCAGTTCATAAGATTCCTCTATACCCCGATGCAAAGCCGGTTAAGCAGAAGTTGAGAAGAATGAAGCCAGAATGGTCTTTGAAAATTAAAGATGAGATTGCCAAGCAACTGGATAATAAGTTCATAGAACCAATTGTCTACCCTTCATGGTTAGCAAACATTGTGCCAATCCCGAAGAAAGACGGAAAGGTCAGGATGTGTGTTGACTACAGAGATTTGAATAAGGCTTGTCCGAAGGATGATTTCCCGCTACCACACATCGATTTGCTAATAGACAGGATGGCTGGGCATATGATGGTTTCCATGAATGATCTTACGGTTGGGTACAATCAGATCATGGTGCATCCACCGGACAAAGAAAAGACAGCTTTCATTACAGAATGGGGCACTTTCTGCTATAGGGTTATGCCTTTTGGATTGATAAATGCAGGGGCTACCTACTAAAGGATGGCGACAACAGTCTTTCATGACATGATTCACAAAGAAGTAGAAGTGTATGTTGACGATATGATTGTTAAGTCAAAATCTCCAGAAGAACACGTTGAAGCACTTGAGAAGTTCTTCCTTAGACTTCGCAAGTACAATTTGAAGCTTAATCCTGCAAAGTGCCTCTTTGGAGCAACATCCGGCTTATTTTTGGGATATTTGGTCAACAAGAAAGGGATAGAAATTGATCCAGCAAAGTCAAAGGCTATTCTGGAAATGCCTCCACCAAGAACAGAAAAGGAGATTCGAGGTTTGCTAGGTAGATTACAGTATATCAGTCGATTCATATCGCAGTTGGCAGAGACTTGTGGTCCTATCTTTAAGCTACTAAGGAAAGGTGCTTCACAAGAATGGAATGAAGACTGCCAGAAGGCCTTCGACAAGATTAAAGAATACTTGTTAAGTCCGCCAATTCTACAACCTCCTAGAATGGGAAAACCTCTGCTCTTGTATTTGTCCATAACAGATGAAGCCATGGGTGCAATGCTAGCTCAAGAGGCCGAAGGTACAAAGGTAGAAAATGCAATTTACTACCTCAGCAAGAGGATGCTGGACTATGAGTTAAAGTATAACAAGATTGAGAAGTTGTGTTTAGCATTGTATTGGACCTGCACGAAGTTACAACACTACTTGTCTTCTTACACTACTTGTGTCATCGCAGAACAGAGTCCCTTGAAATTCCTTATGGAGAGGCCTGTTTTGGACAGCAAAATGGCAAAGTGGGTGTCAACATTGGCAGCTTTTGACTTAAAATTCATTCAAAGAAGAGCTGTGAAAGGTGGGGCAATAGCTGACCAGTTAGCAGAATTACCCGTAAAAGACAAGATGCGAGAAATGAATTTCCCTGACGAAGACCTCTTGAATGTGGAAAGAAGTGTTTGGGAGATGTATTTTAATGGGGCATCCAATTATCATGGAAATGGAATTGGGATTGTGTTCAAAACTCCTTGTGGAGAATACATTCCCTTTGCAGTTAAACTTGACTTTAGTTGCACAAACAATGAAGCAGAATATGAAGCTTGCATCAATGGGCTTGAATCCACCCTGGGATTGGGGATTAAGAACCTAAAGGTCTATGGTGATTCTATTTTAATAGTATCACAAGCTTTAAGGAAATGGAAAATAAGAGAAGAGCGTTTGGTTCCTTACCTACAACGCCTTGATCATTTGGCACAACAATTCGATGATCTGTCCTTCGAATATCTCCCAAGAGCAAAGAATCAGTTTGCTGATGCCCTAGCTACTTTAGCTTCCATGATCAATATCAAGGAGGGGAAAGCCATTCATCCATTGAAAGTTCAACTTCAGAACCAACCTGCCCACGTAATGCATTTGACCAATGGTAAACCATGGTTCTAGGATATCAAGAGTTATCTCAAGGATGGAAGTTATCCGGAGAGATCATCAAGGGTTGATCAGAGAGTAATAAGGTAGCTAGCCACGGGTTACATTCTTAATGGATATATCCTCTACAAAAGAAGTTGGAATGGGATGCACCTAAGGTGTGTAAATGAAGCAGAGGCTAAGCAGATAATGGGAATGGTACATGGTGGCGAATCAGGACCGCATATGTATGGGATTGCCTTGGCGCGAAAAATAGCCAATCTAGGTTATTATTGGTCCACCATGAATCCAAATTGTGTGGCATTTGTGCAAGAATGCCATCAGTGTCAGATATTTGCTAAGCTGCAGAAGCAACCTCCCGTTGCCCTGAATCCAATCACTTCTCCATGGCCCTTCGCTACTTGGGGAATAGATATAATTGGCAAAATACATCCAAAAGCCTCCAATGGACATCAGTTTATCTTGGTAGCAGTGGATTACTTCACGAAGTGGGTTGAAGCAGCTTCCTATGCAGAATTAGACGCCAAAAAGGCAGCACAGTTTGTCCGAACCAACATCCTTTGTCGGTACGGAACACCATTCGAGATTATTACTGATAATGGAACTCATTTCCAAGCAGAATTTGCTAAACTCTTGAAGGATAAGAAGGTCCAGCATCATAAGTCCTCTCCTTATAGACCTCAAACAAATGGAGCTGTAGAAGCAGCAAATAAGTCTATAAAGGTGATCATACAAAAAATGATCAAGGAACATAGAGGTTGGCATGAGAAGTTACCACTGGCTTTGTGGGGATATAGAACATCAATTAGAACTCCTACTGAGGCAACCCCGTATTCACTGGTGTATGGAATGGAAGCAGTACTCCCCATTGAACTGGAAGTTCAATCGGCGAGGATAATTCAAGAAAGTCAGATAAATGAAGCTGAATGGATTAGCAATTATCATCATCAGTTGTTGGGTTTGGATGAAAAAAGACTTCAAGCTCTCCATCAGATTCAAGGGTATCAGAGGTGAATGGCCAAAAATTTCAACAAAAAGGTCAAAGATCAAAAGTTGGAAGAAGGTTGTTTGGTTCTGAAAGAGATCAGAACACCCGTTACAGATCCTCGTGGGAAGTTTCGTCCTCATTGGGCTGGACCCTACATTGTAAAGAAAATACTTTCTGGTGGAGCCGTCATCTTGTCTGATTTGGATGGTCTGGAGTTCACAAACCCATGCAATCTGGATCAATTAAAGAAATATTATGTATAATCATGCATTGTAAGGAACTACATTAGACCTGATTCTCGCAAACTAATTCGAGATATGTAGGTAGCTCTCCTTGAGCACGGTCTAAATTTTAATGAAAACCATTGATTCAATTTTCTTTTGCCAAAAAAAATCCACTGAGTTGAAAACCCGCAAAGGGCGGCTTAGGCAAAAATGGGTAAGAGCTCGCTAAGTTGAAAATCCGAAAGGACGGCTTAGGCAAAAATTAGAGCAAGTAAATAAAGTAGATAATGCTTGGAAAGCAAATGAAAGAGTCATTCATTCCAAAAAAGAGTCATTCATTCCAAAAAAGAATCATTCATTACAAAAAGGGATTCCATGAAAAGAGTCAAACCAAAAGTCCTAAACATCCAATGAACCAAAATGTAAAAGCAATCCAAAAAAAAGCAGACAATAGAGTCAACCCTAGGATCTAAATCCTACGTCTCCTACGTGGGGCAGAGTCTTCGGTATCTTCCTTAGTTTCGAAACTCTCTGCAACATCTATCTTCCCCTCATTAAGAGGAACCACATCCTCACCCTCCAACTCCTGCAGCAATGCATGCCTCCTTGGCTTTTCAATTGTCCAAACTTCAGCTATAAACCAAGCTCTCTACTCTGGAGTAGGTTGAATAAGGGAAGGCTCTGCAAAAGGCCTGATCATCTGAATGTTCCTAACCCAGGTTTGTAGAACAGCTCGAGTAACTCCGGGAGTAATAGGGGAAGTAATGGTAAGCCCAACAGGAAGAGGAACCCTCTGATCAATTCCATCTGTCTGAGGACGCGAGAAGCACTATACCATGTACTATGAGTGAAACCAAGAAGGTAGACATGATTATGCATTGCATTTGCCTCCATGAAGCGAGAAATTCTATACCAAGGGATGAACCACAACAATTCTTCTGGTCCAAGCTCATATAACCAGATGATCCACTTAGCCATAGAGGGAAAAGAAATCTGGATTCTTCTGGTGCGGTACTGAGAAGGGTTATAAGTCAAGGCATGGGGAGCGGTAACCACTCGGAGATGGTCTCTCAGCCAAACCTGAAAAAATAGATCCTTTCTATTTACAAAGAAAAAAGAGAGATGATGAAATGAGAAGAAACAAAAGGTATAAAAAAATTACCTGAAGAATGATCGGGGTAACAGTCCAATTTTCAAATCCGAGTGTAGTTCTGTCAAGACTCTGAATAGTCTCAGCCAGAATCATACCACCAATGCAGTTAAGTTCTTCCATTTGCCTAATCATGGGGCAAAGCTTCAAATCTCCAAAGCCAGGATCACGGTTGAAAAGAAACCCGGCTAACAGGCAGAAAACAAAAGCTCGCATCCTATGTTTCAGTTGAATCTCATCTTCAAAATTAGCGGTCAGGAATTCATCAATCAAAGGAAGCAGCATCGCCTTACTCCCATCCATGATCATAGCTTGAGCTTGAGGCCTTGTAAAGCTGAAAAGCCTCTGAAAAGACCCCATATAGCCAACTTGAACCTCATGCCTTACAAGAGGGGCATTTGGGTCACATCCAATAATTGAGCAGAATTCCTCAAAAAGAGGACACATCTTCTCCATCCGGGCACCAAATCTAAAAACGTGGGCTCGGGGATCCCAAAATCTGATACAAGCATGCAAGAAATCCCAATCCACAGTTACACTTTTTAGGGTGGCAACCAATCCATATCTTCCCATGTTGATCCTTTCAACATTATGGAGACTCTTGGTCCAGCTATGCATCACATGATTAAAAAGATGGTTCATAGTTGAGAGGAAAATAAAATTCTGTAGTGAAAAACCTATTTTATGGCCTGAAAATGCACTTCAACTTCATTTTTTATACAGCCCTGGCCCAGGGCTCGACCGCCAACTCTGGCGGTCCAACCGCCACCGACCCAGTTTCGATTCATGTTTTGATGTTTTGTGAAATTTTTGTGTTTTGGCCCTGTTTAGGCCCTGTTAGGTGCTATTTTTGGGGGTTGTTTCAGGGTTTTATTTTGAAAATAGATTTCTAAAAAACAAGCATCATACATATATATATTTGCTGCCAATACTAACAAATAAATGCAGGTTTGTATATAAGTTCAAATAACAGGTGAAAAACATGGAAATTACAAAGTACAGAGCAAGAATAATTCAAATATGACAAATATAATCCAAGACAAATATGAGAAATCAGCACCGGGCTCTCCGTCTTTGTGGTTTGTTCTACCTCTCATAAGCACTATCAGTCTAAGCACCAGTCAGCTCATCCGAGAAAGCAGTGATCAGTACCGCCATGTCAGCAACTAGGTCCGCAGGTACCTGTAAAAAAGACAGAATCATAGTCAATTTCAAGAGAACTTTATGAATCCTTTTCATGAAAAGTTCTAGAGGAATATACCTGAGTGATGTGAGCAAGGCTCCGATATGGTACACCCTCCACACTAATTGTTCGGGTCACCCAATCATCGGGTGCATGATAACGAACAGCATAAGGCAGCCTCAGGTCGGCCAAAGCAGGGTCCAATTGACCGGTAGTCGCAAGGATAGATGGGGGAGGCCTCAAATGTGATGAACTGTTGCTTGGTCCAGTATGTAGTGGTCCAACCCTGAAAGCGGAAGCCTCAGCCCTAGAGGAAGAAGGTCTGTCACCTTGCCAGCTGGAAGAGGGATGGTCTCCTGGAGTGCTAGAACTGGGAACCGAAGAATGGGAGGACAAATAAGGTGGTTCAGGGTCAATCCGTGTCCCAATACGTGGCATCAGTCGCTGAAGACAGTAGAAATCATAATCATCATCTGGGGCATAGGCCGACTCGAAGGGATCACCCTCATACTGGGACGCAGTAACAGGCAGAAGCGTCAGTGATAGCATATCATCAGGGGGATCCAGGGGAGCTGCACGGAAACAGGCGATCTGGAAAGTCACTCTCTCAGCGAGATAATACCATCGATACTCTGGATGGGGAATTATGAACCGACGGTGAGTCAGGAACTGTGATCACTGAAAGCTGTGATCTTGAGCAATCCACTCTATCAGCCGGCTAGACATCGCTGTAAATACAACCTATAAAAATTTATTATGTTAGTGAATCATTTTCTCTAATACAATAAATAAGGATGAGTATTTACCGAGTTCATGGAGCAGCTGTCGAAGAACTATCTCAGCTCTCTGATAGGAAGCTTCCTCTTTGGTGCTTCTACCCTCTCTTTATACCACCTCCAGGCAATGGGAGAAAGAGGATCTGCAGGGGCAGGTAGCTCACGAAGAAAAGGGGCGACACCAGGAAAGTACTCGTAAGCCCAAGTCTGGAAAAAATGAAGAAGATATCAGAGTCGGTGTATGCAAAGTAAAGGAAATGTTCTTTACATTACCTCCCAAAAGTAGTACAGGCCGCATGGAGCAATACGGGTATAGCAGAGATCTGACATGTCGTCGTACAACCTACACAGCATCATGCTAGCCCAATCGTATGTCGGAAGTCGTGTCAGGTCGAGTAGACTCTTCAGCACATTGAGACTCACTGCGTCCTTCCTGTTTGCTAAGAAGGAGCTAGCAAACAGGAGAATCAGGGTAAACCTGGCCACCTGGTCAGTAGTAAGATCTCCTACCTCGTAGCAAGTATAAATAACTGGCGCCTGCTCTACAAGCCATTTCCGCTGAATGCAGCGAGGGGCCTGATGTCGAGGATAGTCAACCCCGATCAAAGTGACCATGTTGGCTGAAGAAATGTCATGACGCCAATCATCATAGAACTCCACCATCTCAATGCCGAAGGGAATCCCGTAAATGATGGAAAAGTCGGTAGGCATCATCGTCATCTCCCCCCCAAGCAAAATGGAAGGTATCAGTAGTGGGCCACCATCGCTCGGCCAGCGCGCAGATCAACTCCCTGTAGATATCTCTACCCACATCTATATTCCTCAAACGATGGAGGAAAGCAGGTCTGATAAGATCCCCCACCGGATGCCCGGTATCAAAGATGTAAGCCGGAATAGTGCTCATAGGACTCTCGGCGATGGATATCCTAATCGCAGTGTCCTAAAAAGCAGAGAGAGGGATTTTCTAATTCAGTATTGGGGATAATTTGGGGGGCAACTTCAGAAAAATTTAAATTCTTTCCCCAGCCGGTGTGACCTCCTAGAGGATTATTTCTAAGTTCTTTACTAGAAATAATTACTGATGGCAGAACATAGTGAAGCCTGGTATTACTCATGATTCATTACTAAAGCTAATTCAAGTACATGTAAAGGAAGGATTCCTAAAATTTATTTCTAAGTTCCTTACTGGAAATAAATAAAATTCCTAAGCATGCATACTAGATGAGTAAAGGGGAAGGTACTTACCTCATAGCAGCCGGTCCGGGAGCTGTGCTTCTCCTCCTCAAGTAAAAGATTGCAGGGAGGGAGTGGGATTTCGAAGTCTTCTAGGCCAGTGAAATCCATCGTCGAAAGAAAGTTTGAAGGAAAGGAAAGGAGAAGAAAGAATGAAAGCAAATGAAAATGGAATGGAAATGAGCCTATTTATAAGGAAAAGGTGAAAACGCGGGTCTTTTGCACCTCGTTCAAAATCCTCATTTCTGACGACCACTGAGCTCCATAAATCATTTTTATGGACCCCAGTGGGGGGCAATTGTGAATACTCGAATTTTGAGGCTCGAAAAGCCGATTTTCTCAGACTGCTGACGACCGAGCCGGACCAGAGGTCCACGGTAAAGTTCACCAAAAGTATGTCTTCAGGGTACTTGAAATGTCCGGAATGACGCAAGGATCACAAATATGGTCCTGGAATAATTTTTGGAGGTCCGTAGCTCCCGGAAAATCAGTTTGAACGAAAATCATGCGTGCTATTTTGGGGGGCTCAACCGTCGACCGCGGCGGTCCGGCCCCCGCCCGCGGAGGTCTGGCCGCCGCTATTTTTGCTTTTTGCTTTTTCCTGCCCTGGTCACTTCCACGGCGGTCCGACCGCCGTCCAGGTCCGATTTTGTCTATAAAAAGCCTCCGAATTTTCAGAAAAGGGGTTTGGTCTTTTCGGGTGGGCTTCGGGCGGACGAACTCTCTATTTTCACACGCTTAAGAACTTCTCTTGGACTTTTCTTTGCATAAATCTAATCTTGTGCTGCAGGAATCGATTGAAATTAAAATTAAAAAAAAAAGTAAACAAGAATCATAATCCAAGGCCCGAGAAAATAAGATTTGGAACTACGAAGTGGGAGAACCCTAAACAAGGTAATATCCTAATTTATCCTTGGTCAATTTAAGCATATCATGAGCACTACACCTCCTTCTTAATTTCTTTTTGGGTCAAAGACCTAATCTCTTTTGGCATGAAATCTATCCAAATTAAAATCAATCTTTGGCATGAAGCCGATCTCAACTAAAATCAACCTTTTGGTATGAAGCCTAAATTACATTTTTTTTTGGTACCAAGTACCCAAATTTCATCAAACTTAGCACTAAGTGCTCAAAATCTCACAATTTTGGCAAAAAGCCCGACAATGCACGAAGCATACACACACACATGCATAAATGCATAATTGCCTTTAAATAGGCTTTTCCGAACTACATGGGCTTTAATCTCTCATAAAAAATGAGAGTATGTAGGCATATTTGGGATTCACCCCAAATAGCAAGTCCACAATTTACTAACAATCTGTTTGTCTTCTTTTCTTTGTCCCTTTTAGATTTGTTTCTTTTTGGCAAATTAATCACATACATGACATAGTCCTCGAATCCTCCTTGGGTTCGTAGATTAGAAACCTTTACATTGGATGCATTATTGGAGTCAAACAAGGGTTTTCTTAGTTTTTCCCTTTGAACAGAAAAAACTGAGTGGTGACTCCTAACAACAAGTGAACGTTCATCCGAATCCTTTTCGGGTGGAAACCGAGGTTCACAAGCATCCACTATCCAAAAGCCAAATGCTTTCATTAATAGTATATTTTAGGCATACCTACAAGATAATAATATTTATCTTCTTTTAGGTACCCAAATGAATTTGGGTCCTTGGAGGTTAGTTGTAGAATGGTCCTCTAGTTTCAGATGAGCCTTCCTAATATAGCAAAATGTACTTTTATGACTAATCTTCATGCAATAATGGCATTGATATAATATTTTATATTTTTATATCCTTCTATTGAAATTCAATATGCCATGTGAGCAATTACAAGAGTTTGTTGAGTGAAATTTCTTTTGTGAATTGTCGTGCCTATGTTCATGTCCTGTGTACATGTATGCATATTTTGTTTTTGGAATCTTGGTTCTAGAACTATGTGTTCCAAATGTAATTCTTTTATGAGTTTTAGACTTTGTGTGTGCATTTGGTTTAGTGTGAGCATTTGTATTCTTCATAATTTCAACACTAGAAGTTTGAGTTGTAGAAGCTTTAACAAATATTGGTGCCTTAGATGTAGAGTTAGAAGAGCCATCACCCCAAACCATGTTTTAGAGAACTTAACCTTTGACTACTAATCATGGTATTTAAGGCTACTTTTTCTTTATGAAATTTTGATATAGAGTTCTTTAGTTCACTTATTTCTCCTTTCAAAATATCATTTTCTCTATAAATTTTCTACAGGCTATGTGAATTTTTAGACATTTCATCAATGGATTTCAACAATTGTTCATCTGAGGTCTTTAATCCTAGGGAAAATATTTTTAAAGATACAAAATTCTTTTCTAGCTTAGAGTATTTTTCTTTATAGAATTTCATTTTAGCAAAATACTTTTGGACTCTTAGGTTCATATGCTTTACTAAATCACTATTATCTAAGGCATCATCACCATATTCACTTAAGTTCAAGGATAGAGTACCTACCTCATTGGTGTGATCATTATCTTCAATAGCAATGAGATACAAGTTTGCATTTCTTTGCTCTTCCTCTTCTTCTTCTTCTTCACTTGAGGAGTCATCATCCTATGTGGCTTTGAGAGATTTTTTCTTTTCCTTATCCCACTTCTTCTTATTTTTCAACTTGAACTAATCTGACTTGATGTGACCTATTTTTCCACACTCAAAGTATTTTACTTCATTCTTTTTCACCTTGACTTTGAAAGAGGGTTTAAAATATGTACCTTTGTTAGCTTGAAACCTTCTCTTTCTTTTCCATTCACTTACTATTCTAGATAGCATAGCCATTTCTTCATCATCATCATCAGTATCTTCATCACTTGAGCTCTCAACTTCTTTGATGACTTTGAGAGCTATTACTTTCCTCTTTTCTTTCTTACCTTGATCATTTTCCTTCTCAGTGTACAATTCAAAAGTGACTATAAGCTCATGGTTCTCAAGGAGCTAAGGTCATGAGCCTCTTCAATTGAAGAAACTTTAGACTCAAAATTCTTCTTAGCTCTGAGTACCCTCAATATCTTGCTATTGACATCACCTTGCTCATAGACTTTACCATATTTCTTTAGGTCATTGACAATGGCAAGCAATCAATTCGTCATATCAGTGACCTTCTCGTTGGGCTTCAGTTTAAAGAGTTCATACTCATTCACAAGCATTTGAGTCTTGGTAAACCTCACTTGAATAGTACCCTCATAATAGTTTTCAAGAGTTTTCCAAATGCTTTATACATAAGTAAGATATTGGACTCTTCCTCCTTCTTCTCTTGATATTGAATTCATCAAGATAGAGGCTGCCCTATTGTTCTTGTAATGAGCTATCACTTTATCATTTATCCATTATGCTCAACGAAGAGGAACTTAGATACCTTCAACTTCATGAGTAAGAGGTTTCTACTCATTTTACACAAATTTTCAAAGCTCAATTCCTTCACTATCAAGGAACAAGTATATCTTATGTTTCCAATAGGAATAATTGTTTCATCAAAGTAAGGTCTAAGATATAAATTTAGATTTCCATGTGAAAGAGCCATGGAGTTGGAAGTAGAGGTTGATGTAGAGGTGTTTATGGGAGTGACTTCCATTGTGGATCAAATTTCACAATCAAGCTTCTTGAAATTTAGAGGCTCTAATACCAATTGTTATCTCAAGATGACAACTAAGAGCCGGGGGTGGGGGTGAATTGGTTCTTGAAGAAGTGATGTCAAATAAAAACTTAAAACAGCAAGAATAACAAAAAGGATTAGAGTAGAGAAGAATAAACACAAGGAATTTATAGTGGTTCAGATTACCTCAATCCTACATCCACTTCCTCAAGAACTTATTAAGGTTCCACTAATCTTGAGTTTTTACAAACTCAACTCTAACTTGGTGTTTTCACAAGCTCACACCAAACTTTTACAAGGTTTGAGTATTGTCCTTATAACCCAACAAGAGTTTTTTTGAGGCTCAGTTTAAAACCTAAGTGTTTCAAAGCAACAAAATTAATTATAAATTTATAAAAATAAAATAAAATTTATACAGGTTAATGTAGTATTTACCTTAAGAGAATATAGATGATTTTTTTTGTAGTGATTAGAGAAAGATCTGAGTTAGAGAATGCATAATATTTTGTGGAGAAAGTATTATAATAGTTGGAATGAAATGAATAGAAGATGAAAAAAATAAGAGTTTATATTGAGAGATTGTTTAGAGAAGATTTGTATAGAGACATTTTGAAGGGAAGATGAAAATTTAGTAAAATGACTGATGATAAAAATGAAAGTGAATGGAGATATATATATATATATTAAGTGGTATTAGTTGAATATTTATTTGGGTAGTAAATAATTAATTTAAAATAATTTAAAAAAAAGATAATTTAGCCTCATCAGCTAGAGCACCAAACCATAACTATAAGTTGTGATTTACACTATTGCAGTTTGGTGAAAACCGTATCTTATAGTTGCAGTTTAATTTTTTTTTTAAATTTGCCCAAAACTTTGAGTTTCGATTTCATCTAAAATCAAAATTCAAAGTTTCAGACTGCTTTACAAAACTATTTTAAAAAATTAAAGGATTAAACCAAAAGTATGACTTTCGGTTTGATTCATAAGCTACCATATTCAAGCAATATCTGGGAAAAGTCCTTTTTGTAATTTTTTGGGACTTCTCATATAGTTTAGTAATTATCCCCAAAATTTGCATAAGAACTTCTAATTTTCATACATGATAGCACAAAATCATACATTAGGTGAGATTGGTTTCTTTTTTATAATGTGGTTCTTTTCTTTCCTTTCATGTTTTATGGGTGGATAAATACAACATTTGGATTTTCAAACTAGGTCTTTATTCTTTCTTTCTTTTACAAGGGATGAATTAAATGCTCTGATAGCTATCTAGAAGTATCTGCTTGCTTTGTTTTTCTTTGCTTTATCTTGGAATTTGTTAATATATTAAGAGGTTACAATGTGCTTATAGGTTGCTTTGATGAGGGAATTTGGAGATATTTTAAACTAATAATGTAGATTTTATACATATATGCATAGTGTGCCTGTTGATAGATTGGCTAGTTTTCATTGCATATAACTCCCAAATAGAACTAGGGCCAATATTAATTAAATGAGTGGAATGTGGGTTTTTGCTTCTTATCTGTTATAATTTTTAATAAATGGATTCCAAAATGTTCTTGCGCCCTTGGCTTTCAAGATTAAATATGTCATCTATGGAAGGCTAGTTCTATGTTGAGAATGTATGTTATATGTATTGACTGAGGGAGTCATTATTTTATCAAAAAGGAATTTGGTAATCAATTGAAGCTCCATAAAAGAGTGGTGAATTGATGGGAGTGTGGGCAAAATGTTAATTATGTAGAGCATAAAGTTGGATATATTGTGAGTGTGTGTAAGGATGAGAAGATAATTTAATACTAGTCCCTATGAATTGGATGGTTATGAATAAGTGAAATGGTATTCAATAATTTGTTTCCTAAAAACTTGTTACACTCAGTTTAACACTACTAAAAGAGATTCTCGCAAGTATACGGGATTGTTATAGTAATGGATGAACATCCCAAGGTCATCTTCTAAGGAAGCTATTTATTTATAATAATTTAATTAAAAAAGAATAAATGAATAAATTTGTAATGTCAAAATGGTAGAAGAATTTTAGAATTAAAAATAAATAAATAATGGATTGCATAAAATTAGTGTGATCTTTCAAAGAGGACCTGGGATTTACAATTCAATTTAATCAATGTCTAATTCTCAAATTTTCCATTAACATAACCTTTCACTTAATTTATTCCTTAATTTTAATTAGCAATTATCAATTTATTAGTTCTCACATTTATGAATTAATAAATACCAATTATATTGAATTGCAAATTAAGTGAACCCTAGAACTTATATTTCTAATTCCTTCTTAGGGCAGTTGAATATATAATTCAAATATTTAGTTTCACCTCTCGGTCCTTCACTCAATATCTAGAGACTAATAGGTGACCAATCTATTAACCTAACATATATTCCAATGTAATCAACTTAAGACAAGGCATATTAATGTAGATTATTGAATAAAAACATTAAATTAAAGCTACTGCAAACCCTAGGCTCAAATAATTCAGTTCCTCATCATAACACAATAGAAACTCAACTTAATAGAATTCAAATCACAAATCATCGTTGATAAATTAACGTATTTAAACAATACAGTTCTAGATAATGAATCAATTGAAAGAATAAAAAAACCCTTGTGCAGATGACTAGAGCTAGAACTCTCATTCTTCCTCTAACTCCCTTGAATATATTGAAGAATTCAAAAATATCCTTAAAATTTTCACAGTAATTATCAAACTGAAAGAAAAATAAAGAATGAACGAACCTCTTCTTTTAAAAACAAAAACCTTAAAAACTATCTCTTTTTTTATTCCTATATATGTTTCCTCGTCTTTCTGTCTTTCCTTTCCTTTTTAACCTTCCCAATCAGCCCTATTTTGCTCCACTCAATCCGGTTTCGTATCTGACCCAAAAACTTTAAAAATCAAAAACATTCTTTTTACTTATCAGGTACAGCATAGCCAAGCCAAGTCTGTCTTGACCATGTCCCTCATCTTCCTTCTTGGACAACCAAGACTTATGGATGTGGCCTTCTCTACCTTGATCTCACTCTTATTCTACTGCAATGAAACACGACCAGGCTTGGTTTGTCTTGGCCGTGTTTCTTAAACTTTACTTTGGAAAAGGCCAAGCTTTCAAATTGTGTCTGATATAGCTTGTGATCATGCCTGCCTTTTCTCTCAGGGTGGAACACGACCGAGATAGGTCTTGTCCTTGCCATGTCTACTGTGACACGGCTAGGACGTGTAGGTATGTCTGGTTCTATCTAAATTTCAAGTTCTTCTTGTGGGGGACATGGCCAAGCTCCAAGTTGTCCTGACCATGTCATGTGACACGGACAAGACAAAAGAATGTGTTCAATTATGCTTCTTGTCATGAAGTTGCAACCAAGAGACGGCCAGGCTTTATATGACTTAGCCATGTTCAACACTCTTCTTTCTCAATTAGCTTTAACCAATGAATATAGCCATTTAGCTCTTTTTATAAGTTTTCATGCCTCAACCTGAAACACAACAAATCCTAAAAAACAAACTTGAATAAGCTATTTAGAAAATAACTAAAAAGCAAACAAAATTACATTAAAAACATATAAAATTGATCATAACAATTACCCCATATATAATTCTTTGCTTGTCCTCAAGCAAAGTTAAAATTAACAAAACAAACATAAGAAATATTTTTTTCAAACTACAAAATTATAAGATAAAGAATTCCCTTTTCATAATGTCCACACTCATTGTCAAACCAAATAAAACTAATACTCAAGGAATTCAATAGCCTTTCAATGCGCACCGATATATCACCCCCCTCATAAAAATCTCTTAAGTGTTTGATCCGGGCAGTGTTTGCACTTTTAAAATTCAGTGAAAGAATATTTCCATAGGCTTACTTATTAATTAAATCTTCACTACTTAATTACAATCAAGCATCAATCATAAGGTCTTTCATTTGGTTGTAATGGGGCTAAGGTAAAGATTTAACATTTGAAAATATGAGCTATTCATTAAGTTCAAGAGTACCTCTAAGATAACCCACCAAACACAAGTATTTTCCAAAAATCTCAAAAGCAAATTCTACTCACTTCCACACTAATGCTAAGTACCCTTTATCAAATAATTTGAATCCTCTTGTTTAATTTAAGAGCATTATTGCAAAAATCGCAACCAAACTTACTCTGACCATAACTAAATGAACAATATTTTCTTTTTTTTTTTTCTTTTTTTTTCAAATTTCTTTTCTTTTTTAGTATTAACAATAAGGAGAATAAAATCAAATAAAGAGCCATAGAATTTACAATAGTATTCTTACTTGAAAACTCTTAACCTTGATCAACAAATTTAACCCCACATTTTAATTGACACAACAACCCAATTATTAAATCCCCCAAGTGTTCTTATTCCTAATGAAAGGACAAGAAATGGAAGGAATCAGTTCATGACTAATATTACTTTATAAAAGAAAGAAATGAAAAAATGAAATAGGCTCAAAATTGGCTTACTAAACATATAAAAAAGGTTGGCCTTTTAAGTTAAATGGGTATACCTAAATGTTTTAATTATGTTGATGCTCAATTTAAATTTTGACGTGGTCTCAAAATGCATACCTAAGCAAGTTCTAACAATATATCAATCAAGAATATGCACTTAAAAGAATAACAAGTAAAAATTCAACGTAAATGGCTCAAATACTCACAAGTTAAAGGTATTACCAAGAATGACCATCAAAGTTGAAAATAAGTTTCAATTCTATTCGATTCTTAAATTTATGCTTCAAAAATTTCAATGGTCATTTATCAACAATCTTATATCTATTGAGCCTTTTTTAAATTAATTATTCAAAGAAAAACATCACATTATTAAAACTTAAACAAAGATAAGTTTAAAAGTAAAAACTTTTCACCCACACTTAAAGATTCACTTTGTCCTCAATGTGAAAATGAGATAATAAATTGAAAGAGCATGAGTTTAGATAAAACCTGATTTCTAATGTTCCAAAGTGCAGTACAAAATGCTACTTCCATCCTTGACACAAAACATATTAATGTTTCCAAATAGAAATAAAAATAAAAATAAACAAATGACATATAAATGGAAAGTAAGAAATACTAATAACATAAAACAAAACATCTAAAATAATAAATAAAAAAACTCATCACGACATGCTGAAGGTACTGCAGCGGAGGCTGTCAAGAGTTTAAATGGGTGACATGACCAAGTTGGAAAATGTCCTAGCCGTGTCACTATTTAAAAGGTCATGAATCAATTTTGAAAAAGCGATAAGGACACAGCCAAGCTTGACTAGTCTTGGTCGTGTCAGTATGTTTTTTGGGGACACAACTAAGACTGTTGGACATGTCTGGTTCTATGTAAAAATGGGCTTTCAAGGTCATCACATGGACACGGCCAAGATGCTTGACCGTGTTTGGTTCTATCCAAAAGAGTGAGTTTGATGTTCACTACTGTGTTTGGACACATTTTTCTTGAAGAAATGACATGGGCATGGACATAGCCAAGCTTGGTGAGTGTGTCCAGTCCAAAAATAGAATTTATGAAATTAACGAACATAGCCAAGATTTGTGGCCATGTCCTCTCCTGTCCAAACAAAGATTTTTTTTATGAAAATGAAAACCCAGCCATGTCATCTCTGTCTTAGCCTTGTGTTCAGCCCATGTTTAGCATTGCCCAAAATTGATTAAATTCTTCTCTTGTTTTGCTTTTTCTTGAAACTCAACCATAACACAATAACCCATCATAACACCTATTCCAAATACTTATTCATAATCTAACAAACTAACGTTAAAACCTAAGAAATTTAGAATTACTAAAATAAAAGGAATAAAGGCATTCAATCCAATGGGTTGCCTCCCATCAAGTGCTTCTTTAATGTAATAATAGTTAGACATGGTTGGCTCATGCATCAGTAATGGTAGCACTCTCAACTATTTTTGCAACATGTATTTCTGCCAAATAGGGCATCACCCTTTGACCATTTACCTTAAAAGTCTCATTTTATTTTTTCAAGTTTAACAACTCTACAACCCCATATGGGAATACTTGAATAACTTGAAAGGGTCCACTCCAATGAGATTTCAACTTCCCAGGAAATAATATCATCCTTGAATTAAACAAAAGAATTCTCATCCCTGGTTCAAAAGTTCTTCTCAGGATCTTCTTGTCATGCATCACTTTTATTTTTTTCCTTATAGATCCTTGAACGCTCACAAGCTTCATTTCTAAGCTCATCTAGCTCAAAAATATGGAGCATTCTATGTTCTTTTGCCCCTCCCAAGTCCATTTTTGTAGCCTTAATTACACAATAAGCCTTGTACTCCAACTCCGCTGATAAGTGGCATGCCTTGCCCAAGACTAATTGATATGGGCTCATTCCCAAGGGTGTTTTAAAAGCTGTCCGGTAAGCCTAAAGAGCTTCTAAAAGACAAACCTCCCAATCTTTTCTTGTTGTGCTCACTGTCTTTTCCAAGATTCTCTTGATTTGCTTATTAGAGATCTCAGCTTGGCCAGACATTTGAGGATGATAACGAGTTGCCACATTGTGCCTAATACCCATTTTAGTCATTAGTTTTTCAAACTACTTATTGAAAAAATGGCTTCCTCCACCACTCACTATAGCTTTGGGAATCCCATACATACTCAAAATATATTCCTTTAAGAATTTCAAAATAATCTTAGCTTCATTAGTCCTAGTGGGTATAGGCTCCACATACTTAGAAACATAATCTATAGCAAGAAGAATATATTTAAAACTAAATGATTTAGAAAAGGAAAACATTAAATCTATTCCCCAAATATCAAAAATTTCTTCCACAATAAAAATTAAAAGAGGTATTTCATTATTATAAGTGCTTAGAAGCATTTAACATTTTAAAAGAAAAATTAACTTCTGTCCCTGTGATTATTGCTCCTAATTGGGATTTGCCTTTTGAGATTATGTGTGATACTTCAAATTTTGCTATTGGGGAAATTTTGGGCCAAAGGGTAGATAAGCAATTATGTGTGATTTATTATGCAAGTTTATCTTTAAATGATGCATAAGTAAATTACACGACCACTGAAAGGGGGAGATGTTAGCTATGGTGTTTGCACTAGATAAATTCAGATCTTATTTGATAGGTTCTAAGGTAATTGTATTTTCATATCATATGGCCTTGAAATATTTATTGAATAAACCAGAAGTTAAATCTAGACTGATTAGGTGGGTTCTTATATTGCAAGAGTTTGATGCGGAAATTCGGGATAGGAAAGATAGTGAAAATTTAATGGGTGACCATCTTTTTAGGTTGTATTTTAATGATGATAATGCATAGATTGCTCTTGAAAATGCTTTTGAAAGATTACCTAATAAGCATTTGTTTGCCTTAAATCAAGTTCTATGGTATGCGGTTATTGCTAATTATCTTTCTTATGGTGTCTTGGGAAAAGAGTTGAATTTTCTATTAGCTGTTAGTAAGCTGATCAACCAGGCTGTTGGAGATGCTTTAAGTGGCTTGCTCTTGGTGGAAGCCATTTTGCGACACATGGGATGGTCAATACATAAGTGGGCGAAGCTTTATCAGGATCTGCCAAGCAGGCATCTTAAGGTATGATTTTCTAATGTTGACTATTATTTAAATAATAAGGCTTTCGAAATTGTTGTTGCTCGTGATATGTCATCCATCCTTGATGCTGCATTCTGCACTTTTTAAAATGCTAATAGAGAAGTCTTGCCAAATAATGTGCTAGCAGATTTGTTAGCTTCATTTTTTAATCATTTTGGCCCATTTATTATTTTTTCTGAAACTGATGCTTTTCTTAATGCCCTTGTTGTCAGGTCAAAGTTGTAGGCAGAACTGCTGTTGCCACGGCAAATGCAGAGACAGTGGTTGTGAGACCACCTGGCATTCAAGATGCCATCAATGCAGAAATAGGTAATACATTCTGACAACTAATACATGGAATTGGCATATTGTATCAGGACTTTCATATGCTTTTTTTTCCTTTCGTCTTTTGAGTTCAACTGATGTTCTCAGCCATCCAATTTTATGATCAGCATTAAGTAGTACAATGCTACATATATATATATATATATATACGTATATGTATAAGCATGCAGTTTAGAAAAAAAGGGGTACACGAATGTCTCCCGCAATACGCGGAATCCAGGAAAGGTTAGGTTAAACAACAATAAAAAAAAAAAAAAAAAAGAACCCTAATACAGTTCTAAGTCTACATTATTAGTTACTAGTTACATATTGTATCATTCCCCACACGACATGGCTATGGGTGTGTGCATGCTATACGCTAGAATGAAATTAAACAACAGTTGCTGATTTTATAACTAACTATGATTTTTGACATTTTCATTCAGCAAAATACTCCAAAGGCCGTTCTTTTATACGACCATCTGGTACAGAAGACGTTATACGTGTATATGCAGAGGCATCAACGCAAGAAGCAGTTGACAGCCTTGCCAACTCTGTTGCAGAACTTGTGGATCAGTTCCTTGGATTTGGCAGCGCCACATAGGATTTTTTTACTCGAACAAAATGATTTAAAAAAAAATAAGGAAGTCAATTTATTTTGTTTTCTTAATTATCCCTATTTATTTAATAATAACTTGTTAAAAAACTTTAATAGATTATGATATGTATGTGTAATTTCGCTATAAATTAAATTTTAATTAAATTAAGTTTTTATAAAATGTTATGTTGTCTGATTATTTTAAAATCGTTTCTCTTTTATACCATAAAAGAATTAAAAACTATTAACCATCACATTTTGGATATAAAAATTAATATACAAATGAATTTATATGATTTATATATTGTATATAATTTGATAAATATAATAAATTTTAGATTAAAAAGTATGTACGAACTCTTTTATCTTTTTATAGGTTAAATATGTTATATATAATTTATTAAATGTAATGAAATATATATTATATGTAAAAAAATAATTTAAAAAATTTAAGGAAAAAATGATTATTTTTAAGTATTTTGTTAAATATGTGAAATATGTTACAATTAAAAAATAATTTTTTTTTGTTATGACAGTTGAAGAATAAAACAAATAAACAATCAAAAAGAAAATATTTAACACAATACAAAAATCAAACTTGATAGGCAAATAAGAAAATCAATCTAAACTTGATAGTGGTAAAAAATAAAGAGAAACAGTTATGAATTGAACGTGCAATAGAGATACTAAAATTGAGCGAAATTACGTATTTTAGATAAAAGAAATTTTTTTTTTGAAAATCCAAAAATGGTTATATATTGTTAATGTCCATTTGGATTACATCAGAAATAATATGAGGTAGAATAACACTCCACTCAAAATAGCCAGACATAGAAACAGCTGCTCGAGCAAGAGTATGAGCATGCTGATTCACTGACTTCTTAACAAAACCTATATTAAGAAACTAAAACTCATGTAAAAGAGTTTTACATTGATAAATAATAGAGCCAAAATATGAATTATCCTGCTTATCACTCTTCATGGCTTGAACTGTGACCATCGAATTCGATTCAATAAACACCTGCTGTCCCCATTGCTTGTCCTTCAACCAACTCAAAGCTTCTTTCATGCACACGGCTTCCGCTATTAATGAATTCATAACCATACGTATTAACATCAGCTTACCACCAATACAACTTCTAAAATTATCACGAACTATCCACGCAACACCTGCACGCTGCGCAGTCTCATCAAAAGCAGCATTAATATTACATTTCAACATCTCCATACTTGGTGGCCTCCACTTCGCCGGAAAGCTACTAGCAATTAGAATTTTATTTCTTCCCGCAACAATAGAGGCCTGCCAATCTGTACACATTTGCCTTGCTTGAAAAAGTATAGACTCCACTGTTGGCCATTGATTCTCCCAAACCACCTTATTTCGAGCAAACCAAAGCTGCCACATCACACAAAAATATTCGGCTATCTTCTGCTTTGTAAACTGCTGCTGCAAAATTTGAAAAATTTCAGCAGCCGAACTCACAACAGGCCATACGAAACCATCTAATCTTGTCCAAACAGCCCCTGCCAATAAACATTGCGTGAACACATGCACTACCGATTCAACCTCAACTCCACAAACCGGACCTTTATCATCAAGCACAACATTTTTCACCATCAAATTCTGCAAAACCGGTAATATATTTGATGCCAACTGCCATATAAAATTAGCAACTTTTAGCGGCACCTCCATTTTCCAAATCCAGCCGCAATCGAACACAAATTGTTGTTGTTGTTGTCGTTGCAAAATCTACCGATTATAACCACTACGAGTTGTGTACACACCTTTATTTTTTTTTAGTTTATTTTCTTTAGATAAAAGAAATTGAATGCAGTAAGAATGAAAAAATAAAAAAGTTAAAAATAAAAAAATAAAAGTAATAAAATTGAAAAAAAAAATTATAAAGAGATAGATGATAAAATTTTCTCTATTTTTTATTCAATTAAACCCAGTTCATATTAAAATCATTAAAAATGAAAATTATGAAAATGATTATTTTTATTATTTTTAAAAATATAAAGCTATTTTTAAAATACTTTTAATAGATATTGGTTTTAATAAAAAAAAAAAAAGCAAACTATTCTTGTTTTGCTCTACTTATAACATTCAGTTTGACTGGACATAATTGAAAAGGTTAAAAACCAACTTAAATTTTTTGATCCTTGTGCATTTGGTAGCAAAATGTGACTAACTGTTTCAAATTCCAAATATACTCTACTGTACAACCAATTTTTTAATTGATAGGTAGAAGATTTATATTTATTTAATTTTCTTTTAAAAAATGTATATTTTACATATAAATGCGTGACCTAATGATAAATGCATACATTCTTCTAACGATGGAAAAAAAAAAAAAATAGAACGGAAGGCATGTTGAAATACATAGGTTACCATATCAATACTAAATTATTGTCTGCTCTAAAATAAGCAAATTAAATCTATCGTTGAATCTGTAATTTGCAGCTAAATTTTTTATGAGCGGACTTCTCAATCTAAAATTCATATCATTTTAATTTATAAAATATTTAGTTTAATTACTAAAATAATAACATCTATTTATTGCTCATCTTTATCTAATATATAAAAGCTGAGGATTTAAGACTCATTTTTGTACTGCCACATCATCTATTTTGCTAAATATAAGTTGTTTCGAGTTTTCCGGTGATGCGGCTATTTCACAATTTCTCTGCTTTTTCAAAATCTCAATTAGTCTCTCTATTTTCTTCATAACTGTTCTTTATATTTTAGGAGTATAAACCCTTCAAATTAGAATTGATTGTTCATCACCGATACGTTTCTCTCTCACTCTGTCTGGCTTTACTGCCCCACAAAGCCAACGAAACCGATTTGGGTAGTGGTACGGCGAACATGTTGGGAAAATTACACAGATTTTCTTATAAATTATATTCGAGAGAATGAGAAATAACAACAAAAATAATACACACACAAAATTGATAACGGAGTTCGGCCAATTATGCCTACGTCTCCGAACCTGCTGCAGATCTTTTTACTAAAAGGAGAAAAATTACATAAAGTGTTTACAACACTCACAACCCACACTCAATTATACCTAAGAATTTTTCTTCACAAAAAAAAAATTCTTTTACAAGCTTTTCTCTCAAACTCTCTAATTTTTGGGATGATCTTCCAAATGAGATATAAGGGGTTTATATAGGCTTCAAAAATTAGATTGGTGAAATTTAATAATGGTTAGGCACCTCCATTTTTGACAAAAAATTAGGCACCTCCATTTTTTACTTTGCAATTTACTCAACAATCTCCCACTTGAAGACTGATTTTAATCTGTCTTCACACCACGATTTATGCAGCAGGTGTTTCTAGTCTTGTTATTTTTGCAAGCCAACTGAAGTTGAACACAACTTCAGTTTCTCAATAGCCACCGTCTTTGTCAACATATCTGCTGGATTCTTGCTTCCTTAGATATTCTTCAGTATTAACACATCATCCTCCAACAGAGTTCTGATGAAGTGATAACAAAGTCCAATATGCTTGGTTCAAGAATGGAATACAGAATTTTTCGCTAAGTGTATCGCACTCTGACTATCACTGTATAAGACATTCTTCTCTTGTTTGAAACCCAGCTCAGTTAACAAACCTTGAAGCCATATCATCTTTATACTGGCTTCAGTCACTGCTACATATTCAGCTTCTGTAGTGGATAGAGTGACAATCTTTTGTAACTTTGACATCCAACTAACAATTGTATTTCCAATAGTGAATATATAACCGGTGGTACTTTTCCGGTGATCGACTTCACCTCCAAAGTCTGCATCCACGTAGCCTTGTACTTTTAACTCTCCTTTACCGAAGTACAAACACTTTTTTATGGTGCCTCGTAGATATCTCAAAATCCATTTTACAGCTTCCCAATGAGCTTTCCCTGGATTTGACATAAACCTGCTTACAACTCCCACTGCATAGCCAATGTCTGGTCTTGTACAGACCATTGCGTACATCAAACTTCCAATGGCTAAAGTGTAAGGAACCTTAGCCATGTGTTCTCTCTCTTCTTCTGTCTGAGGGGATTGATCCTTAGATAGATGAAAGTGACTAGCACAGAGTGTGCTAACTGGCTTGGCGTCACTCATGTTGAATCTTTGCAAAACATGGTTGATGTACTCTGCCTGAGATAACTGCAGAAGTCCTTTCTCCTTATCTCTTGTGATTTGCATTCCAAGAATCCTTTTTGCTGGACCTAAGTCTTTCATGTCAAATTTCTTTGACAACTGTTGCTTCAACCTTTTGATATCCTTCATATCTGAACCTGCTACTAACATGTCATTTACATAAAGTAGTAAAATAATATAACTGGAGTTATATCTCTTGAAGTAGCAACAGTGGTCAGCGTTGCACCTCTGGAATCCTTCCTTATGCATGAAGCCGTCAAACTTTTTGTACCACTGTCTTGGGGCTTGTTTTAGTCCATACAAGCTCTTATTAAGTCTGCACACCATGTCTTCCTTCTCTTTTTCTTGAAAACCTTCTGGCTGGTGCATATATATCTCTTCATCTAAATCTCCATGAAGAAATGCAGTCTTCATGTCTAATTGTTCAAGATGAAGATCTTCAATAGCATCAATGCTCAACACTGATCTGATAGTATTGAGCTTCACAACAGGAGCAAAAATTTCGGTGTAGTCAATTCCTTCCTTCTGCTGGAACCCTTTGACAACTAATCAGGCTTTGTATCTCTTTGAACCATCATGCTCCTCTTTTACCCGATACACCCATTTGTTGTAAAGTGCCTTCTTCCCCATGGGTAACTCAACTAGTTCCCATGTCTGGTTAGAGATCAGAGACTTCATCTCGTCTTTCATGGCAAATTCCCACTTGTTAGCATCTCTAGTCTGACAAGCTTCATCATAGCATTCAGGCTTTCCTTGATCAGTGAGCAACAAATAATTCATGTATCTCTTGTTAGGCACATAAGGCCGAGAAGACCTTCTCAATATAGGAGCTGGAGTAGGAGGTTGCAGTGTGTCGGATTGCTGCACACTATTTTGCCCAACGAGTTCCTCTTGATGAGGATTTACTACAATCGGCTCCATCACGGGACTTTCTGGGACATCATCTATATCTGCAAACACTGGCAGTGTTGTTGGTATTAGATTTATATATGTCCTTGTACATCACTTTTTCATTGAAAATCACATCTCTGCTGCGAATCACTTTTTTGTTTTTGTCATCCCAAATGCGATAGCCAAACTCATCCTCACCATAGCCGATGAAGATGTATTTTTTAGATTTGGGATCAAGCTTATTCCTACCTTGATCACTAATATGCACATATGCTACACAACCAAAAACTTTTAGATGTGATAGTTTTATCTCTTTTCCGCTCCATACCTCTTCTGGTATTTTATGCTCCAATGGAACCGATGGGCCTCGGTTAATCAAGTAAGCTGCTGTGTTGACTGCTTCTGCCTAGAAGTATTTCGGTAGACCTGACTGTATACGAATGCTTCTGGCTCTTTCTGTCAATGTTCGGTTCATACGCTCAGTTACACCATTCTGTTGAGGAGTACCTGGCACGGTTCTCTCCATTCTAATCTCGTGCTCATAGCAGAACTTCTTGAATATGATGTCTTCATATTCACCTCCATTGTCGGTTCTGAGCCTTTTAATATTTAAACCTGTCTCGTTTTCCACCATAGCTTTCCATCTCCTGAAAGTCTCTAACACTTCAGATTTATGCTTTAGAAAGTAAACCCATACTTTCTGAGAGTGATCATCGATGAAAGTCACGAAATAGTATTTTTCACCAATGGATGAAGTTGTCGTTGGTCCCCAAACATCAGAGTGAATGAGCTCTAGTCTTTCATTCTTTGGTGTTCTGCCACTTGTCTGAAAGCTGACCCTCTTCTACTTTCCAAGTATGCAACTTTCGCACATGTCTATGTCAACTGACTATAGGCCTGGAAGTTTTCCCTTTGAGTGCATAATTTTCATCCCTTTCTCACTCATGTGGCCAAGTCTCTTGTGCCACAAATTAGAATTTTCATTTTCTGCTGCAACTGCAATTGAACAGCATGCTCCTACTATCATGTAAAGAGTACGACTCTTTTTGCCCCGAGCAATAGTCATTGCCCCCTTTGAAATCTTCCAATCATCACCATGAAAGATTGTAGTGTAGCCTTCACTAGCCAACTGCCCTACTGAGATTAAGTTCTTTCTCAGGTCGGGAATATGTCTGACATCCTTCAGCTCCCAAATAGACCCATTCAACTTAATCTTCACTATACCTTTACCAATAATATCACAAGGTTGATCATCACCAAGATATACCTTTCGAAGATTTCCAGGGACATACCTCTCGAAGAATTCCTTTTGCGAAGTGGCATGGAATGATGCTCCAGAGTTTAGTACCCAAGACTCCTCTTTGCTCTCCAAAGAGCATATCAATGCATCATCTGTTCCTGAGGTGGAAGTAATATTTGCCTCTATCTTCGGCTCCTGGTCCTTCGATGCACTCTTGCACTGATTTTTATAGTGTCCAGTCTTCCCACAGTTCCAACACTCAACAGTCTTCGAGCTTTGTGAATTATTGAGATTTCTAGATTTGGACCTTCTGCTCTTTGATCTACCACAATATTTGCCACGCCCATTTTCTCTAGTTGAATTTCTTCCTCTTGACTCTGTATGCAAAACTGAAGAGGTTGATGATTCACCTGACTCTCTCCGTCGAATCTCTTCACTGAGAACCAGATCACGAACATCATCAAATTTCAACTTATTGCTTCCCGATGAGCTACTCACAGCTGTGACAATAGCATTCCAACTTTCTGGTAGAGATGACAAAAGTATTAATGCTCGTATTTCTTCATCAAATTTGATCCCAACTGAACTCAATTGGGTTGTGACTGTATTGAGTTCATTTAGATGTTGAGCTACCGATGCGCCTTCCGTTATCCGTAAATTAAATAATCGCCTCATCAAGTGAACTTTGTTAGAGGCAGATGGCTTTTCATACATACTGGAGAGAGCCTTCATAAGTCCTGCCGTGGTCTTTTCTTTTGCTGTTTTGAAAGCAACATTACGGGATAACATCAATCGGATAACTCCGAGAGCTTGTCTATCTAGAAGTTTCCAATCTTCTTCCTTCATATCATCTGGCTTCTTATCAGAAAGAGGTTGATAAAGATTTTTCTGATACAGATAATCTTCGATCTGCATCTTCCAAAAACCAAAGTCTGTACCATCGAAATTTTCAATTTTCACCTTTCCTTCATCTGCAGCCATCACTCCCACTCAAATCTAATTTTCTCTGGATCTTTTCTGACAATTCTTGCAAACCACTCATAGAAAATTGACAGAATTCACAACCAGCAGCTCTGATATCAGTTGTTGGGAAAATTACACAGATTTTCTTATAAATTAGATTCGAGAGAATGAAAAATAACAACAAAAATAATACACACACAAAATTGATAACGGAGTTCAGCTAATTGTGCCTACATCTCCGGACCTGCTGCAGATCTTTTTACTAAAAGGAGAAAAATTACATGAAGTGTTTACAACACTCACAACCCCACACCCAATTACACCTAAGAATTTTTCTTCACAAAAAAAAATTCTTTTAAAAGCTTTTTCTCAAGCTTTTCTCTCAAACTCTCTTAAACTCACAAACTATCTAATTTTTGGGATGATCTTCCAAATGAGATATAAGGGGTTTATATAGGCTTCAAAAATTGGATTGGTGAAATTTAATAATGGTTAGGCACCTCTATTTTTGACAAAATTAGGCATCTCAATTTTTGACAAAAATTAGGCACCTCCATTTTTGACAAAAATTAGGCACCTCCATTTTTGACAAAAAATTAGGCACCTCCATTTTTGACTTTGCAATTTACTCAACAGAACAAGCATTATTTTCAAGATTCAATTAATAGTGAAGATGGTAAGATTGGTTAAGAATTGGTGGAGCAATTTGAAAACAAGGTCAGAAAGTGCAGATATCCAATAAATGGCTTGAAGGTGTATATGTTGGTGGAAGTTACGAACTTGGTAGTCGCTGTAATTTCTTTGTTTTAAATCGCATATTAGTTAGTCTTCCTTCCTTCTTTTTTTTTTCTTTTTTTCTTTTTAAATTTGTTTGCCATGTTGTGATTATAAATTAGGTATTGATTTTATTTAATGAATTGTAGGACAAAGATAGAAATTGGCACGCAGGAGCCATGGCTACTCTAATTGATGATGTTAGGGCTGCTGCTATTTTATATTTTGTTGGCCCTTTCAGAGGATCTCTTGATTGCAGATAAGGATTGGGAATCAATTGCAAGAAAAGAGAAGCTTAAGGTAAGCACTCTTTTTTGTCTTCCATCAACCTTGACCCATCCAAATACACAAAAAGAAGACAAGAACAAAGAGAAGCTAATGTTATGATAGTCCCAAGTCAGACATTGAGAGTAAATTATGAAAAATGTTGGAAGTTGTGGTTTTCAATCTGATATATCTTTTTGCTATGCCTTACAATAAATCTTGAGAAGATACTTTATTTCTTTAATTTTATAAGAAAGTTGATTTCGTGGTGTGAATCAAAGCGTAAACTCGATTTCTTATTATAGTTTTTGGCTACAAACTTGTATCCTTTTTTTTCAATATTAATTTTAGGTATATTTAGCTTCTTCTTCTTTAATTGTTGCAACACTGTTACGTTTACTCCCAAATATCAAGACCTTAAATTGAGTCTATAATGATTAAGAAATATTTAGCATGATTGTGTCGTGTGTGTTTCCTTTAATCAATTTTTCTGTAGAATCATTGTTGGTATCAATGAGTAGGTTAAAATTTTATCTTTGGGTTTGTGTTGTTTAAATTCTAAACTTAATGCTTTTTTTTTGGTATTCATTCTCTAGGGAGGATGGGGTAAGAAACTTATTCAAAACATGAAATTGTTTGAACTATAAAACATTACTGGTTAGGTTTTAAGCTTCTTTGGGTTGATGTGAGAATCAGTTAAAGGCTGCTATTCAAACTTGCTGGTGGGAAGAGTCTATCTAGAAGGGAAAGGCAACAACTAACTTGCACCATTGCATATATTTTTAGATTAGCACCCTATGTTGTATTTCTAATTGTTCCATTTATGGAGTTTCTGCTACTAGGATTTCTGAAATTATTTCCAAACATATTGCCATCAACCTTTCAGACAGGATGAAAGAGTAGGTACAGATTTTGATTGTCATTGCTTTTTCATTATAATTTACAGGTGTGTTGTAGTTTTCACCTCAGTTTTCTTTTGCTATTTCGATGGTTTGAGTCTAGACGTCTCATTTAGCATTGATGTAGTAATGAAATGATCTTATTTCAATCACTTATTTTAATCTAGACTATTCCAAGGAGGCAGATAATTAATAAGTAACAACAAACTTCTCTGTATTAGGGGTTACGAAGAAAACTGACCAAATAAACTCACTTCGCTGGCATAATTTTTATTTTGGCATTTTAAATTTTGCTTATATGCTTTAATTATAATGCCAAAAGAACTTATAGTGAAGATTAACCTATAAATAAGTATAAGCATACAAAATTCACAAAAGGTGTTGATAATTGTGTACTTTTGCAAATGATTAGCGTCAAATGTGTCTTTTAATTTGGCTTTAATTGTGGTTTTGGGATAGATTAAGCTTCCTAATTATACACAAATTCTAAAGGCTTTTGGATAAGCAAACGAATAGGGTTTTAATTAAAATGACATTTGCCTATAAATACAAAATTAAAAAAAAAAACACAAAGAGGGGGCAACAAATTAGGTTTTAAGAATTAACAAAAGTAGCCAAAAAGGAACTGAGACACAGCAAACGCACAACAAATTGTCTCAGGCAATTGTTTCCCTCAACTAATAACAAAGTTGATTCAGGCAGTGACAACGCGAGCTTGATTCAACACATTCATATTGGTGGAGCCTACAACGCAGGTATATCTACACAAACTTATTATTTTTAAATTTCTATTCATCTTATTTTGTGAATTGAGCATACTATTAATGTTTTAATATAAATTTAACTTTGAGAATTTCATTCAACAAATTTTAACTTCAGTATTCAACTTGATCTGAACCTTAATCACAAATTCTAATCTTAATTAAATAATCCAAGGTCCAAGTTTGCATTGAAACCTAATTTAGCATTTTTTTTTAATTTTAGTTCAGAGGTTCGGTCCTGACCTTGCATGACTCCAATTCTATTTTATGTATTAAACCCTAATTTAGGTTAAAAATCCTAATTGTATAATAAAACCCTAATTTGATAATTGAAACCCTAATTTTAGGTTAGAAACCCTAATTTTGCAAGTTTGTATTAAACCCTAGATTCAATTATTAGATTTATTATTACATATTTTATGATGGATGATGCATTTTGATTATTTTATTACTCATTTTATTTAATTGAACTATATTTGTTTATTTGGGTTTTAAAGTTGTAAAATTCACGTTTTCAATTTGTGGGTGCCTTGTTTATTTAATTTTTTTTATTTTCTTTTTGGGGATTAATGTAAGTGATACACTTTTTTCTGCCAATTGGTGGGTGTTCTATTTTTTTTTTACTTGTATTTTGAACATTTGACATTGTAAGGGCATGTTTTCATCTTATATAGGTGCCCATTTTATTGTTTTGTTTGAACTTATTTTGATTTTAATATAATAAATATTTATTTCAATAATTGCATGTAGTATGAATAATATTATAATGCTTAAGAATTTAATAATATTTAGATCTAAAAAGAAGGTCAGTTCCAATGAACCGGACGCTATGGGGTGTTGGGTCATTCTCACTTTTTTCATGCATACACAACTTTCCGAACATATTAGGGAGTTGGAGATTCCTTAGGACTCAGGTTATTCACCTATTTCTATCTTTCCAGCTCGTACGGGTAGCGACTTCATTTTCTTTAGGCTGAGATCCGTGTTCTCTAAGGCCGCCAAGCCTAATAGTGTCGAAGTAGCAAAAATCATTCTATATGGGAATGTGAACAAAAATTTTTGCTCACAGTGGTGACTCCACTGGGGATAAGAAAAGTTGATTCCGTTGATTTTTATATTATTTTATTATTTCTTATTATGATATTATACATTGCATCATTTAGATTGCATTGTGTACATGAGTTAGGATGCCCGTATAGCCCGTGTTATGTTATATAAGAGATATCATACTTTCACTCAAGATATGGAGATCGAGCATGGTATAACCGCTCATAGCCCCATACCATTTGGCATATACTTACTATGAAAATATAAACTTTTCAATCCAAAGACTAAAGCTCATGTAATTGACCTAGTTATTTTCCATAGGTTTTGACACAAATGTTTATTGTTTGACTATGATTGATATATCTTGGTTTGAACCATGACCTATTTGGTTTTTTTTTTTTCTAATATGACCTAATTATATTATAAACTTAAAATAGTTTTATTCTTTTAAGCCGACCAAAAATATTTTTAAAACTTTCAAGATGGTCTTTGGACATAAAACTTTTCTAAAATGGGTTAAAAATTCTTTTTTACCTCATGGCCTAAGTACAAAGCCTAAGATTTATTTTTAAACAAAATTTTTATAATGGTCTTTGAAATAAAATTATTTTTCACTTCATTCAAATTACAACTTTTCTTAAATGAGCTTACAACTATTTAGGTCAATTATGGAATATTAAAATCAATTATTGGCCTAATTTATACTAAGAATTGTTAATCATGGGCTTGTTTGTGGCATGTCAAATGATAAATCTATTTATGATAAACTCTTTAATTTGATTTTAATTCTAAATATAGCTTAAAAGCTACCCTTTATTGGCCCAATGAATTAAGACTTAATTAATGAAAATTATCATGGACTGACTTTTAAGTTTGAGAATAAAACTATTGGTTAAATCATCCGAGTGAATTTTTTAAAAATAAGATATCTCATGTTGATATTTTATTGACCATATTCTTAGAAAAAAAGATTCATCATTCATTTATGGAAGATATAAGGATGGAAGAAGCGTCCTAATTATTTTTGTTTATCTATTACTTATGCATAGATGCATACATACATACATGTATTGCATTACATGGCATTAATCCTTTTTGGCTCACAAACCTGGGGCACAACAGTTCAAGAGCTTACGGTAATTCGATCTATGTTAGTGATGTAGAATCCAGTAACGACTTAGTCAACTTCTCACCAAAAGTAATGGAACCTGAACAGATTTAGAAGATGGTGGATGATGCCCTCAATTCCAAGATGGAAGAACTGAAGGGGGCCATAGCTGAGACTATGAAAACCAACTAGCAGTATTATTAGGGAACACTGTTGAAGCATCTGCTAGTACTAAGAAGCAGAAGGACAAAGGAAAGACTAAGGCTGGTGAAGTGGCCTTTGATGATAACAAAGTGATGATTGATGATGATTATGACCGGGCTCAATATTTTTAAGATTCTCAAGATAAGAAAAAAGAAACAAAGACTGTGGAGAAATCAAGTGTGGAAAAGACTGAAACATCATATGTAAAAAAGAATGATTGCTGATTTACAGAAAAAGTTTGAGAAGAAGTTGAAGGCCAAAGAGGTGTCAGAGGTGGACAAACTGTTTGAACAAGATGAAGAAGTCCCTTACAAATTTCAAGATGCTTCCTTTGCTAAGTTCGATAGAACTGGAAATCATCATCTACATGTCAAACAATACATCACTGCCATGTAGTCTGCTCGAGCTACTAAGACTCAAACTCTAAAGTACTTCATGCTCTCATTAGATTCTGTTGTGCAAAACTGATTCAACACCTTAGAGGATAGCACTCAAAAGAATTGGGATATGTTGTACAAAGCCTTCATCCAGTAGTACTGGTATAATGTGAAATTGGAAGTTACTTTGATGGAGATAGAGTCAATGAAGCAAAAACAGAATGAGAATTTTATTGATTATATAAAAAGGTGGAGGAATAAGGTTGCGCTGCTTAAGAAGAGACCCGATGATTCTGACCAGATTAGGATGATAGTGAGAGGTGTTCTGCCTAATATGCGTGAAAGGATATCTCACACTCTTATCATAGATTTCAAAGATATTCTTCAAGTTGGCTTACAGATAGAAGAATGGGAATGAGAGCGGAACTATTTTTTTGGGAGAAGGAATGAGAGAGAATTATTAGTCTGACAGTCAACGTACATAGAAAGTAGTGGAAATCAATGTGACAACTGGTCAAGCAAAAAGAAGGCAATTTTAAGAGTTGGAAAAATCTCTATCTTGGGTTTTTAATAAGTTACAAAAAAAAAGAGTTATTATAGTCATTGAGTCCTCGATCGCTACACGATCCTCTGTCGTCAAATTTTGATGCCAAGGCCTTCTGTCAGTTTCATCAAATACAAGGATATGAGACAGATAAGTATGCTCAATTGAGGCACAAGATTCAAGATTTAATTGATAGTGAAAAGTTACCTGAGCCCGAAAAACCCCATGCTAAGAGCAATCATTTGCTTAAATTTGGAAGAGTGCCACCGCCACCAACCTTCATGATAGGAGAAGAATTGAAGAAAAATTTTATCTTATCGTCTTTTCAAGACGCAGATGGAGGAATTGCTAAAGCGGAGGTACTACTAACTAAGCTTGGACCAACTGCGGATGATGAGACTATCAATGACGATGGAAAAATCCTTACCCTTGATATGTCTAAGTAGATGAAGCATCTTCGACTCCAATTCAATAAACTTCCCTTAGCTTGTTTGATTTTTGTTTCATTTTTATTCTTTGGTGTTTTTTGGAACAATTATATTTTTCAAATTAAGATTTTTTGAATAAATTACTTTCATCAAATTTTTGTTTATGTTGGTCTTTGTTCATTTTGGTGGTTAATCAATGATGAATCTATCTTGATATTCATAAATTAGTGTATCTATGGATTATAATTAGAATGACTTTACTAGGTGAGGGAATTACTCTATTGCATTGAGTTGTGTATGCTTGCTTAGAGAGGGCTCCTGCATAATTATGAGTGTCTATGTCCTAGTCGATCTTAAAACATGTTTTGATGAATTTTCGAGGTGAAATTTAACTATACTTATTTAAGGGAAAAATGATCTATGCATTATTTGGTAAGCCAACAACTAGTATCTGCCCTATTAATATCAATCCCTAGTTTGTCACTTTGAGCCTTTATAAGATTTTTAGCTTGCTTTTTATTGGCTTTAAACTCAATAATCTACCCTGAGTTGTTGTTACACTTTTGACAAGTCTGATGATCATTGAATTACCAAGGGAAAAGAAGATCAAAGAAAAGTGTGTATTATCAAGACCATAAGGATAGTTGAAGTTTATCTAAATTGGACCTAATATCTCAAATCTATAACATCAAGGTAACAAAGGGTTCATCCTCACTGAAGCAAACTTATCCTACTCCACTCATTCATAGTCAGAAGCATAAAATAGTACAACTCTCTTAGAAATAGGACCCAAAAGTCAAATAAAAAAACAACAAAAAGAACGAAAACAAATAGAAGAGAAAAAGAAAAAAGAAAACAAGAAGAAAAAGAAAAAAGAAAAAAGAAAAAAGAAGAAAAGGGAAGAACAATAGGGTTTCAAAAATCCATCCTAATAAGATCTAGATTTTTGCCAAGGAGACCAAAATCTAAAAGTCTTGACTTTTCATGAAACATGATTTCAAGTTCTCTCTTTTTATAAAGTAAGATTTCAAGAGTTGTCTTTTCATAAATCAAGATAACAAGATGCCCAGAAGGTGAAATGGAACATCTAACAGTATACAGTTCCAACAAAAAGTTTACAGTGTGAATGTTTGTCAGCAGTGTCACATTAGCTCATGGCATTCATTTAAGCCATGTCCCTTATAGATCTCATTTCAATTCTATTAAAGACTAGTTGTTTTCTTGTGGTAGGTAGAGTCTATTAGTGGCGATAGTTTGAATAAACATGCATATGAGATAGACAATATTTAAACTCAATGAGACCTTTGGCCAAGTAATGTGTATGTGGCTATATGAAGTGCAACATTTCTTGCTTAACTAGAAATGATTCCCAAGTTTAGTATGGTAAATAGGGTTGTCATGTTATAGATATGTTAATTTAGTAAATCGAGCTCCGAGGTATACTGACGCTAATTTGACAAAGTCGAAGTGTGATTTGAAAATTTTAAAAAAAGTTCTTTTGTCATACGAGCCTTCAAGTTTAGGGAAGTATATTGTATTGTCAAACCTCGGAGGATATATTGGGCAAAAGTGGGATCACTTGCAAGGTCATATCATGAAGAAGTTGGCAATCAAATGTATTGAAATGGATGTCTCTCATGTCTTTAACTATGATGTTTGGCCCCTGTTGCTCATGTTTTCATCTTGAAAATGAAGCCATAGATGTGCAATCTTTTGTTGATCTAATGCAAGACCTGAATGATCATCTGGAGTAAATCAATGGGAGTACTTCAGATGATCACCTCAGTCTGTAAGTCAATAGATTCACTATAAGTATTATTCATGCATATTATGCATACATGAGCATATCATAATGCATTTTGTTGTCTTGTATTGCCCATTCTTTGTTAAAATGAACAGCAAAATACTGCGAAGCAGCAGATATGGAATCAGGGGGCATGGAAGGGCCATTGCATATGAAAAAAGAGATATAGTCTTATGAAAGCAACCAGACAAGACATAATCATCAATATGAGCCTGCATGAGAGCAAAATCATTAGTTTGAGCCTATACAGGGAACAAATCTTCTCTTTTCAATTTTTTGATTTTATGTGTATATAAAACATTTTTAGACTTTCAATATTTTGCCACCCAGGGAGCAAAGAGAGAATATGAGGATTAGCTAAAAATAGTTGAATTTTTTTATAAAAGGAAGAACAAGAAGAATGAAACAAGAAGAAAATAAGAACCCCAAAAGAATAAAGATGCAAAAGACAAAAGATCAGTCCAGCTAGAAGAGTTGAAGTTAATGCAAGATGAATATCCAAGGATGAAGATCTATTTTGAAGGATGAAGACCCAATGTCCAAAGGATGAAGATCCATTGTGAATAGTGAAGACCCAATATTCGAAGATTCATTGTGAAAGGTGAATACCTAAAGTTGATTGCTAGAAGAAAGCCAAAATTTCTAGATGATAAAAGGTCAACATAATCCATTGAAGAGTAGAATAATCGGCTAGAAGAAAGCCAAAACTCTCATATGACAGAAGGTCAATAAAATCCATTGAAGAATGGAATAAATGTCTTAGATGACAGAAGGTAAGCATAATCCATTGAAGAAGGAAACCAATTGGCTAGAAGAAAGCTAAAATTCTTAAACAACAAAGGGACGGTCAAGCTAGAAGAGCTCATATCTAGTCTTGGGTTGAGAATCTAAAATCTAGCCTCGGATCGAGAATCCGAATCCAGTCTCAGGTCGAGAACCCAAATATAGTATCGGGTTGAGAACCCAATTCTAGCCTCAGGTCAAAAATTCAAATCCAATCCCGGGTTGAGAACCCACATACAGTCTAGGGTCGAGAACCAAATCCAATTTTGGGTCTAGAATCCAAATTTAGTCATCATGTCGAGAACTCAAATCTAGTCATCGAGTTGATAATTCAAATCCAGTTTCGCATCCAGAAATTCACTCTCATCCAAGATCAGCTCAAAATCGTATTGTTTTTCACTCTTCTACTAAAGTCTCACATCGTTCAGGTAGGGGGCAAAATACATTTTTGTCCGAAACCAGGATAGTCCAATTTCGAAAGTTTAAATCAAATCTAATCCTATTTTAAAAGTTTAAACCTAGTTTGATTCTATTTTAAAAGGTCTAAATCAAATCCAATCTAATTTTAAAAAGCTTGAATAAAATCGGATCCAACTTTAAAAATCCGACCAAGCTCAGTTTAACCTTAAAAGCCAAAATATGGTGAAATGGCATGCCAAGTCGCTGGCCCTTGGCTCATGGCGAATTGGGGTCCCCAATTAGCTATGAACCTTGGCTCACCCCAATTCGCCATGGAAACCAACCTATGGTGAATTGGGCATTCCCAATTCGCCATGGATCTTTTAATTTGCCCTTAATTGTGGTTTCAGGACAGATTAAGCTTCCAAATTAGACTCAACGTCTAAAGGCTTTTAGATCATCAGATGATTAGTGTTTTAATTAAAATGATCTTTGCCTATAAATGCATAATAAAAAAAGCACAAAGAGGGGGCAACAAATTAGGTTTTAAGAATTAACAAAAGCAACCAAAAAGGAACTGAGACACATCAAACACACAACAATTGTCTCAGGCAATTGTTTTCCTCAACCAATAACAAAGTTGATTCAGGCAGTTACAACCTCGAGCTTGATTTAACACATTCAAATTGGCAGAGCCTATAACGCAGGCATATCTTTATTAACTTATTCTGTTTAAATTTTCATTCCTCTTATTTTGTGAATTGAGCATACTGTTATTGCTTTAATATAAATTTAACTTTGAGAATTTCATTCAACAAATCTTAACTTCAGTATTCAATTTGATCTGAACCTTAGTCTCATATTCTAATCTTAATTAAATAATCCAAGGTCCAAGTTTGCATTGAAACCTAATGTAGCATTGTTTTTAATTTTAGTTCAGAAGTTCGGTCCTGACCTTGCACGACTTCAATTCTATTTTATGTATTAAACCTTAATTTAGGTTAAAAACCATAATTGTATAATAAAATCCTAATTTGATAATTAAAACCTTAGTTTTAGGTTAGAAATTCTAATTTTGCATGTTTGAAACCTAATTTAAGATTAAACCCTAGATTTGATTATTTGATTTATTGTTACATGTTTTATGATGGATGATGCATTTTGATTGTTTTATTACTATTTTTAATTGAACTATGTTTGTTTATTTGGGTTTTAAAATTATAAAAGGCATGTTTTCACTTTGCAGGTGCCTTGTTTATTTATTTTATTTTTGAAAATTAATGTAAGGGATACATTTCTACCAATTTGTGGGTGCCCTATTTTATTTTACTTGTATTTTGGACATTGGAAATTGTAAAGATATATTTACATCTTGTATAGGTGTCTATTTCATTATTTTGTTTGAACTTGTTTTGATTTTAATACAATAAATATTTTTTTCAATAATTGCATGTAGTATGGATAATATAATGTTTAAAAATTCAATAATATTTAAACTTGAAAAAAAAAGATCATTCCAATGAATTAGGCACTATGGGAGTGCTAGATCATTCTCATATTCTCTATGCGTACCCAACTTTCCGAATCCTATAGGGGGTTAGGAATCTCTTAGGAATCGAGTCATCCACCCTTTCCTATCTTCTCAGCCCGTCCGAGTTGCGATTTTATTTTTTCTCGGCTTAGACCCATGTTTTCTAAGATTCCGAGTCTAACAGTTGTAATAACTATTCCACATGGAGTGGAGGCAAAAATCTCACACTCACAGAAATGCATAATCTATTTCTTCAAACAAAATGCTACAACTGCATGTGTGTGTGTGTGTGTGTGTGTGTGTGTGTGTGTATATATATCAAGAAAGAATACGCAAAAACAAATTTCAGTTTTTCTTCCATTTTTATTCATGACTTATACCTTACCTAAGGTCATGCATTCATCACTCTCTTTCTCCATAGTCATTTTGCAAATGAAAATTTAGTGAACCTAAAAATCTAAAACTGGAGTACCATGAATTTGTGACATCCACGTATCATATATGGAGTGCTAAATAATGAAGCTAAGATAACGGAATCACTGGAAAGAGAGAGTGATTTGGAAAGAGATAGTGATCACCTTTAATATGAGATTTCTTTATTGGAGTCTAAGGTATTTCAATTGATATTTAAGAATCATTGGCACTTTTGACCTTTAACACTGAATTAATTATGTAGTGGTTTCTAGATTACCATCTCCTGCCTGTGCTATTTTGCTAAATCCTCTTTATGCAATTTGTTGTTTGTTGGTAGTTGTAAACACTTAAAACTAAATGGCTAAGGAATAAGTTGTTTTTCTTCAAGTAGTTATGATACTTATTTATCCTTTTTACGCTAGCGTGCTTCGAATATTGTATTTAATTATATACTATTGGAGAAAAAGTACTTTGTTCTGGTCATGTTTGCATGCTTAATATTGTTTGGTAGCTGGCTCTGGCATTTTAAATGCTTGGTTTCTGCAACATTACTGTTGTGCTGGTTAAGGATTTCTATCCTAAACAAAATTGAAACTGGTAAAGGTTCTCTATCTATTTTAAATTCCAGTCTGATAGCATTTTGAACATTCGCTAATATCTTGAGTGAGAAATCCTAGACCTTCTAATCATGCCCAGTTCTTAGCTTTCATCTTTTTAATCTTTTAGAATGAAGAGTTCTTGGATCTACTATGAACAAAATAAGAGTGATTTCTTTGTATTATTTGGAGTTGGGATGAATTTGTTATGAAATTTGCATTTTGTGATAGTTGAACTGATATTAAAATGGGATTTAATTCCTTTTGTGCTGAATATAGCAAAATGGTAGGGTAAAAATTTTATGCTTTTTGTCTATTCAGTTCAATTTTATTGATAATTTCTTTTGCATTTTAAACTTATTACATTTAAACCAATGATTAAACGGGTAGCATTAAACGAATTTAGAATAGGTAATGAAAAGTTAATTATAAACAAGTTAATAATGAAGATGAGTAGTTTAATGGGTTTGGTAATGGGTAGGGCAGTTTTCACATGTTTTGTTTCTTTAATTGGTAATGCATTTTGATGTTTTTATGATTATATCTATTTTTTGGTGTATTTGTTTAAATGCCATATAGTCTTTTTGTAGTTGATTTGGTAAAAGCCAGAGGACATTGTGGGTAAGTTACTTCAACTTCTCATGCTTAATATATATTTTTTGGTTACTTTTATATTGCTTATGCTTAGCATTAATTTTTTTTTTATAACCATTTGCTTGTGGTTTATTTATGCTTATATTAACTTTTAAATTGGAGCTTCCTAATAAGTTCTTTGGTGCTTTACCATTCTGCTATTTTCTTTTTGCAGGAGTTCATTAAAAATAAAATCCCATAATGCAAACAAAATATATATTTTCTGTTTGGTAACTTTGATGATGAGGAAGAGCCATGATATGCAGCTAGGAACGAAATTGAGCAAGATTCACAAGTGATTATGAAATAACAAAAGCAGTTCATCTACCTTTTTTTATTTTTTTTATTTTGGGTCTGTTTGGTTTAGCTGTTCATAACAGCTGGTAGCTGATGGCGGTTGCTGATAGTTGATAGCTGGTGGCGGATAGCTGGTAGCTGATTCGGGTTAGTGTTTGGTAAAAATACAATAGCTGTTGCAGTTTGAATGTAAAATTACCAATAAGCATATCATTATCTAATAAATATTAATTTTTATTTTATTTTAATAGGGTTAATATAGTCTTAATATGAATCAGCTATCAGCTGATATGAAAAAGCTCCGAGTAGGAGCTTATTGAAACAGCAGCTGTTTGAGGTTCCTAACAGCTATCAGCTGCTGTTTTAAAATTTTACCAAACATCAAATTTTACCAAACAGCTACTGTTTGGGTTCAAACCTCTATCAGCTGCATCAAACAGCTAAACCAAACACCCCCTTTGTATCTTACGTTCAGAGGCGAAGTGGGAGGGGCCAAAATTTTTTTTTATTAATTTTGAGAGGGACCCGAGTCATAAATATATTATATATTAATGTGTATGTATATGTATATATATGTGAAAAAAAAATGGGGGGCCCTGTTATAACGTAGGTCCGTCCCCTGCTTGTGTTGTTAAGCATGTTCATGACTTTGAGAATGATGCTTGAGATTTTCATTTTCTATTATACCTTAATTTGGAAATTAGACTGGAATGCATGAAAAAAAATCATACTGCTTAACATATTAACCAAATTAATTGAGGGTTCACTATGATTTTTTTTTTAAAAGTTATGATTTCTTTTTCCTGTTGTTAATTTCATTCAATGCTCTTCTTCTAAAACTTCCTCTTTGGCAGGGTGGAGTATCAATCTAGCCTATTATATTGAGGATTGTATGGTTGTCAAACTTCAGAGAAGATTTTGGTAAATGGTAATGAAAAGGCGAAACCTTTGATCAAGACCCAATAATTTCAATAAATGATGTAATTGTGATTTTAATAATTTCAATAACGTCTAACTTATTGTCAGCTAACAGTAAATTCATGCCAAAGAATGTGAAAAGTTTATTAATTGTATATAACTATATTCAGTTATGGCTTTAATTGTTACTTTGATGTTGCAATTAATAACACTACAATTATATATATATATATAACTTTTTTATGAATTATTTGAGTTAATTTGAACCGTTCATCTTCGAAGAACATAATTGAAGTCAATAAACTTTATAATGTCTTTTTAAAAATATTTCTAAAAAAAATATTTTCCCTAATGTATATTTATATGTCTATATATATGATCATAATAATAATAATTAGTTAAATTCTGTGAAGTATTTTATAAATTTTAATAATGAACAAAAATAATAAGTCTATCAAATTATATTCGCACATCATATCGTCTAATTTTAAATAATTATCAAACTAATTGAATTTAGCTTAAATATTCCTTCCTCATATTATAATTGTTCAAAACATCTAAAACTTTTTAATAATAAATAATACTTGTAAAAGCTGCTGTATATAAATGTCCATCTTTAGCATGAAATCTTGCATTTATGTTGATTTATGTTGAAGTAGTTTCAGGTGGTTTCCATTTAACTCTGGCCATTTGTCACATAATTTACATATGACTAGCTAAAATGAAAGGTTTTTGTAATATAAATGCTCTCTAAAATATTTTTTAAAATATTTATAGAATATACTAGTGAATATCTCTAAAATATACTTATGAATATCTTAAAAATGTCATAGAATAATATTGAAATATTTTAGGAATGGTGTAAAAGCTTAATGTAAACCGTTAGATCAAATTAATTACCACTTCCATCGAAGAGGTGGAGTAGTATAAATGAGTATATAATTCATTTGTTGTAATCATCCAATTCTTCCACAAATTCTCAAGTAACAAGAGCTTTCAAACATTTCCCTAACTCTTTTCTTCTTTTCTTGCGAGTCCAAGTGTTCTTCTTCTATATTTAGTTTGTTTAAGCTTTTCTAAGCCAAACAAGCATTTTGGGGAAATGTTGACTAGCAATCTTTTAAGGGTTAGATAAAGTTTGCTAGTGCCGCACGAATTTGAGTTTGTGAGAAAGAATTTCTGTGACAGTTGGTATGAGAGCTCTGGTTAGGTGACCTTCAACATAAGAGAATGGTAGAAGTTGTTAATACTTCTGTTACTGCCAACAACGCCTATGCTCGAAAGGATAAGTCGAGAGATATCATTGCTGCCATGGAGGAAAGATTGACTAGATTTAATGCTACCATGTCCGAGATGAGGGACAAAGTCGAGGATATGGACCAAACCAACACATCGAGGGGCAATAATCTATTGGGATGGACGAGCTCCGTGAGGAGATGCAAGGTGCCTTAAATGCGGCATTGGATGTAGTGTCCAAGAAGATGCAATCTTTGGAGGCTGTCATTGTTGCGAAGGAGGATGAAGTGAATGCTTGTAAGGTGAGGATTATAAGCCTTGAAAAAGTTGTGAAGAAACTTCAAACACAACTTAGTATGTGCATGGCAGCCATAGCCAATGGAAGTGGAGCTACACATGCCACTCCTACCCATAAGGTGGATATTCCAAGACCCCAAGTCTATAGTGGGGCAAGGAATGAGAGGGAGATTGACAACTTCCTTTGGAGTGTCGAGAACTACTTTGATGTTATGGGAATCCTTGATGATGCTCAACGGGTGAAGAATGTCACTCCCTATCTAAGGGACATCGCCATTGTGGGGGTGGCGAAAAAGGTGTGATGATGTGTAGAAGGGTCTTTGCACAATCGACACTTAGACTTCAAGGGGGAACTTAAGAAGCAGTTATATCTTAAGGATGTACAAAATGAAGCTAAGGCTAAGCTTCGTCGCCTTCAACACAAGGAATGCTACATAAGGGAGTACGTAAAGGAATTCTCCGAGCTGTTGCTAGAGATTCCTACATGGGGCAAGTGGATGCTCTCTTTTGCTTCATGGATGACCTAAGTGGATGGGCCAATCTAGAACTCCAAAGAAGAGGAGTCCAAGATCTAGCTACCGCAATAGCCTCCGCCGAGTCCTTAATCAAGTTCAAGAGGAAAGACTCGAACAAGGAACAAGGTAAGAAGCCCACCAATAATGAAAAAGGTGGGAGAGATATGGATAAATCTCCCAAGAAGGGCTAACTATCTAGAAACAAGGGCAAGGGGAAGATGGAAGACAATAATGATGCTTCCAAATCTAAGATAGCTTGCTTCTTATTCAATGGACCTCATCGGGCTTTCGAGTGTCCCAAGCAGGGGAAGATTGCAGCCCTAGTCATGGAGGAGAAGAAGCAAGAGGAATGAAGACTTGCTTTGATGCGCCTACTTAGTTCCATTCAAGACAAAGTGGAAGAGTAACCATGAGGCCGAATGTATGTGGAGACCGAGATTGGGGGTCAAATGTTCCTTCTCCCAAGAAGAAGTGACTTTCTTAGGTCATATCATCAGTGGAGGCAAGCTAAGGATGAACAAGTCCAAGGTGCAAGCCATCCAAGATTGAGAACCGCCAACCAAAGTCACCGAGTTGAGATCATTCTTTGACTTGGTGAATTATTATAGAAGATTCATCAAAGGCTACTCTTGTATAGCCGCTTCACTGATGGATTTGCTAAAGAAGGGGCGAAGTTGAGAGTGGACGTCACAATGCCAACATGCCGTTTAAGATTTAAAGAATGCAATTATGGAGGAGCCGGTGTCAGCACTATCCAACTATCTCTTACCATTTGAGGTGCACACGGATGCTTCCGATTTTGTAATTGGAGTATTGATGCAGGATGGACATTCTATTGCCTCTTAAAGTAGGAAGCTAAATGATACCGAGAGGCGGTATACTGTGCAAGAAAAGGATATGACCCCGGTAGTGCATTGTTTGCGCATATGGGGACACTGGTTGCTTAGGAGCAAGTTTGAGGTCAAGACGAATAATGTTGTCACTAGTTATTTCTTAACTTAAAGAAGCTTTCTCCAAAGCAAGCTAGATGACAAGACTTCCTAGCAGAGTTCGACTATACATTAGAGTACAAGCCCGGTAAAGCCAACTTAGTTCCTGATGCTTTGAGTAGAAAAGAGGAGCCAGCCAACATTTAGTAGTGCTCAAAGCACCTTGAAGGCACGTATTAAGGAGAGCTTAAAGCATAGTTCCATGGCCAAAACCATCATCGCTCTTGTCAAAGAGGGGCAAACAAGGCGCTTTTGAGTAAAAGATGGTTTAATTTACACCAAAGGAATAAGACTCTATGTTCCATCACATGGTATCTTAAGGAAGGAAGCCTTGAAAGAGTGCCATGATAGCAAATGGGCAGGACATCCAGGGATGCATCGAACTCTTGCTCTTATGGAAGATGCTTATTATTGGCCTCACTTGAAGGATGATGTTGAGGCATATGTGAAGACTTGTCTTCTATGCCAACAAGACAAGGCAGAGCAATAATTACTCACAGGTCTACTTGACCACTTCCCATCCCCGAAAGGTCTTAGGAAAGTGTTTCAATGGATTTCATTATAGGGTTGCCCATGTCCGAAGGCTACAATTGGGTGTTAATAGTGGTGGATCAGTTCTTTAAGTATGCTACTTTTATCCCAGCACCGAAGGAGTGCACTGCCGAACAAGCTGCACACTTATTCTTAAAGCATATTGTGAAGTATTGGGGTGTGTCCAAGACTATTGTGAATGATAAGAATACTCGCTTCGTAGGGAGGTTTTGGACCGAGTTGTTCAAGCTATTGAGTACCAACCTCAAATTCTCAACTAGTTTTCACCCTCAAACAAATGGACAAACGGAGAGGGTGAACACCTTGTTAAAGTTATACTTAAGGCACTACGTGAGTGCCAACCAACGAGATTGGGCTAAATTGCTAGATGTTGCCCAATTCTACAACCTTCAAAGGAGTGAATCAACGGAATATAGTCCGTTCGAGATAGTCATGAGCCAATAACCATTGACTCCAAATTCTATTACCACAGGCTATATAGATGTTAGTCCTTCAGCCTACAAGTTTGCTAAAGGATGGAATGATAATGTCGATATTGCTAGAACCTACTTGGAGAAGACATTCAAGAGGATGAAGAAATGGGTTGACAAGAAGAGGCAACCGAGGGAATTCCAAGTAGGAGACTTTGTGCTTGTCAAGATGTATAATCATATAAGGTTAACGGGGCTACATCGTGGACTCATTCGGAGGAACGAGGAACCATTCCCCATCATTAAGAAAGTGGGAAAGCAAGCTTACAAGGTAGAGTTGCCTCCTAAAATATAAGGAAGATGTGAAAGATCCAAATCATAAAATATTACAAAGGCGCCAATGGGTGTGCGCATCCAACATGATAAGGAAGTGGAGGAAATTTTGGTCGACAGAGCGAAAAGCCATTCTAATCAATTACTCACACATGAACTCCTTGTCAAGTGGAAGGGATTGCTAGATAGTGAAGCCAATTGGGAACCTATCCAACATTTATGGCAACTCAAGGATCAAATTCAAGCATCTGAGGATTTGAAAGCAACAAGGACGTCGTCGGATTAGGTGGGGGAGAATGTCACATAATTTGCATGTGACTAGCCAAAATGAGAGGTTTTGACAATATAAATGCTCTCTAGAATATTCATAGAATATGCCTAGAATATGCTAGAGAATATCTCTAGATTATGCTTAGAAATATCTTAATAATATGCCATAGAACATTACATTATTGGGATATCTTAGGAATGATGTATAAGCTTGATGTAAACCGTTGAATCAAATTAATCACCACCATCCATTGAGAAAGTGGAGTAATATAAAAATGTGTAGGATTTATTTGTTGTAATCATCCAATTATTCTACAAGTTCTCAAGTAATAAGAGCTTTTTTGAAGTATTCTCTCAACTCTTTCTTATTCTCTTGTGATTGCAAGTGTTCTTCTTATATATTTAGCTTGCTTAAGCTTTTCTAAGCCAAGCAAGCATTTTGGAGAAATGCTGACTAATAATTTTTTTAAGTATTGGACAAAGTTTGTTAGTGTCACACGAGTTTAAATTTGTGAGAAAGAAATCCCATGACACCTTGCACATAACTAATGTATATAACATTCCCAGGGTAATTCAATCATGAAATCTATTTACAAATTGACCAAGCAACCATAACAATTAATTTCAGTTCACTCTACAGCTTACTGTTCGAATCTTCAAACCATTCTCACCTAGTGTATATTCAAGATACTCAGCTGCATCCCACAAATTCTGCATACTAGATTAGGCATCACCCATCATTTCATAAAAGCAGCTGATACTGGAAGTAATCCTAGACTAGCTCAATGCAGAGAATGCTTCAATCTTGGAAGGATAATGCACCTCCAAATGGAGATGGTTCTCCAAATTGGATTGTCATTGGTCAGAAATCAATTGCCACAGTTCATTCTTGATTCTGTTCTGCATTGCCGAGGAAAGCACCTCTTTTATACCAGAAATCAATGAGAAACTTAGATTCCAACCTATCAGGTTTTCTCTCACTAGCTCCTGAACCAAGGCCTCATTATCTAGGTAAAAAAGTGGAGACAAAACCTGGAAACTATTAGCACAATCAATTCTCTGCTTCACACCTTTTCATTTGCCATTTGCTATCTATTTCTGAAACATAGTATAAAAAGGATAGCAATGGGTAGTTTCAAAAACAAGATTGAAGCTTATTGCTTTCTTGTTTCTCCTGCAATTTCAGTAACCAAGCTTTATCTATTATAGTTGACTAAACACTTCCATGACATGATAAGAAATCATACAAGCTTTTGGACATAAGAATTCAACTATACTATACTCATCTATAGTTACATTGATTTGGACATGTAAGTCTTTTCATAAATACATGTGAAGCATGGAAAAATAGTGAGATCAGTAGACTTTAAGGATAGGGGTAATGAAGCAAGCATAAACTTCAACAAAGTCATTCCTAGAGATGCATTTTAAATATTTTTGTAGGATTTTGAAAATTATATTGTTAGCAATGGTAAAACAGAAAGCTAATATTCAAAATTAAAAGCAGCCAAAAGCTGCAATTCGTTTTAAATCCAAATCAGGCCAACACATTAACCAGTGTAAGGTGAAACGTGGTGTTCAAATGCTGAATATTTGTGAGATGCCCAAGGAATTTTTACAGGAATTTTTACCGATGTTGGGTAATAAAAAAAATTACCATAACTGATAAAATTACATAATACCTTGTGCCTTCTCTATTACAGTTTTGAAAATCCATAATCAACTGGTAAAGGTTTTGCTATTGCTCTGAGAAACTTATCATATTCACAATCTAATATTATGTTGCTGGCGATTGTGAAAATGGAACTACATATCATTCTTGAGATGAGAGTAATCTTGCCGGAGAAAAGTTTCTTAGGTAATTGCATATTCTGTTCCTTCTTCAAGTCAGAATGTCAGATCATGAGGAACTACAAATTTACTGTCTTGCAAAGTCTTCCAATTGCAGCTTCAAGAAACAATGACAGCAACCCACATTGGCCATGCCCATGTAATAACCTAAAATTTCTACGAACTTTTCCATAAAAGGCACCACACCGATAGAAAAACATTTTTAACCAAACTCCACATTCATTCGTAGTTCTATGCAGCCACAAAACTCCAAATACACCTACAAGTCTAATTTATTAACCTACTCCCAAAAAAAAGCAAATGATACAATATTTTTTATAAGCAACTCCTCAAGCAGTGGTAAATACCATATTTCAAACCTCAAGTTAATGAAACAGAATAATGATATAGTCATTGAAGATAAAAGACAAGACCTTAAACTAGCAGAATTTATCTTGATTCATCTTTTTCAGTTTTTGAGAATTCAGCAGAGTATGGGTGGGAAAAGCTGCAAAAGGCACTAGACCCCTGTTTGTTGCCATCTAATAGCTGCTAAAGTTGTAAATCAATTCTCAGTTTTTTATTAATTCCGCACCCTTTCATTTTTTTTTTTTAAGTACAAAGGCAGTCCATAAATGGAAGCTTGTTCTTTTCCTTTTTATCCTGCAATTACAGCTATCAAGCTTTATGAACTCACTGACTCAACTTCAAAGCACTTACCTGACATGAGAAGAAATCAAGCAAGGTTTTGAACCTAAGAATTAAACTATACCATACTCACATATGAGTTTTGGATGACTACATGTGGAGCACAGAGAAAGAGACAGATAGAAGAGAGAGATCAGTAGACTTTCTATAAGGATAGGGGGTGATGACGCAAACATAAATTTCCACAAAGTTATGCACAGATCAATTTTAAATATTTTCAAGAGTTAGAGAACTATTTGGTTAGAAATGACAAAACAGAAAGCTAATTATCAAAATCAAAAGCAACCAAAAGCTGCTATTCGTTTTAATTGAAACCAGGTGAATACATTTACCAGAATTACATATTCAGACAAATTTTTCTTGTAGAAATTGCAAATAAGCTTATATCTTTTGACTGAAGCGGTATGGAGAGATGATGGATAGTTAACAAGGTGTGCTGATTCCTAGAAAAGCCTCTGTAAGGTACAGCCAAAGCTGTTTTAACCACAATGAGATTGCAGTCATTTCCAGCCTTCCAAACAAATAGCCAACAACCTTTTATTTATGATACTACATCTAACTTATCCTTGACCATTAATTTACGCTATATAGGTTTCCCTAAATAAAATCTAACGAATATTCTCTGATCATATTTTAATTATGCATCATTAGCTTGCATTTAATTTTACAGATTCTAGGATTTGCCCTGCTTTGCTCATATTGTAACTGTCCATCTTCGTGCGAACAAAAGGTTAAAATCCATTGCTAGCCATCCAGACTCTGAAATCCACAGTGACCTCCAGCTTGCAATTGCTAACCATATATGTAAAGACAAAATTGAAATTTTAATTACAGCAATGACTTGCAGATATCCCTCAACTCAAACAACCACAAATCTCCTCAACATACTATCCAAGCCCTCTCTTTGACACCATTCACACTTTGATATGCGTTCTATCACATTCTGGTTCAATTAAGAGTCATTTTATACCTTTGGAAATCAATGAAAGACCATTCGAAGATTCTCTCCCAATCTAAAGTATAAATTACTGTTTCTGCAATCTGTAACTGTCCTACGTTCTAAATTTGCATCTCCATGAACTTTTGGTGAAAATCTTCCAAAGATTTATAGTATGAAACGCATGAAGCAATTAAAGTTAGCAAAATACAAACAGCACTTTGATCTTTGAAGGATGAGAAAAGAAAGTGGCGCCTTTCCCTGAAAAATTATCTCATGATCAAGTCTCATGTCCTAATCTACAAGCACTTTAACTATTGAAAGATGGATACCACGTTATTCAGCTGTAATGATGATAAAAATTTTGATGTTCAAGAAGAAACTTTCATCAATCATCAAACAATAAATTAATAATGACAATAGAACCACATCAACTTTCATCAACAAAGGCATTGGAATAACCAAATAGCCATTAAATTTTATTATAATACGTTTCAACAGATTTAGAAAACATCATGTGTGAAACAAAAACAAGTAGCATTTGCCGTAACTTTTTTTTTTAATGTTAAAATAAAAGAGGGGAAAAAAGAGATTGGAATCACCTCTATTTCCTCCGCAATGCTGCCTCAAACTCAAAATTTATTGCGGTCAAACATCCAATTTTCATCTAACTGTCAGCAGCAGCTTTTGAACTCCGGAAGTCCCTTTTCAATTCAGCAATTCTTTTCTGACAAGCTCCCTTTGACTTCCCAGGAACTGCGGCAGCAATCTTCTCCCATCTCATTGCCACATCCTTAGGAAATGCTTTCATTGCATTTAGCAATGCAATATCCTCTCCGGCACTCCACCCCACTCCACCATCAACATCACCATCGCCACCACTACCATCATTATCTTTCCTAGCCTCACTACTCTCTGCTCCACCCGTCTCAGCTTGAACTCTTGTATCCAATGGTTTCCTATTCTTCAAAAACATTGTGTATGAATCAGTATCATCTAATTTCCTCTCTCCCATTTCTTTTGCCTTCTTTATCACACTCTCCACTCTATGCCTCCCATTAAACGCCTGTGCGATGACCTCCCATCTCCTTGGCTTCCCTACAGGATTCTTTACCATTTGCTTCTTCAATATTTCTAGATCCTCTTCAGTCCACGGTTTCTCTCCATCATTTGGCACCAGCCCATTTTCACTATTTGCCAAAATTTCACTCTTTTTCTCCTTAATTGACAACCCCTTCGTTGTTTCTTCAGATAGAATTGGATGCATAACAGTTTCTTCAGATCTGATCGCTTTTGATCTTTTCTTGGGCGCTCTCTTTTCGGTTACGATTTCAGGTTCTTCATCAAGGGGCTCGATGATCGGGCCTTGACCGACTACAATGTCGCCACCAGTAACATTGGATGGTGCAAAAGGGCCAATAAAGAAGGAGATAGAGACCCAAAAGAGGAGAGACTTGAAGGGCTCAGTTTGGAGATAAAGAATAGAGAAAATTAATAGAAGGGAAGAGAATAAAATTGTAATAAAGAATAGCGGTTTGTTAACAGGCTTTTGTTGGGTTTGCTGGTCGGTGGGTAAAGATGGGATTGGCCGAGATTGGAAGACGAATCTGGGTCTCGCGTCCTCATCCAGGAACTCCATGGTTGGTTGCTTAGAGCCGGAGAGGATACAGAAGACCTCGAAACCAAATTGCCTTTTTTTTTTTTTTTTGAAGTCACACGCTCATACGTACTCTAATGAACTCAACAGCAAACCTTTACTGTGATACTTTTTTAACTTATTACTGTTTCCTTTTGAAAACCTGCTAATGCCCGCCTCTTGTTTCAGAACGCTCAACTTCTCTCTTCCAAAAAGCTTCACTTCACCTTCATTTATGTTCCCTCTATGTTCGTCTTTTGGTTCCGAAACCTCATATTCGAAAACTGATTACCGTAAGCTCACATTTGGTGACTATCTGCTCCTCCACTGCCTATCTCTAGGTAGACTTCATGACGCAAATAACCTGCTCAACAAAATGCCTGATAGAACTTCTCGGAGCCGGGTCGTTTAATGGACTTCTTTGCTTACGAAATTCTCGAGAAGTGGCTTTCTTGACGAAGCTGGAGCGCTATTTACTATCATGCCAGAGAGAAATGTTGTCAGTTATAATGCAATGGTATCGGGGTTTTTGCAGTGTGGGAGGCTGAGTGAGGCAATGAGGTTGTTTGAAGAGATGCCCGAGAGGAATGTTGTTTCTTGGACTTCTATGCTTTCTGGGTTCGCAGATGCAGGAAGGATTTGTGAGGCAAGAAAGTTGTTTGAGGAGATGCCAGAAAGGAATATTATTTCGTGGAATACAATGATTGTTGGGTTGATTAGAAATGGATATTTGGAGGACGCAAGGCTGACCTTTGATGAAATGACGATCAAGGATGTGGTTTCTTGGAATGCCATGATTGCAGGATATGTGGAGAACGGTAGAATAGAAGAAGCAAGAGCTTTATTTGATGAGATGAAGGATAGAAATGTGATTACTTGGACTAGTATGATAGCCGGTTATTGTAGGAGACAGGTGAAGTGAAGGAGGGATATTGTTTGTTTCAGAGGACTCCTAAGAAAAATGTTGTTTCTTGAACAGCCATGATTGGTGGATTCACTTGGAATGGCTTCTTTGAAGATGCATTGTTGCTTTTTCTTGAGATGAAGAGGAGTTCTGACATTATACCAAATGCAGAAACTTTCATTTTGCTTGCGTATGCTTGTGCTGGAATACGATTTCATCTTCTTGGCAAGCAGTTACATGCCCAGCTCATAATTAACAGTTTAGAGAATGATGATTGCAATGGCCGGTTATCTAAAAGCCTTATTTACATGTACTCTTCATTTGGCCTTATGGATTCTGCATATTTTATATTTAATAAGAACTCAAATCATTATGTTGTTCAGTCTTGTAACTGTGTGATTAATGGTTATATCCGGATTGGCCAATTGGAGAAGGCTCAAAATTTGTTTGACACTGTACCAGACCGGGACAATATCACTTGGACTTCAATGATTGATGGGCATTTTAGAATCGGAAATGTATCTAAAGCATGCAATCTATTCCATAAAATCCTTTACAAGGATGCAGTTGCATGGACAACTATGATTTCAGGGCATGTCCAGAATGAAGCTTTTTGCTGAAGCCACCTATTTGTTTGCAGAGATGCAGGCTAATGGAGTTAGCCCTCTAAGTTCTACATATGCTATTCTTTTTGGAGCCGCAGGTGCAACGGCATGTCTTGATCAGGGGAGGCAATTGCACGCAATGCTGATAAAAACATTATCAGTTATTGACTTGATTCTTGATAATTCTCTGATCTCAGTGTATGCAAAATGTGGGGAAATACATAGTGCATATAGAATTTTCTCAAGCATGGTTTCTTATGACATGGTTTCTTGGAATTCGATGATCATGGGCTTTTCACATCATGGGCTAGTGAATGAAGCACTAAATGTTTTTGAAGCCATGGTGAAATCTGGAGCTCATCCAAATTCTGTTACTTTTTTGGGGGTCTTATCAGCATGTGGACATGCGGGTTTAATCAGTAAAGGTTGGGAGTTATTTAATGCAATGAATGATGTTTATGGAATTCAACCAGGTTTGGAGCATTACATTTGTATGATTAATCTTTTGCGGCGAGCAGGGAAAGTGAAAGAAGCAGAAGAATTCATTTTAGGATTGCCTGTTGAAAGAAATCATGCTATTTGGGGAGCATTTCTTGGAGTGTGCAGTTTCAATGAGAAAGATGTCGTCATTGCTAAGCGAGCCACCGGCCGACTCCTTGAGCTGGATCCCCTGAATGCACCTGCCCATGTACTGCTCTGCAATTTGTATGCTGCAAATGGCAACCATATTGAAGAGCAAAAATTGAGGAAGCAGATGGGCGTTAAAGGTGTGAGGAAACTTCCTGGATGCAGTTGGATAGTACTAAATGGAAAAGTTAATGTTTTTTTATCAGGAGAAAAATTAGCCCCACGGGCAACTGAAATGTTGTCATTAATGTTTCAGTTTAGTGATGGATCAGAGAAAAATATGTGAAATTGAAATCTGTGTTTGGATATTGGGTCAAATTTTGTTGTATAGCTATATGAATCAAGAAATAGTTGCCCTTTCAGATATACATTGTTGCTTGGAACTTGGAAGTGACTTTGCCTTAGAGCAGCTTTTCAAAATCCAATAATTTATAATTGAAATGTTGAGCGATCAAAACAATATATTATTTTATTGAATGGTATACTTTTAAATTAATTTTTGATATAAAATGAATATATATATATATATAGAAAGGTAAAAAGGAAACAAAAATTATAATTATCATATATATATATATATTACAGGGAAATTGTTATACCGATCCGGTCAATATTTTCACTTATGGATCAGACCAATTATAAATTATAATTTGAATTATAATATTTAAAAAAATAATTTAAATTAGTTTTTTTTTTCAAATCACATTTTGTGATTGGTTCATGAGTAGGATTATGAGCCGGGTCTATCTAAGAATTTTTCTATATTACACTCCTAAACTAAGAAAGCATATGTATAATGTCTTGTCACTTCAATTGGATAAATTAATTCCTAATTAGAATTAAAACTAGAAAATAACTTACACGATGCTACAAGTATTCTTAATTTTTTTAACCTTGTGATAATTTTAAATAAATAATTATTTGTCCATAGCTATAAATAAGAAATAAAATTAATACATATAATGATAGATCTAAGCAAATACTTTATAATTATCAAATTAGAAAACATATAGAGATTTACAATTCCATAATATTATCATAATAGTGCATACAAATAGTAGAAATTATTTCCTAAGCCAAATAAACCAATATCATCAATAACAAATAAAAATATTTACAATAAGAATCAAAAGAGCCACACCACTTATACCAGTAGCTAAAAAGAGCAAAAATATAGTAAGCCCAATCAAAGCAAAAATAGAAAATAGGAAATGAAAAAATAATAAAAAAGTAACTTGTAAATGGTTGAATGTCAAAATTGAAATAATAATAAAAAAAAACAAATGTTGCTAACAAATTCAAAAATATTCATAACAAAAAATAATGAAAAAAGCACATATGCATAGAACTACCAACTATTATAAGATGTGCATGCATATTGTAATAAATTGAATATTACAAATAAAAAAATTATTTTACTTAATTAGAGAAAAAATAAATTTTATTATCAAGTTATTAACTATTATGAAACATGAATCTTGAAATATATATTTTTATAAATTAAAAATTAAACTAAAGATAAAATTTAACTTTTTAAAATTTATTTCTAAAAAAGAATCTTCACAATGCTGCGGATATTACTAAAACATATATTAGTATTAAAATATATATAAGAATATAAATTATTAAAATATATTAGTATAAAGCATATATTATTAACAATGGAATATCAAAAAAAATTAGACAATTTTCATTTTTTCAACATATATAAGATTGCATTATCAACTAATTTGATATCTAATATAAAATCCAAAAGATAATAAGAAATACTCTAGGATATAAATTTGATTAGGCAATAAAACTACATAATTAAATTATTATATATTATTGCTAAGTACTCTCCCCTATAATTATTATATCAATAACAACTTGAAAAATAATAATAATTCAAAACATAAAAGCATATAAATAAAGAGAAATGATGTAGAAAGTAATAAAATAATATCAATTGAAAAGAATGATTTTTTACCTATGTATATTTATTGAATATCATTTTTTTAGTACAAAAAGCATGATATCTCATTATTTGTAGTTTATAAATTGTAAAATTAATGTTATATCATACCTCTTATTTCTAATAACAAATGTTAATATTTCATAAATTTAAATCTTACCACTTAAAATTCATATATTTTTATATATATTTTCAAACTCTAAAATAAATGATCATCAAGGCAACGAAGTATTGAAGTAATATTGGCTATTAATTTTTCTATCTTAAAGCAATAATGGTTATTAATAAATAAAAAAAAGATTATAATTAGAATAATCATAAGCTAAGGGTGTATTGGAGATGGTTTTTTTTTTTAATTTTAGGCTTTTCTTTTAGAAAAAAAAAAACTAGATATGTTTTATAATATCATTAAGTTTTAGACTTTTCTGATTAAATAAAAATGGTTTCATACTAAATATGTAATTCATAAAATATGATTTTGAGGGTTTTGATTTTGAAAAGATATTATATATCAATAAAACTCTTCTTTTTATATAAGATATTATATATCAATAAAACTTTTCTTTTCATATAAGACATTTTATATTAATAAAACTCTTTTTTACAGCAAAAATAAAATTTTAATGTTATCTCTTTTATAATTTTTTGTTTCTTTACTTTTTAATAATTAAAATTTTAATTATTATGATATATAGTTTCAAAAATATAAAATAGTTTTTTAAAAAATATAAAACAAAAACTAAAAATAATTTTTGGCTGTAAGAAAAAAAAAAGCAAAAAATCTACAATGAAAATGAACACACCCTAAGTAAATCAATAAGAATGAAGTAAAACTAAAAAATTATACCATAAACGATTTTAGGTGAATTGGAGAAATGACTTATATATTAACTCCTTAATTAATCATTATATTATCTTAAATTTATTAAAAAATAATAAAAATTAACTTAAACCACAAAATCCTTACAAAAATATTAATATACAAATTCTCATCTTAAATATAACAAAAACCAAGTAAAAAAATTGCTAGACTCAAAATGTGATTGCAAATCGAGGAACAAAGAAAGACAATCAACATATAGAATATGAATATAAACTAAGTAAAAAAAGACAAAATTAAACTAAGAAATTATATCTTAAGATATTTTGAGTCAGTTGGAGAAGTAGTCTAGTATTAACTCATTGATTCATTGTTATATTAATATCCTAGATTCCTCAAAATAATTAAATTAAAATCTACGTAAGTTACAAAATCCTAATAAAAAAAACAATAATAATATACAAATTCTTACCATAAATATATAAATTATTTGCATTTAACAAAAATTTAGTAAAAAAAAATTGTTAAACTCAAAATGCCATTGCAAATCAAGAAAATGAAAATAGACAATCAATATATTAAAATAAGATGAATATTAAGATTAAGAATTTGCTGAGGTAAGATTAAGATTTAATTGTTTTTTGAATTTTTAATATCTAAAAAATTAAAATTTAATTTAAAACTTATCTAGAAGATTTTAATTTTTAATTTGAAATTTAAAATTTATTTGAATATTTTTAATTTAATATATGAATGGATTGTTTAAAAAAAATAATTTGAATGTTTTTCATTTAATATATGAATGAATTATTTTAAATTTAATATTTAATTTTTTTTAATTTAAAAAAAAATATGAAATTTGGCAACATCATAAATATGGTATTAAAGCACATGACAAAATATGGTATTAATGACTATAATAAGGGGAGGACCCAAAATCAATAATTGAGAGGGGCCAAAAATATAAAATGTTAGTGTAGGTGGGGTGGAAGGAGGTTGGGGAGAGCAAAAGTTAAAAAATTAAATATATATATATATATATATATATATATACACTTAAAAATTTTTTTAAGGGGTCAAGGCACTCTCCACTATAAACGTGGTTTCGCCCTTGACTATAACATATAGATATAATCAATAATGAATTTAATAAATCTAATAATGATAATAATATGTTTAATAAAAGTCATTAGTAAATTATTTTATAAACATGCTGATAATTTATATATTTAATTATATATAGTTATAAGAAATTTAAAAATATACAAGTTATAAGAAATGTAAAAAATATACAATCGAAGTTACATTTACAAATAAATATAATACATGCACACACATAATTTCATATAAAATTAAAATAAATGATAGCAACCAGTTACATATATAAAACTTGATCAAATACAAAATAAAATTAAGAAAAAAAATTGTTAACAACTTACTAATTAGAAATTACCTTATATATTCTTTTTTTAAAAAAAATAGATATTAAATAATGCAGAAAAATGAAATAAAACTTAATTAAATTACATATCAAATAAAATTCAGAAAAAAAAATAATACAAAATTAAAAATTATCTTATATATTCTTTTGGCAAAAAAAAAAAACTTATAAATAATACCTTCTATTTCTTTTTTGAGAATGAGAACCTTACCCCCTTCGTATTTTCAACAAAATTTAATGTTATTGCTACTAGTAGTAATAAAAATATTTAAAACAACAACAACAACTACTACTATTATATATTTATAAATAAACCTATGCCCCTCTTCTATTTAAACCCATTTGTTGGATGCTATAAGCCAATTTGTTTGTGATGACTAATTCTGAGTTAAGCCTTCTGAAACTAATCGCATAAACATTAATTATCAAGTTGAGCCTTTTGAGACTAACTTAATAATCAATAAACTTTATATTTCATTATGACAAAGAAAAAAAAAAGAATTAGCGACGAAAAAATCTGTTACTAATTCTCAAAAATCCGCTGCTAATATTAATAATGGATTAGTGATAAAAGCTATCCACAATTGTTGAATAATTAGCGATGAAAATGTAAAGCCGATGCAAAATAGCGACAAAATTATTGTTGCTAAATATATAGAATCTGTCACTAATTTCTTAGTCGTCCTTTATTTGGACGTAAATTTGGCGACAGATAATTTATCGCAAAATATTTAAATTTTTTAAAATAAATTAATTATTTAAAAAAATAAAATGAATTATTTTAAAAATGAATTATTTTATTTTTTTTTAAAAAAATTATTTTACCAAATTTAAAAAAAATATTTCTCAAAAAACTTTCTTAAAATAAACTATTTCACCATATAAGTTCTAAAAACTATTCATTTTAAAAATACAAAAAATTATTCATTTAACAAAATAATTATTCAACCAAATAATTTATTTATTCTAAAATTATTTATTCTACCAAATAATTTATTCATTATAAAAATAAATTATTCTGCTAAATAATTTTTAAAAATTATTTATTCTAACATTTCTCTAAAATATAGATTATTCTGAAAAATAATTTCAAAAAAGTTATTCTAAAAATTATTTATTTAATCAAATAATTTATTTACTCTAAAAAATAATTTATTCAATCTAAAAATAAATTACTTCACCAAATAATTTTTAAGAATTATTTTAAAAAATATAAATATTAATTAATTTAAAAATAAATAAATTGAAAAAAAATGCATACCTTCAATAGGTGGATAGATGATCGATGAAAATTTCAACTGGTGGTAAGAGAATAAAGGATAAGGAGGAGGAGGAAAAAAAGAAAAGAGAGAGAGAGAGAGAGAGAGAGAGAGAGAGAGAGAGAGAGAGAGAGGAAGAAAGAAAGAGAAAGGGAGAAAGAAGAAAGAAAATGCAAAATGAAGAAAGAAAGAAGGAGATAGAGGGAGAAAGAAAAAGGAAAAAGAAGAAAGAAAAATGGAGATAGAGAGAGGAAGAAAAAAGAAGAAATAAGGAAGAAGGAAAGAAGGAAGAAGAAAGAGAGAGATAGTAGAAAAGAAATAATTACAAAAAATGTTGGTAGTAGAGTTTAAAAGTTAATTTCCAGGCCGTCGCTAAAAGCCCAAGCTAAATATACACATTTTTCAAAAAAAAAATCATGATTAACGACAGATTATTTCTGTCGTTAAAAGCCCAGGCAAAAAAATCACTAATTTAAAATTTTCAATATTGTTAATAGATTCCTTCCATCGCTAATTCTCAAATAAACCAATAAATATTTTTATTTGTTGCTAACACAATTAGCCATCGATAATTAGTTTTATTTTTAAATTAATTATTTTTATTTAGTGACAACTCCAATTTGTCGCTAATTCTTTTATATATTTTAAAATGCAATAATTTAATTACTTAGGGACAAATATTACCGTTGCTAACTAGCGACGATAGTATATGTCACTAAAATTTTTAACATCAACTTATAGCAAAGAATATCTTTCTATTGTCACTGAAGTCTTAGCACCAATACTTGGCACTATATTTAACGATGAATTTAACTATAAATTTCTCTATTCCATCGCTAAACTCTTAATGCTAATTGTTGGCATTAGATTTAGTTGTGAGTTTAACTACGAGTTATTTCTATCATTAAATTCATCGTTAATCCATAGCAAATTCATTGGAATTAGTTTTTTATTGCAAAATTGTTGCTATTTAGCCACAAATTTTTTCTATCTCTAATTTTCATCGGTAATTGTTAATTTTCTTGTAGTGATAGAAGGGAGAAGTTACTGTCTTGAATATGATGAGACTGCAAGCCTAATTATGTTCGTATTAATAAGGTTACATGGTTCATGTGACACTTTAATGCCATATGTTATATCTGTCATATATGATTTTCTATGATTTCACCATCTAACTATCTAAGCTTGTTTGACTGAGGCCCCACTATGACCCAATATTTATTATATAAAATACCACATCTAAGATATACAAATATTTATACCAATAATTATGCCATGTAAATGCCCGATGACTAAAAAAATAAAGATATTAATAATCTTGCCTTATGAGAACTCCAACTACATAAAGATGAACCCGCCCAAAATAATTAGATAAAACCAAGAAAATATTAATAAAGCTATCATGAACTAAATAATGTCTAAAATTATGAACCTCTAAGAGGAATATGAATATAAACTCCAAGCTGTTTAAGTATTTAGAACTTAATCTATTACGTTAGAATATATAATAGGATAATTATGCTAGAAAATAATAGCAATAACAACAATAAAAGAGAAATTAATTTAGGTCCTAAGGATACTATTACAAACATTAGTATGACTAAAAAACTATTTGATATATAGCATTCCATTAAGGAAATTAAATCCAAAGATTATTATAATACATCTAAGTAAATGAGGACTACATATTATAATAGGTTATTATTTACTATAAGTAAATCCAGAATAAAGAAATCATAAGCTACTTAACGAGCCTTAATAGGTTAAAGTTAAATTACATAATAAATTGAATATTCACTAAGTTGATGGCACATAACATCGTCTGTGACTTAGTGTTTGTTTTTCAAGTACATCATGGTTGACATTAAAAGCTTTGTGGTATCGATATAATCAACATTTAATTTGTATTTATATAGTAATATCTGAGGGCATTTATGGGTTCTACGAGGTATCCAATGGTTTTAAACAGACATGAACCTTAAGACTGTCATGCCTCCAAAAGCGAAATACGACACAAATTCCAACTAATTCGTAGAACACAAAGGACATCATGGAGTAACAAGATTTGACTTCCACTACAAAACTTATTTGCAGGTGGCAGATCTTTTGACTTCAACATGTGCATTATTTTTTATAAAGATTCATAATGTGCTAATGGGTAGTTGATGGAATTCTATGAAGTCTTCATAATACTTCATCACATAGTTGGTTGCTCCCAAGTTTGCAATTCACTGAGTATGTGCTTCGGTTAATTAAGACCAAATTAAAAACAAGAATTCACTCACACACGAGACATCTTGTTGTACCTATTTAGGTGTGGTATAATCTTTTGTATAATAGTCTTCGTTTCCATAGTTGAAAATATTTGACTTTTACTATGTTCTTCTTATTAGGGTGATATCCTTCTTATTAGTTATTGACGTAGCAAAAGATAGGAACAAAAGGAGTTAGTTGTTATTAATCTGTTTAGTCTAAGAATGCTCAGGTAAATAGACACACAAAAGAGTAACGTTTCTCTTTAGTAATTATATTGCAATATGAAAAACTACTTCACCTTTCTAAAAGGTTATAATATATAGGATTAGAGTTACAACAACCATAATTGTCAATAAGGAAATTTTTTAAAAAGGAAATAGGTTGCTAAAATAAGAGGAATTATATATATAGAAAAAAAAATATTTAACTAAGTAGACAAAATATCAAAACGACACCTCGATCCGAGATTAATCTCTGAGATAAGGAAACAAATATCTGCTAAAAGTTGCTATAAATAGAAAATATATTTTCAAAGGTTTAAACATTGTAATTTAGCTAAAAAGCGATGGACTGCATTACAAAGTAGCGACTTTGACTTCTTGTTGGTCCATTTTCCATTGGGAAAGGCTTAGAAAATGCTCAATTTATAATCTTAACTTTTGGCAATAATTACCAAACTGCAATTATAATAATTTTCGATTAAAATGTTCCTTAAAAACTAGAGCTGTCTATTTTGCATCTGATATCTTAAACTTTATTGTAATATCTCACTCTAGATGCATAGAATTTTTTAAAAGATAGATAACTAATTAATGAATTAATGAGTCTAGATAAGATTTTTTTTAAATAAAGTATATAATAGGAAATAAAATCCTAGGAATTATACTAGGATAGAATAAATTATAATTTAGTATATATTATATTGGTATAGAAAAAAATACTTATGTACAAAATATATTGAAAATTATGCAAGGTCCGCACTTTTGTTGGCCACTTTTCAAAATTATAGAGCTAGAAGTTTTTTTTTTTTTTTTCATTTATGTGGAAAGGCACAAATTTTTTTTCAGTTTTAAGTTTTTTAGACAATGACTTTTAATTTTTTTAATTTTGATTATTTTTTCTTTTTTGGTTTTTATTTTATTGTTTTATTCAAAAATATTTTTTTAATGTTATATTCTCAATATAAACATAAAATATATATATATATATACAATATATACATAACATATACACAATATATAAAATATACACAAAATAAAACAAACAATATCTACTGTATCTATCAAATATTTACTAAATATCTATAACATGTTTTTAATAATTTTTAAATTTTATTTTTTTAACTTTTTGTTCTAACAACAACCATAAAATATTCATATAATATCTATTCAACTACTACATAGAATACACACAACATACATAAAAAAAATAAATAATATACACACAATAATTTTTTAAATATTTATAATATCTACTAAACATACATAGAATATTTACCAAACATCTAATGAAATTAATAATTTTTTAATTTTATTTTTTACATGTATAATATGTAAAAATTATTTAAAATTAATTTTAAAGATTTTTATTAGTATATTTATTATATATTTTGTTTTTTTATTATTTTTTGTAAGTGTTTTTTTTAGTCAAAATTAAAATTTAAAAACTTATATACTGAAAATATAGATGATATTTTTATTTAATAGTAAAGTTTAAAAAAATAAAATATAAATTATAGTCAGAGAAAATATATTATTGAAAAAATATCCGTATTGTAGTAAGGAGTGATGTATTTTTGGAAATGTGCTCTAACTTTTTTTTAAAAGTATAAATACTTTTATTTTTTATAGTATTTATGAAATAAAGTTTATTTTTTTAGGTTGTTTTATAAATTTCCAAATATATTAGGGTTTCTTCAAAAATACCCTAAAAAATAAAAATATTTTTAAAAATACTCACTTTTCTTTTTCAATTTCAAAAATATCATTTTTTCAACTTTCAATTTTAAAAATACTCCTTTTAAGAGATATATATGTGGTATAATAAAGGTATACTTTATTTTTTAAAAAAGTATACATTGGATATATATTTGACATATTAAAGGTATGCTAAAAAAAATAATAATTTTGAAAACAAAAAGTTGAAAAGTATGCTATACAGTGTACTTTTTCTCAAATATAGTAAGTATATTCGGTCAAAGTAAAAGCAAAATATAAGCATACACATAAATGGACCTAAGGAAGAAAGCAAGCCCATTTTCATGGCTTTTGCACGGGAGGCTAGTAAAATAGAGTAAATTCATCCGTCATCCCTCAAGTTTAGGCCGTGTATCAGCATTGTCCTTTTAATATCATTTGCACTAGTAATATCACCCAACTTTCAAAATGTGTTTTAATAAAATCCTTGGAGCCAGTTTTCGTCAACGCTGTTAATGGTCGCCTATGTAGCTTTAATATTAATGCTATGTATCTATCCCACATGGCACCAGTGTGGATAATTCTATAAAATCTAGCTCAGACTTACATAATATAATTTTTTTCTCTCTTATTTTCCTTATTATTCCTCGATCCAATTTAGAGTACCAAAGTTTTCTTCTTGTCTTCAATTTTCTTCTCAAAAACCCTTGGGTTCTCTCTCTCTCTTCCTTTTTATTTTTTGTTTCTCTTCACAGTTACCTTAGGTTTTGCACTCTATTTCTTCCTTATTTGTTTGATTCATTTATTCGATTCCCTTTTTCAAAAACTTACATTTCTCTCTTTATCTTTTCCTCCTTGTTTGATCGAATCAATGTCAGCAATGTTATTCTCATACTAGTAAATTCAATGTTTCATCCCGATTTGTGAATGTAGAGAATATTTTGGACCAATTTGTGAATATGGCAAGATATCTTCCCTTCAAATTTCATAGACTGAAGATAACTCAGGAAGGCATTTTTATTATTACAGACACTATAAAGTATGTATAAATTTGTTTTTTGTTGATTATAATTGATTAATTTATTTATTAAACTAATTTTTGTTATGTTGGTTTGATTATAGAGTCCATATGGTAACTACATGTTTTTTGTGTGGGTTGAACCCAAGAACCCAGAGTGAGCTACAAACATCATTAACTACGTATTAAGGAAGTTGGAAAGATTGGGGAATAAGAAGAAAGAGTTAGAAAAGAGAAATGCAATTATAGGGATTGGGCAAGGTTTTCGTACTGGGTGTTATAATTGCTAGTGTTTTTATTCCCATCTTACCATTTTAGGTGGAAATGAAGAAAAAGTAATGAGATTGTGGCACATTGTATTAGGGAAATTGTTGTCAAAATTATTGTTTCTATTCCAATCTTCATGGAAGGTGGTTTAGTTGGTTGAATTTTGTTTATTGAATGTACTCGAGGATGGAAAATCCAAGTAATTAATGGAAGAACTTTGGTATTTTAGTTCATGTGATAATGTTTTATCTAGTATTCTAATTCTTGTATGTTTAATATGTTAATTGCAATAACTTTATTTGATGAAGAATCTTATTGTTGGATAAAGAGAACAATTGTGAAAGTATTGAATAAATACATTGACTACAATATTTCATCAAAGAAATTAGTTTTATACTCTGTACAAAAAAATGTATCAAATAATAATGTATGAAATACTTCCACAGTATACATATTAGCCAATAAACTAAATTGGTTAGCATGAGGAAGACAAAAATATGCATCTAACTTCCAATTATTTAAATACAAAAACACAAAATATCCATAACTCTAAACATTAAGTCTAATCTATAGTTGTGCTGGGTAAATCACAGTACTCTCTTGTGTAAGGCTTCCTTCTTTGCTTGGGTGTGAGGTTGGTCAAGATCCACTTCCATTGTGCCTCTGCCACTGTAAGTAAACAGTAAGCAAAAATCAAAATCTACCTATTTATATATTATATCTTTGCCATCACTATAGTATAAATAATGTAACACTATTTATATATTATATCTTTGTCATCACTATAGTTTAAATAATATAACACTATGGTCCCAAAAGTTTAAACTAATATAACTTTGTCGTCCCTTAAGTTTAGACTTAAGTATCTATGAGCGAGGATTTTCGCCCCCACTCCCCTGTGAAATGGTTCTTGCAACTTTAATATTGTTAGGCTCAAGGCCTTAGACAACACAGATCTAAATTCAGAGAAAATGGAATTGCAACTTGGACAGGCTCAGAAAAAGAAAGGGTTGGATGACTTGATTTCTAAGGAATCCCTAACTCCCTATTGAGTTTAAAAACTTGGATATATATGGAGAAGGTGAGAATGAACCAGCACCTCCCATAACGTCTGGTTCATTAGAATCAACCTCCTTTTTAGATCTATAAATTATTAAATATTATAAAAGCATCTATACTGCATGCAATTATTAAAATAAATAATTATTATATTAAAATCAAAATAAGTTCAAACAAAACAATAAATGAGCATTCATACAAAATGAAAACATCCCTTACAATATCTAATGTCTAAAACAAAATAAAATAGGACACCAACCATTTTAGTGGAAACATGTCCTTTACATTAATCCAAAAATCAAAATAATTTAAATTACATGGAACGTAACTAATGAGGTACCCACAAAGTAGAAACATACCTCTTATATTCTTAAAACTAAAATAAACCAATAAAAATACTCAATCAATCATCATAAATAAAAGTAAACCATCTATCACAAAACAAATAAAATAAAACATCCATCAAGAGCATATAATAAATCACAAAATCTAGGTTATAATGTCACATTGAACAATATATGTGTAAAACTAAGATTTTAATTTATAAATTAGGGTTTTAGTGTTTTAGAAAATATGATTAGGGTTAGGGTTTTAGAAAACATGATTAGGGCTTAGAGTTTTTTAAAAACATGATTAGGGTTTTAGATTTTGGAAAATATGATTGGGGTTTAGGGTTTTTATAAAATTAGAGTTTAAAAAATAATATTAGAGTTTTAAATAGAAACTAGGGTTTTAGTTTAAGCTAAGAAACACTTAAATTATAAAGACGTATATTAAATACTTTATTTCAACATGCTACTGTGAATACAAATAAAATACTTCATTCAACACTTAAATGGGCTACTGTGAAATCTAATTATGTGGATATAAATTAAATAAACTATTGGATACTTAATAGGCTACTGGATGTTCAAAGGGTTTGCATGTTTATTATAAACTAAATTCACTTCCCGTTTATGCTTAAAGTTCAACCCCAATTGCTACCATGTTATTTAAACTTAATATTAATAAAATAAGATAATTGGCCATTGAAAATTCAAAACAAATTGAATAAGGAATTTCAAACCTCTATTTGTTGGCTCCACCGAATTTTATATTGGTCCAAACCTCTTGCTTGCACCAATTTTTGAGTTTAAGTTGAGCAAAATGAAGGCAATGTCCATTGCCTTCTAGTTTGTTGATGGTTAATGTTCTATGTCTCTTTCTTGCTTTGATTTTTGGTTACTTTCAAGCTGCTAATTCTCACTCAATGCTGCTAGGGTTTTTTTTTTTTAAAATTTCTTATTGCTTGTTTTTCGGTTCCTTCCTTTAATCTTGTATTTATAGAAAAATATATTAGGTTAACACCTTGTGAACGAACCTTAGCTTAATTCTAACTTCCTATTCAAGCACGGCTCCATTGAAGCATATCAAATTAAATTCTTTTAAATTCAAAGGAAACCATGACTATATAGAATTAGTAAGTCTAATTCGATATGGACAAGCTCCACATCGAATTAGAATTGATCTAATTTGATATAGGCTTCTATATAGAGAATTAGAATGATTCTAATTCTATATAGACCACCATATTGAATTAGAATCATTCAAATTCAATATGGACATGGTCCATATCAAATTAGGCATGGTGTAATTCGATATGGACCATCCATATCGAATTGGACAATCCTAATTCGATATGGCATGATCCATATCTAACCAAACTTGCTTCAATCTCAAATCGAACCATTTCAAGGCTTTAATAGTTGGACCAGACTTATTTCAGGTCTTATAAAATTGGACCAATATAATAAAAGCTTAAAGTAGGTTTAAGCTATTTAGAATAGACCGATCATGACTTAAGCCTTTTATAATTGGAACCGGACTAGCTTAGGGTGAAAATCAAGGGTTTATAGCCTTAAGTTTGAAAATAAGTAACAATGTCATCCTCATAATTATAAATAAGTATCAAACTAAAACTGTAATTCAATACTAATTGAATAGGCTAACCAACCAACCAAACATTTATTTGCCCAACTAACCAACCAAAATAAACACCAATCTAAAATTGCATATTGAGTAAATAGCCTAACCCATTTTCTACTTCCTCTCTTCTTTAAAATAATGGGTAAGGGGTCTATTATGTTATATCCATCAACATTTGGCCATAAATCAGGGCCATTAAATGGTTCAATGGTGTGCCTATAAACATTCATTGTTGTAGCTATAAGATAGTATGCATCAACATACTTCTATCAATTGTCATTTTGCTCAAGTATTTAAGCAACAACATAGGCGTATGTGATACTAGTCAAATCCCATCTTTGATAACTGCATGTATGCTTTTCCAAATCCACCACAAATTGATGACCCTTTCCTTGAACTTGCACTTTAGGAGATCTACTAAATGTAGGAAAGTAATCTCTAGTTAATTCTCTAATCTTGACTACCTTCCTAATGATTTTAAGGCAAAGAATCTTATTGCTAAGTTTTGTAAATAGAGATTTCTTCTTTGTTATCCTCATCTTGATTTGATTTTGAATCATTTTCGACATTGTTATAATAGGAAACTTTCTTGCCTGTAAAATGTAGTTGTTAAACCATTCACACATATTGTTAAGTATATGTCACACTTTGCATTTGGCCTAAAACATGCCCTACTCTAATTTTCACATGGTCTAGCCCTTAGCCATTCTCTACACTTAACAATTTTTTTTTTCTTAACTTCATTTAGGCAATCTTCTAGCCATTTAGGATAAGTTGCTCTTGCACAAGCCCATAAGAAGTTTTTGTAATCCTTTCCTTTATAAAGTTGCCTCATGTTTGCATGAAGATACCTAACACACATCCGATGTTCAGTGTGTGAAAACATCTCAGTTATTACATTCACCAAACCCTAAGAGATAAATTTCAAACCAAAAAACAAGTTAATGATAATAGCATACAATTTGTTAAACTATTCAAAAGGTAATAACACATTAGTAAGAGTTTATATTCAAATACCATTTGTCTGTTTGACATAAAGGTCCAGTGGTGAGAGTTGTACATATATAGATCTTCCCTTAAATTCTTCATAAACCATCCTTAATTATCTGCATTCTCTATTCTAACCACAACATAGGCAATAAGATACATACAATCATTTGGATATATGCTAATAGTTTCCAAAATTTGGTAGCCATAAATGCCTTTCAGCCAATACCCATTTAGACACATTATAGGCTTACATCCATCTTTAAACCCCACCTTACAAGGAACCAAGCAAATATAAATTGTTTAAAATTCTCCGCTCTCTCCTTGAATTCAAATAAAGAACCAGGATTAGATCTAAGTATCTCTAACCTATATTCATGCAATCTCCCATATTGTTTTGCTTCATCTCCATTTATTTATGTCAAAGCCAATTTCCTAGCCCTCTAAGCCTTAACTCTTCCAATATTACATCTATAATCATTTTGTACTCTAGACATAAAGGCAATAATGGACCAATTAGGATTCATCCTTATTTCATCCATGTTTTTATTAGCTAGCGACCATGTATTAATATAATAATTCTTATGCACTCTAACACAAATGTGTGTTATAATCACCGTCTTTATTTGGAATTTGTCATCATCATCATTTTTCCAATATTTTTTTGATGCATACACCTTCCATTCACAATCATTATCCTTACAAGCAATATAAACTCTAAACCTGTCATTCTTAAAAAACAAGTATGATTTCTATTTTTAATTAACCAACTCCTTATGGCCTTCTTAAACTCATCCCTATTTTTAAATATTATTCCCACATTTAAAGTATTATCTTACATGTCTCTATCCCTATCAAACTGAGGATATCTATTAGATGTTTCTTCATCTTCAAAATTAGACTCTGGATGCAACTCATCACTAGCTACATAGTCAGAGTTCTGTCTTTTTCTACATTTCCAGTATCAATGTGACTTGCATCACCACTCTTTGATGTAATAGGTCTTCCCCTAGCTCTTCCCTTAGATGAGATATTGTTCAAATTCTCATTAATGGTATCAACAAGATCTTTATCCATGTCTTGGAAATCATAGTTAGCATCTTTAATAGCTTCTTCATGATCTCCATCATTCCTTTCACTAGCATCCTCACTGAAATCAAATTCAACTCCCCATTGTTCAGCTGAAATTTTCCCATGATCAGTTTCCATATCCCCAGGATTTATTAGCTGCTCACATTGATCTATTGCCTTATCAAAATTTTTAGAAGCCATGTCCACTAGATTTGCTAGCTGCTCACCTTCATCTGTTGCAAACTCAACATTTTTAGTAGCCATGTCTCCTGGATTTGCTGTCTTTTCACCTTGATCTGTTGCAGACTCAACATTTTTAGTAGCTATGTCTCCTGGATTTGCTGGCTTTTCACCTTAATTTGTTGGACTTTCTTTATTATCAATTGCCATATCTTCATGTGCTGGTGCATTTGTAGCAGTTAGATTCTCCACATGACTAGTTGGATATTCAAGTAAAAATCTACCTAATGACTTATATGGGTTGATTGAGGTTAATCTTTTTATTTCTAATTGTTTGTTTTAGCTTCTGTTGCTCTTCCTCTTCAATCTCTTCAATGATAACCTTTCTCTTTTTTGTCATTCTAATGAATCCAGTAATAAGCCTCTAACGGGTTAAATACTCAATATAGCTATCAACATCTCTAGCATCTATGACAGGTAGTGCCATATCCAAAACATGAGCATCATTTTCAAAAGGCTTTAGTCCAGTGTTGTAATCTTTTGTTGGATCCCTCCACCAGTACCTTAATGTTCCTTCCATGCCAATTTCCTACAACTCCTGATCTAATTAATAAGGGCTATTCTATCCATGTCATAATTCCAAATATAATGAATCTCTGGATTGTAGCAATTCAATTCCCCTTTAGCACCATTACAATGTAGGTTGATGGTCAATGTACCATTTGAACCTGTAAAGAAATGTGGGAAGAAATTTGGTTTAATCTTGATGGTTAAATTATTACAGATATGATTCAAGAGGCTTAAATTAGTGCAAAGAAATGGCACATTCATTTTAACCATCATTTTTAACAGGTTTTAGTCTAATACATATATGGTAAAATCAGTGCAAAGAAATGGGAAGTTCTTCTTTAGCTTGAGTTTTAGACACAAACATTCAATATGATTTCAATTAGTAAAGATATTCTAGTGATGGGGCAGCATTTTTATGTTATTATACTATTGTTTGGTCCAAACCCAATAATTCAACAGTCCTGATTCTCAATTACTTGTTAACATCTCTTCTACTGGATGTTAGACTACTTTAAAGATATTGTATATGCTTATTTTCTAGAGACAAAGCCGGTCCACCACTAAGTCTCACATAAAATGCCAACGACAAAGTAGATTCTTCAACTTTTTTACTTTTTCAATAAAATGTAGACAAACCTAATAGCTAAACTATTTACAAAGTGAAAATTTCAAGATAGTAGAAGAATAGAAAGTGAAAATTCCTAGAAAATTTATAAGGACTTGCTATTTTCTTTAAAAATGGAGATCGATTTGGAGAGTTTGGTAGAATTAGAAAAGGAAAGTAATTTGGTGAAAAGAGGTGAGTTTTTTTATTTTTGAGCTTGAAGACACTCTAGCAGCGTTAATGTTAAAGCCATGTAGGCAACTGTTAATAGCATTGATGAAAATTAGCTCCGAAACATTTTATAGAAATAAATTTTGAAAGTTGAGTGATATTATTTGTACAAATTATATTAAAGGGACGACACTGATACATAATCTAAATTTGAGGGACGACGGATGAAATTTACCCTAGTAAAATAATAAGGACCAAATATAGAGGGTTCGATTTAACAAAGAAAAAGAATTAAATAGAATATACCTTATAAAGAACAAAGACAAAGTTAAAGAATAAAATAACTAGCTAAGTTTTTACAAGACTAAATCACTTTAGTCCACCAAATTACCAATTAGCTAAATATAAATTAAGTATAAAATTATATGACTCAAGCCATGCATGACTTGGGTTAGTTGGCACAAGAGAAATAAAAATGCATATATGTATATGTAATAAACCAAAGAAGACAAGACTTAAAGCTTATACCAATAAAATATATTTTTGCATGATTTTGAGGCAGCATGCAATGGTGAAATGGAAAGCAAAATCTAAATAAACTCCTTGTTAAAAACAAAGACCACTAAAAATTTACTTCCAACATATTCTTTTTATCATAAAATCCTTTAGAAATTGACACATCTCTTGTGCATGGAAAAGAGAAAGAGAAAAGTGCCATCATTTGGATTCTCTTAGGCTAATTTAAATATAGTAAGTGGATAAGAAAACAACATATAGTTTGCTCCCTAAACTAGAAATATACGGAGAGAAAAAAAGAGAGTGAAAAGGAGAGAATGAAAGGAATTTGGGAAAAGGGTTAAGGAGCCAAAGAGCTTGGAGATAGGAAAATAATTAAGTGTTTCGGAGGTAGGAAAATAATTAAGTGTTTCATTCATCTCTTCTAAGAGAGCATTTCTGGACAAAAATTTAATTTTTAGTTTCATATATGCATGTCTATAGATAATGAAGTAAGCTAGGAATGCAAACCATGTATAAAAATAAGGTGTTAAGCAAAATATAAATGATTTTTATATGCATTTAAGGAAGCCATTATAAAAAAAATTAGTTTATCTTTTTATATATGAAATTAAGCCTAAATTTAATAATGGAAGAAAATTTATAAAAAATGACTCAGTATAAGTCCATGCATAGGGAATTAATATAGATAAAATTCAGTTCAAACCTATGATTTCTCGAGGGTATTAAAAGAAATAAAGAATAAATCTAGCTATTTTTATTAATTAGATTGTTAAAACTTTAAAGGGAAAATAGGTAAACCATATGAATTTTTAGCATTAAGAGAGGTGGACCAAAATAGAAATCGAAGAAAGAAGAAAAAGAATATATGTATAATTATTAGCATTAATAATTTAAGAGGTTAAGTTAAAATAAATAAGACCAAGATATGAGTTTAGATTATGCATATAAGTTGAGTACATAAGTTGAAATACTTGGTACAAAATATGCATAAACATGATTTTATAAAATATAATCATTAAAGGGAAAGAAAGGTGGCACTAGTAATATATGAACATATAATAGAGAATATATATTGATAAAATTACTTACTAAAATTTTATAATAAATAAATGATTTACAGTTATGGTCGAAAACTAACATAGGATTAGAATGAGGGTATTGAAGAGTTATTATATTTATGAGAAACACAACAGATTGAGAGAAAAAAATAAGTTAAAGAAGCAAACTTGAAAGTGAGCTTAGAGGAAGCAAAATGCTATGTTTTTATTATTATTGTATTTCCAGCTAAGCAACAAATAAGCTTCTGAAATTTAGCTATGCTGAATAGCTAGATTGAATTCAGTCAGTTTTTATATAGAACTAATTTCATGTGTTTTAGCACTTGTATGTATAAACATATGTAACAAAATTGAGGTGTGAATAACAGAATTCTTCCATTCATTTTCTCTCTCTTAATTTCTCTATTTTGGATCATCTTCTACCTCTACTATGTTTACTTCATTACACATTGTTGTCCTAAACTAGCAACCAAGAGGGGAGGGGGTGAATTGGTTAATTTGAGTAGTGATGATAAATTAAAATTTTTGAGCAACAATAAGAAGATTAAGATGAAGATGGAGTATAATAGAGAAGAATGAATACAAAGAGTTTATAGTGGTTCGAATTTACCTCAATCCTACATCCATTTCCTTATCAACTTGTTAAGGTTCTACTAACATATGTTCTTCTTCTTTTTGTATTTTCAATTGCTTCCCCTTAATATATGCTATAAATTGCAATTTAGTCAATTTAAATTATTTCTCCCCCTTTGGCAAAGACAAAAAGAATGCAAATATTTAATAATAAACTAAACTTTTATTTAGATGAAGCAATTCGAAGTAATGTATGTCAACATTGATATGCACCAAAGTAATGCATGTCAATTCAAAGGTTTAGAAAAGATTTCTATTTTATAATCTTCTTCTTCTTTTTATGTTGTTTTATAAAATTCATTCTTTCTTCATTCAAAGGTTTAGTAAAGATGTCAGCAAGTTGATTTTGAGTATCGATGAATTCTAAGACAACACTTTGACTTTGAACATTATCTCTCAAGAAATGATGCCTAATGTCTATATGCTTTGACCTAGAATGTTAGATTAGATTTTTAGATAGATTGATGACACTTGTATTATCACATTTAATGGGAATGTGATCAAATGTTTTGCCATAGTCCATCAATTGTTGTTCCATACATAAAACTTGTGTGCAACAAAAATATACAACAACATATTTGGCTTTCGTAGTAGATAGAGCAACCGACACTTATTTCTTGCTAAACTAAGAAACTAGGAAATTACCAAGAAAAAGGAATGCTCGGGTGGTGCTTTTCCTATTTAGTAGGCTACCGAAAAAATCTGCATCAGAAAAATCTAATATGTCAAATGATGTGTTTCTTGGATACCATAGACCTAAATACAATGTACCATTGAAATATTTTAGAATTATCTTAGTAGAATTCAAGTGTGATCCTCTAGGGCATGATTGAGATCTAGCACATAAACAAATACTATAAATTATATCAGATCTAGAGACGGTAAGATAAAGAAAAAATATGATAATACCTGAATATTTCTTCTCATCTACTTTCTTACCAACTTCATCTTTGTCCAACTTCAAGATGTGCTCATTGGAGTTGTGCTTGCTTTGCAGCCATCCATGTCAAACTTCTTGAGAAGTTCCTTTATATATTTGGATTAGTTGATGAAGATACCATCCTTGCATTTCTTAATTTGTAGATCAAAAAAGAACTTGAGTTCACCCATCATGCTCATTTTAAATTCCCTAGTAATACAAGAAGAAAACTCTTCGCACAAAAATTCATTAGTAGCACTAAATATAATATCATCAACATAAATTTGTACAATAGAGATGTTATGCATTTTATTTTTTAACAAAAAGAGTTGTGTCCACTTTGCCTTTTAAAAAAACATATTCTACCAAATAAGCACTAAGTTTATCATACCAAGCTCTAGGGGCTTATTTCAGTCTATATAGTGCTTTGGTAAGATTGAAAACATGATCTGAAAATTTATGGTCTTCAAAATTGGGGGATTATTCAACATACACTTCTTCATTTATAAATTCATTTAGAAATGCACTTTTGACATCCATTTGAAAAATTTTAAAATTCATATGACAAGTAAATACAAGTAAAATTCTAATTGCTTCTATTCTAGCAACGAGGGCAAATGTCTCATCATAGTCAATATCTTCCTCTTGGTTATAGCCTTTGGCTACCAATCTAACTTTTTTTCTAGTAATGAGACCATCTTCATCAAGCTTATTCCTATATACCCATTTACATCCTATAATTGGATGATCTTTAGGTCTAGGAACAAGTTCTCACACTTTGTTTCTTTCAAATTGGTTAAGTTCATCTTGCATAGCAATCACCCAACATTCATCACTATGAGCCTCCTCAATGGTCCTTGGCTCAATTTGAGAAATAAAGATAATATTAGCATCTAAGTATTTAAATTTAGTTCTAGTAGTTACTCCCTTTTAGATATCACTAATAACAAGATCTTTTGGATGATCCTTCTCATATTGCCAATCTTTGGGTAGTTCTTGAGGTTCTTCTTCTTGTTCCATTCTTATTTCCATCTCATTGTGATTGTCCTTTGGAACATTGTTTGTCTCATATTCTTCAAATGTACCTACATAATAAGAAGTTTTGGAACATTATTTCCTTTCATTCTAAAGCTCATAAGAAGTTTTGTTTATCAAAGGCCTTTTATAAACACAATTTGAAATATAACATGAAGTATTAACAGTCTCTGCCCAAAAGTAAGAGGTTAAATCATACTCATTGATCATTGTTCTAGCCAGTTCTACCAATGTTCTACTTTTTCTTTCAACTATACCATTTTGATGTGGTATTCTAGAAGCCAAAAAATTATGTAAAATGCCAATCTCATTGCAAAAATTTTTAAAATTTTCATTTTCAAATTAATTTCCATGGTCACTTCTAATGGATGTGATAACATAGCCTTTTCCATTTTGAACTCTTTTGCAAAAATTTTGAAATGGTTAACAACTTCATTATTTTGAGCTAAGAAATTAACCCATGTAAACTTTAAGTAATCATCAATAAGCACAAATGCATATAACTTTCCTCCTAGACTAGAAACTCCATTTGGTCCCAAAAAATCCAAATGAATTAGTTTTAGGGGTCTAGATGTGCTTACAACATTCTTGGTTTTACATGAACTCTTATGTTGTTTTCCAAATTGACAAGGTTCACAAATTTTATCTTTATTGAATTTTATCTTAAGGAGTCCATCTATAAGTTCTTCTTTACTAATGCATTGCAATTGATCCATACTAGTATGTTCTAGTCTGTTATGCTAAATCCAAGCATCATTACTAATAGTAATCAAACATTCAAATGCATTATTAGAATGTAAGTAAATTTTATAAGTATTGTGAATTCTAACTCCTTTGAATGCAAGTTCACCATTAGAAGAAGTAACTTTGCATCCTTTAAAGTCAAAATTTACTTTATATACTTTATCATACAATTGACTCACACTAAGCAAATTATATTTCAAGCCATCAACAAGCCATACATTATCAATCATTTTTTTGCCAAGCATGCTAATGGATCTAATGCCTATGATTTTACCTTTAGCATTATTCCCAAAAGTCACATTACCTCCTTGTTTGTAGGTGAGAGTTGTAAAAAATTTTGCATTACCCATCATGTGCCTTGAGCATCCACTATCCACAAGCCAAACACTTTCATTGATAGTAGACTTTAGACATACCTACATGACAATCATATTTATCTTCTTTTAGGTATCCAAATGTACTTGGGTCTTAGGGGATTAGTAGTAGAAGGGTCCTCTAATTTAAGATGAGCCTTCCTAATGTAGCAAAAGGTACTTTTGTGACCAAAATTTATACAATAATGGTATTGATATAATATTTTGTGTTTTTGCACTCTTTTATTAAAATGTAATGAAGCATGTACACAATTGCAAGTATGTATTAAGTGAAATTATTTTTGTGCATTCTTATGTCTATGTTCATGCCTTGTATACATGTATGCATTCTAGAGCCTTATGAACCCAATAATTACCTTTTAGGATTTTTAGGCTTAGTGTGTGCATTTGTATTCTTTACAACTTCAACACTAGAGGTTTGAGTTGTAGAGGCTTTAATAAATGTTGATGCATTAGTTGCAGTGATAGGTGAGCCATTAAATCATAAACCATGTTTCACCTTTGGTTACTAATCATAGTATCTAAGGCTTCTTTTCCTTTATGAAATTTTGATATAGAGTTCTTAAGTTCATTTATTTCTCTTTTCAAAATATCATTTTCTTTACAAATTTTCTCTAGGTTAGATAAATTTTTTGACATCTCATCCATAGACTTTGACAATTGTTCATTTGAATTCTTTAATTCTAAAGTAGAATTTTTTAGAGATACAAAGTCCTTTTCTAGCTTAGAGCATTTGTCTTTATAGAATTTCATTTTAGAGAAATATTTTTCTACTTTAAGAGTTATATGCTCAATTATATCACTATCATCTAAGGCATTATCAATATTATCATTATATGTATTTAAGTTTAAGGATTGAGTACCTACCTCATTAGTTTGATCATCATCCTCAATAGCCATGAGACATAATTTTATAATTTCTTGCTCTTCTTCCTCTTCTTCTTCACTTGAGGAATCATTATCCCATGTGGCTTTGAGTGATTTTTTCTTTTCCTTATCCCACTTCTTATTATTTTTTAATTTGAAGTAATTTGATTTGATGTGACCCATTTTGCTACATTCATAGCATTTTTCTCTATTATTTTTCTCTTTATCTTTGAATGAGAATTTAGGAAATGTACCTTTGTTGGCTTGAAGTCTTCTCTTTCTCTTCTAATCACTTAGTCTTTTAGATAGCATTGCCATTTCTTCATCATCATCACTCTCTTCATCACTTGAACTCTTAACTTCTTTGATGGCTTTGAGAGCAATTGCTTTGCTATTGTCTTTCTCACATTGGTCATCATTCTTTTTGGTGTGCACTTCAAAAGTGAGTAGCTTTTCCACAAGCACATCTGCTCTCAAGGAGCTAAGGTCATGAGCTTCTTCAATTGAAGAAACCTTTGACTTAAAACTCTTCTTGGCTCTAAGTGCCCTCAATATTTTGCTATTGACATCACCTTGGTTATAGACCTTGCCATATTTTTGTAGGTCATTGACAATAGCAAGCAATCTGTTTATCATATCTATGATGTTTTCATTGGGCTTCATCTTGAATAGCTCATACTCATGCACAAGCATTTGGTTCTTGGTGAACCTCACTTGAGTAGTGCCCTCATGATAGTTCTCAAGAGTTTTTCAAATACTATATGCATAAGTAAGGTGTTGAACTCTTCCACCTTCTTCTCTTGATATTGAATTCATCAAGATAGAGGCTTCCCTAATGTTCTTATAATGAGCTCTTAATTTGCATTTGGCCATTATGCTCTTGGAAGAGGAACTTGGAGACTATTAACTTCATGAGTGGGAGGCTTTCACTCATTTTGAACATATTCCCAAAAGCTTAATGCCTTCATTATCAAGTAATAAATACATCTTATGTTTCCAATAAGAGTAATCAGTTCCATCAAAGTAAGGGGTAAGATAGAAATTTAGATTTCCATGTGAAAAGGCCATAGAATTGGAAGTAGAAGTTGATGTATAGGTGTTTGTGGAGGTGGTTGCCATTGTGGATCAAATTTCACAATTAAGCTACTCGAAATTTTGAGGCTCTGATACCAATTGTTGTCCCAAACTAGCAACTAAGAGGGGTGATGAATTGGTTAATTTGGATAGTGATGATAAATTAAAAATTTTGAGCAACAATAAGAAGATTTAGATGAAGATGGAGTAGAGTAGAGAAGAATGAACACAAAGAGTTTATAGTGGTTCGAATTTACCTTAATCCTACATTCACTTCCTTGACAACTTATTAAGGTTCCACTGATCTTGAGTTTTTATAAGCTCAACTCTGACTTAGCATTTTCACAAGCTCACACCCAACTTCCACAAGGTTTGAGTTTCTTTCTCATAACCCATCAAGATTTTTTCCAAGGCTCACTCTAAAACCTAAGTGTTTCAAAGCTCACACTCAAACTTACAATAGTGTTTAATGCTCACACCTAACACTCAATGAATACAAGTTATAGATTTCGATGTAAGGAAATGAAAGATGTTTTTCTTAGCAGTACAATCACAATCTCTTTCAAAAATGAAGTTTTTTTTATGGTATTTATAGCTTTCAAGTCTTCAACTAGCCGTTACAGATAGGAGCCAACATATTTAATTTTTTTCTGCCACTTTAATTATTGTCTGGAGCAACTTCATGGTTGAACTGCAACTAGTTCGGATAGCTCGGGCTCTGCACGATCGAGCTTTCATTTTTCTAACAAAAGTTCTTCAACAGGTAGTACATGTGGCATCAAATAATTGAGTGGATAAGTAATAGTTATAATAATTGAATCCCATTTCACTGGTATGGTCAGAAAGTCTTTAGTTCGGTCAGGCTGCTTATGGTATGCTGAGATTTTAGGAGTATCAGTGATCGTGTTCACTTTTAGAACTTTGTTAGATTTTTGGCTATAGCTCAATTTGGTTGAACTACATCAGGTCCAGTAAGTCCAAACATAATATGCTAAAACTTTCGGAGTACCAGGGACCTTGAGCTCTGCTGGATGTTTTTAGGATTTAGCTAGGCTTTGGTATGGTCGGACTGATAAGTGATCCAATCATGATAGATAGACCGTTCATAGTGTGGGAGTGATATTGATCGTTAGACCTATTGGATCCTTTCGCCCGAGCTTTATTTGGTCAGCTCGTGCTTAGTCTAGTTAGCTCATGTTTTGTTCAATCATACCATACTTTGGTATGGTCAGCTCAGTTTTGGAATGTTTTTGCTCTTATTACCTTATTTGTGGAACGCTCGTTAGCTAGCTTGATAAAGGAACTGTCATGCTAGAGCGTGATATGGCCTTCTTCTCTTGAGTCTGATGGGCCTAGCTCTCATTAGCTAGCTCAGTATGGCCTTCTTCTCTTGATTTTGGTTAGCCTAGCTCCTGAGCCAGTCGGGCTCTTTGAAGTTTATACAAAAATTAAAGTCCTACAAAATGTAACTTGATATAAATATTAGTCCTATTCAATTTGATTGCCCAATATCAAAATAGAGACCAATTATTTGGCTAACACATATAAAGATGTGGCATAGTAGGTTAGGCCATCCCTCTTCTATTGTACTTTCTCATTTGAATTTTATTAACAAAACTGATGATTTGCAGTATATGACATGTGAAATTTGTCCTATGGCTAAACAAAGTAGAAAACATTTTCTAGTCAGTCAAACTCAAACCAGTAAACCTTTCCAACTTGTTCATGTTGATATATGGGGACCACTCAAATAGTCTTCTATTGATGGTGCACATTACTTTTTAACAATTATTGATGACTATAGTAGAGGTATTTGGACTTGCCTCATGAATCATAAATCACAAAAAACATCTTTGCTTGCTAAATTTCTTAATGTGATTGAGACACAATTTCTTACTAAAGTTCAGATATTAAGAATTGATAATGGTAATGATTTTTTAAGTCATAACTACCAGCAATTGCTCTCTTCTGAGGGCATATTCAATCAAAGGAGTTGTGTATATACTCCACAACAAAATGGCCTCGTTGAACGTAAGCATGGGCACCTAGTACAAGTTACTCGAGCCTTGTTATTCACTGCTGGTTTACCTTTGAAATTTTTGGGTGAGGCTCTTTTCCATGCCACCTTTTTACTTAATAGGCTTCCGACAACTATTCTTCAATGGAAGTCCCCATTTGAAATACTATTTTCTAAACCACCTAACTACAATATTCTTAAAGTGTTTGGCTTTTTAACATTTTCCAAGGACAATAATCTGCACAAAATGAAATTTTCCTCTAGGTCTATTAAGTCTACCTATCTAGGTCATTCCTTTAGATAGAAGGCTTTCAAAAAATATGATTTATAGAAAAATTTCATTTTTACTTCTCGAGATGTATAGTTTCATGAATCTACATTTCCATATCCGTATGCAACTTCTTATCCATCTTATTCATATTCATCTTTGATTTTATTATAATTCAAATCACTCTACTATCTCTTCTACACTAGTGGTCAATTCATTACCACAATCAGACTTTCAATCCATTCCACCATCTCCAATTTAATTTGAGCATTCAGTACTAGACAATGTTCCATCATCTAGTGCAAATGAACCTCATACGTTAGTATTGCCTCTAAGTCAATCATTTACTGCTTCTAATGATACTTCCACCATATTACCATCTTCACGTACATAATTAAAAAGAAGTACTAGAATTCCAAAACCTCCTAGCTGGTTAACAAAATTTCAAACCAATCTTACTTGCCAACATCTTAAACCAATGATCGTCATCACTATAACCTTTTCTCTTGTACATCAATGTTTTTTTTGGCTAATCTATCTGGCATTTAAGAACCTAGAAATTATGCAGAAGCTGAGCTGATCCTCACTAGGTAGTAGCTTTGGAGTAAGAATTAAAGGCCTTAGTGTAATATTTAAAATTTTAAATACTAAACTTTAATTTAATATTAATAATTGATAATGAATTATGATATAAGTGGTGTGGATAAGTGATGTAAATAGTGAATCTAAAAAATTTACAGAAGAAATTATTTTTTATGGTTTTACGAGATTTAAAATTGAATTAGAATCAAAGGATAAGAAAGACGGTGCACCATAACTAAGATGAGAATGGCCACACTAGATTAAGCCATATATGTATATATATAGGTGTATGGGCAGATGTATTTATGTAGAAACTTCTCTTTCTTTCTTCTTCTTTCTTCTTTCCACGTTCATCACCATCTTCACCATCAAAACTCCTTCTTTCTTCCTTCCTTCCAAGACTTTGATCAAAACCCAAGAGAAAATAATATCTAGTTATTAGTTTTTAGAAGATTAAGCTGGAAAAGTTGAGATTATCAATAAGTGATTAAAGAAAAAGAAGAGTTTACAGAGGTATGTGCTTATGTATTTTTATTTATAACTATTTGAATTTCTATGAATTTATTGTTTAAAATGATTGATTGAGTTATCTTGATGAGTTCTTACTGAAAAATATTTGATATATGCTCTTTCTATGTTAAAGAAACTAGTTTTGATCCATTGATATCATATATTTGGATATATGGAATTTAAGTTGATAAGTGTTCGAAATATAGAGTTTTGCTTGACACCACCAGTGACACGGCCATGTCACTGGATGTGTTAACGATGCTGTGTTTCAACATTGAAGACTCGGCCAGTGACATGCCCGTATCATTGGACGTGTCATAGCTACTGTGATAAAATTTAAATGACGAGTGACACGCTCGTGTCAATGGGCGTAATGCAACTTAAATGACACGGCCAGTGACACACCCGTGTCAATGGGCGTGTCATAGCTACTGTAATGCAACTTAAATTGCACGGCCAAAGACACGCCCATGTTCTTGGATGTGTCAAAACTTCTTTAAGAATGAGCTTATGACATAGTCAATGGCACGCCCATGTCACTAGGCGTGTCACTTGAAGAAATTTGCCCAAAATGACTCTTTTTCTTATCTTTTTAAATGACTATAAGGCCTTAAGATGTAAAGAATTTTTGAAATTAACCCTAACAAATAGTGTGATAAATTTATTTTGAATATATGATAAATATGTGTGATACTAAGTGTTGACTAAAGAATTATTTCATTATAGTGCTATACATAATTTAATGTTAGTTAAAAACTAATGAATTGTCCAAAACATATTGATTTTATATCTAGCTTGAGATTGAATGGCTAGCCAAAGAGAGGATATCCAAAGTGATAGTGGGCACTCTATGCTATCAATAGACACTCTGTGTCATCATACTCGGTGGACATTCGTGCCATAGTGGACCATTGGCCAAAATTTTATACGATGGGCATTAAATTACTAACAGTGACTTGTTATCCAAACCTAGAATATGAGTTCAGTGTGTATGGGCATAATTAAAGTAATTAACTATATTGAAAACAATGTGTTATATAGTTATCAATGAATTACTCAAATTCTAAATTTAATTGTGTTTAGTATTTCAATTTTTAATGAATTTATTAATTTCTTTATTTAACATTTCAAAAGTAATACATTTCATTGTTTCTAAATTATTTAATGTATAGATCTCTTTTCTTTATTTTATTTTTTTTTCTTGCATATTGTGAATACATAAGCACCACTAAACTTTGCTTAGCGTGTTAGAATTATTTTCTGATGCGCAGATCAAACGAGGAGAGTTGAGACTGCAGAGTGAGAGATATACGTTTCTGATCAACTGCATTACCAAGGTTCAATGAACAATATTGTAAATATTGTATTCTATATAGTTCACATGACAATATTTTATAATTTTATATGACAGTTGTACAAAATTGAGAGTAGTATAAGAATTTTATAATAATGTAAGTTATCATTAAGAGTTCTTTATAAATTAATAGATATATGTTTATACTATAGAAAGCTTAACAACTGCATTAACGCTTAAACGTATTTCGACTTTATTTCTTAAATACATAGATAGACACATATATAGAACAATTGTAAATGTTAGGTGACATCTTCTATGTAGGTAAGTGTATGGGCTATGTCGGGGGTGTTATACTTAGAGTCTAATGGGACTTGGATACTTACTGATTTACCTCTTCATAATAAACATATAGGATCAAAATGGGTTTATAATGTGAGACTTAAGGTTAATGGTAGTACTGATCCATATAAGGCACTTTTGATAGCAAAGGAATACAATCAGGTTAAGGGAGTGGATTTCACATAATGTTTTTCACCAGTAGCTAAGACTGTGATAGTATTTTTTTTAGCCATCGCAGCAGCAAGATTTTGGTCTCTTCACCAACTCGATATTAAAAATACATTTTTTTATGGTTATGTTGATGAAATGTAGAATGTAAAATTCAGATCCAAGCTTCATGTTATTGGTTTTCAACAATCACTACATGATCTTAACTTAAATATTTAAGTTTGGCTAATTTTAGTTACAATATTAAAGAGGGTAGTAATTAGGATGTAAAGATTATGTAACTTAAATATTTAAGTAAAATACATAAAAATTGGATAGAAAAAGATATTTCGAGCATAAAAATGAATGGGCTGAATAATCTAATGTATTAAGGCCATAAATAAAGAGACATTTACAAAACTACCCAAAAAATAATTGATAAATTTACATCAAATACGCCATTTTCTCTTTAATTTTTAATTTCACGGCTTTTTTTTTTTTTTTTACATTTTTATACTTTTTGTCTTACAATTCTGTGAAAGTTTATAACGTTTCTTTCTTTTATAGGCAACAGTTGTTAGGCTGCTTTTTTTTTTTTTAATGAAAACTTACATTTATTTATGTTTAGTTAAATTATTTATTTAATATAAATATTGAATAATAAATTATTATTATTATATTTTAAATTTTTTATTTAATAAATTTATCTATTTTTTCTTTAATACTATTTTTTATCAAATGAAATCAATATAATAATTATTTTATATAAATGAATTTTATAAATTATAAATTTACAATTGTTTTAACATGAATAAAAATTATTTTTAAAATTTCATGTGTAAAAATGAAACATATAACTGCAGGTACATAGTTTTTAATTCGTGTACGATATTTTTTTTTTGTTAAATGACAGGTAGCTTTTTTTTTTTTTTTTTTTTCTGAAAGTAAGATAAATTTATTAACATAAATCATTGGCTAATACATCAATCAGAAAAGGGAAAGTAGAATCCCACATAAGTAGCTTGTTATTTAACCAACTCTTATTTATGCAAATTTTAATTTGAAATATTTTAAAATAAAATCTAATTATTTCAATAAAAGATTTTAAATTATCATATAATAAAAATTAGTATTGAAATAAAAATAAAATAATATTTGTTTTCAATAATCATTAGATATATTAACAATAATAGCTAATAATAAATTTACATTATTATTATATATATTATGGTTATCATTAACAAATAGTATTATAGAAAAATGGGGATTATTTTTCTATATCTTAACTTATTCCTATGTTTGATTGATTGAGTTGAGTTTAAACTAAAAATCATTTGGATGTTATTTAATTAATTGCTAAAAATCATTTGGATGTTAATTAATAATTAATTGCCATTAATTTCAATTAATTGCGTGTTGTGAATGTAAACAGGCCATGCAGATCCAACAACTTGTTGTAGTATATAGAAAATAATAAGGATCAAGAAAGAGGTCTTTAGCTAAATTAAGGATCGTGTTTGAAAGAGATTGAATTCTTGGAAGCGAAGACCTTTGTCAAGAGCTGGAAAGGAGATTCTACGAAAATCAATTCTTCAAGCAATTCCAAATTATGTTATGGCTCTTTTTCTACAGCCAAAGACTCTATGCTTGGAAATTGAAAGAGTTATGTGTGGGTTCAGGTGGGGTAATGGTCAGAATCATGAAAATGGCATAAGGTGGATGGCTTGGGACTGCCTAGCATGTGACAAAGGAGCTGGGGGACTTGGTTTCAAAAGGCTTAGAGAGTTTAATTTGGCTCTCTTGGGAAAACAAGGATGGAGGCTCCTACAAAATCCTTCTTCGTTAGTGGCAAGGGTGTTGAAAGCAAGGTATTTCCTGAACTCAGACTTTTTAAATTTAAATCTTGGTTCCAATCCCAGTTACATGTGGAGAAGTATATGGGAATCGAGAAGTATATTGCAAAAGGGTCTGTTTTGGCGTGTAGGGAAAGCTAGCAACATATTTATCTGGGATAGTCCATGGTAAAATATTCCAGACAATTCTTTTATTTCAACTCCTAGGCCTCTGGGTTGTGGATATTTTCTAGTGTCTGATTTGATTCTTGATAGACATTGCAATGTACCTTTATTAAATCAATTATTCAATAGGGAAGTAGTTGAAAATATTCTTGCTATTCCACTAAGCTTAAATGAAGTGGATGACGTGTTATGTTGGAAGTTTGATGACAGAGGTCAGTATACTGTTAAAAGTGCTTATAGACTTGGAGTTGGTGAACTATGTATGCAGCAGAACTCGGCTATGGCTGTTTGGAAGAAATTATGGAGATTAAAGGTGCTATCGAAAGTTTTAAATGTTGGGTGACGAGTCCTTTGTGGAGTGTTATTGTGTCAGTCGGTGCTCCAAGGTCGGGGAGTTCAGCTAGATGATTTCTGCCCATTGTGTTTAGCGGTGTTAGAAACTATTCAGCATGTGTGCTTTGATTGTCCGTTTATTGGTGATATCTGGGCAAGAGCTGGGTTAAGTAACGTGCCTGTTACTGCAAATTCTGTTTGGGAGTGGTTTTTAATCAATTTTCTACCAGCATCTTTAAATGATTCTTGTTTAATGCTAATGCTAATTTAGGCAGTTTGGACTTCTAGAAACATGGTAGTTTGGGAGAATAAGTATCGTACGGCTGCTCAGATTATTAGAATGGCAAGGAATGCTCTAGAAAAATGGCGTAATGCTAATATAGTTACTGGACATCCGTCTGCTGCTGCTACTCGAATTCAGACATGGCAACCACCTCTTCTGGGTAGTATAAAGGTGAATGTAGATGCTTCTACGGGAATGAGTTCTGGTTATGTTGGCATCGGGCTGGTTGCTAGGGCGGATGATGGAAGTTTTATGGAGGCTAGAGCTCATCATGTTCCTAGGTTTTATTCTCCAAAAGTGGTAGAAGCAGTAGCGATCAGGGAGGCGTTAAGCTGGATCAAGGTGCATGGATGGAGGAATGTGGTGGTTGAATCTGATGCCAAAACAGTTGTTTAAGCTCTAGCGGATACTTCCATTAGTGACTATTCGTCTTTTGGTCTTGTATTGTTTGATTGTAGATCACTCCTTCTAGATATGGAGTCGATTTCCTGTGTTTTTGCTGGTAGGTCTGTGAATGTTGCTGCTTATAATCTAGCTGTTGGGGCACATTCCTTTGCTTGCCTGGGGGACTGGACTTTGAATCCACCTCTATCGATTATTGATGCCATTTGAAGATTATAATAATAATACCAATACTTCTAAAAATATATAGAAAATAATAAAAAATAATTGAAGAAAAAAAAGATAAGTAGAAAATAATTAAATAAAAAACACTAGAAATTAAATTTAGGCAAGACATTTTTAGAAAACTATCTATAGAATAGTAATTTCCCCACTAAATGCAAATGGTTTATGAAAATTTTATTCCAGAGATACAATACTTATATAAGAAATCAAAATTGCACTTTTTAATTTCTTCTACCACAAGAAATCAACCCAACTTGATGAAGAAGAAATTTTTGAATGTAGAATTTATTTGAAGTATTCTCAGAGGAAAAGAAGTGGAAGAAGAAGAAAAATTAGATCTTATTTTAGAAAAGTTATCAATTTATAACCTTCAAATATAATATTTATTAATCAAGAGTTGCAACCTTTCAATTTTCATTTGTAATTCAAATTTATTATTCAAGAGCTGTAACTTTCCAATTTAAAACTATTCAAATTTATTTGTTAAGAGTTGTAACTCTTCAATTCTAATTGTAACTATTTAAAATTATTAATTATTAAATAGTACAATTATATATAACAATCCCCCACCCCACTTATTATTTAATAATTGATAAAATTAGAAATGACAAGACATAAATCATTGGGTATTTGTATAATATATAACTAAAGGTGGCCAAGGCTTGAACCTTTAGAATGAATATAAACATAATTTGCATTCATATTATACATGAGTTCTTGTTCTACAATGGCAATGCATTTAATATGGGCCTTGCACTCTATCCTTTTTAGCAAGTACACTAGGATTTCAACACTGAATTCACAGAAAGCAACCTCTTAGTTTCATATTTGCATAGGCAACCCCATCTGGAGTGTCCACAGCTTCTCTATCACTCCACTTATGCTATGAGAACTATTAAGAACATAGTTAAACCTTGTCGTTGTGGAAAATCAGTATATATAGTCAAACACGAGATTTTAGAGGAATAATAATTTGTATATTTAATATCACCCCCACTATTCCTTAAGTATATTTATGCACTAAAAATGTAACCTCAATGTTAACATTTCCAAGATAATTCTTAACTTACTTTTCCTTGAACTCTTAAAATATGAATTTTCAATTAAAATTGACATTAACATATAAGAGTAGATTTCAATCAAGATTTCCCACTTCTAAAATGGCGATAGTCCCATGTTTCCCATGACTTTCTTAATCTTCTCACTTGACAAAGGTTTTGTGAGAGGATTTGCCAACATTTGATTTGTAGGAAGATATTCAATAGAAATTTTACCTTTCCTTACAAGGCTTCGTACATGATTATATCCTTTTATTGTCAAATATCCTTTTATTTTTCGTATTGTGAATTGCGGCTTGGTTATGACAATATAAAATAGTAGGTCCTTTAGGAATATTAATAAATTATATTCACTTTATAAATCTCCTAATCCATATAACATCTTTGCTAGCTAGAGACATAGCAATAAGCATAAATTCCATGGATAATAATGCAACATAAGATTAATTTTTAGAGGACCATCAACTATAGCTCCACCTTCGCTCAATAGCAGCCCATAACTCATATGCAGGACAACACTTGTGAAAAACATTGAATAAGGCATTGCTCATTGTATTCAAGATCATTGAATGACAAACAAAATCATCCTCAAATCCATTTTTGCTATACATTAGAAAGTTGTTCATCACTTTTCCCATCTTGTGGATATGGAGTAGTTAGAACATAGATAAACTTGGCAATTGCCAATTGAAACATTATCTTCATACTCCAATGCTTGTAGTTCATCCCATTGAAATTTTCAAGTCTCTCAACATCTTGTTGTGGCTTGCACAATAATGAAGGCTCCATTGATCAATTGGAAGAATTACTATTCTAAACTTGTTGTAGTATATAAAAAATAATAAAAAATAATTTAAATAAAAAATAAATGGTAAAGAATTAAATAAAAAATACTAAAAATTAATTTTAGACAAGACGTTTCTAGAAAACTATCTTTAGAATACTAATTTCCCCACTAGTTGTAAATGATTTATAGAAATTTCATTCCAAGGATACAATACCTAAATAAGAAATCAAAATTGTACTTTTTGATTTCGTCTATCATAAGAACTCAACACAATATGATGAAGAAGAAAGTTTGGAATATATAATTTATTTGAAGTATTTCCGGAGGAAAAGAATGAAGAAAAGGAAGAAGAAGAAAAATTATAACTTATGTTAGAAAAGTTGTCAATTGATTACCTTCAAATGTAGTAGTTATTAATCAAGAGTCGCAGCATTTCAATTTTCATTTGTAATTCAAATTTATTATTCAAAAGTTACAACTTTCCAATTTACAACTATTCAAATTTATTTGTTAAGAGTTGTAATTCTTCAATTCTAATTGTAACTATTTAAAATTATTAATTATTAAATAATACAATTATATATAACACAATTGACGAGGCCTCCATTCTAATTCGCTCTATTGTCCATGATTAGAAGGGAAAATTTTTAATTAAAATATTAATTGTGTAATTAATTGTTAGGATTATATTGCCAATTTCGTATCCACTTGTTAGGCATGGTTGGTTGGCTTGCTGAGGTAGCACTAGTTTTGTCAAAGCAGTTATATAAAATATTGAGATTTTATTATTAAAAACTTTAATTTGTTCTTGAGATTATTTGTTTGTTTCATTTTATGAAAGAATTTTATGCAGCTATTTTAATATTTTTGAAATTTTATATAGGTCTTTTGGATATCTAGTATTTAGGAACAACTGCAAATAATTATAATTATAATAGTTTTATATTAATTTTTAGTTGAATTTGAAAAAAATAATAATACATAACTGTTTGATATAAAGTTATATGTGAGTTTTTAATGATTAAAAATTTGTGAAAGCATCTCTCGACTCTATTGAATAATTTAAATTTTGAGTCTTTTTTAACAAATTGAAAGAAAATTATTCTGATTTTCTTGTTAACTAATTATGGCTTCATTAGAATTAAGTTCTTTGTCATTTCCTCATATTTTAAAATTAAGTAACATGTTAGTATATATTACTTATAATAATCTATATATATTAAATTTCAAAAGAATAAGGGTATAAAAATGATATATATTTAATTATATATTGACATATGTTATATGTAACAACATTATAAAAATTATAAAAATAAATAAAAAAAGAACAATATTAAATAAAAAAGTAAAAAATTAATATTTTTTATAATAAAAAATAAGAAATTAATAATTTTATTATAAAAATAATTTAAAAAATTAAAATTAAAACTTACTGACATAAATTTTTATCGGTAAAAATTAATATTTTATTATAAAAAATTAAATTTAAATTTACCGATAGAAATTTTATCAAAAACACCGATAGATTTACCGATAGAAAGTCAGTTTTTATCGGTATTAACAACAGAAATATTCTGTCAGAATTACCAACAAAAGCAAATTCTGTCGGTATTACTTATAAAAATTTATCGGGAGAAGTATCCTTTGTCTACACTATGATGGGCTAGACAACTTATGGGCCGACAGATTTTCTATTGGTATTACCGACTGAAAATATTTTTAGTCAGTAATACCTACAGAAAATTATTTCTATTAGAAGTTTTTACCGAAAACACGAAAACTATTATCTCTATAATTTACCGAGAAAAATTATTTTCTATCAGCATTTTTAGTACCGATAAAGAATATGCCTACAAAAATTTTTTGTCGGTAATTTATTAGTAAATTTAATTATCGAAAAAAAAATATAATGATTACCAATGAAATTTTTCATCAGTAATATGTAACACTCTTATAGTGTAAGAGAGGAAATCATGAAAGAGAAAAGAGAGAGAGAGAATATTTACAAAGAAAAAGAGAGCTAGGAGATTCATGAAAGAGAAAGAGAGAGGAGAGGAGATCGGGAAGGAGAGAGAAAAGAAAGGGAAACTTGTTTGCGAATTTTTTTGTTAGATTCATTTTTTTTATTGAAGAGTATTTTTGTCTAAATTGATTTATTTAAGATTAACATGGTCTAAAATTTATTAGTATTTTATGTATAAGTATTTTTTTTTGTTAATTCCCTTGATATATTGATTAAGAAAAAAAAATAAACAAATCACATTTGTATATAAAAATATTGACCCATTCATTTAACAAAGTAATTTTTATTAATTTTTTAAAATACTAAAAGAGAAAGTAAATTTAGATTAATTAGTCAAATTATATCTATTATTAAATTATATTTTATTTGTACTAATATTAATATATTGATTAAGAAATAAAATAAATAAATCACATTGATGTTTAAAATATTAAGCTATGAAATTAACATAATAATTATTAACACTATATTTCATTGATAGATAACTAATAATTGATGATTATGATGATTATATCATTTTCATTTTCAATAGTTCATAAAAGGTGATAACAAATCTTTTTTTATTTAAATATTGATGTTGTTTATCCTAAATATTCATTAATATTATTCATCATAAATATTTATTATTATTAAAATTAGATTAAATTTAATATTATATGAATATACTTTTTTATGCATTTATTAAAAGTTTAATAAGAATTAGTAACTATTGGAGTAATTAGTAACTATATAATATTATTATATTGATAATACTTAGTTAGTCATATCACATAAGAAATATAGTATTATATCAAATATAATTTGATATATAAGTTTTTAAACAATAAGACTACTAGTAAAATTAATAAATATAATATAATAACATATTTTCAAAAATATATTTTTTAATATGATTTATAATTATTAGGCTTATTAAGAAGCTCGATAATTAGTTAATTTTATATTTAAATATATTAATTTATTAACTAATTCAATTTATTATTGTAATTATTTGTCATAAATAAATAAAATAATATAAAAATAATTTTTATAGCACACAATAAGTAATCATTCAAGTAATAAATTATATATGAAATTATATCATAATATAATAATAAAATTGGATAATATCAACAATTTGATTTTAAAATTATGTCATATATTATATATACTAGCTATAAAGTTTTGAATCTTTTTATCCTAATTATTTCTATTAATATTATTAATAATACTATTTATTAAACTTATATTTTAATTGATAATTAGCAGTTTAAGTTTTAAAACTAAAAAAATACTATATTTTGATTGAGTTCTAATTTTATTTTTTTATTAAGTAATCATAACTAATTAAAAAAGTTAGCTTACAAACTTAATAAACAAGCTAACTCACAGGCTACTTTTTAAATGAGCTAGCTCTTCATCTTTTCATCTTAAAATTTAAAAAAAGAAATCCAAATTTAGTAAGTTTTTAGTATTTTGGTAATCAAATTAATTATTAATTTACATAAAATGTGTTATTTTATTAATTATATGTACTTTTTTTAACTCACTGAATTAAAATTTTGACTCTACAACTATATAAATATCTATAGCTACCATAACTGATTACTAGTTACTAGTTATGTCTCTTCCTTTAAAATTAGTTTTTGAATATTAATTATTTTAAAATTAGTTTTTAACTTATTATTTTAATAATTTTATTGAGTATTATAATAATTTGTAACATTATTTTATTTTAAAATTTAATTTATATATTTTAATTTATTATTTTGATGATTAAGTTAATTATTTTGGAATTTCATTAGGAATGAAGATTTGAGATTTTAACGATTAGATTAATTTTTTTAAAATTTGATTATAAATTGGGATGTGAGATTTTAATGATTAAGTTAATCATTTTATAATTTTGATTATGAATTGAATTTAAAGGTTTTATGAATAAGTTAATTATTTTATAAAAAATATTCTATAAGATAAATTTATTAAAAAATAATTAATTTAAATAGTTTCTTTAAAATATTTTTAAAAAATAAATAAATATTATTTTAAAAATAACATATATTGTGTAATTTTTTAAAGTAACATTTAAATATTAAAATAAAAAATAATAAAATTTCAAGATTTAAATATTTAATATGAAAATAAAATAAAATATAAATATTAATGTTAACTATTTACTTTGATTTTTTAATATGAAAATAAAATTGAAGGTGGATGAAGATTGCTGGGTTCGGGTCAATATATACCTTCTACTAGCAAGATGAAGGTGCTTGAAGATTGCTGGCTATGATGCAAACATTTTAGCTCAATCAATGCTTTCAAACAGCAGCAAGGTGATCAAATAGTCGCTGATTCTTCTTCCAAGCAGTAGCAGCAAGGAGAAGAGAGTAAGGGGAGTACAGGTAGATTCCATACAGGCTGAGACGCTAGTTTTTGTCGCATTTTTGGGCTGCTCCTTTCTTTGATTATTGTCGCATTAGAGTCCATGAACCTTGCAATTTGGAGCGGCTGAACCAACATGCTCTTGAGTATTGAATGTCTTTGTCAAAACTTTGACACTCACTCTTTTTGTTTTAAGCATGCCTAATCCTACCTTATTCTCGTAGGCGAGTAAGGAGCCTTTGTTAATTTTGGTTGTGCTACCTGTTCTATATCCAGTTGTAATGAGATTTTAGGGTTTTTTCATATATATGTGGGATGTTGTTTAGGTTGGTTATTATATTGGGCTCGGTTTTTTGTTTTTTAGTTTGCACCCGCAAGTATGTTTTTCTCCGTTTAACTTTAATTAAAATAAAAATTTGGTCTTTCTATCAAAAAAAATTGAAAATAAAATTGAATATAAATTTAAATATTTTTTTTCTTGAAAATTTTGCCCCTTTCATCTATTTTGAACAGTTGGAACACTTTGAGCCTGAACCTATTTGCTCTAGTATTATCTTATTTAATTCCAAGACATGGATACTGTTGTTGTCAAACTGGTCAGGATAATAAGTTTAAATCGCTCAACTTTTAGTTTATTCGTCTATGTGATATTCAATTCATTATGTGAAGCTGGGTCATCCCCATTTACATGAAGTTTTCAACATAAGTTGTTTAATTGTCTATTTGCCCCTTCTGGAACTCGTCATAAATGCCAGCAGCAATCAACATGAGTAAAAAAGTTACTGGAATATATTTTTTTTTGATAAATTATGCACTAAAGAATGCCCAATTAGAAAGTATATCTAAAGAAATAAGTGGGTTCTTCATTGTAGATGTTGACATTTATGCAGACATACTATTTGGAGTATAGGGGAAACAAAAGATATAAAAGACGAAATTTTATTAGGATACTCGGGAGTTTTTTAGTCAGCTTTGAAAAGATTATATTCATGAACTTCTCTTATTAAAGCTCTATTCCCTTGCTGAATTGCTAAAAAATAATACTAATAATTATAATAATAAGTAATTATGAATAAAAATGAAACATACTGAGGAGCTACACATAGGAATTTGTAGTAATTAACAAGCGTATTTGTATGATAAAAGCTGGGTCATAGAACTATATGTTGACTTGAACTCCTGTGTCATATGTTTCTCCGGCTTTCCAATCATGGGGTATGCTATTGACAGGAACAACCCATGTCTCATCTCCTGCATCGTCATCACTGAACGGCATCCTCAATGATAAAGGTCCACTGGGGGAGATGTAGTAGTCCATACTGCTCCATAACTTCGATCCAAAAGCTTGCGTACGAAATTCTGAGTCTGTATATCACTTTATTTTTGTTAGTAACAGTTTCCGTATTTTGAATATCATATCAGACATTGAGGTAAAATTGATCAAGAGTCTGCACATGATTTTTATTTGGTTGTTCTTGATTTCTACAATCTTCATTTTATTTTATCAAGGCATATTTGCTAATTAATATTATCTTCATTGTGATATATGACTAACCAGATTTAATAAACTTCCATTTTAACAGGACCCTTGACACACTTCACATTATTGTTGAATGAAAAATTGTGGTTGCACAGGGCAATCAAATTTTAAGATTAGTATTGTGGATATTGCATAATACCTCACAAAGCTGCACGGCAGTAATGTCTCTCTTCCCTTATTGATACTAGGTTTGAGCACGGATTCTGGAGATTTTCGAATTGAACCGAAATATCCAGGCCCAAAAAAAATATTGACTTTTTGACTTTTTTCTAACCGAACCATACCGATTTTTATAATGTGAAACGGTTCTGGATATTAGATAATATTCATACCGAGAATCATATCGAACCGTATTGTACCGTACTGAACCGAATAATCGAAATAATAATTGATTTGTTATTATTAATGTAATATATAATTTATCATATTGATTTATTACTTAGTATTTAATATTATATAAATAATTAAAGTAACTTCATAATTTAACTATAAAATAAAATAAATACGAATATAAAAAATATAGTTAATGACCATACATAATTTTTAGTTTGTCACTTAATTAATATTAATTTATATATTTTTATGAGATGATTGAATTAATAAAATATTAACTGAAATAAAAAATACACTTGTTATAAATTTCTAATATGAATATCTACCATATGATTAATATATATATAATATTATAAACTATTTTGAAATATATAAATATATATACATATATATGAACACACAATATATAAATACATAATAATACTATTATACAAATCTATAAAATACACAATACTATATTGCAGTAATATACTATGTTATAGTATATATACATAATACATATATATTAGTTTATAAAATATATATATATATAACAATAATAATAATAATAATATATAACATATAATATATATATATATATAAAAGAAAGAAAGAAACAAAAACGGGAGAGACAAGAGAGGAAAGAGGAGAGAGAATGTCAAAGAAAGAGAAAGGAGAGCAGAGAGAGAGAATTCCTCATTCATTGCCTCTGATCTACCGTTGATCGCTCGTTGCCTCGTGACACGAGCCGTACTAGGAGAATCGTCGTCCGATGACGAGTTAACAACCGCTTGAATAATTTTAACTATTTTTTTGGCCGTTTTTCGACATTTTTTTTAATAAGTTTAGTATTTTCGAGATCCTTTTTTCATGAGTTTCAATTTGATATATAATTTGCGAATTATTAATAAGTTTTGGAAAAATACTTATAAATATGTAAATATTAAAAATTTAAGTGTAATAATAAATTTAATTAATTAAAATATATGAATTTATTTGAATTTATGAATAATAATATAATTAATTAATTGTGATAAAAGAAAATTTAGGACAAAAAATATTTGAATATTATTTTATTGGAATACAGTTAAAATTAATTAAATATTTGAATTATAATATTTATTAGTAATTTATAAAATAAATTAAATATATTTAAATATATATATGTGTGTATGAAATTAGTAAAATAATTGGAATGAAAAATAATTAGAAGTTGGTTAAATATAATTAGAAGTTGGTTAAATAAAATAATTATTGAAGAATATTTTTTTAATTAAAGAATAAAGCACATCTAATTTGAATAAAATAAATTCATATATATAGTATTTTTATATATTTTTATTATATTTTTATAAGCGTGTAATATATTTATTAAATATTTGTAAGAAATGATAAACAAATTATAAACAAAAGAAAAATATATTTATTAATTTAGATGATTCTAAATTTGAGTTTATTGCGGATTATTTTGAAATATTTGAGCCAATTATCATATTTTTCTTTATTAAATTACAAGGAATAAAGTTCAAGCATATTGAGTTTAACAAGCATATGAAGATAAGTATTTCTGAAAATGCTACAAAATCACCCAAAGTGAGTAGTAAAAGAAAAAAAATCTTGGATTTGGGAGAATTTTGGGTCAAACAATGATGAAAATCCTCAAAAAAAAAAAAGCTAAATATAAATATTGTACTAAATCTCTTGTATGTCCGTCTGCTAACGGTATTAGTAATTTAAGCAATCATTTATCTAAGCGTTTGTTATATTCATATAATTTAGACGGTAGTCAAAATATATTAGTCTTTAAGCCCCAACAAGATGTAGCGGACAGGATATTGCATTTTCACTTAGTATGATGATCAAAATAAATGAGTTACCATTTAGGCATGTAGAACATCTAGAATTTCGTGACTTTTGTGGTGCAATACAACCACAATTTGTAATTCCTTCTCATCAGACTAGAGTTGAAAGTTCTATTAATCAAACCATGAGTACTCCTGCAACTGAAGCTCCTCCAATGCAGCAACTTAATTATGGTTACATGCAACTTGGAGCTTGCCCTGTTCATCGCCCTAATAGAACATGTCTCAACCACCTTATGCTAGATATCGTCCCCAACCATCCTTTACTGGATAGTCCTTCAACTGGAAATAGTCAAATGCCTCTGTCAATCAACAGACCAGTCAAGGATATGATTACTATAATCAGTCTTCACGGCAACAAGCAACACCTGGTGGTCCTGCAGCTCCAGCGGATTTAAAATTTTAAAAAATATTGTGTCAAAGACTCATGTAGAGATTTAAAACCCAATGTTAGTAGTGTTATTATTAAATTATATATATGTGTGTATGAAAGGTATGTTATTGTGTTTGTTGTGTTATTATGTTTGATTTGTCTATCTTACTTATTTTTATACATTTAAGTTACTTATTTTGAATTTTTAATAATTTAGTGTTGGATATAATTTATTAACATGTTTATATGAATAATTACTATCACTAGTACTAATGATGGTAATTCATACTAATTATAATAATTTGTGCTTAATAAAGTAACTCGAAGTAATAATATTAGTAGTTTTTAATAACAATAATGAGTATGAATATTAATAATAGTTAATACTAATGAGTAATGATAGTGAATTACTTATGTATTTTATTTGAAATTTATAATTATTTGAAGTTTAGACAAAATTATTTGATGCTAAATGTTGGACATTTTAATTTTATAAATTATTTGTAATGTAGATATTGGAGTTTAGATAATTTTGTTTGATACTAGATATTGTAAAATTTTAATTTTATGAATAATTTGTAATGTGAATATCGAAGTGTTATTTAACTTTCTATTTTCTATTTTTTAATGGCTAAAATAATAAAATATTATTTTATTTCTTAAATTTGAAAAAAAAAATTTCAAATCTCCGTCTCTGTTTGGAATTGGAACCGCTTATTTAGAACCGAATCTCCAAACCGGACAGAACCGATTTTTCGAAATAATGCAATATTAGATATTTTATATTTCGGTTCCGATTCCGGTATCAGTGATTTTATAATTTTTGAATTTTGGTTCAATTCTGGAGATTTGAAAATCTTCTGACCAAACCGGTCCATGCATAGCCCTAGTTGATATCATATGACAAAAGCTAAATAATGAGGATAGTTGCTGTTCTCATCAATTTTTTTTGTTATATATTTGTTTGGATAGCTGCATGAAACATTGCATATATAGACAGACAGAAAGCATATCGGTCCTTAATTCCACCATTTGAACTAGTAATGAGATTTTTCATTTATTTCCCTGGTATAGATTTCCCTTGGTGAGTAACAAAGAAAAAGCTTTAATGGATGTCTCACCGTCTATACTCAATGTCAACCATTCCAAGAGATAACAGTGATGCAGCTGCATCGGTAGTTTGAGCCATCCGACCAAAGGCTCGTCTGCTAAGAATAAAGTCAGTGTTATGACTTGAGCCTTGGTCGGTTATAACAGTTACTCCTTTGTCTGCGCAATATTTACTGTTGGGCACCTTACCTGTTGAAGAAAAATCATTGCATTGCAAGGACTTAGAAAATTTGAACTGATACAACGTCAGTCAAGATCAGGACGTTTTGCACTCCAACACAAAACCATGAAGCTTTAAATTTGATACCTGATAGCATGCACCACATCCAACGCCATCACGGTAGAGTTTAGATGCAGCTGAGACATCCCCACCATTTATTGTTGCTCCAAATGAGCCAAATCCACATGCACCTCCTGCAATCATGAAAATAGATCGTAAGAACATGTGCTTAGCATTGGGTAATCTATTAGACACACTTCTCATTTTAATGAAACTGTTTAATATCTGTTCCTTGTTAATCAGAATTTGGATTCTAAGCTGCTCGAGAATGAATGAAACAGTCGCTACATGTTGCGGCATCTGCCATAGTCTGCAAAAAGATCAAAGTTGCAGAAAGAAGCAAAAGGGTCGAAAGAAAGGGAGCCATTAAATGTTATGAGGAACAAAGAATGAAAAGAAAAGGAGATGATTTGATACTGCATGAAATGAATGAAGTTTGCAGTATTTATATGAGAAAAAAAAAAAAAGTAGCTCAGCATCCTAAGTTTGGTAAACCTTGCGAAGTTTGACATTTTGATAAAAAATTATTATGAATAAGTGGAATTCTGTTACGATTGTTTTCCAGGCTTGGAATTACTTGTTTTAGGAAAATTCTTTAAACAAATGGTTTATGACCTTCCAAATTCTATTGCGGTTTTTCTTATCTTTTTGAAGTCTCGAGTATTAACAATAAGTCATTAGTTAATCTGGATTTCATTATGGAGGAAAATTCTACTTAATTGAATTCAAAGGTCTTCATTTTCAACTAATACTCTATTTTAATTTCTCTATCAAGTGTTTCTAATTGTCAGTGGCGAATTATTAACAACAAGAATTTTCACCCCATAAATATTTCTAAAATATTTTATACAGCGCTACATAAAAAATTAATTAGATTTACATAAATTTTAATTAAATGAATTTGAGAAAATTACGATGTATATCATTTTTTAATTTTATTTTTAAAATATTTCACAATTTTGGTCTATTATATCTATTATTTTGAAAGCGGAGTATATTTAATTTTAATATATTAGATGTATCGCTCATGAAAAAAATTAAATTGATAGTTCAAAAGTGATTTTTTTTATAAGAACAAATGAATATTTTTCAAAAATTCCAATAGATTTCAAGTGCATTAAATAACAATTGAAAGAAATCTATAAATTGTTTGTTGGCGATTGTGCTAGAAAAAAAAATAATAAACCCCAATCCATATGTGATCTGCATTAAAACAATTCAATAAAATAATTTTTGTTTGTGGTTGATATGCGTGGGTAAATATCAATCTCATAATAACAAATAAAATCTTGTTAGCTGATTGATATAATTTTAACTATAATAAATCATAATAGTAGGAGACCAACATCGTAATGGAGTTAATTATTTTTAAAATGTGTTTTAAATATTACTCTTATCTACTTACAAACTACAAAGCAATACATTTTTTTATCATTAGGATTTTCTAGACAGAAAACTTATATTTAAAATGCCTAATATTAGTAAATAACAAATATTTACATTATCTTAATTTAGTTTTAATATTGTTATTTTAGTTGAAAATGTGAAGACAAATGTACTATATCCTTTTGTTGGAAATTATATATTATTTATATTTGATATATAAAAATTATTTTTTACTTGTTTAGACAGAAACATTTTAATTTAATTAGTGCATTGTCTTGTACAAATATACATATTTTCTTCCCAAAGAGTTAAAGGTTGCTAATTGTGCTTTTGTGGGATTGTCCTTGTAAAAAGCATCCTGAAATGCATAGAATGTGGAAATACATTGGAAGACAGGCAGCACATACAAGGCTATTGAAAGACTTTAGCACATGAAAATTGATATGTTAGAGAAGTCAGATGCAATCATATTCCATTTAATTTAATAATATGATGCCATTGAAGTCATGATTTGATCTTTCAAAGTTCACTGCAATACGCCTTCATATTTGCTTAGTGGACTTTGTCATTTTCTCATCTATTTTGGGTTGTTTTTTAAGCTTAGGAATTTATCCAATGAAGCAGACTTGTAAACAGAACACCGATATAGACCGGCATGAAGGGTGTCCTTTTAACTACGTACATCACCCATGACTTGGAAGCCATTATAAATTTTTGCATCCTTAATAAAATTGGTCCATGCATTTCAATGGTTTGAAGGATATTTGTGCAGTTCTTTTCATGTACATACAGAAATTCATTCGGAGAGTTATAGGTGAACTTTGAGCTAATGAAAACAAAGTACAAAATTGAATCAAGGGAAGAAACACTGAGGTTACATGGTTGATCTCCTTAGCCAGGTTGGTTCCAGATGGACCAAATAAAAGCACTTTGTGACAGACATGTATTTGGGGAAGCAACCCATTTCATTTTAGCTTTTCTTTATGGCCATTCATGTTAAGAGCTTGTAGGGGCCGTGGGCAATAAACAACTAGCTAATCAAACTCTTAAGGATATTATTGCCATATCTGTTAAATGTTATGAAATATGGATATTGCCGCCGCGGGAAAATGGGATGAGATTGAAAATTTGAGAAAGCTGGCAAAGTGTTGAAAAATGGATTTAAAGAGAGAAAAAAGAGAGAATTTTGGTGGTAGAAATATGAATTTAACAATTTTTTTAGCATAATATGAATTTAACAAGTAGATGAAAAAACATCCGTAAAGATATACACATAAACTGATATTAAAACATATATATATAGAGAACAAGAAACTGTAGATTTGCAGCTCTAAAACAGAGCATTCATAATATAAATCTTTTTTCTTCTTCATCTTTACAATGATTTATCTCTGGATCTCTTCCTAATTACAATTTTACTGCCCGTCCACTTTTTTATAATAATAATAATAATAATAATAATAATAATAATAATAAATGTGTGTGCAAAGTAGGTATAAAATAATAATAATAATAATAAATAATAATAATAATAATAAATGTGTGTTCAAAGTAGGTATAAAATAATAATAATAATAAAATCAGCTGGGTTGTCCCACTGATCCTGTCATAAGAAGGCAGGGGATCAAACCCCAAAGCTGTATTTTCTGGATTCTTTCCTTTTTAAAATAATAATAATAATAATAATAGAACGTGTACTTAGGTAGGTGTGTGTTTAAATTAAAAAAAGAATTTAAGAAAGTAGGTGTTAAATAAATAAAAAGAAAAGAGAAGAAATAAATAGAAATAAAAGAAAACAAAGGACAGGAAAGGAAAAAGAAAAAAAAAAGACATAATCGGAGAGAAGGAAAGAGAGGAGAAAGAGGCACTGTCAGTGTTGGGCCGATCTAACATCGACCGTTGACTTTCTTGAGACATGCATCAGATCATTAGGAGCTTCGCTCGAAGACACATCGACCGCTGCCTAAATCACCGTCAAAGGCCACTGGAGAAAGCCGCAAGCGCCAATCGATTGGGACACCTGTGTGAACTTCCGATAACGATTTCAACCATTTTTAAATTATTTTTGTTTGACAAGTAGAATATTTTTGAGATTCTTTTATTTTAAGTTTTAATTTAATATATTATTTATAAATTATGGACGACTATTTAAAAAATACATATATTAACATTTAAATTTAAAATAAAAATAATATATATTTACTTTAGGAATAATATTAATAAGTAATTAATTTGAATATTAGTTGATATTAGAAATAATATTAGTAAGAAATTAAGTCTATATATGTATAATTAGTTAATATTATGAAGTTAAGGAATTATAATTTTTAATTGATTATGTTTAAAAAGGGAAAATAAACAAAAATAAGTAAATAAACAATTAACAATCAAAATTATATTAAATAACTAAAATTAAGTTACACATTATAAATTTTAATACCAACTATAAATTAATTAATTATTTACTGAGTTGGATTAGAATTATTACCTACTAGTTGATTAATTATTTGTGTTACAAAATGATTTCAATAAATCAATTACTAATTTAAAAACTTAGATATAGTTATTATTTATTTAATGAGAAAATTAATTAACTAGTTGTGATTAAAATGAAAATTTAAAAAAAATTAAGATAATGAAAATAAGTATAATATGAAATAAAATTTAAATTTAAAATATTAATATAGTGTATAATCAAATAAATTAAATATTTGATTTATAAATATTCATTAGTGAATTGTAAAATAAATTACTTATATTAAATTGATGAATTTATAAATTAATAATTAGTTGTTAGTTAGTAAATTTAAAGTTATCATTAAAATATATTTAAGAATTTTTGTTAATATATATAGTTGTTTATTAGTTGATTAATTATTTATAATTAGAATGAGAATAGGTGTATATATATATGTGCATATTAACTTTAAAATAAAAATATTTATGGTTAAAATAAACTAAATTCTTGAATAATAAATTTTGTTCATAATTTACAGAATAAATTAATTGTATCTAAATATAAGAATATGAGTAAATATATACATGAAAATTTGTATAAGAATTTTTAATTATTATATTAGAAATTGGAATAGTTACTTAATTACCAAGTGATAATTTAGTGATGAATATGTTATAGATTGAAACTTGTAAAATTTAATATTCTATTTTGTTATAATGACTAAAGTTATAATTATCTTTGCTTAAGAAATAATTAATGTTAATTAGTAATTAAATAGTAATATTATATTATTACAATAATTAAATATATCAATAAATTTATTGTAACTATTACAAATAAGTATCAATTTCAGTATGGTTGATAATATTCTTATTATTATAGTATAATCACTATAAATATATTATATTACTTTTAAGTTTAGTATAGAATTATTTCAATAATTAATATTGATATTATTACTACTATTATTTAGTATTAAGTTTAAAATAAATTATTAAATTTGAAATAAACGTGAGTAAATAATTACTATTAACTACATAAATAATGTTACGAATTTACTATAAAAATTTAAAACTTAATTATAGGAAATTATTAGAAAATAAATATAAATAAAGTATTAAAAAGTAAATAAATTATATATTAATATTATTAATATTATTACTGCTATTTTAAAGTATAATGAAATAAGAAAATTGAAGTAAATATCAAAATTTAATTAAATGATATTATTATTTTAATAAATTCTTTATTATAGTATATATATAAATTGTTGTTGCATTATTATTTTCATAAATTTTTTATTATAATATATATATAAATTGTTGTTGCTATTATTAATATTATTGATATAATTTATTTTAAAACTTAGAACATTAAAATACTGTAATATCAAAGATTTAAATTAAATACTATTTAAAACATAATGAAATTAATTAATTAATTATTGTTAACCTATTAAATTAAAAAAAACTAAATTAATATAATTGAGTTGTATAAAGAAATATTATAAATACTTATTAAATTTTAAATATTTAAATTATATTAAGTTATTAAAAATATTGTTGAAAAATTTGATGAGTAAATGGCCTGATGAATTGAGAGAATACTCATGGAGTATTATTTAAAAATTTGAAAACGATCATTTTATACCGAAATTTCGTCAAAAATTCACTAGAATTTTAAAAATCATCCTCATGTTTTCCTTTTATATCTTTCATCTTATAGTAGCTGGTAATCCTAGATTATATCTTAGTAAATGGTTAATTTTTATATTAATTTAGGCGTAAATTCAACTGCAATAGTAGAACATAGAGGTAATCTAGTTGGTGAGATAATTTGAGCTGCTAATCGAAGTAAGTGGATAATTATATAATATTGGTATTTTATTAAATTATATATATATGATATACTAAAAAATTTATGATGAAATTTTATTTATGACGGATTTGAAAGAAATAAATTTTATATATTTAAAATGAAAATAAATGATGGTATGTTGATATTTAAATTATAATATGATGATTAATTATTGATACAATTAAATAAATACTTCGTATACACTTATAATATGTTTTTCAATAGAGACACGTGTGATGATGGAGTGTTAGATGAATTGACAGATTACGATATGATATTGTCTTTGGAACAATACTTAGTATACATATAGTTTTTGGGGCGTACATCAGGTGGTCACCCTTTAGAGATAGCTCTGCACATGTGTATGACTATAACTATTGCTCTTGGTGCTACCATGCATCATCGCGCCTAAGATGCCATGTGTCACCTTTAGGCTGCTAGTAAATATATGTTTATTTTTAAGATTTTATGTTATTTATGGATTATATATTATAAGTGTATGAAGATATGTGTTAATGTTTATAAAATAATATTATGAAATTGTGATTGTTAAGAAGGATAAAAATATTATGCAACTCTATAAAATTTTAATAGTAAGTATATAAGAAAAACTTATTTGTTCCTCATTTATTATATAATTATCTTCTTACTGAATAGTTGGACTCACCCCTTTTATTATATAAACATTTCAAATACCGTTGAAAAATAAATCAGTAGAATACCTCTATTTTTACTTCATTCAGCGCATAAATAAGGTTGGACTAATATAATTATCGTTTGAATTTTGTTTAAGGATTAATTATATTTTCGTGTTGGATAATAAATAAAATGTATTTAAAATGTTAGTATCTATTGAATGATACCAATATGTATATTTGAAGAATATAAAGGAATTAAATTATAAATGATATTTTTATAATAAGTTAATATTATGACAAATTATAAGATAAATTCACCCTTATAATTAAGAGAATAGGGTGTGACATTTTTCTTTTTATCGCCAAAAACATGGCTTCTAGTTAACAACTACCTAAATCCACACTAATTTTTTCTTAAAACAAGGATAACCTTTCTTTTTTGAAAAACCATCATCACACTCCACTCCCCTTGAAGAAATTTTTGTTGAACTTGAAGCTTCTAGATATGTTCATCAAGTAGCTTCACTCAAACGAATTTCTTTCATTCAAATACATTAAAAGTTGACAAAAGTTTATGTGGATGAAGGCTTAAAATATGCAATAAACACTTCATTTTTGCAGCACGATTCTTCAAGCCAAACTTGTTTTTTCAACCTTTACACTTCTTGATCTTCAACATCTCCTTAACATTGCAATTTAAGGACTTGTAGGTACTTCATTTCTTTATTGTTTGAGCAGTTTTGTAACTTACCCATGTCCAATATTCTTACAGTTTAATGACTTACCGATTATTTTTAATTTTCTATAGTTTAGAGACTTACTGATCTTTCCTCAATTTTCTCAATTCAAAGACTCGAAGGTATTTCATAATATTTTTTAGTTTAAGGAGGTGTCGATCCAAAGGAGCAAACAAATAAAAATAAAGATCAAAACATATCTTAAAACAAACGTACAGTCTTCAAATGAGCAATTGATTCAAATATAAACTTAATTTTTCCAAGAAAATTCTTCCAAAAAAATGGGGGCATGGCATTTAAATTTGCAACTCAAAAGATCCAGCTTTTCATCAACAAATTTTTTAAAATAAAAAAACATAAAACTCCACATGTCAAAAAAGATCATTTGGGCTGTAATACCATGTTAAAAAATGAATTCAAAGAGAGAAAAGATAGAGAAGTTTGGCAGTAGAAATATTAATTTAACAAGTTGATAAAGAAGAACATTAATAAAGACATAAGATAAACTTGTATTAAACATAAATATATATATGTATAACAAGAAACTGCATATTTGTAGGTCTAAAAAAGAGCATCCATAACATATTTGTTTTCTTCTTCATCTTTACAATGACTTATCTCTCTCTTCCTAATTATAATTTTTTATCCGTCTTTTCCTTTTTATAGCAAAAAAGATGGCTTTTCAGCCAACAACTAACCTACATAAACACATACTCATTTTCCTTAAAATAAAGACAACCATTCTTTTTGCAAAAATATCATCACTCTCGCCAATGATTTGTCTCTCTCATTCCAATTACAATTTTGTTATCCTTTCTCTCCTTTTTATATCAAAAAAATATAGTTTTTTAGTCAACAACTAACCTACTTTAACCCATACTTTTTTTTACTTCAAATAAGGAAAACCATTCTTTTTTGCAAAAATATCATCACTTCAACATTAAGGAAAGAGATTATGAAAAGTAATATCTTCTAGCTAGCCTATTTCACATAGGAAAGATTGGTTCAAATGCTTATCTGGAATATGGCTGCCGAGATGAAATTGACTCCAAAAATTCTAATAATTTTTTAGAACTGAGAAAAATTTTAATCATTTTTGAAGCTTTATAATTCTGAATGAATTGTTCGGGGAAAAAGGTGATAGGTATTTGCAAATGAAGAGAGTAAATTTTGAAAGACTTTAGACCGAGGGTGGTGAGACGAGATAGATGGAATATGTTTAAACTACACATAGAGCCCTATGTTGAACATTGTTTCAAATAAAAATACATATGTAGAAAGAAAATAATTTTTGAGATAGATAAAATGTCAAAATGGTGTCTTGATCTAATATCCCTACTAAAAAATAAATAAGAAAATAGTTATATGATACAAACTATTATAATAAAAAAAAACACATTTTCCGAGACATAAACATTGAAATTTAATAGAAAAGCAATTGATAAACCTCATTAGAAAGTAATAATTTTGACTCATTAGTCTATTTTTTACTGAGAGGGTGTTTCTCAAAACTTAAAAGCTGGTCAAAACTGATTATAAGCAATTTTTAGATTATAAGTTGTTTATTTAAGTGTTTCTGAAAACTTAAATAGTAGATTATAATATGATTTTAATCAGTTTTTTAAAAGTTGGGTTTTGCCACTTTTTTTTAAGCACTTATTTTTTAAGCAGTTTTGATCAAGTAAAAGATCATACTATCCCTATCTAATCTTCAATATTTCAAATTTGCCCACCCTATACACTTTAGTTCCCATCAAAATTCTTTTATGTTTCTTCTTAAATAAAATTTATTATTATTATTATTATTATTATTATTATTATTATTATTACAAAATAAATTTTGAATTGACATTTAAAAAATTATTTTAATACAATAAATAAATTCAGGGACAGTTTGGTCATTTTGACAGTTTCTGCAATTAAAAACTGATTATAAGTTGATTTTACAGAAACACTTAACTTATTATAAACTGATTATCAGCTGATTATTAACTAGTTTACAGAAACGCTTAACTGCTTATTTTTAATCTGATTATAATCTAAAAATCACTTATTCACAATAAGCTAAAAAACTCAAATTTTGAGTCCAGAAAATGCTCAAATTGCAATATTAATTTTTGGCAATAATTACCCATGAAAGTTAGGGCCATCTGTTATGCATCAATACCTTAGATTTTTTTTGTCAATATGTCATCTTAGCAGCAGCTTTTGGAACTGTAACTTTAACACGCTAAGATAAAATTTTGAATTTGGATAATATCTTTGTTATTAGACAATATATTTACAAAAAACAGGGCAGTGCTCCTAAAACTACCTTCTGAACGGCTATAAATCGTTGTGTTTATACCATTGTGGTTTTATCCTCCTCTAAATTTTAACCAAAGATAGCAACAATTTTGATGTTTAATTAAGTAGTTAATGTCAGATAGTTATCTGTTGTTATGTACCTAAGTTACGGAGGCCAACAACTCCTTCAATCAAGAAACTCCATAAGAAACGATGAACAACAATGGAAATCCATAGAGGTTTAAAAGAAAAATGAGAGAGAGTTAAGAGGAAGAGTGAGAAGACAGAGAGGAAGAGAGAGAGAGAAATTGAGAGAAATCAGAGAAAATAGAGAAAAGAGGGAAAGATCAGTTGAAAATTTTTTACTTGATGATTAAAATTTCATATAGAAGTACATTTATTTATATCTGCAAAATTCCCTCAAATTTTTTAGCAAACAACTTTTCCCATAACTCATTTTTTAACAATTAACCAACTGCTAAATTCCAGCTCCTCTAACCAATCAATTCAAGCCATGTCAACATCCAATCATCATGTAAGTCAACAATAATTTTACAATAATCCATCTGCAATTTCCTTAACACCTTGAATTGCCCCAATACCCAAAGCAAAGTTCAGGTCCCCTTCTACCAAGGTCATCACATTGCCCATGCTGTCAAAAGTTTCCTTGTCGTTGAGGAATAAAATCAGGAAATTGGAAATGAATGAATTCTTCTTCTTCCCAAGTAGACCCTCATTAGACATATTTAACCATTAAATCAAAACCCCAGCACCTTTTTGGTAATAGCAAGCTTCAAATTCTTCTTGAGCAAGGCACTGAGTTTCTGTATCTTTCTAATTGATATTTTTTCAAACACCTTCAAGGCACAACTTTTTTTGAGCAGAATTTTCATTTTTCATTTTTTGTCTTCTCCCCCTTTCAAACTCATCTTTCAATAACTACGAAGATCACTCATTGTTATCCAAATTTTGATCAGTATGGATTTTGTACTCTACGGTAGCTACATCATAACAGCCATAAATAGGTAATCGGGAAAGTCTCCCAAAAGTCTTGTGTGCTCTTTTATGATTCCTTGATAATTGATTAAGAATTTCAGAATCAGATTGTACGTTTTCGAGTTTAACAGTCATAGCCTTCTTTGTCACCTACTACTTAATGGACAAACCCTCTTCCTTAATTATCTTTACTCTTGCATAAGTAGAATCAACTATAATAGTCTTCTCATTTCTGTCTTATCAATATATTGATCTGACTGTAAATCATGCCTATTCTTTATGTATCTGCACCCCAATTGAAATAGAGGTGCAATTCCATCTTCAATTTCATCAAAATTCCAATTGAAGCACTGGCGGAAGCTAATTCAGTCTCAGGCGTAACCATTGCAGCGAGAATACCATTATAGAAGGTTTTAGCGTCCATATCATCTTTGTCAGACTTAATAACGCTCTCCTTTAGAGAGAACATCACCTTCTGATTTAATCAAGGAAATTATTTTGGACTCCATTACCAATTTATGATGGGACTTGAAGTTTTTCTTTGTGGCAGTTCATACATCGGCCTTCCAAGTAGGAATCAGATTTCTAAAAAAATTTTTGGTTTCTTGTATGAATTCTTCATCTCCTTCTTCATTATTTTCATCATCTAGAATATTAAGTAAACTCAAGATCTACTCCTTAATAAATTTTCTTTTGTGTATTAAACTTGTATTAAATTCTTCTTTTACCTTGAATTGGATACAATTGAGGGTTGTGGTATTAAGATGGCAACAAGGAACAATTTTTTGAAGCCGAAACACAAGGTCCACATCTGATACCATTTTTTATTACTCATCATGTTTAACCTTTAAATCTAGCAAAGCTCTGATACCAAGTGTCATGGAGCTAAGTTATGGAGGCTGACAACTCTTTCAATCAAGCAACTTCAAAAGAAATGGTGAACAACAATGGAAATCCATATAGGTTTAAGAGTAGAATGAGAGAGAATTAAGGGGGAGAGTGAGAAGATAGAAAGGAAGAGAGAGAGAGAGAAAATCAGAGAAAATAGAGAATGAAAAGGCAAAGATCAATTGTAATTTTTTACTTGATTGATAATTCCATGTAGCAGTACGTTTATTTATAGATGCAAAATTTCCTCAATTTTTCAGCTAATTCAGTTAACAACTTTTTCCCATAATTGATTCACACAATACTCATTTTTTTAATAATTAACTAACTATTAAATTTCAGCTCATTTAACCAACCAATTCAAGCCATGTCAGCATTCAATCATCAAGTAAATCCACAACAATTCCATAATAATTCATCTGCATTTTTCTCTACACCTTGAACTGGCCCAATACCTAAAGGTCTCAACATCTGTTTGCATTTTTTTTTTATATTATTATCTTCATTATGTGAAACTAAATAATGTTTGTTGTGTTCATCAGCAAATTTACACACAATAAAATAAAATAAAAATTGTACAAAATTTAATACCTACGCCCCGAGAGAATAGATTTTTTTATTAAAATACGAGAAAAAATCTTATATTTTATAAAAATATAAAAATTTCTTCATATTTACTAATATATAAAAATTAAAATTACAAATTACAAATTAAAATTTAAAATTTTAATTTGTTTTTTTTTAAATATACATTAACCAAACTAAAACTTATAGTTTTGGTTTGATCAATTATTTAATAATAATAATAATAATTAAAATAATAATAACAATAATAGTTGAAATAATAATAACAATAATAATAATAATAATAGTTAAAATAATAATAACAATAACAATAATAATAATTAAAATAATAACAATAATAATTAAAATAATAATAATAACAATAATAATTAAAATAACAATAACAATAATAATTAAAATAATAGTTAAAATAATAATAATCATCATTATAATTATTATTAAAATAATAAGAGTTAAAATAATAATAATAATATTATTATTATTATCATCTTCATCATCATCATGATTCACCCAATGCTCTTTTTTTTTTAATAATAACTACCTATACTAAATTTTAGCTCATCTAACCAACCAATTCCAACCATATCAGCATTTATTCATTAGGTCACAATTCCACAATAATTCATCTATAATTTTCTAGGATGATTATATTCTCCATCATATTTTATATGTTTTTTTTTATTTTTACTAATTTTATTTTAATAATTTTGTAATAAACTCATAATAAATACATAATAAATTATGTAAATGCATCAACTCATAATAAACGTATGATAAATTTATAATAAATCCAAAATAAACTCATAATAAGCCATTTAAATCTAGTATTTACAAAAAATTATAAATTCTGGTAAATATGTAAATATTTTTAAAAACAGGATAAATTTAAAATTTTTTTATTTTTTCTGGTATTTTTGTAAAGACCTCTAATTTCCTTAATGTCTTGAATTGGCCCAATACCTAAAGGTTTCCTTCCACCAAGATCATGACATCTATTTGTAATTTTTTTTATATTATTATCTTCACAGTATGAAATTACATAATGTTTATTATGTTAATCATCAAATTTACACACAATTATAATCACACAATAAAGTAAAAAAAATATACAAAAGTTAATGACTACATCCTGTTGGATTTTCATCCTCAAATTTTCTAAGTAAGAGCAATAAAGATAATGATCAAAAATAATAAATAGACAAAAAAATTATAGTGGTTCACCCAGTCAATTAGATTTAATATGTTACATCCACTGTGGTTACTAACTTTCATTATGAAGAGAAAAAATTCTCAATTACAAGAGCGCAAAAGTGTTTTACTCACACTTACTCTTAAGAAAATACAAGAAAAATTAAAAAAATACACAAAAAAAAATTCTATTAAATTTTTCTTCATTTCTCTATTTTTCTCTCCTCTTACTATAACTCTCTTTTTTTGGATTTTATAATAATAATTTTCTCTTCATAATCATTGCCCTTTATAGGCAACTAAATGTTAAAATTTTCAACATTTTTTAGGCAACCTAATAAAATTAGGTAACCTAATTTTTGGTTCAAGTTCAACAAAATTAGGCAATCTAACAAAATTAGGCAACCTAATTTTTAGTTCATGTTCAACAAAATTAGGCGACCTAATTTTAGATTATCTCCACAAATTTAAACAATCTCCCACTTGGAGACAATTCAACCATTATGTTGCAAAGAACATTCCATATGCTCTTCAAGCACTGAAATTCATCAATAACCACCATCTCCATATTTTAGTTTCGAAGACCAGCTGAAGCTGTACAAAGCCTCAGCTTTCCAAGTGATACAGCTTTGGTGAACATATCAGCTGGATTCTTGCTTCTAATGATATTTTGTAGTTTCAATGTTCCATCATCCAAAAGCAATCGTATGAAATGGTACCTTAAACGAATGTACTTGGTTCTTGAATGAAAATCAGGTTTTTTTGCCAAGTGAATAGCACTCTGACTATCACTGTATAAAATACCATCAACTTGCACTTTGTCCAATTCCTCCAAGAAACCACTTAACCATACCACCTCTTTTTCGGCCTCTGTAATAGTCAAAAACTCTGTTTTTGTTGTTGAAAGAGCAACTATCTTCTGTAACTTAGAAGCCTAGCTCACAACAGTACCACTTACAGTAAACACATAACTTGTGGTACTTTTGCTTGTGTCTCTGTCACCACCCAAGTATGCATCAATATAACCATGTAGCTCTACACTACTGCTACCAAAACATAAGGCCATATCAGTAGTGCCTCAAAGATACTGAGATAATATATTATCAATCCACTTCATCGCTTTCCAATGTTTCTTGCATGGATTGCTCATATATTGTCTCACAACTCCCATTGCATGAGCAATATCGGGTCTAGTGTATACTATAGCATACGTCAGACTCTCAATAGCTAAAGCATAAGGCACCTTCTTCATGTATTCCTTCTCTTGTTCATTTTTAGGTGAAAGCATTTTGGACAACTTAAAATGAGTCGCCAAAAGTATGCTAACCAGTTTGGCATCTTGCATATTGAATCTCTTCAATACTTTCTTGACATACTCCTCTTGTGAGAGTTTCAGAGTACCTCGCTCTTTGTCCCTAATAATCCTCATTCTAAGGATTTGCTTGGATTTACCTAAATCTTTCATAGAGAACTTATTTGACAATTGTTTCTTTAATTCTTTAGTGTTACTTAAATCAACCCCAACAACCAACATATCATCTACATAAAGTAAAAGAATGATGTAGGAATTGTCAAACCTCTTGTAGTAAAAATAGTGGTCAACATAGCATCTGGTGTAGTCATTCTCGTATATGAAAGAATCAAACTTCTTGTACCAATATCTCGGGGCCTGTTTCAAGCCATAAAGGCTGATGTTCAGTTTGCATACCAAGTCCTCCTTGAAGTGTGGTATAAAACTTTCTGGCTGCTTCATATAGATGTCCTACTCTAAATCCCCATGAAGGAAAGCAGTTTTGACATCTAAATGCTCCAAATACAGATTCTCAGCAGCTAAGCACCAACCGAATTGTGGTAAGTTTCACAACCGGTGAAAATATCTTTATATAGTTTATGCCCTCCTTTGGTTGAAAGCCTTTTACCACTAGTCTTGCTTTGTACCTTTTTCTAGCATCTCCTTCATCTTTGATTCTGTAAACCCATTTGTTATGTAGTGTCCTTTTACCTAAAGGTAAATTCACCAAACTCCATGTTTGATTGGTTATGAGAGAATCCATTTCATCTTGCATAACAGACTCCCAATTGACAGATTCTTCATGAATCACTACCTCATCATAATACTCAGGTTCACTGCAATCAGTCAATAATTAATATTTCAAGGATGGTGAATACCTTTCTAGTGTCTTCCTTTCTCTATTGGACCTTCTCAAAGTAGGTTTACTTGGCCCAACTTCCAAAATAGAAACCGGTTCTTCAAAGTTGGTAACTTCTTGAGCATCTTGTGGAGTTTCAAATTCCAACTGTCCTTGATTTTTGTTGGTCACTTTATCATCAACAAGATTATCTAGACTAGTAAAATGTTTGTCTTTTGTAGGACTTGTCATTTCTGGGACTACTGCTATCCTATTCTTGTACAACACTTTCTCATTAAAAGATGACATTCTTGCTTCGAACAAACTTCTTATTTTGTTCATTCCAAAATCTATAGCCAAATTCATCGCCACCGTAGCCAATGATTAGGACTTGCGATCAAGTTTTCTCCTCGCATCAGACTCAATGTGAATATATGCCACACAACCAAACACTCTCAAATGTGATGGATCTATCTTCTTGCTATTCCATTCTTCTTTTGGTAATAGCTCTCCTAGTGGAACCGAAGGTGCACGATTAATTAAGCAGTAGTATTAATCGCATCGGCCCACATCATGTTTGGCAAACCTTCATGTATCTGCATACTTCTTGTGCGCTCATTTAGAGTTTTTTTCATGTGTTCGACCACTCCATTTTGTTGTGGAGTTTCAGGAATAGTCTTCTCCATTCTGATCCCATTATATGCACAATATTCAAGAAATTCTTTGTCCATGTACTTTCCTCCGTTGTCTGATCTCAGACAAATAATATCTTCAAGTCTGTCTCATTCTCAACCAAAGCTTTTCATTTCTTAAAGGAATCATAGACATCATATTTATTTTTCAGAAAATAAACTCATACTTTTCTCATGGCATCATCAATGAATGTTACATAATACTTGGAACCTCCAAGAGATTGAATTGGTAAAGGTCCCCACACATCAGTATGAACCAGCTCTAACTTAGTAGTCTTTGGAGCTCTGCAAGATTTTGAGAAACTAGCAATCTTTTGTTTCCCAATGATACAATCTTCACAAAGCCCAATCTTTACTGATTTCACACCATATAGCTTGCCTTTTAAATGTAAAACCTTCATCCCCTTCTCACTAATGCGCCCAAGCCGATGATGCCAAAGATTAGCATCATTAACCTCAACAGTAGCTGCTAAGCATTTGGAATTCACAATCGTATAGAGAGTTCCTGACATCTTCCCACGAGCCAAAATTAAGGCTCCTTTAGTAACTTTCCAACAATAATTTGAGAATTTAGTCACACAACATTTTTTGTCCAATTGATCCAAGAGATTAAATTTTTAGTAATGGATTATAGCTTATCAATGATTTCATTTACCAACACCACATTTTGATTCACTGAGCATACCTTTTGACATCTTCAAGGGTGAAAAGTTACCTTAATAAATAAATTTGTTGGACAACACTTGGTTTCTCATACATGTCTGATAGAGTACTCATAAACCCGGTTGTTGTCATCTCATTTTTGACATGTGCACTCATACTTTTAGCAAGTGTAAGTCGGACCACCCCTAAAGTCTTTTTGTCAAGCTTCTCTCATTCTGATCGACTCATACCTGTTGGAATCACTCCTTCCAAGGGTACTTCTAGCTCCCTTATATACAAATAATCAGTAATTTGCATTCTTTAATGATGAAAATAGGCCCCATCAAATTTGTCAATATCTTTGGCACTATCTCCACCCATTACTCCACTTAACGTGGATCTCCAATGACTTGTTGATTAATAAAACTACTATTGAGTGAATAGTACTCTAATACCAGTTGGGTTTTTACCCTCAAATTTTTTTAAGTAAGAACAATAAAGATAATGACAAAAAGTAATAAATAGACAAACAAATTTATAGTGATCCACCCGATCAATTAGATCTAACATGTTACATCCACTGTAGTTACTGACTTTCACTAAAAAGAGAAAAAATTCTCAATTATAAAAGCACAAAACTATTTTACTCACACTCACTATTAAAGAAATACAAAAAAATTAAAGAAACACAAAAAAAATATATGTTAAATTTTTCTTCTTTTTTCTATTCTTTCCTCTTACTACAACTCTTCTTTTTTAAATTTTATAATAATAATTTTCTCTCTATGATCATTACTATTTATAAGCAACCAAATATTAAAATTTTCAATATTTATTAGATAACCTAATAAAATTAGGTAATCTAATGAAATTAGACGGCCTAATTTTTTATTTAAATTTAATAAAATTAGACAATTTAATTTTAAATTATCTCCATAAATTTAAACACGTCTCCGAGAAAAATAGAGAAAAAATTTTCAACATGATGGAATTATGATGCACAGTCGTTATAAAATACTCTCGTAACTCATTTTTTGCCTCATTATAACATCTTCGTACCACTGGGAACGTTGCCTACGCACCCCTTAGTGGTCGGTGATGAGCTACAAACCCGAACTTATCAGCCTGTGCTTTCCGTTACCAAACCTTCAATTTTATACTCATTAAAATTATATTGCAGACATTTTAAATAGGATTGCAATTTGAATATAAAAATTTGAACCACACAACACTAATTGATTCTTAAATAGATAGACTAAAGAGGCTTTTAAAGTTGGGAATTGACATTAGACTTGTGATATTTAGTCCTTATTTGACCTCCTTTACTACATAAATGCCAACAATAACAATCTTCGTCGTGTCATAAATGACAAAGGCCGTATTTGTAGCCTAATTAAGCAGTGAAATATGTTCAATTTGAAAGTATTGAAGAAATAATTAACTGGGCTAGTTCTTTTTCTTTACTTTATTTAGTGACGTTGACATGTAGCAGACATTCTGTTTAAAAAGAGGAAAATAGAAGACATGAAGCTTCGAAAAAATTTTTTAGAGTAGTCAACACTGAAATGATTACATTCATGTAACTTTTTTTTTATTTAGCTATTAATTCTCTTAATTAATATTTATACAACATATATATAAAAATAAGGATGAAATAATTTTGAAATTTTATTATGATTATTTTTAAAAATATAAATAAAATAATTTCATACTATATTTTTAGAAAAAAAATTGTTTTTAAAAATAATTATGTAAAAATCGCCACATAAAGCTCCAACAATAACAAACTTGTGTCGCAATGTTATAAATGACAAAAAGCCGTATTATTATAGCCTTAATAAGCACTAAAATATTTCCAAATTGAAAGTAGTGCTGAAGTTCTTTACTTTATTTAGGGACGTTGACATGTACAGGACATTTTGTTTAAAATATACAAGGGGAAAATAGAAGATATGAAACTTCAAAAATAGTTTCTAGAGTAGTCAACACAACACTGAAATGATTACATTCATGAACTTCTTTTATTAAACTCTACCCCATCTAGACAAGGAGAAATTAAGAATATGTAATAAAATAAAATGAAGCATATTGAAGTGCTTTTTTTTTTTGAAAAGATATTGAAGTGCTAGTGCTAGTTACACAACACAATTTATATATATTTTGTTGAAAAAAGAAAAAATCTGACATAGATAATGAATTGACTATACGTTAACTTGAACTCCTGTATCATATGTTTCTCCAGCTTTCCAGTCCTGGGGAATGTTGTTGGCAGGAACAACCCATTCATCATCTCCATACTCACTACTGAATAACATCCTCAGCGACAATGGTCCGCTTGGAGGTGATGTAGTTGTCCACACTGCTCCATAGCTCCTATCCAAGAGCTTGCATACGAAATTTTGATTCTGCATACGAAATTGAGCTTGCCGTCATCTATGACTGCACAGACTAATTTAACTTGAACACCACTTGTGATGCATTGTTCACATGGTCCTTCAAAAAGAGAAATCAAACTTGAAGATTATAAAGGTATTATTATTTAATTTCAGATACTGTTTTTTTTACCTCACATAGCTGCACAGCAGTAATATCCCTCTTTCCTTGCTGAAACCTTATGACGAAAGCCAAATAATGAGGATGGTTGCTGTTCTCATCTATTTTGATTGTTATATTTTTGTTTGGATAGCTGCATGAAACACTGCATGCAGAGGCAAAGTTTAATTATTCCATAGTACTTCATTAGCACTCAGTTTCTCAGAAAAAGCAGACCATTTTATCTTTTCTTAGTAAAACAAAGGAGAAGTTTTATGAAATCAGAATTTTATTTACTTTTATCTGTTCAAGTCAATTTCCATGTGAGAGAAGTATTTTGATTTTGCTGGTAAAATTTGGGACATAGTTTAAAAGATAGCTTTTTTTCAGAAAAACAATTTGAGCCTTACACCTAGAAAGGCACAAAATATATGTAGTCTTACCGCCTATATTCAACATCAACTATTCCAAGGGATAATAAAAAAGCAGCTGCATCTTGATTCTGAGCCATCCGACCATAGGCTTGTCTGCTGAGAATAAAGTCTGTATCATGGCTCGAGCCTTGGTCAGTTACAACAACAGTTACTCCTTTCTCCGTGCAATAGTTACTGTTAGTGCACCTTGTAGGATCAAAATCTATTGATGAAAACCATCATCAATTCAAGATCATTCATGTAGGATCAAAAATCTATTGATGAAAATCATCATCAATTCAAGATCATTCATGTTAAATCATCAAGAATAATTAAATAAAGCTGAAAGTGGGAGCGTACCTGAATCCATATGGAAGATCTGAATCCTTAGCCTTATGGTTTTGATCTTCTAAATTGATGTGTTTGAGAGGTTTTATTTTAGAGAAAATCTAAGCTCTTCAAACTTCTTAAAACTTATCTTATATATGATGGGATATATATAAGAAGAAACTCAAACACATAATTTGGGGGCCATAATCCTAATGTCTTTTGAAGACTACTTCTATTTCCAATTTAGCCCATCATAAAATTAGAAATTACATTAGAGTATCTACACATATAGACCCATACTTTATAACTTAAAAATATGCCCATAATTAACCTAAACCATATTAGATCACTTTAATATTTGGGCCAAACCTTTTATGATAGTATATATATGACATAAAATTATTTTAAGCTAATATTATATTTAATGTATAAATATTAGTCCATATAAATAATCCAACAATCTCCCACTTGGACTATATTTGTATATAAATATAGCTTTACAACTTTATAATCTTATGCCATAAAATAACCTTATGAGCTCAAAAACTTATCTATCATAACTAAATGATTTTCCGAACAATCTCGTCCATTAGCTATATCAATATAGAACCAAGGCATTATTTATTATAGTGACATCATAATAAAATTATCCTTGATCACATATACCAATATAACCAAATGACATAGATCAAGTATTGATGTGTAGCATGGAAATTACATGCAATGTGATCTAAACATGTCTATTTTCAATTGATCCTCCTAAAACCATGATGAAACCACATCATGCCAAATTCAAAGTGTGAATAAATTAAAAACTTTATTTCTGCAGAAAATCAAACATAACATAACCAAAGTTTGTCTATTACAAGAAAACATAATACAAAACTCCCACTAAAACTGAATTTATTCAAATGACGTAACATCCATATGAGCAGTGTGCTCATGAAAGACCTTGGGTGGTAGTCCCTTAGTAAGCGGATCCGCAATCATGGAGTTTGTACCAATATGCTCTATAGACAACTGTCCACTTTGAACTCTTTCTTTAACAATTAGGAACTTGATGTCAATGTGCTTTTGACTTCGTCGAGATTGTTATTGGAATATAAAATTGCTTATTTATTATCACAAATAACTTAAGTGATCTTTCAATATTGTCCACAATTCGCAGCCCAGTGACAAAATTTCGCAGTCATATTCCATGATTAGATGCTTCATAGCATGCTACAAATTCAGCTGCCATGGTGGAAGGAGCTACAAGTGACTGTTTAGCACTTTTCCAGGAAATAGCTCCACCAGCAAGCAGATAAACATAACCTAATGTAGACTTCTTGCTATCTTGGCATCCAGCAAAGTCGGAATCTGAATATCCAAAAATCTCTAATTTATCCGACTTTCTATATGTAAGCATATGATGTTTTGTTCTCTGTAAGTACCGCATAACTCTTTTGGCTGCCTTCCAGTGATCCATTCCTGGATTACTCAAATATCTGCCTAACATTCCACAAATGTACACAATATCCGGACGCGTACAAACTTGTGCATACATCAGACTCCCTACTGCTGAAGCATAAGGAATCTTCTGCATTTCCTTTTCCTCAAAGATATTTTTAGGACACTGATCAAGACTAAACTTATCTCCTTTAGCCACAGGGGTATCTCCTGGTTTACAGTCTTGCATGTCAAATCTCTTTAGAACCTTTTCAATATAGGCCTTTTGTGATAATCCAAGTACACCTTGAAAACGATCTCGATGTATTTGGATTCCTAATACAAAAGATGCATTACCAAGATCTTTTATCTCAAAGTTCTTAGCTAGAAATCTCTTGGTTTCATGCAATAAGCCTATATCATTACTGGCAAGCAATATGTCATCAACATATAAAACCAGAAAAATATACTTACTCCCACTGAACTTATGGTATATATAATAATCAACCAAATTCACCTCAAAACCAAATGAGATGACAACTTGATGAAACTTGTGATACCATTGTCGAGACGCTTGTTTAAGTCCATAGATGGATTTCTTTAATTTGCAAACCTTAGACTTTGCATTACCCGATACAAAATTTTCTGGTTGCACCATATAAATTGTTTCATCAATATTGCCATTGAGAAACGCAGTCTTAACATCCATCTGATGTAACTCAAGATCAAAATATGCCACTAAAGCCATTATAATCCTAAAAGAGTCTTTCGAGGAAACGGGAGAGAAAGTCTCTTTATAATCAATGCCTTCTTTCTGTGTAAAACCCTTAGCAACAAGACGTGCTTTGTACCTCTCAACATTACCTTTCGAATCCCTCTTGGTTTTAAAAATCCATTTACAACCAATGGGTTTCGAACCTTCAGGCAATGGGACAAGATCCCATACGTCATTATCGCTCATGGACTTTATCTCTTCATTCATGGCATTAATCCACTTTTAGAGTTAGGACTTTCCATGGCTTGATGAAAGTTGATTGGATCATCTTCCATCACTCCAATGTCAACCTCATGTTCTTGGAAAAATACAATATAATCATCTGGTATTGCATTCCTTCTTTCTCTAGTGGATCTCCTTAATGGCAATATTTCTTGAGGTTGTAGAGTTTGTTCTTCTGGAACAATTTCTTGAACTTGAGTGGGAGATTCAATGACATTGTTTGGAATTGCATCTTGAACAATATCAGGTATGGAGTATTGTTCTTGATTATTGTCAAGAGCAATTAAAGGAATATTTACATATTCCTCTTCAAAGTCAAAGTATTTAACTCTTTCTCCCCTTGCAAACTCAACATCCTCAAAAAATCGGGCATTTCCCGTCTCAAATATAGCCTTAGTTGTGGGATCATAAAATCTGTAACCCCTGGATCTTTCAAAATATCCAATAAAGTAACAATTGACAGTTCTTGAGTCCAGTTTCTTTTCATTTGGCTTGTAAGGCCTTGCCTCAGCTGGACATCCCCATATATGCAAATGCTTAAGACTAGGCTTTTTACCTGTCCAAAGCTCATATGGAGTTTTTGCAGTTGCCTTAGTTGGAACTCTGTTGAGTATATAAGCTGCAGTCTTTAAAGCCTCTCCCCAGAGTGATTCTGGTAAGGTAGAATGACTAATCATACTCCTTACCATATCCTTAAGTGTTCTGTTTCGTCTTTCAGCTACACCATTCATAGTGGGTGAACCAAGCATGGTGTACTGTGGGACGATACCACATTCCTCTAGGAATTTCGCAAATGGGCCTGGACATTGTTCACCTGAACCGTCATATCTACCATAGTATTCACCACCACAGTCAGATCTAACGCTTTTAATTCTTTTGTTGAGTTAGTTCTCAACTTCAGCCTTATAACTTTTAAATATGTCCAGTGATTGCGATTTCTCATGTAAGAGATAAAGGTAGCCATATCGTGAAAAATCATCTATGAACGAAATAAAGTATTGTTGCCCATTCCAAGAAGCCTTAGGGAATGGACCACAAATATTTGTGTGTATTAGTTCCAAGATGTCTGATTTCCTGTTGGAACCAAATCTCCTCACATTTGTTTGTTTTCCTTTGATACAGTTTATACACACATCAAAATCTGTAAAATCAAGAGGATTGAGAATACCGTCTGACACAAGTCTCTCAATTCTCTTTTGAGAGATGTGACCTAGTCTCTTGTGCCATAACGAAGCTAAATTCTCATTTGTTAATTTGCGTTTTATGCCTATTGTATTAATAGACAAGGATTCATGAAATGAAGCAACTGTATCAATTATATAGAGATTATCATAACCAGACAAAGAACCGGAACCAAATAAATTTGAACTTTGAAAAAGACTAAATTTTCCATCTCCAAATGAACAAGAAAAACCAAAATTTTCCAATATAGAAACAGAAATCAAATTTCGTCTAAAAGACGGTACAACAAAAGTCTCATTCAAATCCAAATAAAATCCAGTTCTTAATAATAATCTAAATGTCCCAATTGCTTCAACTTCAATCTCCTATCCGTTGCCAATGTAGATGTATTTTTCAACATCATTAGGCTTTCGGTAACTCAGGCAACCCTGCATAGACACACTGATGTGAGTTGTTGCACCAGAATCTATCCACCATGTGTGTCTAGGCACTGAAGTCAAATCAACCTCTGAACAAACAAAATTAAGAAGCTTACCCTTTTTCACACGCCATGCATGATAATTGGTACAATGCTTCTTCACATGACCTAGAGCACCACAGAAGAAACAAGTAATCTGATTTTGTTCCTTATTTTGTTTCTTTTGTGGCGCTTCTGCAGCTTCCTTATTTTTCTTTCTTTTATTGTCTTTCCTTTTGTCCTTAGAAGTGGAAGCTAAATGAGCACTTGGTATCTTTTCTTGCTTCATTCTATCCTCTTCCTGAACACAGTGTGAGATGAGCTCATTAAGTGACCAAGATTCCTTTTGGCAATTATAGCTCACCTTAAATTGGCTAAACTATGCTGGAAGAGATATCAAAACCAAATGCACTAACAAGTCCTCAGACAAGGTCAAATTAAGTGCTTTCAACTTTGAAGCAAGATGTGACATTTTCATAATGTACTCCCTTATGTTTCCTTTACCTGTATACCTCATAGAGATAAGTTTTGCTAAGATTGTACTAGTTTCAGCCTTTTCATTCTTAGCAAATCTTTTCTCTATATCCTCAAGGAAACCCTTAGCTGTATCCACTTGATCAGACATAGTGCCCCTGAAAGCTTCTGGAATAACACGCTTAATGATCATAAGACTTATGCGATTAGACCTTTCCCACTTTTCCATCTCCCTCTTTTCCTCAGAGGTACTCTTATCAATAAGATCAGCGGGTTTCTGAACTCTTATCGCATAGTCCAGATCCATGACTCCGAGAGTGATAAGAACACTCTCTTACCATGCCTTAAAATTTGTGCCATTTAACATAGGAACCGAATTAATGTTGGCAGAAATATTAGCTGCGGTAGAATTAACTGAATCCAAAACAAAACAAACAATCAATATACTAACATATTTCCAAAATATAACTGAAGTTGAATAATAAATTTAAATAATGGTAAATCACATCTCAAGATACCGGGCGCTCCATTAATATTTCATCTTTGGACAAAAAATTAACTTGCAAGTGGTACCTTGGCGTAGCAATTAAATATCGATGATAAATTAACATGCCAAACAATATATCCTCCTTTGGGCTGATTTATTGCTCACATGTAAAACCAAATAATCATCACATATTTATCACCACAAGAGCATATGTGATTATGTTGAATATAAACTTTCCTTTGGGCCAATTTATATTCACATTAGTCACACACACTTAACTCTTTATATATTTTAAAATAAATTAATCTCCACTAAGTTCACTTTGGTGAGCCTTATTGTGTCAATCAATTTATCTCAATATACATATATATAATCTTTCCATTATTTAAATCTAAAATTCCCAAAATCCAAAATTAATTGATAAAATATAAATATATTTAATCAATATCCAAACATGTCAAATACATCTTTTGCTAAATTTCAACATGTGGGGCTTGTACATAATTAAAGAAGAAAAATTAATGGGACCCATATGAGGAAAAATTTCAACACATAATAATTAATGGGACCCATATGAAAAAATATTTCAACACATGATAATTAATGGGACCCATATGAAGGAAAATTTCAACACATTATAATTAATGAGACCCATATGAAAGAAAAATTATACATATCCATAAGCATATACTGTATAAATCACAACTCAATTTAACCAAAATTTTATCATAAATGAACCAAGTCTTAATCCATATCCAAAACAACAATAAAATAACTTGAATCTCAATGATTAAACATGAATAAGCTCTGATACCAATTGTAGGATCAAAATCTATTAATGAAAATCATCATCAATTCAAGATCATTCATGTAGGATCAAAAATCTATTGATGAAAATCATCATCAATTCAAGATCATTCATGTTAAATCATCAAGAATAATTAAATAAAGCTGAAAGCGGAAGCATACCTGAATTCATATGGAAGATCTGAATCCTTAGTCTTATGGTTTTGATCTTCCAAATTGATGTGTTTAAGAGGTTTTATTTTAGAGAAAATCTAAGCTCTTCAAACTTCTTAAAACTTATCTTATATATGATGAGATATATATAAGAAGAAACTCAAACACATAATTTGGGGACCATAACCCTAATGTCTTTTGAAGACTACTTCTATTTCCAATTTAGCCCATCATAAAATTAGAAATTACATTAGAGTATCTACACATATAGACCCATACTTTATAACTTAAAAATATGCCCATAATTAACCTAAACCATATTAGATCACTTTAATATTTGGGCTAAACCTTTTATGATAGTATATATATGACATAAAATTATTTTAAGCTAATATTATATTTAATGTATAAATATTAGTCCATATAAATAATCCAACACACCTCACCTGGTGAAGAAAAATATTGTATTTTTTTCCATATATATTTTGATTTGTAAATCAATCCACAAATGTTGATGAAGCTATTATGCAATCAATAGCAGTGCTCTGAATTCTGATACCTGATAGCAAGCACCACATCCAACGCCATCACGATAGAGATTAGATGCAGCTGATACATCCCCATCATTTATTGTTGCCCCAAATGAACCATATCCACAGGCACCGGCTGCAATTCATTAAAAAAAAAAAAAGAAAATGAATGTCAAGAAAATGAAGGCTTAGTGTCACTTACTCTGTTGTAATATAGCTTTTCTTTTTTAATGTTCATTTTATTAAGAATTCTTACAATCTGTTCCTTGCTCATCAGAATTTGGATAATGAGCTGCTCGAGAAGGAATAAAACAGTCGTTACATGTTGCGGCCTCTGCCAAAGTCTGTATAAAAAGCAAACTTGCAGAAAGAAACAGAAGAGATTGAAGAAAACGAGCCATTGTATACAATACAAAGAGCGAAGGTGGTGAAAGGAAAGAAGATGAGTTGGTAGTGCATGAAGTGAATGAGGCTTGTGCTAAATAAAGCACCTAGCTTAATAATCATGCCAAGTTTGACAAGTTTGACATTTTCGTATATTTATTGTATTGATATTATACCAAATATTGGAATTCTTTCAGGTTGTTTCCAAGCTACCTTCTTAGACTTGGAATTACTTTGTTTTATGGCTATTTCACTTTTTTTTTCTTGCCTTGTTGAAGTCTTTGGTATTTACCAAAAAGTCATTGCTTAATCTGGATTCTGTGTGAAATATTCTATTCACTTTAGCTATTGGACCATGATGTGTGATTGATTTGGGGAAGATTGAGAGAGATTAATTCCAAATAAGCCGAATGTTGAATTTATAGATTGGATATTTTTTTTAAAACAACTTGGCTTGGGAGAAAAGTAAATTTGGCTGGCTAATTAGGTTCAATTGCACCAAAGAGACCTTAAGTTTGGCATCTCTTGATGTTTCCACCACTGATATTTACATGAGCTTAATTTGATTTCTGGGGTTGGAAGGTTCAGAGGAAACAACCATGAGCTAAAACTGAAAGTGGGTTGCTGGAAGGAGGCAAAGTTTAAGAAATAACAATTATATTTTTTTTTTACTAGAAATAACAATTATATTGAAAACATAAAAAGTTAAAAATTAAGTTATTCAGAATATTATCTTTGATCTTTTCAAAATTAAATTTTACTAATGGTAATATGATATAGAATTGATAATAATAATAATAATAATAATAATAATAATAATAATAATAATAATAATAATAATCTCAATATATGTATTTCTTATATTCTCTCTTATATTTTCTCTTTGTTTGACTGAAGGTGTCACTTGGATAAAAAAAAATTTTATTCCTTTTAAATTTTCACTTTATATAATTAAAAAAATTAATTATCTTTTTTTAATTATATACTTATAATTAATAACTTAGTTAATAAAATGAAATTTTAGTATTATTAAATTAATAGATAATATTTTAATATGCTTAAAATAATTTTATATAGAGAGAATGTGTAAATAAATTTTTAAATTTTTTACGAAAGTATACATAAATAATTAAAATTTTTTAGGCCTAAATAAATATGATTTTTTCAAAAATCTGCCATTTAGGGGTTGAGGGCCTAGCCTAATTGATTAGTGCGTTGTGATGTGTCCAGTTGGTCACGAGTTCGATTCCTTAGTCCGTCACCTTTGTGATGAGTGTTGATCATTCTTGTGATGAGTGTTGATAGGGGAGGACTACCCCTATTATGTAGTCCATAAATTAAATCTCTCCAATGAATTAAAAAAAAAAAAAAAAAACCTGCCATTTAAGCACTTTCAGCAGCGGGAATATAACGGGCTTCTTTATCTATTAACTATTTCATTATTAAAATAAATAAGTAGGTTCCACAAAAATAATAATTAAAAAAAAAACTTGGGTTTCGTGTTGGCAATTTCTTCACAGTAAAAATAAACCAAAATAAATAAAAAAAATAATTTTTTAACTTGATCAATTTAAAAATAAAAATAATAAAATAATAAACCAAAGGCATTAAAAAACCCAGATCTGGAAAAATGAAATAGCAGACTGAAAATGCAAAAAAGAAGAACCCAAGAGGAACGATTCAATTAAACGAAGCAGAGAAAGTATATTATGGCACTAATTTCAATCTTTCTTAAAGAGACTTTAATTTAATGATATTAATTACAGTAATCACTTCTTATCTTCTTTTCTTTCTTTCTTTCTTTTTTTTTTTCTCTCATATTTGATTACAGGAAGACACCTCTTTCAAACTATAAACCCTCATTATGACAGAAAAAAAAAAAAAAAAACAAAGCTATAAGAAGAAATAGAGATATCAACTCAATCTTCAAAGTGTTGCTATCTTTAGAAAACAAAACTAACAAAAAAACTTCAAAGAAATTAAAACTACCAAAATTTTTGCAGCTAGAATGATGTTATTGAGAGAGATATATATAAGAAACAAACAACAAAATGAATACTCACAGATTTTTTATTGCTGAGAAATAAGATGTAGAAGAACTTGGTAATTCAAAATCTCACTCTAAATTTCGATATGAGATTTTCCAATTCACATATCACCTATTACTTGAGTGGACCCCAAATGCACAATTTCATCCAATTTACTTCTATCTCCAATAAAAATCGAAATCAATTCGGTTTCATTTTTGGTGCCATTAGGGATTGATTGTGTGAGTGAATCAGCCATTTCAGGAGAATCAAGGACAGCGCTGCTGCTGCTGCTGCTGTGAGGAAGTGGTGGTAGAACTACTTTAGAAGTAACGGCGAGCACAATTCGAAGAAAAAAAAGGGGAAAGCTTATAAACAACACGGTTTGTAAGGAAAAGAAAGTGGAGAGAAAATCCTTGAAGAGACCGCCATTGAAAAGCTTTCTCACTCTCACTCTAACTCATTGATGGTTTTGAATTTTCTTAAATGCCGTGTTTATTTTTTTTAGTTTATTTTTACCATGAAGAAATTGCCAACATGAAACCCAATTTTTTTTTTAATTTATTATTTTTATGAGATTCACTTATTTATTTTAATAATGAAATAGTTAACAGATAAAGAAGTTCGTTATATTCTTATTATTAAAAGGGTTTAAATGGCGGTTTTTTTAAAAAAATTATATTTATTTAAACTTAAAAAAAATTAAGTGTTTATATATATTTTCATAAAAAAATTTAGAATTTATTTACATTATTTTTTATATAATATTTAAATAATTTAATAATTTTTTAATGTCTAATAATGAGCTGGAGTTGATAACTTGTGTTGAACAAAGGGACCACGTGATATCAGAATCTCTTTTTCAATTAGTGAAAAAAAAAAACAATTTTGCAGAGTTAGTTGATTGAGTTTTTAAAATTCCAATGTTTTCTATGGAGGAAATTACATGATTTATCTTTTCTTAATTTATAATTGGTTTTTATTTTTTTTCATATTCAACTTTTTTTCATATTTTTACTTTTTTTCTTATATTATTTTCAAATATACAAATTTTGATAGTTATTGTCATATATATACAATATATATAGTATATACAATATCATATACATATATTTTCATTTTTAATATTTTTTATTTTTACTTTTTTTTTTTGACAGTTTCTGTCATATACATATAGATAATATCTATGATACATATAATATATATATAATATATTTATAATATCTGCAAAATATATACAAAATACATATAAAATATTCACAACTTATACAATATATTTATTCTACTATTAATTGTAATGCATATATTCTTATTTAGAATTTAAATTCATATAATTTTAAATAGCATATATATGTACAACATATATAACATTGTTAATCGACACATTATATTATCATAATATTGTTCTAATTTGTTTATTTTAGTTTTAATATAAAAGTATTATTTAATGGTGTTTTTTTATAATGCATTTTCCTATACCTAGATTTGATTTCTAAGGAGATAGTAGAAAGTTGTGATCTGGATCTTATTTTTTATTTTATTGTCATCAACTTTTTTTTTCTTTTTAGATTTTTCTATTTTCAATCAATTGTTTTGATTTAGTGATTGATTTTTGAGTAATATATTGTGTATAAAAAGATTGAGGAAGAAAAAGAAAATTTTTACAGGTATCAATGGTGAAAAAGAAAATTTGGTTTTATAAGTTTTTAGGAGAGGAGAAAGATAAGGTAACTATTAACTCTTGTATTTTTTGTAATTTAGAAAGTTTCCTTTACGTAAATTTTGTAATTTGTTTAACAATAGTGTTTTCGAAAATAATTTTATATTTTAGATTGTTTATATAACTTTTTCTTTTCTAAATTCAAACTCACCTCATTGACAAATTTAGAATAAACCAATTTTTGTATTTTATATTTTAGCTTTCAACAAATAAATTTTGGCTTGATGATACAGGAATGGTCTGCATAGCCGTCCCAGAAAATAAAATGACTTCCATGGATAGGTTGCAGAACCGCTGGCTAATGATATACTAAACATAAGAAAGTAGAACTCAACATTTTACATTTATAAATTGGTCCAATGGAATTTGAGTAGTGATTATGCATAGCCATAGTTGGAGATATTTTAAGCTATATTCATATATATGTATGCTAATCTAATATTATCTCCGACCTGTCTATATTGTATTCTTTAACTCATACGTATTTATTAAAAAAATAATTAAAAATTTTTAATATTATATAAAATTATTTTAAATTGGCTATAATATTATCCATTAACTCATTAATATTAAAAATATTTTACTCTCACTTCATTAATTAACTCATTAATAATAAAAGTATAATTTAAAAAAATTAATTAATTTTTTTAATTTTATAAAATGATAAAATAAGTGAGATAAATTTTTTTTACAAAAATAATAATTTAAATGAGACGAATATAGTAATAATATCTCTCGTAGCATGACAAGGGAATGAAATAATAATAATAATAATAATAATAATAATAATAATAACACACAAAGAAATGCTGGAGTCACTTGAGACGGTCATTTAATTCTTGTGAACATTATCTATGACTTCTCAATTTAATTATCTTCTGCTCATAGACTCTTTTGATCATTAATATATTATCTTATTTTCATAGTTACTTTCTTGTTAATTATTTTAGGCTACTTTTTCAAAAATTCTATTATTTTTTATTTTATATAAGTAGAATTTACGAATTCAACTTATTTTATTTATTTAACAAAAATTAATATATAGTGTTTGAACTTAGAAATATCAGCATATTTAATTTTTATAATTTGAATATAAATCAAATTTAAATTAATTTAAATTTTTTTTATAACCATTTCAATTGACTTTGTAGTAATTTTTTTTAATACCAAAAGAATTGAATTTTATAAATTAATTTTTTTCAATATATGAAAAAACTCTTATACTTCAAATGAATTATGGGTGGCAATGTCAAACGCAACAGGAATATAAAATGAAATTGGTAGATCTAGCCATCTGGGTCAGGAGTGAAATGTGGGTGGCAATATCAAATGCATCGAGAATATAAAAAAAAAATAGTAAATTTAAGTTAAGAGTTATTGCATGAAAATAATAGTTTTTGCATGAAAATAACAATTTTATGTCCCAGATTAATTTATTAAGACTACAATTACAACTTAATTTATTAATATTTACGAGTCATGTTGTATTAACACATGATCATGTTGGATTAATACATTCAACTCAATACAATTATCACTTATAATATATTCATGAGCGAGGTAAATTTTATTTTGAAATCCTAGTTTTGCCTTTAATTGCATTTTATATTTTTGTGCTGTTGTTTGATGAATCTTTCATTTTATCAAATTTGTAATTTTTTTAATATATTAATCATGGGAGGACACAGATTTAAATATTAGAGAGACCGAATTTTGTTATTAAATAATTTTAAAATATACTTAAATAACTAATTTTAATATATTAAAAAATAACACATCATTCTTTTATATTATACAAATCTTCTACTAATTACAATATTTATAAACTATTATCAATGCAAAAAAAAAAAGACACTGTAGTTGAGTTTACGACTTCTAAAAATTAAAGAGAAAAACAATGTAACTAAAGTTAAAAGTTGCTTTTCAAAGTTACATTAAAAAAAAACCATACACTAATAGGCAATAGGAAAAAGAATAAAAAATAAAAATAATAAAAACTAGAGCTAATTATTATTATGCTATAAAAAGTAGAGCAAAAATTTTATTTTTTTTTCTTATTGAAGAGAATCTATTTTATTATTATTTTAAAGTAATTATATGGTTGAATAATTAAAACAAAATTATATTATATATGTTACGTTTTGATTTTTTTTTATTAATATCCAATTGTTTTGGTATACTAAAGTATATTAAATATATGCTAAAAATATACTTTTAATATACTAAAAATTATATATTATAAAAATACTTATAAAAGAAGATATTTTTAAAATTAAAAGTTGGAAAATAATTTTTTTGATAGAAAAAGTTAATATTTTGAAAATAATTTTATTTTTTGTATATTTTTAAAGAAAACCCATTAATTAATTTTTTAAATTTTTTTTAATAATCACAATTCTAAATATTTAATATTATTGAACGTTTTATAATCACAATCCTATAACTAGATACTTATTGTATCAAATTTGTAATATTTAAAACTTAAGAGGAGACAAACATTGAATCAGTATGGATATATGCCCTTTATGTAACTCAAACATTGAATCAGTGGATCATCTTTTTGTGAGTTGCTACTACAAGAATCCAGTGAATTAGTAATGAAAATATCTATCAGTAAATATTTTTATTTGGTAAAATAGTTTACCGAGAGATTACTAATATAAAATCTCTTGTTGTAAACTTTACCAATAATGAAATTATCTCATAGCATCTACATTACGGAGAGGCTACATATCCGTTGATATTTCCAATAGAAAACTTTATATCTATTAGTAATACCAGCAAAAAAAAAATATCGGCATTGTCGATGAAAATTTTGAATAGCAAAGGCAAGGAAACATTTTATAAAGTTACAAATAAAGTTTATTATGTCGATAATACTAATTGAAAAAGTTCTCAATAATGCCAACAAAAATATATTTAATCGGTAATAACTACTAATAAGGTAATAACGACTAATAATTCTATCGGTAAAATTTGGACAAATATTTTACAAACTACTGGTAGAAAAATGGTTTATCAGCATTACTGATAGCAATTCCCTCGGTGAATATGACAATTCTAGTATGATATTTACCGACATAATATTTTTTTTATGGTGATACAAAAAGTTATTTCAGTAAGTAGCTGAAAATAATTTTAATTTACCGACAAATCTTATTTCTATTAGTAAGTTTAATTTTTTTAAATAAAAATATTGATTTTTATTATTTTTAATTATGATTCATATTAAAACTAAAATTATATAATTAACATTAATTTATTTAATAAAAAAGAATTTATTAATAAATAAAATATAATTATAAATTATATTATTAATGTAAATGAAAACAAAACAATGAAATAAATACATAAAAATAAATATTAAATACAAATAATTATTAAAAAATAAAAATATTATTTGTTTCATAAATACAAATAATAAAAAAAAAACTAAGTACGTGGCGAAGAAGCTATTCATAAACTCTTGCAGTTGTTGCTGGACCAACCTCTGAACCTAGTCCTGCAGCTCTTGCTGGTACATGAGTTCACGCTCAGCTGCAAACTATTCCCACTAAGCTAAGTTAGCCTTCAGTTATTTGATATGTTGTTGTTGTAAGGCAGATGAACTAGAAGATGATGAGAATGAAGTTGTTTTGACATATTGAGACCTGAGTCCATAAACCTTCTTCTTCTTCTTGTCTCTTCCAATCATGGATAGAAATACGCTAGACTCATCGATTGGGGGAGATGCAATGAAATGATCCTGCAACATCAAAAAATTAATTTAAGTTTAATTTTGACGGTTTATTATACTTAACTAATCTAAAATAATATATATATATATATATATATATATTTAGTTACATTTACATCCCGAGACCCTTAATCAACGAGAATTTGACCGTCCCAACCTTTCGTGTGCATGTGGAAGAAGAGCTCGTACCTGCTCGATAGTTGACCCAAATTAGTCTCAAATATTAAGTTGAAATTTCATTTAAATTCTTTTAAGATAATGAAAATACTAATTCAAATATTAAAAAACAACATAATCATACTTATAATTGCCTGTGCATGATCATGATGTGATTTGCTGCCTCCAGCATATGTAGACAGACATGCAACATCTATAACACTAGACCACATGTTCCGAGAGCCGACAATAAAATATGTCTAGCCCTCGATTGAAGTCCATTGGGCCTAAAGATTAGCCCATAGATCATCTTCCATCCAAGAATGTTGCTTACCCTTATCCTTTATTTTATTTAGCATATCGATGTAGTGAATAGCAACTTTCTTTATGAAGGCAATGCGAACTAGGTTATCAATAGCCTAGTCCCACAAAAATATTTCTTTAAATAAAAAAGACAAATAATTAGTCAAAGAGAATTATAAATAAAATTAATATTTTTTAAATATACAACTATAAAATTATTATTTGCTTACCATAAATTTCTCAAACCAAAATCCCTTCAAATCTTTTGAGATGGCCTTTTGGGTAACTCCTGTATGATCCATCATCTCTTACATGATCCTCCTAATACGTCGTGAGTAGGTCCCAGATGGCTCACGCATATGACTGAAAAAATAAAAGTTAATAAAATATTTATTAAAATATACATAAAAAGTGAAAACTAAATTAAGTTAAATAATGAAGAATTCAAAACTAGTTACTCTGGCTCGCAGTTAGTGCAATGGTCCAGCCCTCTAATCCACCTGCGATTGATGCTATTGTGCTAGCATCACCCGCAATTGTCTAAGTAGGGGTTGGATCATCAACATGAGGCAGATCCTTTGTGATCATAAACTAATCAACAAGGTCTACCATATGGTCATCCTCAAGAGTATCTCAAAGCTGTGTCATCATCACAAGCATTTGTCATAGAGATAGATCTACCACCGGTCAATCGTCCACTGGAGACTCAACCTCCGGATGATCACCCTTCAGAGGTTGATCTCTCCTATCCTCTACCCAGTCCTTAATACATATCTAAACAAAAAATATGATGAACTAATTATTTAATTTACTAACACTTAAATTATTATACATAATATAAAAACAAATTTATGTCTACTTATTATTTTTATCAATAGCTTTCATCTGATTTGGACTCTTTAGATTTTGATTCAAGTATTGATTCATCCTATTCAAATTCTATATCTCCACAATTAGTTTTCATTAATTGTCTAGTTGGATCATTCAAAGGCCCCGTCAGATTATCGTCAATTGTCCTATCTATAACTTGTTGATTTTTAGAACTATCTTCCTAAAAGGTAGCTTTTCCTTTATGATTATTTGAAGATGATTCAAGTAAGTCAATTTGTATACTAGCTTTTATTATGCACACCGATAACCAATTAACAATGTCACATCTTATGCTTGGGTAAGGGACATAATACACTTGTGCAGCTTGATTGGCAAGAATAAATGGTTCATATTTGGCATAGATTTGTCTTTTGTGTACATTAACAAGATTATACGATGAATGAACTTTTGTCTCATTTATTGGGTCATATTAGTCACACTTAAATAACACTAATTTCTTAATTAGTAGAGTTGGATATTCAATCTCTACAATATCAATTAATCGACTATAAAAATTATAAGAGTTTTTACTATAGTTTGATCCCTTTATACAAAGTCCACTATTCATGGTTGATCTTATTGTGCAATGTGATTATGTGTGGAATTTGTACCCATTGACAAAATAGATGTTATAACATCTAACAATTGGTAATGGACCCTTGGTTATATCCATTATATATTTGTCTATAACTATATTATTATTTTCATTGGCCTAATATATAGAGAAAAATTATTTATAATAAATTTGAAATGCAAATGAAGGAACATAATATTTAACTTATTTAATGTTAGACATAATTACATATTTTCTAAACCAAATAGGAAAAATGATTCTCAATCTCAACATCAATTTGAGAATCTATTAAATCTTCATCCAATTCTCGTAAGTGTTAAATGAAAATGTTTGAAGAGATAAATGGAAGATTAAATTAAATTGTAATTTCATGGTTTTAAATTAATTTCTAAAAATTAAAGTAATTGAATATTTGTAACTTACTTGAGATAAGGGTAACCTCGTTGCAGTTCAACAACATATATGTATGTGTTGCATCGTATTCTCTTTTTTTTTCTAGTCTTTGCCTTATTGCTCTACCATATAGTTAACCCAAAGATTTAAAAATGGATAGAATACCATGTCATCATTACAAGGCATTTGATGCAATTTTGTTATCACTTGCGGTTCAAAATAATATGAACAAAAAGTTGATGCCTTTTTTACTATGAATGCATTGCAAATTATAGCTTCCACTTTTGTTTATTTCTGACATCATTCTTCAAATGGAGAAGATATCTTTCAAATGGATACATCCAAGATACAATACAGGTCCAACTATTTTGCTTTATTAACAAATATACTGACAAATAAGTCAAAGAAACTAGGACGATATATACACTTTGATTTACAAAGAATTATTGGAATATCTTTTTTCAACCTTTATACTTGAGATACTTTTAGAGATGGTATTGTAAGTTCTTTAAAAAATAAGTTTAATTCAATCAAAGCTTTCCAAATATTTTGGTAATAACTCTTTAAATGCAACTGGTAACAAACTTCGTATGAACACGTGGCAATTATGGCTCTTCATCCCAAATAGCATATATTTCTCAAATCAATGCATCTAAATAAATTTGAAACATATCCGTTTAGAAACTTTAAATATTCCATCCATTGACATATTAATTATTTATTATTACAATCTAAGATGTAACTTGCTCTATGGTACCTACCAATTCGTTTGTCCTATTCAAACTCTGACCTTCTACAAAATATCCTTAAGTCTTCTTTTGACTTGGCATTTTTTTAGTTTTACCCAAAACATCCATTACTGTATAAAAAGACATTCTCAAATTTATTTTTCTCAATGTGCATCACATCTAGATTCTGCCTTATTAGATTAGAGCTCTAATAAGACAAATCTCAAAAAATGGTCTTTTTTCCATCTGCAATTCATACATCTCAGTCCAAAGTTAATCTGATCTTTATCAAATTCAGTTACCTTTTGCAATCTCAATTCTTCAATCTGAGATAATATTGCATTCTCATTCATCAATGGTGGGTGCACCTGTGGATTGTGTAGTATTTTTTTTCAATTTTTTTCTTTTAAATGGATTATCCGCCTTCAAAAACTTTTTATGATTATCAAAGCAACATATTCTTCCCCCCTTTGGAAGAGTAAATGCTCCTGTATGGATTATATAATATAGACATGCTAATTTTCCAGTAGTACACCATCTAGACAACCGAAAAATCTCTTATAGTCCATATAAATCTTGCTTTCAGTATAAAATTTTGCTTCTTTTAATAATCATAATCTAGGCTTCTTTCTCCCACAAGCTTATCAATTTAGCTATCAATGATTGTAGCAAAAACATCAATTTGATGTTTAAGATGTTTTAGACTCGGAATAACTATAGAAAGAAATAAATATTGCTCCTTCATACACATTAGTGAGGCCTCGCTCTAGCACCGATCCGACTCGCTCGAGATATGGAGTCGAAATATTTATTTGGGCTTAGTCTCACATAACACTACCACATACCATCTTCACTTAGTTTAGTAAGCATGAGTTTAAAAAGATCTTTTATTTTAAAAAGATTTATTCTTTTATTTTGAAAAGAACACTCTCCTTTTATTTTGAAAAGGGAATGCATTTATTTTAAAAGCTAATTGGAGAATCATCACCTCAAATTATTTATTTTTGAGAAAAGTTAAAAAAAAATCCATTTTGATTTGACTCCATGAAAATATTAAATTTTAACCCAAAAGACATTAATCTGAAACCAATTACGATGGATTATAGGCTAAGTTTTTAAGTAAATTTAAGTAAACAAATATTTCTCTTTAATTAATCTTAACTTTTTTAAGAAAAGATTGTTTTTGTGATGACAAGTTATTATGAATGAATGGCATAAATATTGATGCATGAGCAATTAAATATGATATCCATAATGCAAGAAAAGTAAATTATTACAATATCAAATTTGTATGCACAGGGGAGCTTTGACTCTTGGCCTTGTGGTATTAGGTCAAATACTAATTTTTAATTAATAATTAATAATAATAATAATAATAATAAATTAAATAAAAATAAAAATAAAAATTAAATAATATAATATAATATAATTAAAACAAGCATTGGATAATGAGAACTAATTTTATGATTTTTAATGGAGCTCGTTACTCGGAGTAATATTTCAAGTATGTCTATTTATTTTATTTTTATGAGAATCAGAGCAGTAAGTAGTTCATGCTTTTGATTGAAAATGATGGAGTTTGATTAGGGTTTGGTTATATTACCAAACTTTGAAAAGATTGAGTTGGGAAATTTACCTCTTTGAATATCTCCTTTTGCTTGACTTAAAGCTTGAAATGTTTTTTTACTTCTTGACGTAGCCTTGGGCTTGATAAAATTTCTTAGCTTATTTTGAAAAAAAGAAATTTATGAAATAAAATTTAATTGGAAAAAAATTAATTTTTTGATGAAAAATTGAAAAAATAATTTTTGTGGAATTTTCATATTTTTATAGAAAAATTAGATAAAATTTTCGGTGTTTTTGGAGAAATTTTGAGAGAAATTGAGTAATAATTTTTTAAACTTTTGAGTAATAATTTCCAAACTATCTTTTTTAAAAGGAGGCCCCTATTTATAGAGAAAAAATATGACTGAAAAGCATTCAGGCAGTGGGCGCATCAGACGGACCGCGCTGCCACAGCAGATCGCATGCGCATGCCTTTTTTTTTCCTTGCTTTTCTATTTTTGGTCTATTTCACCTCCGATTTGTGCAATTTTAGTTTCATTGGATTCATTATCATGTGAAATTTCATTTAGAGGTAAAATTGATGATTTTTACTTAGGCCTAAAATTGAGGGTTATTGGGGCCATTTTGGTCCCATTTATGCCCATTCAAATTCTAATTTGTACAATTCTAATTTTATTAGAATCATAATCATATGCACATTAATCTGGCTATAAAATTAGGGGTTTACTGTTGCTCCCCATTATGGTTTCTTTGTTTAAAAAGCAACTATGATGTTGTGAACATGACAACTTTAATGCAAAATGTCATAGAATGATCGTCCACTCTAGGTTTTTTAGGGTGGCCCATTCTAAGAGGTAAAGGAAGGTTTATTTTAGTTCTTGACCTAAAATACTTATGTAAACCTACTATAATGGGGTAAAGAAAGGCTCATCCATATTTGACCTAAAATGTTTGTATAAACCTTTCTTAATGGGGTAAGGGAATGCCATTCTAGGTTTGACCTAAGACGTATATGCAAACATATCCTAACGGGTTAAAAGAAAGGCTCATACTAGGTTTGACCTAAGACGTCTATGCAAACTTACCTTAATGGGGTAAAAGAAATGCTCATTCTAGTTTTGACCTAAGATGTCTACGTAAAATTATCCTAATGATGTAAAGGGAAGACCTACCTTAAGTTTGACCTAAGATGTCTATGTAAACCTGTGTTGCCAAAGCTTACTTGGGCTTATAAATCATATGAAATGAATTCACTGATATTCCATCGTAATGCCTCCCCTATGGTTGACGTCAGGTATGATGCCTTTATTTTACATTTCCAAATAGTTTCTAGACTTACATTGATTATTTTATGATGATGTCATCATCTTGAGCTGCATGGTCACTGAATTAAGGATCAGGTTCTAAAATACATCTTAAAGTTTAATTCTAAGGCTTTAACCTAGAATGATTTTAAAGCATGACTCTAGGGCTCTCACTTAGAATGGATTTGAAGGTCGAATCCTAAAGTGTTAACCTTAAATATATCTGAAGGTTAGGTCCCAGTGTACTAACCTAGAAATTGGTTTGAAAGTTGAATTCTAGAATGATGGTTTTGAAGGTTGAATTCTAAGGTACTGACCTTAAATATATCTGAAGGTTAGGTTCTAAGGCACTAATCTAGAATTGGTTTATAAGTTTGATTCTAAGGCTCTTACCTAAAATGATGATGAAGTACAACTTGATTTTGGTTTAGGCATGCATAAAAATAAGGATTAGGCACCTTGAAACATAAGCTTTCAGTTGATAATAAATGAGATTCAAGAAGATGCCCCCTAGATTTAAGGGAGGGTCATTTAGCTGGCATTTTGCTTTTATTTTATCTACTTATCTATTGATGACAAAGTAATAGAGCTAGTACTATGATTTATGGGAGATGCTAAGTATGCTAAAGGTGCTTTGGTGAAGCTATAATTAAGTTAACTGTTGTGGCTAATTTAGCCATAGTTGGGTTAATTTGTCTTAGAGAGTTTGGCCCCATGTTTGGCTTGTCTTAGAGGTCTTGGCCTTAGGTTTTAATTGATTTAGAGGTTTTGGCATTAGGTTTAAAATCTTTGGAAGGGCTTGGCCTTTGATTAACCTATTTTGGAGGGCTTATCCTTAGTTACTAAATTAGGGCTTTGGAAAAAGAAAAGTTAAATACGCGGACTCATAATACACAAATGAATATTGACCCCTTCGACGAGCCCATACGGCGGTCCTGCTAATATTATTTTTGTAATATCCCAAGGTATGCCCTAGAAGTTATAATACAATTGTTGTTTGATTTGAATTAAATGTATATATGTTGTTGCAAAGGAAATGATTGTGTTAATGGAATGTATATGTTGTATATATGTTAGTATAAATAACATATACATAAGTCAAAATGGAGAGTCAAGGGATGAAGATATTTATTTGGTTAGTGGTGAAATTACAAAAGGGCATGCTATATGAAAGGAAGTTTAATTATGTTAAAGAGGGCATTTAGGTAATTTTCTTTTGAAATTGCATGGTGGAGGTTTAAAGAGAAGAGAAAGTTGACTTTGTTTCTTCATTTTCTTTTCTTTTCAAGTGGTGGCCGGCCATTCTTAAGACAAGAGAGCAAGAGAAAGGTTTTGAATTCTAAGAGCATATTGAAGGAGTTTTCAAGGAATTAAGTGGAAATCCAAGAAGTTTTCTTATTTTGGCTTTGAAAGAAGGCTTTTGCCTTAATTTGAGAAGTGAAGAATTCTTGGAAAAAGAAAGTGTTTAGAGTTGTATAAGTGGTGCTTAAGGTAAGTACAAACTATATTGTTGTATATGTGCATATGAGGTTTAAACTTAACACACACTTGTTTGTAAATGTGTTAAGGAATCAAATGTATTGTTAATGTATATTAGTAATGTGAATATTGTGATGAGCATGTAAAGTAAGGGTTAATGATGTTGATTATGTCCATTTGAATAAGGTTATGTGGTGTACAATGTGATATAATTCAACTAAAGGAGATTTGGCTTTGTTTAAAACCTTTAGCCATGAGAGACACGGCCAAACTAAAGAAGAGACACGGGCAAGACTAAAGATTTTTGGGAGACACGGCCAAGTATAAGGAAATTTGGCCGTGTTGGATCAATTTTGGAGAGACACGGCCACTGGCTTGGCCGTGTCCCTTGACTGTGTTTGCTACTGCCTGATTTCTTTCATTTTGGTTTCTTTGGATTTAAGGGAGACACGGCCAAGCTAGGGGAGTCTTGGCCGTGTTGAAGCTTGAATTGAGAGACACGGCCACAAGCTTGGCCGTGTCCCTTGAGTGTGTTAGCTACTGTGATTGTTTCTTGCTTTTCTTACATTGTTTTGATTCTTCAAAGATCCTTTTGTATCTAAACCTAAAAGTAAACACTCTAAACACTTTTAAAACAAAGAATGATCCAAACAAATGCATGTGGAAGATTACAAATGAATGAATAATGTAAAGTGTTAGGTATATATATATGATACTATATGAACAATGTTATGTTTTATGCATTGTGCATCTTGGGAATGGTAATGTGTTATATGAATAATGTACTTTGAAATGTTATATCAATGATGCTATATGTGTAATATGAATTGAAATATGATATGATATGAGGCCATTGTGATTGGCTATGATAACTCAAATATGATGTGAAGCCATTGTGATTGGCTATGATGATTCAATTGAAAGACATAAGGCATGTTTGCCTAATTGATGATGAGAATTGAGAATGAAATAATAAATGAATTGTGTGTCTAATGTGTTATTCATTTTCAGAGTTTTGTTGTTGGTGGCATGCCTAATGGTAACAATCTCTTGAAGTTAGGTTGGATTTGATCCTTGAAGCCTAATTGAGATGTTACAACCCTTGAAGCTAGGTTGGGTTAGTTCTTGAAGCCAAGTTGGGTTGATACTTAGCATGCTTTGTTCCCCTTGAAGCTTGGTTGAACCTAATCCTTGAAGCCTAGTTGGGTTTATGATAATGATAAATGTGATAACAAAACCAAAGCATTAACTCTGAAAATTGAATGGCATATTAGTGTGTTTTGGGGCCCATGCTTGTCTTTGTATTTAATGTGATTCTTGAATGGTAAAATTGATGGAACTATGAAGATGTAATATGAATGTTGTTATGACATTGAACAAAGTATAATGTGGAAATGTGATATTCTTTTAAATGATGTATGAGATTAACTGTGACATTATATCATATTAAAGCATCATGTTAGTATACTGTGTACTTCTAAGCCGTTGGCTTAGCGCGATAGTGTTTGATCGCGCAGGTGACAGAGTTGAACCTGAGAGCTCCTCGAGACCAAGTGAGACTAGACATTGAGGATTTTCTTTTGGGACTTAAAGATCAGAGAAGAGCTGCCAATCATGTATATATATTCTATGTCTTGTAATCTTTGATTTATAACATATTTGTAATAACTTCCGCTGTGAATTAATAAATATTTTTTTATATATGGTGTCTTTTGGATTTCTTTTAAAATGTTTGAGATTGGTTTCACTTATTTACAAAGATATTTGTTGTGTATTATTTTAAAACTGTGGCATTTTCTATATTCAGTATACGTATATTACGATCGTTTAAGCATGCTTGGTACGTATACGGGATATAGGGGTGTTACAATTGTTTTGGTATCAGAGCCTAGGTTTGAGATTCTCAACCTAGGTCAAGTGTAAGAAAAAAGAATGTTTTGATTTTTAAAAAGTGGATTTTTGAATAACATACATGTTGGTATTGACAGTCTCTGATCTTTAATGAGAAGTATTATGCTGTGTTTGCAGATATAGGTTGTGATAGATCCTCATTTGCGTCAGTCAGTTAAGGGTAGTGCGGAGAGTGTTGCTCCTGATGATGGAGCTAGAGTGGATAGTGCTGGAGAGGCACCTGCTTCTGTGTCGGGGGGACCAGCTGGTGAGGATGTTCCACCAGTTTGGCTTAGGCATGTGGTAGAGATTATGAGGCAAGCACCAGTGCAACCACCGCCACCCCCACAGCCTTTGGTATCAGTGAGACAATATGATAAATTAAGGAAGTATGGAGCAGAAGATTTCTTGGGTACTATTGATCCAGCTGTAGCTGAGCAGTGGCTAGATAAAGTACAGAGAATATTTGTTCAGTTACAAGCCACTCCAGAAGAAAAATTTGATTATGCAAGATCTTTGTTGCAGAAGGATGCATATAACTGGTGGAAGACAGTGCCTCATGCTATGGATGATCCACCTACCTTGTCCTATGCTGATTTTCTAAGAGAGTTTGAATTGAAGTATACTCCAAGGGAGTATAAGGATGTGAAGAAAATGGAGTTTCTAAGCTTGAAGCAAGATCACCGGACTGTGACGGAATATGAGTTAGAGTTTATCCGGTTGAGCCAGTATTCTGGGGGTATTATATCTGATGAGATAGATAGATGCAGGAGATTTGAGGAGGGATTGAGGCCCTCTATCTTGTGTCTTGTGGCTGGATCTAGATATCATGATTTTTTCCAGCTTGTGGCAGCAGCTCGGAGTGTGGAGAGAGCTCAGGTTATTGCAGCTGCTTCAGAGGAAGAGATCAGGGTTAAAAGGCCCCAGTTTGAGGCAGGGTCTTCATCTGCAAAGAGAGGTAAAGGAAGCTTCATTCCTCGGGTTAGTAGGAGTCAGAGGCCAGCTGGTAGGTCAGTACAGTTTCAGAGACAGAGATCTAGACCTACAGTTTCAGTGGCAAGTGCTCCAACCCCAGTGACTCAGAGATCCACTCTACCCATATGTATTCATTGTGGTAGGCCACATGGTTGTACTTGTTGGAGGACTAGTGTGGCAGGAGTATGTTTCAGGTGTGGATCACCTGATCATTTTGTTAGAGATTGTCCTGAGAGACAGGAGCGGATGTCAGTAGATACTGCAGTTTCTCGGCCTAGTGTGAGGGGAGGTCGAGGAGGCAGAGGTTTCAGTAGAGGAGGCAGATCTGGGTTCAATTCTAGAGGAGGTTCTACATCCAGGGAGAGTAGACCAGAGGAGGCTGGATCTTCTCAGAGGATTTATGTGATGCAGAGGCAACCAGATGCTTCGGCAGTCATAGCTGGTACTTTTTCTTTATTTGGTATTTCAGTACTTGCTTTGATTGATCCGAGTTCCACTCATTCATATATTAGTGCATCTGTTCTACCTGTGTCTTAATTGCATGCTGAATCCCTAGGATTTGATGTATTGGTGACAAATCCTTTAGGGCATAGTGTGATTGTTAGCAAAGTGCACCGAGATAGTGCAGTGGTGGTTCAAGGTGAGGAGTTCTTTGGAGATTTGATTGAGATGCCTTTTAAGGAATATGATGTGATCCTAGGCATGGACTGGCTATCTAGACATGGAGCTGTGGTAGACTGTAAAAAGAAGGTTGTTACTTTGAGAACTAGCGATGGTAGAGAGGTGTTAGTATCTAGTGAACAGGGGCAGCTAGCATCCTTGTTTGTTTTAGCTGTTGCAGCTAGAAGGTTGATTAGAAAAGGGTGTGATGCTTACCTTGCTCATATTGTGGATACGAGAGTAAGGGGTTCTCAAATTGATAGTATACCGACAGTTACAAAATTTCCAGATGTGTTTCCAGAGGAGTTGCCAGGGTTGCCTCCTGAGAGAGAGGTGGAGTTTGGTATTGAATTATTACCTGGTACCACTCCTATCTCTATTACTCCTTATAGAATGGCACCTGCTGAACTGAGAGAATTGAAGGTACAGTTGCAGGAGTTGCTGGATAAAGGGTTTGTTCGCCCTAGTGTTTCACCGTGGGGAGCTCCTGTGTTGTTTGTAAAGAAAAAGGATGGTACTATGAGATTGTGCATTGATTATAGGCAATTGAACAAGGTGACTATTAAAAATAAATATCCTTTGCCTAGAATTGATGATCTCTTTGATCAATTGAAGGGTGCAGCAGTGTTTTCCAAGATCGATTTAAGATCAGGGTACCATCAGTTGAGGGTCAGAGCTGAAGATGTTCCTAAAACAGCCTTTCGTACAAGTTATGGGCATTATGAGTTTCTAGTTATGCCTTTTGGTTTGACGAATGCACCTGCAGCTTTTATGGATTTGATGAATAGGGTGTTTAGGCCCTATCTGGATCAGTTTGTGGTAGTTTTTATTGATGATATTTTGGTGTATTCGCGTAATGAGGAGGAACATGACAAGCATCTGCGGATTGTGTTGCAAATTTTGAGAGAGAAGCAATTGTCTGCTAAACTGTCGAAGTGTGAGTTTTGGCTTGATCAAGTAACTTTTCTCGGTCATATAGTTTCAGCAAAAGGCATTAGAGTTGATCCGAGTAAAGTTGAAGCTATTTTGAATTGGAGTCCACCAAAATCTGTGACTGAAGTTAGAAGTTTTCTGGGTTTGGCAGGCTATTACCGACGGTTTGTGAAAGGATTTTCTTTGATAGCTACTCCACTTACCAGATTGCTTCGAAAGGGAGTTAGATTTGTGTGGACAGATCAGTGTCAGGCTAGCTTTGATCAGTTGAGAGAAATGTTGACTCAAGCGCCTGTTCTTACCTTACCTGTGGAAGATAAACCATATGTGATCTACAGTGATGCTTCACATCATGGTTTGGGTTGTGTTCTTATGCAAGAAGGTAAAGTTATAGCTTATGCTTCTCGACAGTTGAAACCGCATGAGCTCAATTATCCGACCCATGATTTAGAATTAGCAGCCATTGTGTTTGCATTAAAGATTTGGTGACATTATTTGTTTGGGGAAAAGTGTTTTATCTATACAGACCATAAAAGTTTGAAATATTTGGGTGTCCAAAAAGAGCTTAATCTTCGACAGAGGAGATGGTTGGAGTTGATTAAAGACTACAACTGTTTGATTTATTATCATCCTGGTAAAGCAAATGTTATTGCTAATGCCTTGAGTCGGAAGTCTATAGCAGGTTTGACTGTTTACTCGCTCTCTTTGCTTGTTGAGTTGAGAGCTTTGCATGCCAGTTTTGTATCTTGTGATGATGGTGCATTGTTGGCACAGTTGCAATTGAGACCAGTTTTGTTGGATCAGATTAAAGAGGCTCAATTGGCTGATGAGAAGATTCAAAAGATTGTTTTAAATTGCCAGAATGGAAAGAGTAGAGATTTTATTGTAAAAAGTGATGGGAGTCTTTGGTTTAAGAACAGATTGTGTGTACCTGATGATGCTAATTTGAGAAGAATTATTTTAGAAGAAGCCCATCAGTCAGTATTTGCTATGCATCCGGGCAATACAAAGATGTATCATGATTTGAAGCAGTATTATTGGTGGTCCGGTATGAAGAGAGACATTGCGGAGTTTGTATCCAAATGTCTCACATGTCAAAGGGTAAAAGCTGAGCATCAAGTTCCAACCGGGTTGCTTCAACCTTTAGCAGTGCCTGAATGGAAATGGGATAGGGTAACCATGGATTTTGTATCTGGTCTACCATTGACACAAAGAAAGCATGATGCTATTTGGGTGATTGTTGACAGGTTGACTAAGACAACTCATTTTCTTCCAGTTCGGATGGATTACTCTTTGGAGAGGTTAGCTGAGATGTATATCTATGAGATTGTGAAGTTGCATGGTGTCCCAATTTCTATAGTGTCTGATCGAGATCCCCGATTTACTTCAAGATTTTGGAAGAGTTTACATGGTGCTTTGGGTTCTCGATTACACTTCAGTACTGCTTTCCATCCGCAGACAGATGGGCAGTCAGAGAGAGTGATACAGATTATCGAGGACATGTTGAGAAGCTGTGTCATTGATTTCTCTGGAGGTTGGGATAGATTTTTACCACTTGTGAAATTTGCTTACAATAACAGTCATCAATCCAGCATTGGTATGGCACCATTCGAAGCACTGTATGGCAGACGATGTAGGACACCTTTATGTTGGAATGAGCTTGGAGAAAGTAAGATAATTGGTCCTGATCTGGTTAAAGAAACTGAAGAGAAAGTGAAAATGATTCGAGATAGGTTGAAAGCAGCTTCAGATCGACAGAAATCTTATTCAGATTTGAAGAGGAGAGACATTGAGTATAATGTGGGAGATAAGGTATTTTTGAAAGTGTCTCCTTGGAAGAAGATTTTGAGGTTTGGTCGGAAAGGGAAATTGAGTCCTCGTTTCATTGGACCGTATAAAGTGTTGGAAAGAGTTGGGCCAGTTGCTTATCGGCTTGCCTTGCCACCTGAGTTGGATAGGATCCATAATGTATTTCATGTTTCTATGTTGAGGAGATACAGGTCAGATCCATCTCATGTTTTGCCAATTGAATCTATCGAAGTGAGTCCAGATTTGACATTTGAAGAAGAACCAATTTCTATTTTGGCACGTGATGTGAAAGAATTGAGAAATAAGAAAGTGCCATTTGTGAAGATTTTGTGGAAGAATCATGCAAAGGAAGAGACAACTTGGGAGAGTGAGCAATCAATGCGAGATCAATATCCTCAACTATTTCAGACTTGATATCAGGTTATTTCGAGGACGAAATTTCTTTTTAGAGGGGGAGAATTATAATATCCCAAGGTATGCCCTAGAAGTTATAATACAATTGTTGTTTGATTTGAATTAAATGTATATATGTTGTTGCAAAGGAAATGATTGTGTTAATGGAATGTATATGTTGTATATATGTTAGTATAAATAACATAAACATAAGTCAAAATGGAGAGTCAAGGGATGAAGATATTTATTTGGTTAGTGGTGAAATTACAAAAGGGCATGCTATATGAAAGGAAGTTTAATTATGTTAAAGAGGGCATTTAGGTAATTTTCTTTTGAAATTGCATGGTGGAGGTTTAAAGAGAAGAGAAAGTTGACTTTGTTTCTTCATTTTCTTTTCTTTTCAAGTGGTGGCCGGCCATTCTCAAGACAAGAGAGCAAGAGAAAGGTTTTGAATTCTAAGAGCATATTGAAGGAGTTTTCAAGGAATTAAGTGGAAATCCAAGAAGTTTTATTATTTTGGTTTTGAAAGAAGGCTTTTGCCCTAATTTGAGAAGTGAAGAATTCTTGGAAAAAGAAAGTGTTTAGAGTTGTATAAGTGGTGATTAAGGTAAGTACAAACTATATTGTTGTATATGTGCATATGAGGTTTAAACTTAACACACACTTGTTTGTAAATGTGTTAAGGAATCAAATGTATTGTTAATGTATATTAGTAATGTGAATATTGTGATGAGCATGTAAAGTAAGGGTTAATGATGTTGATTATGTCCATTTGAATAAGGTTATGTGGTGTACAATGTGATATAATTCAACTAAAGGAGATTTGGCTTTGTTTAAAACCTTTAGCCATGAGAGACACGGCCAAACTAAAGAAGAGACACGGGCAAGACTAAAGATTTTTGGGAGACACGGCCAAGTATAAGGAAATTTGGCCGTGTTGGATCAATTTTGGAGAGACACGGCCACTGGCTTGGCCGTGTCCCTTGACTGTGTTTGCTACTGCCTGATTTCTTTCATTTTGGTTTCTTTGGATTTAAGGGAGACACGGCCAAGCTAGGGGAGTCTTGGCCGTGTTGAAGCTTGAATTGAGAGACACGGCCACAAGCTTGGCCGTGTCCCTTGAGTGTGTTAGCTACTGTGATTGTTTCTTGCTTTTCTTACATTGTTTTGATTCTTCAAATATCCTTTTGTATCTAAACCTAAAAGTAAACACTCTAAACACTTTTAAAACAAAGAATGATCCAAACAAATGCATGTGGAAGATTACAAATGAATGAATAATGTAAAGTGTTAGGTATATATATATGATACTATATGAACAATGTTATGTTTTATGCATTGTGCATCTTGGGAATGGTAATGTGTTATATGAATAATGTACTTTGAAATGTTATATCAATGATGCTATATGTGTAATATGAATTGAAATATGATATGATATGAGGCCATTGTGATTGGCTATGATAACTCAAATATGATGTGAAGCCATTGTGATTGGCTATGATGATTCAATTGAAAGACATAAGGCATGTTTGCCTAATTGATGATGAGAATTGAGAATGAAATAATAAATGAATTCTGTGTCTAATGTGTTATTCATTTTCAGAGTTTTGTTGTTGGTGGCATGCCTAATGGTAACAATCTCTTGAAGTTAGGTTGGATTTGATCCTTGAAGCCTAATTGAGATGTTACAACCCTTGAAGCTAGGTTGGGTTAGTTCTTGAAGCCAAGTTGGGTTGATACTTAGCATGCTTTGTTCCCCTTGAAGCTTGGTTGAACCTAATCCTTGAAGCCTAGTTGGGTTTATGATAATGATAAATGTGATAACAAAACCAAAGCATTAACTCTGAAAATTGAATGGCATATTAGTGTGTTTTGGGGCCCATGCTTGTCTTTGTATTTAATGTGATTCTTGAATGGTAAAATTGATGGAACTATGAAGATGTAATATGAATGTTGTTATGACATTGAACAAAGTATAATGTGGAAATGTGATATTCTTTTAAATGATGTATGAGATTAACTGTGACATTATATCATATTAAAGCATCATGTTAGTATACTGTGTACTACTAAGCCGTTGGCTAAGCGCGATAGTGTTTGATCGCGCAGGTGACAGAGTTGAACCTGAGAGCTCCTCGAGACCAAGTGAGACTAGACATTGAGGATTTTCTTTTGGGACTTAAAGATCAGAGAAGAGCTGCCAATCATGTATATATATTCTATGTCTTGTAATCTTTGATTTATAACATATTTGTAATAACTTTCGCTGTGAATTAATAAATATTTTTTTATATATGGTGTCTTTTGGATTTCTTTTAAAATGTTTGAGATTGGTTTCACTTATTTACAAAGATATTTGTTGTGCATTATTTTAAAACTGTGGCATTTTCTATATTCAGTATACGTATATTACGATCGTTTAAGCATGCTTGGTACGTATACGGGATATAGGGGTGTTAAAATTTTTTTAAGTGAATAATGCTTACTGTGTGATTTTGGAAAGAAGGATTAATTAGGGTTAAAGCTTTTAAAGCTTAAAAAAATAAGGCTATTGACTTTTGGAATAGAGTTTAGGGTTTCGGGAATTAATAAAACGATTTAGGGTTTTTGGAGTCTTGGAAAATATATTTGGTTTTAAGATTTGTGAAAACAGTTTAGAGTTTTATAATGTTTTTGGGAATAAGCAAAGTAGTTTAAGGTTTTTTGGAAACAAAAAAGTAACGAATTAAGGTCTTTTGGACATAGAAGAAATAAATTTAGGGTTCTTAGGGTTTAGAAGAAACAAAAAAGTATTTTAAGATTTTTTTGAAAAACAATGGAAACAAATTAGGGTTTTGAAGGTATTTAGAAACAGAAAAGTGTTTATGTTATTGAAACGAAGATCAATGTTACTATATGTTTATAAATCAAGGTTTTGCGTGTATAATCTTAAGAATTGAAAAAAATAAAGCTACTGTAAGAAAATAAAAAGAAATTAGAGATTCAAACCTCCGTTCGTTGGTTTCACCAAAAATTGTTTCTTGGATGAACAAGAACAAAGGCAAGATGGTTGCCTTTGATGGATTGAATTGCTTGTTTGCTTCTCTCAAAAGTTCGGTCGTTAATCTCTGCTAAAAAGTTTTAAAGTCCGATCGCTTTTTCTAAGTTTTTTCTTCCCTCGATTGTCCTCCCAAATTTTCATCCCCTCTGTGTTATTTTTTAGTCCTTATTTATAGAAGATTTTGATGATTAATCTCAATTGTTCACGGAATCTAACATTAATTAAGAAAAGAAAACCGAAACCGAATTGAATATGATTTCGAAAAAAAAAACTGCTGCGGAAAAATTTCGCTGGCGAAAAAGTTACCGCAGGAGCTTGCGGGCACTGGAGAAAGAATTTGCGAGGCGCGGGCTGCCAGGCCATTTCGTCCAACTTTTATGCGACGATTTTTTTTCATCGCCGATTTTTTCGTCGCCGATTTTTATTTTTATTTATTTGTTTATTAATTATAAAAACTAAATGCTAAAACTAATATTATTTAATTAAGATAGCACAAAGATTATTTTGGACTAATTAAAATATATTGGACAACACAAAAATTATTTTGGACTAATTAAAATATATTGGACCGGACTGGGTCAAAAATTAATGGTCTACACATAAACTCAAAAGAAATCAAAGAAGCAAGTTGAAAACTTACCAAAAGTGAAGAAAATCCTTAGAACTCCAACTTGATCTCTTGAAATCCTTCAATCTTGAGTTAGGAATCAATAAAACCTCTCTTTTCTTTAGCAATGGTGATGGTCGGCTCTCAAAGAAGAAGAAAGATGAAGATGAAGATGAACTTTCCTCAAGTCAAAGCCAATCTCCTCTCTTAACCACACAAAAACTCCCTTTAATCTCAATCAAGCAATTAAATATTATAATAATAAATATCATCTTCCACCATCACGTAATTTCTATTTTAAAATAATTAATTATCTTGTTTGACCAAATTAACTTGTTGACTTGTATATGTTGTATATATCTTCATATATGCAACATATACACACTTCCCTCTTTTCCTTTCTTTCCACTTAATCATATATACACTTTAATATCATTTAATTCAATTTCAACAATAAACATTCCAAAATTTTAAGGTGACATTTGGGATATTATAATCCAGGCATTCCAATGAACCCGAGATCTTATAGTGGATACTTTAATAAATCTGAGCTAACCTGGATGCTTCAGTAAATCCAGGGTCATTTAGTGGATACTTTAATAAATCTGAGCTAGTCTGAGTGCTTCAAATAAACCTAAAGTCTTCTAATAGATGCTTCAATAAATAAATTCAGACTGGTCTGAGTGCTTCAAATAAATCCAGGATCTTTAAGTGGATGCTTTAATAAATCTGAGATGGTCCGAGTGCTTCAAATAAACTCAAGATATTCTAATGGATGCTTTAATAAATCCAGACTGGTCTGGGTTCTTTAAATAATCCCAGGACCTTTAAGTGGATGTTTCAATAGATCCAAGCTATAGGTGCTTTAAATAAACCTAGGATCTTTATTTGATAGATTCATGTAAGCTATGGGTGCTTCAATCATATCATGATAATGGTTTACATCAGTATGATTCATGTAGTCAAGTGATTTGATGTATGGGGAGCCACTATGGTGAGTTGGATGAGTATGGTCATAAAGGGTGTGCTATATAGCTAGGTTAGACGACGAGCCATTATATCTAAGTTAGATGGAGATACTCCCAAAAGGTGAGCCATGTGGTTAGATTAGATGGTGAACTAATGTGGCTAAGTTAGATAAGTATGTTCCCAAAAGTGGGCCATGTGGCTAGGTTGGATACTAATCCTATTGTAGCTAGTTGGATAGATATGTTCCTAAAAAGTGAGCCATGTGGCTAGGTTAGATGTTGAGCCTTTTGTGGCTAGTTAGATGGGTTTATTCGCAAAATTTGAGCCATGTGGATAGTATATAGTCCCAAATGGTTGAAGCTATATGGCTTAGTGAGGTTAGGTATGGTCCCTAATGGTTTGAGCCACTAGTGAGGTTGGGTATGGTTCTTAATGATCTGAGATATTATAGTTAGGTTTTACAAGGTTAGGTTTGTCCCATAATGATTATGCTCTTGTAGCTTAGTAAGGTAGGATATGGTACCTAAAGGTTTAAGTTATTACGGTTAGGGTTTACAAGTTGGGTATGTCTCCTAATAATCAAGCTACTGTAGCCTGGTGAGGTAGGGTATGGCCCATAATAGTCTAAGCTATTATGGTTAGGGTTTACAAGGTTGGGTGTGTCTCTTAATGATTGAGCTATTGTATCTTGGTAAGATAGGATATGTTCCTTAATAGTTCAAGTTATTGTAGCTCGATGAGGTTAGGTATGGTCTCTAATGGTCTTAGCTATTATGGCTCGGTGAGGTTGGGTATGGTCCCTAATGGTTTGAGCCATTGTGGTTAGGGTTTACAAAGTTAGGTGTGTCCCCTAATGTTCAAGCCATATGGATAGGGTCTAGAGGGTTGGGTTTGTTTCATAAGGCTAAGCCATGGGGTTGTAATTCATATAATTAGATGTGTTTCCTAAGCTCAAGAAATAAGGCTAGGGTTTTAAAATGTTGGGTTTATTCCCAAAGATTAAGCCATGGGGCTACAATTCATAAGTTTAGGTGTGTTCCCTAATGTTCAATCCATATGTCCAGGGTGGTCTAGCTCTTTTTAGGCTTGGTTTGGGTGGTCCATGTTCATTTAGTCTAACCTTTATGAAGCCTTTTCACATAATAGTTCATAAACATGCCTACTCACAGCAGCTTCATTCCAAGAGATTAGGTCTTTAATACCTAAACCTCCTTCCATTTTGGGATAGCAGATAACATCCCAAGCAACAACACCTTTTTTTCATTAGAACCATTAGACTAAAAGAAATTCCTGCATCTTTTGTCTATTTCCTTAATGACAGCCTTGGGAAGCACAAAAATGCTACACCAATACACTTGTATACTTCTCAACACAACAATTATCAATTGAATTCTTCCCGAGTATGATAAAAATTTAACAGGCTAAGAGTTAATTCTTATTGTAATCCTTTCAATTAGTCCCTCATAGAGAACTTTCTTAAGTCTTATTGATATAAGGGGAACCCCAAGATACTTTACTGGTAAACTCCCTTCATTAAATTGTAATTCTTGTAAGAGCAATAGTCTCACTTCTTATGAAACTCCCGAAAAGAAGATAAAACTCTTAGCTTCATTGATCTGTAACCCTGACACCATCTCAAGATGCTTCATAACTTCCATAGGCCATTTCACCGAATTGATATCTCCTTGACAAAATAAAAATAAATCATCTGCAAAACACAAATTATTTATCTTAAGGGATTTGCAGCTAGCATGAAAATGAAAATCAGATGGCATTCTAAAACTCAATCTCCTTAATAAATATTACATAGAAACAATAAATAAGAGAGGGGACATGGGGTCCCCTTGTCTCAGCCCTTTCCTACCAGAAAAAAACCCTCTAATTTCCCATTTATTAATACAAAGAAGTGAGGGGTTCTTATGCATTCAATGATCCAACCTAAAATTTCTGAGAAAACTTTAAACCTATCAACATTTCCTCAATAAAATCCCATTGAATAGAATCATAGGCCTTCCTTAAATCCACTTTAATTGCACACTTAGGCTTCCCTTTTGTTCTATGATAGTTCCACACTAACTCATGAGCTAAGAGCACATTATCCATAATCCTTCTACCAGGGATAAAAGCTGATTGAGCAAGGTTAATATTTTTCTTAAGCACATACCCCAATTTTCTACTAATGATCTTAGTAATTACTTTGTATATAACTGAGCAACATGGAATCGACCTATAATATGCTAATCTTGCAGGATTGGAAGTCTTAGGAAGAATTATTAAAGAATTAGAATTCACCTACTTTAGTAATTTTCCAGTTGAGAAGAATTCAATCACTGCTTCAGTAACCTCTTCCCCTACAATTCCCCATGTCTTTTTTAAAAAATACTATTATATCCATTAACTTTTGGAGCTTTATCATTTCCAATTGACCACATAGCCATTTTCACCTCATCAGCACTCACGGGATTGCACAATTGATTAGCATCCTCTTCAAATACTAAATCCCCATTCATAATCACATCTGTTATAGCATGTTGCCTCATATGATCATTTGTCCCAATTAATTGCTTATAAAACTTAACCATTGCTTTTCTAATCACTTTCAGATCTTATCTAATCACTTTCAGATCTATTGTAAAAGTGCCATCTGATAATACTAAACTTGATACCTTATTTCTAGCTCTCCTAGCCTTCATCTAGTTGTGAAAAAACTTAGTGTTTGCATCCCCCAATTGAACCCAAGAAGCCCTTGATTTCTGCCTATAAAAGTCTTCTTCTTGCTTCAGCAAATTCCTAAAATGACCCATAACAACTCTTTCTTCATCTTGCAATTCAACATTAAAAGGATCATGCATCAAAGTGGACTGAAGAGAATTTAACAGTAGCCTGCACTAATTAACCCTTTCAGATATATCTAAGAGCTCAGACTTATTTAACAGCTTAATCTCTTTCCTTAGAAATTTCAGCTTTGAAAAAACATGAAACGTAGCATTACCTGAGATCCTCATTCTCCATACATTCTTAATAATATTAAAGTATTAGGATGAGTAATCCACATATTGAAGAATCTAAAAGGAGCTTTTATAACTTCTCCATTCCCTCTTACATAAACAATAAGTGGAGAGTGATCAGATATCCCTATATTTAATACTTCATTGTCAGCCAAACCAAACTCCTTAAGCCAAACAAAATTAGCCACACTTCTATCTAAACGTCTCCAAATCCTAGCTTCAGCTTCTTGATTATTTGTCCAAGTAAACACTGGACTTGGAATCTTAAATCAATGAGCCCAGCAGTATTCAAGCAATTTTTAAACTCCTCACAACTACTATCACCTACCTCACCACCCCCAATTCTTTCATGGCCACCCAAGATACTATTAAAGTCTCCTTGAACTAACCAAGCACTATCCATATTCTCTCCTATAGAACAAAGCGAACTCCATAATCTTTGTCTCTCAACACTGTTATTGGACCCATAAACAACAGACCAATAGAAAATAGTTTGTTCCTTGCAAATCATACAATGTATCAATTGGTCAGTAATTTGAACAACCCACAATTGAATTATCAATGGATTATATAAAATCCATATTCTTCCCAGCTCTGCCCACTGTTAATTAGCCTCCATCTACCAACCATTTAATCTCAACAACTTAAAAACCTTATCTCTGTTCACCTCTCAAACTCTTGTTTCCAAACCCATAGCCCATAACTTTTTTGAAACAATTAGAGCTCGCACCTCTGATTGTTTTCTAGGGTCATTAAGATCCCTAATATTTCAACATCCTATCATTTACCCCCTATCGGGGGGCTTCAAACATAGCAAAGGAGCTCTACCATCACCAATAACTCCAACTGAAGAAACTTTAGACTGACGTACTAAACCAATACCATTCTCTGAAGGTTTAGATTGACATGATAAGCCAACACCATCTATTCTTACCTCATGAACATCTTTGCCTTTATTTTTTTTTTTTACCAAAGAACAACCCTCATTCATGGCAGCCTCCATCCCACCAGATTTCACCTTAACATTACCAGAAAGGGAATTAACACCACTACTAGTTGAACCCAACTCTTTCCCAACAACCTTAGCCACAATAACTTCCTCATTGTCAGCTTCTTTTTGCCTCTCTAGAATAGGTGGTTTGGCCTACCATATTGCTTTCATTTTACTTACAGGGCAATCCTTTTTTCCATGTCCTATACCTTTTTGACCATGCTCATCCTCCAAAATGATTTCATTAGGGAATTCCCCTCCAAGGTCCATCTCTATAAGCATGCGAGCAAACCCAAGCCACAATCTATTACTTGTACATGCATCAGTGAATAGATGCATACCCAAAATACTACTAATTCTACTTAGCATCTCATTAGACCAAAATTCCCATGGAAGCCCTGGAAATTATACCCATATGGGCAACCTTTGAATATTCTCTATCTCTAAATTCAGTTTTGGCTTCTAAAGAACCAAGATAAGGGGTTTTTGATCAAACATGTAAGGGCCCTCTTCTAACACCTTAGATTTCCCCTCATCAGAATCAACTAGAAACAAAAACACATTATCTTTTACCATATAAACTATTTTGGGACCCCATACCTTCCATCTAGCCAAAGCAAAGCTTTCCATAGCAGAGAAACGAGGACTCATACCATATACACTTCCTACTAATGCATTCTTCCATTGCTCTATTTCTGGCTTTAGTTCCACATAATTGAATTTAACCACTTTAACACCATTCGATACTCTAAGAGGAATGAATCACAATTCACAATCTGTTGAACGAGCCCTATTCTGAGTAAACAACTCTACCCATTTCTTCTTATCATTTTTTTCCGTAACCACATCAGATTCAACACCCACAGTAACTTCATCTTCCTTCACATTAGGTTCATTCCCAACATGAAATTGATCAGGTTCCTTCACATCATGAAGGGTAGCTTATTGCAAATCAATCCTTAGTTGACACACTTCTTGATCCAGACTATTAGAAAATGTACCATGAGAATCTAGTCTCAAAGAATCTCCATCCACTGTCTTATCCACAATCTCCTTACTCCGATCACCTTCCGGTTGCATCTTAGAAGCAATTCTCCTTGTTTTCTTCCGCATAATGGAAACGACGTATATTAGTCAACTAACGTGCGCCGAGAGAACAACAAGGAAAAAAATAACGGCCTTTGATCATTGTTGGATCTGTTTAAACAATGGAGTGGATATGCATGTGGGAATTTCAAAAAAAAAGAAGGAATGGTCTGCTTCTTTTTTTTTGTTGTTATTTGGTCCATTTGGTTGGAGAGAAATAATATTATTTTCAATAATGTGTGCCTTAATGCCGAGAAATTGTTTAATATGATTGTTGTGTGCTTGGACTTTTGGATCTATACCATTAATGCTTCTTTTCCATTTTCGCAATTTAGTTATTGATATCTTTACAATGTGTAAAGAATTGGGAGCAAACCCAAAAGAAGAGACCCATTATTCATTAGGATGCACCTTATTGTGATATATTAAAATGGAATGTGGATGAAGTTGCCATAGGTAACCTGGTTTTGCAGGGATTGGAGGTGATCTAAAAAATCATGATGGAAAATTCTTGGACTTTCTTGCCTGTGTGGCTTGTTGGATTCAAATGAAGCTGAACTTAGAGATGCCCATAAACAATCAAATTTTCTAAAAACTCTAGTGAATTGGTTGGGAAAGACTTGGCCGTAGAATCAGATTCTAAAAATATAGCAAGTTGGCTCAAGGAAACATTAGATGATGCTCACTGGAAATTTGTAGTTTTGTTGTGCTCTATTAAAGATGCATGCCTACACTTCAATTCTGTAAATTTTTGCCACATTTATCATAAGGCAGATGTTGTTGCTTATCACTTTGCTAAGTTCGGTATTTCCAGGGCTGAGAATTTTGAAGCTTGGTTTGGATAAGGAAGCTCTTACTTCCTGCAAATTCTTTTTCTGCGAGATTTGGATATTGCTCTTGAGTTGTGGTCTCTTGAAGATCAAGTGAAGATAATAAAATGGCAATGGAAGCAATCTTGGCTCATTACACAATGTACATTTCTAGCTATTATAGATAAATAGCTGCTATATTTTTCTGATATTGCATTGTGCTGTTGTATTTCTGCACCTCTCCGGTTTATATCTCTACTGTTTTTTTTTATTGATTGCCACTTTATCCGCTATTTCAAATTTTGTTGATATCTTTTTTCTTGGTTATTGTTAGCGTAATGTGAGGGCTAGCATCATAGATTTGATCTTTTTTTTTGTCAATATTTCAATTTTGATTTTTGTTTTTGAGTTATACTTTAAGGTATTGGAGCTTTTTCATATATTGTGGAACGCTCAATAGGTTGGACATGTATAAGATTAATTTTTTCTTTTAATAGTTTCCATTCCATAAATATGTTTTTCATCATATATTAGTAAAATATATCATTTTTTATCAAAAAAGTCCAAAATTTATTTACTTAAAAAATAATATGTATATAATAAATATATTATTAAAAAATTAAAAATTTATGGGGGCCTTGTGAATCGGTCCATCCTTGCTATTAATAAATCATTTTTATTTGTTAAAAAAATAAACTAAATAAAAAAAATATGAACATAATCTCTTAAGAAATAACTAAAGTAAAAAAATCATCACACAATGTTAAAAATAAAAATTATAAATAAAAGAGAAGAAATTAAAAAAAAAGGATTAAAAAAATATAAAAATTCTAACATTTTATTATTTTTAATTTTTTATTTATTGTGCTTTCAATTTCTTCTTTAATTAAGTTTTCTAAATTAAATTGCAATATATTTTAAATAGCTAGTTATTAAAAAAATATTTGAGCGTTGAAAATTTTATATGATGTTTATTTCCTTAATATTTTTATATTTAAAAATTCAAATTCAAATTTATAATTATTTCAAATAATAGTTTATTTAAATAGCCACTTTTGACTTCCTAAAAATAATACACTTTTGAAAAGTATCAAGGGTATAGGGCAGTTTAAAAGAATTTTGAAACCAAGACGTAAATTATGGATGGTTTTGTAATTTTTTCAAATTAAACTGAATTCTTTAAATTATACATAAAACTAAAATAAACTAAACCAAACTAAAATGGTCTAATTCTCAGTTTTAAAAAAATGGTCTATTTCATTTCGTAAAAATGCGTATGTCACCAAATCTTGTTAATTTTGAATAATAAAAAATATAATTTAAGAAATAAATTATATATATTTGCTAATACATATGTAAAGTGTATGGCTGCAATCTTCGTGTATAGAGAGTCTCATTTTACATATCTTTAAAATTTTCCTTTTTCTTTTTATTTATGTCTTAGTTTTAATATTTGGATGTTTGTTATTAGAATTTCTCGTTTCACAAAGTAAACAAAATGACATTCTTTATGGTTGTGTACAGCTAAGGTAACAAATTTGAACTTCATATTCGAGCAACACTTCATAATCATGATGCACTGTATGGATCATAGGAGGAGCCATTTCAGTGAGACTCGTATTTAAATAGGAGGTCCTGACGGTAGATTGCTGAGTTAGCCTTCTTAAAATTTATTAGACTTAATTGTTAATATCCGTCCCAAAAGAATATGATTGATGTCCATACTCGTTAAAAAAAATGACATTCTAAAAAAATATCAAAAATTTAATTATATAGTACTATCTAATTAAAATACTAAATATATATATGTGTGTTTTTTTTATTTGATTATTTATGAATAAAACTAAAACTAAAACTAAACTATAAACCATTTTTTTCAAAAAAAAGAATCGCAAACTGAATCCATTTTTATTCAAAAATCAAATTGAATTAAACTAATTAATTCAGTTTTAGTTTCATAAAATTTTAGCGGCTCTAAATAATAATTACTTTTATCAGAAGAGTTTATTTGTTTATTTATTTTTTAATGTGACTTTTAGACCAATAAAAATCCTTAAGTCACATTCAGCATCCATATATTTTTAATCTTTATTTTTTTAGCATAAGAAGGAACGTTCAAGGGGACTATTATCGTAGTCATATTTATTTTTAATATATAAAATTTAAGTTAATTTATTGTATTTTCAATTTTTTTAGTAATATTCAGACTTTTAGGTGTGCTATAAGCAAGACTAATTTAATGTTTATTTATTTCAATTTTATTTATAATCATATGACATAAACACACAAGTTCTTAGGTAACTTTTTTTATTTGCCTATTATATGTAAGTGATTGTTCCTTTCAGACATTAATTTAAATTAAATTGATAAAAAATATTAAATAAACGAGTATATATTTTTATTATTAAATTTATTTAATTAAAAAAATTAACTGCAAATACAATTAATTTTCACATATTAATATTATCTATATCTATATATAATATTAAAACAGATAATATTGATATGATATTACACTACGCAACATAATACTATTTTTTTAATTATTAAATTAAATAATTATTTATTAGAATGAATAATTAATTAATTATTATAGATATTTATTTAAAAAGTTCAAATAAGATCAACCTAACTCATAAAATATTTAAAAAGATAATTTGAGAAGATAAATAATTTATATTTTTATTTCAAAATCATGTCTGAATGAACATATTTTTTTTATATGTTTCAATATGTGTGCATATTTTCTTTTCACCTATGTCAGTAATATGATCTTTTGAGCAATTTGTTTTCATATTAATTTGCTTTGTAGAAAAATTTAAAATATTAAAATTATAATAATTCGAATATGTAATATACTAAACTTTAATAATGCTAATTCTATAAACAATATTAAGATAATGGTTTCATATGCAAAAGTACTATTATTATACATAAACACTTTTATAAGTTATGCTTATTTAATTCTCCCATAAAATATTAAAATACTTATTTTATACCACACTTATTAATAAGTTCAAATTAGTTAGTAAATAAGAAAAAATATTTATAATTATTAATTGTTCATTTTTTTCTTAAAATTATTATATGTAAATATACTAATTAAATTAAAACATCTTCAGCATCGCACATGTATTATTCTAGTATTATACTAAAAATTAGTTAATATATACTAGCACAATATTATGTAACATATCTTGCTGTTATCTTATCACGTGTCTCAATTTTTTAAAATTTTAAATTAAATTATTATTTATTAAAATAAATATTTATTTAAAGAATTTAAATATAATTTAAATATTTTATTTGATATTGATAATAATTATATTTATTTGGAGAGCTGAAATAGTATTATGATATCTGATTTTAAATTAATAATAGTTAGATTGTTATGTATATATAATATTTTTTTCTTCTTTAAAATAAAATACAAATGTATGCTTTTTTCTAAATATATATATATATATATATTTATAATTTTAAAAAATTGTTTAAAACGTAATTCCTATGCTATTTAAATTTGTTCAACATAGGCTTTTAAAAAAAATCAAGTTTTTCAAAGATTCAACCAACTAATTTCACATTTGTCATTTTGTTATGAAAGAAAATCAAACTGTTATTTTTTTAAAATAGCATAAAAAGTAAAAGTGTAGTTTTTTATTTTTATTTTAAACAATTTTTTACTATATGTCTTTCTATAATAAAAAAAAAAGAAGATAGGATTTGATGTTAGATATTTTTAGGCTAAATAATTATAAAATTTCTTAGATTTTACATAATACACTAATTAATTTTTGTATTTTTAACATCTAATTTTATATCTCTGTATTTTTTAAAATTAAACTATTTAGTCATTTTGTCAATATTTTTATTTTAAAATCATTAGTAAATGATTTTGATATTATAACATAAATTTTTTGCCCTTTATATATATATATATATATTTATCTTTTGTTACTTGTTAAGTCATATTTATTTTTAATTTTATTTATATTTTACGCACATAATTTATTTTAATTTTATAAATATTAATAAAAATAATTTTAAATAATATGAATAATATCTTTTATTATTTTGCAAATAATCCATACATATCATTTATTTTTAATTTTGTAGATATTACTAAAAAAATAATTTTCAATAATACTAATAATATCTTTTATTATTCTACAGATGATCTATATATAAAATAAAATTAAAAATAAAATTAACATAATAAATAACAAAGATAAATATATATAAAGAAAGAGTAAAAAAATATTTTATAATATTAAAGTCATTGACTAATAATTTTAGAATGAAAATATTAACAGAATGACTAAACAGTTTAATTTTAAAAAATAAAAGGATACAAAAATTAAATATTAAAAATGCAGAGACTGACTAATATAATATGTAAAATCTCATGAATTTTATAATTATTTAGCCATATTTTTATATATATATAGATTGAAGATAAAAACTACTAGTAAGCGGCAATCGTGGCCCAAATCTAATAAAAATAATTTATTTTTTAATTAAAAAATAAAATAATTTCAAATTAAATAAGAATTATATTATTTTGAAATTCTATTTAAATCAGTTTTAATCATTATCAATATCAAATAAGATATCATAATTCTATTTTAATCTTCCAAATAAATATAATTATTATTTATATCATTAAAAATACAAAATAACCACAATATTGTTTTCTTCTCCCACCTTCAAATAATGTATCATATTCTTTATATTTTTATTTTTAACAATAATAATTTTTTTATATATTTTATTTAGTCTAGTATTATAGTCTATTTTTATATAAAAAAAATAAAAAAAAATATATAATGACTACATTAACATTTTCATCTTTCACAATACTATTTAGATTTAATATTACAACACTATTCTTTTCTCACACATGTAATGTATCATATTTTTTTATATTTTTGCTCTTATTAATAATAATTTTTTTATATATATTTCATTTAGTCTATTATTTATTTATTTATTTTTATTTAATTATCATATTTGTAATATACTAATTACAATTTTAAAGTAATATATAGAGTTATACAAATAAAATAGTCCTTTTTTATAATTTTGAAATTAGTGTGTATCTTTCGCATCTATATATGTGGTTTGGATTTTTTTAACAAAATTAATAATTAATTTTTAAATTTTAATTTAATTAAATAATTCATCTTTATTTTTTGAGAAATTAAAATTTTAATTAATTTTGAGAAATTAATTAGTTTGCCCTTGTATTTTGATTCTGTCATTATTATAAGTTTTTAATGAGTATTTTTTTTTATAAAAATATGTTTTTTAAGTTGGCAAAGATAATTTGTGGGTGGTTGTGTTAGAATATGAGAAAAAAAAAATACAAAAAGAATATTTTTGTCGACAACATTTATTTTATTTTATTAGTTTCTAATTTCAAATAGAAACATAATTTTACTCTATTCTATTTTATTTTGTTATTAGATATTTGCTTGCCCTATGCTGCAATAGTTTGTTATATTTAATATTATTTTAAGTGAAAAATAATTCACATATTAATATTATTTGTTAGTACTTAAAAAAATATTATTTTATATATAAATATACATAATATTAATAAATTTCATATTCACATAATATAAAAATGTTTATAATAAAATATATCTAATATATTAAAAGTAAATAAAATATTAAAGTTTAATTAATTATACAATAATATTATTTTTATAAAAATTATTGCAATAAATTATAAAAATAAATTCAATATTTAAGTATAAAAGAAAATAAAATTTTATCATTATTTTATGAGTTAAACTTTTTTCAATAAATGAAAAATATTTTTTTTATTTTCTTTAATTTTTTTAATACATAATGATTTTATTCCATTAATGCAATGAGAACCATAAAAATATTCTCAAACAAAATATTCTGAATTATCAATTATTGTTCCCTCTTCAATATTTTTTAAATTTATAAAAAACAATAATTCCGAGCAATCTAATTAAAAAATTATGATTTAAAATATTGTATTTAATTTATTTAAAATTTAAAATTTATGATTTGAAAAATTACATTTTTTTAAAAATTTTTAACCATAATATTATAAAAAATTAACTAATTATAAATAATTAAAAATATTAAATTACAATTTTGAAAAATACTTTAAATTTTATTCGAACTTGATCCTCAATAAAATATTGACAAGCGATTAAGAAGGTTTATTCTTTTTTCGGAAATAAAAATTAACAATGACACTGTCAAAGGATAAGAGTTCTTATGAGTGCCGGCACGATATGCATTATAACTTACTAGTCAATTTCATATTACATAGGCATAGGGGTAATATAATAAATAAAAAAATAATACTGATTAATATAAAAATTTACTATTTATCGTGAATTTTTTAGTATATAATATAATTTAGAAAGTCAAATTATATAATTAAAATATTTTATTTGATATTAATAATAATTAATTATTATTTAATAATATAAATTAATTTTTTAAACCGTACTCTCTATATATAAGAAATCATCTGTCCTTTAATAAATTCTTTTTTCAAGTTGAATTACTTTAATAAAGTTATTATTGGCTTGCTCTCTAATATATCTATTTTCACTAATCATATGGTAAAAAAAAAACTACAAAAAAAATAAAATTTTTTAATACTCCATTCACAATAACATAGCACCTGACATATGTTTTTGATGAAACAGGAAATAAGTCAGAGATTATTGATTCTTTAATATATTTTTATTATTTATATCTATGCATTTTTATTTTTATTTTATTTTCAGTTTAGTTTTTATAAATTATAATTATCTTCCCATTGAACTTTTGTAGATAATTATGTTTTTGTAATTTTGAATTGTTAATTTTATTTTTGATGAGAATTGTTATTTTTATGATGGTGTCTTGTTTTTGTTTAAATATATACTAATTCAGATTAGATGTAAACATAAACATACATCAATATATTTATGGTATATTTTTTAATATTTTATCTAAGGAAATATAAGATATTTTTATAGACTATGTTTATTTTAATTCTTTTATAAAAATATTATAATATCTATTATAGCAATTATAATTGAAGAAACTATTAAAAAGAATACTTATTAAAAAATTTAAATTAATTATTAAATAAAAAAATATTTATAATTATTAATTTTTCATAATTATTAATTTAGAATTATTATGAATTATGAAAATTAATATAAATATATATAGAGTAAAAATACTCACAACATTGTGCGGGTATTTTTTAATTTTAAATTATAATTAATAGCAATTTAATAACACAAAATCAGATGAGAAATATATATAATTATTGATAAAGATTCAATGCACAAAGGCACTAACGTGTCGGAAAAGGAAGCGGAAAAACAGCTGTGGTAGAGTATTTGATTTTTGAGGCCCCAAATTCCCAGGAAAGTTCAAGAAAGACAAAATATATCCCACTTTTTAAAATGTCATCAACTGCTTTTCTATTTGTCGTTCAAGAAAAAAACAAAAGGAACTGGCCTTTTCTATTTCTAGTCCAACTATAACAAAAGCACCCTTATAAAAACTCTTTTTTTCAAATTGATTCCAATGCTCTTTTGTCCTTTTTTTTTTTTAAAAAAAATTATAAATATAATTAAAATTAAGAAAAATATAATTTTTTTAAATTTTATTTTTAAAATATAATTTTTTTAATTTACTAAAATATCTTTTTAATTTTTATAATTTAAAGACATATATTAAAAATATATTATATTTTTATAAATTTTTAGTATATATACTATATTTTTATAATTATTTTGGCTGCACAAAGTACGTTGAATATATTTTTTGGTTGCAAATTTTCTGAAGTTAAGGGGAGGTAAACGATATTACAAGAAGTGTTGGGCGCAAAATCTTTTCCATTTCGTCACGTGTCAGAATAACCCAGGAATTGAAGCCAACATTTGTCAGGTGACCAACTCGAATCGTTCTCCTCTGGTTTCTGATTTTCCGTGAGACTCTCTCTCTCTCTCTCTCTCTCTCTCTTATATCAACCGTTCACTTCTTTTTTATCTCCGCTTCTATACCCATCTTAAGAACAAATTCAATAACAGAGGGCAAAAGAAAAATAAAAATAAAAAATAAAAAAAGAAATCTTTTTGGTATTTTGCTGCTATACAAAGAATGACAGTTTCTTCTGGAGAAAATTCAACAGATACGTGAGTTTTTGATCTCTTTTTCTGCTTTTACTTTGATACATTGAAGAATATATTTATGTGGGTTTTTTTTTTCTTTTTTTAATATATGCAATTGCAAATTGCAATGTGATCCCAATTCAACAACTACTGAAATTTGCACTTTTATTGGGTTTGGACAAGTTAATTTGTGATTTTGTTGATACCCATTCGTAGATCTTTTTTCTTGTTCTTTAATTGTGCATTAATTATTTCGAGATGATGTTAAGTATCCTCTTTTTTTTTTTAATTTTTTAAAAAATATTTTTGGGTTATAAATTAAATAGTTTCAGGTTTTTATGAATGTTGGGGCTGAATATCTCCCTCTTTTGAATGTTCTATAAGCGAACATTCAATTTTAATTCCATAACTCAATTGTAGAAACATGAGTAAAATTGATTTCATCAAGAAATGGCCGTAAATTATTTGATCTTGTTTTTGTTCTTGATTAGCTAATGTTACTTGAATTATCATTTGTTAGGAATATATCTGAATTTTATTGCTGTTTGTATTATACAAATTTTATATTTCTAATATTTCTAAAATATAAAGGCAGAATTAGTGAAAATAAAGGTTGATTACATATAGTATGGGAAGTGTTGGATATTTTTTGTATGATCTACACAATTGTGCACTAAATAAAATGCAGAGGTAGGTGTGACTTAGAGACTTTTCATGCCTGTCTTATTGAAATCTATTTTCCTGGTCACCCAAAGCATATACAATTTCTTTTTTATCCAATCTTTAGTCTCTTGATTTTGGTAGGAAGAGGCCGCTATTGGGCTACTGACCACATTTTCAAAAGACAAAAAAAGAGAAATTTAAACTGTGTTAGTATCCATTGTTTATAATCTATAGTTTTCCAGCTAATTCACTGGACTTAATCATGGTTTTCATAAAGAGACTTGACCTTGTTGACAAATTATCATTTAGATGATAGAGAACTATGGTTTTTGGAATAAGATTAGAACCACAGAAATGAATAAGCATGGTTGTTCACTTGGTCAACGTTCCTGAAGCACAAAATTAATTTACAATGGAACAAATGGCCAGTACATTATATCTCATGTTCTGTCTTCATTTTTAGGTCAGCTGCAGATCCTTTTTTTTTGCCTTTTAATTTGTAATGATTAAATTGTAGTGTGTTTTAATGCTAATTTTTTAGTCTGGTTTTTGTTCTTATGAAATGGTACCCCAATTTATGTTACTGTGTAAAATGCTGAAACTGAACTAACTCATTTCAATTTTTAACTGTATTTTGTGCATTTTTTTTAAATTTTGAATAACTCAAATGACGTGTCTTTTGAGGTTCAGACTCATGAATTTTTGTTCTTATTATTTCAAAATTAGCTATATCAATCATTATGCTACCATCAGCGGATAGAAAAGTAGAAATTTTTGAATGAACAAGGTATTATTGATATTCAATTGAGGGACCATAGAGCTGCTACATTTTAAAATTTAAGGACTGAGCAGAACTCGACTTTAGGCGCTTCCAAAGTCTTTAAAGACTTTTGTTGGTCTAAAATGAAGAGGTTTAGATGGCGGGAAAGATGCCAGAGTTTTCGACTTCTCAGGAATGATGCGTTTTCATTGTGTCATTATCTAATAAGCATGGAGAAACCAGTTGAAAAATTTAGTGTCTATAAAGAAGCTAAACTTGAGTGAAAAAAAATGAAATGATCTGAGTCAATCCATATGAAGGAGAAAGCATAATGGATTGACAGGGTATCATTGTATTATTAATGACGTGACAGTTTCCAGCTGAGGAGCTAGAACATGAGTTAGTGGCAGATCACAATAACATATTTGTTCTCTTTGTTGCTTATGGATTCTTTATCATGGTGAATACATTATGATGTTAGTCTTCAAATTTCTGATGCAGTAGAAATTCTTTTTCTGGACTTGCTCCATTGGAAGCAGTATTATTTGATGTCGATGGAACTCTATGTGATTCAGATCCCCTCCACTACTATGCCTTCCGTGAATTGCTTCAAGAGGTAATGCATTCTTCATTTTTCTTTGCCTCTATTTAAAAATAGTATTATAACTGAAATGATTTCTGATATTATTTTTCTGAACTCATGTTTATATTCTTCAATAGAAGTTCCAGAAGAAAAGTATGTTCTTTTCCCAATTTAATGAACGTGTTAAGTGAAAGCTTACTTGTATGTATTGATTGATAGTATCACTTGCAATTGTAACCTTAATAAGCAACAAATTTTTGCCAATTTGTTTGGAGGATTAACTACATGATGTGGTCCAATAGATAAATTTCAATGGAGGAGTTCCAATCACGGAGGAATATTTTATTCAGAATATTGCTGGCAGGCATAACGACGATATTGCTGCAGTCCTCTTTCCCAATGATATTGAGAGAGGCTTAAAATTCACAGAGGATAAAGAAGCTGTGTTTCGGAGGTAAATTCCAATTCCTCAACTGTAAAATTTTGTTGACAAGTCCAACCATATAATTTATTCCACGTGAAAAATAGATTGGCCTCTGAACAACTAAAGCCTATAAATGGCTTATATAAATTGAAGAAATGGGTTGAAGATCGTGGATTGAAGCGGGCTGCAGTTACCAATGCTCCCAGAGCTAACGCAGAACTCATGATTTCACTTCTCGGGCTATTGGATTTCTTTGAGGCGGTTATCCTTGGAGGAGATTGCGAACATGCCAAACCACATCCAGAACCATATTTGAAAGCTCTTGAAGTACTCAAGGTATCAAAAGAGCACACCTTTATATGTGAGGTATCTCTTATCCCAGGCCGGCTTTGTTTTCAAAACTAGCTTAGTTAGCCCTGACTTTCATATTTGATATCTGTTTCGTTTCTTTCGGCTAGGATTCTGTTTCTGGGATAAAAGCTGGAGTAGCTGCTGGGATGCCTGTTGTTGGCTTAACTACTAGAAATCCAGAAGAACTACTGATGCAAGCAAAGCCAACATTTCTTATAAAAGATTATGATGATCCAAAATTGTGGGCAGCTTTGGAAGAGCTTGATACAAAGAAAAATGCTGGAAATCCTGCAGCCTGAATAAATGTGTTAGACGTTTTATATCATTGATCAAATAATTCAGTTGAAAGAAGAGCACTGCATCTCCTAGAAGATAAAAAGCTATTTTCTATTGGATAACATATAAGTTGACAACCCAAGGATGATACCAAGTTGGCTTTTTTGGCCATTGATGCATACTTACAGTTGATTAAATTTGAATATGTATTACTGGAATATTTGAGTAATCACTTTTAAGAAACTAGAGTTCTAATCATTAATTATATGGGGCGATGATAATGTCCACTTAATTATTATTTGAATTGCTCAGAAATGTGATAATCTTCAAATGCTCGGTTCAACTTGAGCTTGTGAAAAAACCACGCAGTAGAAGCAGGCCTGCAATCTTGGTTCTCAATAATGGAAGAAAATATAAGATTGTGTTGGTCTTGAATGTAAATAACAATTATACTACATATATTAAATTAAAAATCTATTCCCTCAAAAAACTAAAAAGTTAGCTAAAATCTAACTAAATAAATTATTAATTTGTGATTGTGAAACTCAGCATGATAATTTTTATATTAAAATTTTTAAAATTTATGATAGGTTTTTTTGATATTTGTGCTTGAAAATATTATTATTTTATTTAGAAAAAAATATTTTGTATGTTGAAAAAAAGTTGTGGATTATTTAGTTATTTTGACAAATCTTTATTATTAAAATATGTAAATTTATTTTAGAAATAAATTTTAAAGATCTATGAAATATTTTTGTTAAATAAACTGAAAATTCAATATAATAATTAAAATTATATATATTTTTTATATAAAATTAATTTTAAATGAAATTCGTTGAAATTTTTAAATCGACAATTCCAATAGTACTAAACCAATTATCAATAATTAAAAGGTATTTGGTTTCAAAAAAAATAATAATTAAAAGGTATTATTACAAAACTAACTTAAAAAGAAAGTCAGTTTCACAAAATAAAAAAATTATAAAAATACTTTAAAATAAATTTCTTTTTTCAAACACACGGAAACAACTATAGCGGCAATAATTTGTTTTTGGCTGCTTCTGGCAATTTGCCACCCGATTGTTCAAAGTGGCAATGGCTCGGAAATATTTGAGTTAGAAACATAATAATTTCTAGCCCGATGGGTTAAGAGCTTGGAAAAATTAAAAAAAAAAAGAGATTAAAACATAATAATTTTATAATTAAAGAAACTTTTGATTTATTAACAAATAATTTAAAAAAATTACATATTATTAATTATATTATAAAAAATAATTATATTTAATTTTAATTTATATTTTAAGCACACATTTTGATATATTTTATTTAATTTATATTTTTTAAAATAAATTTTTTAAAATAATTTTAATATATATTATAAAAATTATCTTAAAATATTTTTTAATGTATAATATACTTTTATACATGTATATATTTAGTTATATGTAGCATAAAACCATACATATATAATTAACTATATATCCACATATATTTAATTATATATTAAAAATATCTATATATATTATTAGTTTTTTAAAAATTTAATACATATTACTAATTATATGTAATATATCATATACTGTTATTCTATAACTAACATATGTTCATATATCTAGTTATATATAACATATACTAACATTTACTCATATATAATGGTATTTTATAAATACCATATACTTATATATACCTATATAATATAATAGTCATATTAAGTTTTTTTTTTCAATTTAACTCTTATATCTAGCTATATATAACATATAACGACGTATATTATTATTATTTAGTTAAAGTATATGTAATATATACCGACACACATTAATATATATCCACATATAATATGTATTGTTATTATTTTACAACATATATATATCTCACATATATCTAGCTATATATAAAATATACTAAAATATATTATTATTTTTTTGATATACCTAATTATATTTAACATATATCAGCATATAAATAAATATATAAAATAGTAATATACCAATATATATCCACATATATCAAAATATACCCATATATATTATTATTCTTTAGTTAAAATATATATAATATATAACAACATATATTATTATTCTTTTTAGTATATTTAGTTATATGTAACATATATTCACATATAAATAAATATATAAAATAATAATATATCAATATATATCCATATATACTAATATATATCTACATATATTATTATTATTTTAAATATTAATAAGTATATGCTATTATTTAGTAAAAATATATATAATCTATACCATCATATATCTATATATATTATTAAAAAATATAAAATCTTTATTTAAAAAAATGTCATTATTTTTTAATTGTTGTTTCTCTTTAATATCTCCGCCACCCTCGGATTTATTCTGTTCCAATTCCCACTCTAAGATCAAAACCAAATATTTCTTACAGAAACCCTTTTGATTTTTGTGCCTACCCATCAACACGCAATGATGGCTCAATTAATGCATACTTTAGTTGCTTATTCAAATCTGGAAAATGGTAATTTTTCTGAACTGAAAAGAAACTTTATAAATCTTCAAGTTCAACTCAAGGATTTTTTTTTTTGGTAAACTGTAATTTTAGAAGTTCAATAAATTTACATGTTCCCCAATTTTTTCAAACAAGAAAATAAAAAAAAATCTTGGAAAATTTTTACTATTGGTTTTCCAAAGTCTATCAGAAAAATGGAAAAAGTATAAAATTGAGATTTTTTATTAGTTTCTTGTATGCTTGAGAATTTCCTAGGAAACTTAAAATACACTTGCTTTGGTGAGAGAAAAAAAAAAAAGAAATTGACTGGCAATTCAAAACAGTCAATCTACATGATATATGTAAGAACTAAATTTCTAGCTTAGTTGGTTTCAAAACAGTCAATGTGCAGGGTTGGGTTCGAATGCCCCTGTTTATCGTGGCCAGGTTGGTTGTTGGCCTTCCATGAATGGAAATGAAAAACGAAATTAAATTGAAATGAATGCAAGTTTTGATTTAGATGTCAAGTGAGTGGGTAGTGCAAGATTGCATTAAGTTGGCTTTGCTTTTTTTTTTGACACTAAGTTGGCTTTACTTCAATGTTCATTGTTTAAACTTTATTGATGCAGTGAAGGCTCTCTTTGTGAAGTTGCTCCATTGGAAGCAGTACTGTTTGATGTCGATGGAACTCTTTGTGATTCTGATCCCCTACACTACTATACCTTCCGGGAAATGCTTCAAGAGGTAACACATTTTTTTTAACAAAATTTATAATGAACTTTTTAGCCATATATATTTATCATTTTAAATTATTAAGAAATACAAAATTATAATAACATTGAAGTATTTATTAATATTATTTGAGTTATTTTGCAAAACTTGGAAAAGCTATTCAAGAAACCATTATTTAAAACCCTTTAAATGCTTTGTTAATTAAGTTTATTGTTGCTTGTTGCCCTTTGTTCTAGGTTCTATATTTTGATCTTAAGAATTTGAGACTAGTAGGTCTTTAATGAATGAACAAATAACTTCTATTCATGTTTAACAGATAAATTATAATGGAGGGGTTCCTGTTACTGAAAAGTTCTTTGCTGAAAAACTTTCTGGAAAGCATAATGAAGATATGGCCTTAGTCCTCTTCCCCGATGATATTCAAGGGGGCATGAAATTTCTTACTGATAAAGAAGCCATGTTTCGTCAGTAAATTTCGATACCCTGTCTCTGAGAATTTATTCAGTATATAAACTATCTTGTAAAAACTCAAGCAGGCTTACCATGGAAATTTTCCAATTGTAAAAATCCAGGTTGGCCCCAGAAAAATTAAAGGCTGTAAACGGGCTATATAAAATGAAGAAATGGATTGAAGATCGTGGTTTGAAAAGGGCTGCAGTTACAAATGCTCCAAGACCAAATGCTGAACTGATCATATCAATTCTTGGACTCACCGATTTCTTTGATGTTCTAATCATAGGGGGTGCTTGTGACCATCCTAAACCACACCCAGATCCCTACTTAAAAGCTCTTCAAGCACTGAAAGTCTCCAAGGATCACACTTTTGTTTTTGAGGTATAACTTTCTTCATCAAGCTTTATATTTTCATGGGGGTCTTCATAAGCTTTGATTTGATAGTTTTTTTTTGGCTTGGATAGGATTCTGTTTCAGGGATTAAAGCTGGAGTTGCTGCAGGCTTACCAGTTGTTGGCTTAACTACTGGAAATCCAGGACATTTGCTCATGGAAGCTAAGCCTGTTTTTCTTATCAAAGGTTATGATGATCCCAAATTGTGGGTGGTTTTAGAAGAGCTTGATAAAAATGAAGATGCAGGAAATACCTGTTCTTATTTATATGACCCAAAATAAGTATTGCCATTTTATAATGCCGGTTTGGTAATTTAGGAACTAAAAGGTCTTGAACTTATAACAGTATTATTTTTATATTTATTTTTCAACTTGGTGAGATTTCCTTTTTGCATACAATATTTTAGATTAGTTGTCCAATTGATTAAAAATACATTTTTTTGATGAAAATTTTGAATTATTATTAAGAATTTTGAAATGATTAATAATTTTATTATTTTATTTTAATTCATTGGAGGGATTTAACCCATGGACTACACAACAGGGGGGTAGTCCTCCCCTATCAACACTCATCACAAGGATGATCAACACTCACCACAAAGGTGACGGAATGGGAAATCGAACTCATGACCAACTGGTCACATCACAGCGTACTAACCAACTAGGCTAGGCCCTCAATCCCGATTAATAATTTTATTATTGTTCGAGAAGTCAAATAATTGATTTGTTTTTAAATTTGTGGCTAATATGAGATAAATAATATATTCAAATTTTAAAACAAAAACTCATCCAATACTTTAGAAACTTCGTATCTACAAATTGAATAGTTTAGGGAAAAACAAGAAGATTGGCTCAAAGCGAGCAAACACCTCACAGACACCAACTATACTGCATCCATCTCCGAAATAGGCTCATCTAGCCCATGAAACAGAATCAATCTCATATCTTGCAGATTTGTATAACTCGAGTCTTTTGGCATATTTCTGCGTTCTTTCCATCAGTGCAGGATCTTCATCCAGCAATTGGGCAAGTTGTTTGGCCTGCAGTACATTGCAAATTATCTTTGGTCAGATTTCTCACTTGCAGGTGCAGGCAGACAAGGTAGCAAGTCCTACATCTAGGTCTAGACATGGATTCATTGAGTGTATGGGAGAATTCACCAATTTTAAATTAAGTGTTATATTGGCATCACACCCAAATCTGAATGGATTTATCAGGTTAGATTAACTGCAATGAAATAAATCACTGGATAGGACTTCAGCTGGTCCATAGGAGCATTTTCTAGGAAATGACATGCTATAATATGCCATGGGAACATTTGTAGCATTTTCCTACACCGAGGCACAGGAATCATGACTGTGAAAGTGTTTTCATTTTTACCTCCTTTCTGCCGATTTGGGAGTAGAAGTGATCCAGCAAGGACTGTTTGGCCTCCCTAACTTGACAATAAACCACAGCCTTCGGAATGGAGTTCCTGAGTGTCTCAGAAACCATCCCAACATAAGAGGACACATTGGATCCTATTCTGCGAAAGTGGCCCTCTGTGTATCGATCTACATTGTTGGCAGTTGGATTTCCGCCCTTCTCCATCTCCATTGGAAGCTTCCTAAAGAAATCCACAGTCAGGTAAGAGGATTCCATGTCCACCAACCTCAAAGTTGTCTTCTTACTATCTTCTCGGAACCTCTCCAGTGCCTCTGGCAGCAGATGCTATTTCAGCTTGAAGAGTTGGAAAACGCCTCAGCTCCTTTCCAATTTCCTCAACATTAATTTACTTTTCTTGTTGCTAGAACACAGTCACTGAGAAATTAGTCATTTAGTTGGGTTTCCAAATCCCAAACCTGAGTTTCTCCAATTGATCTCCTTACAAGTTCTTTCAGAATAAAATGAACCTACATGAATAATTACTAATCAATTAAAATGACTACATGATTTCAAAAATGCAGTATAAAATTTTCATCTTTTTTTTTCATGGAAATAAAAACAAATATAAGTGCTTGTGCTGCACACAACCATTTCATTGTGCGCTCAGATTGTGACAAAATTAATATAAACCATATGATGAACTGTATTTGTTTCATATTATGTCTTCCAGTTTAAGGACATTCCGGATACAAAAAAGTTAATTTACTGAAACTTCAGAAAATGCTTTTTCTCCATAAAATATCACTTAGATCAAAATTTCATACTGCCACCTTCAGATAAGAAGAAATCTTAAGGACAAATAGAATGCCTTAGGCATCATTACCTGTTAATCATATCAAAACTCACCAATGATCATGAACAAAAAATAGTGATTAGGCGAATAATTCATTCAGAATCTCCGAATACATCGATTGGGAGGATCTTAAATATAATTAAAATTGAACAGAGGACTTACAGCATCTACAGAAGCTTCAGCTGGCCCTCTGAAGTAATTAATTGCACCATCAATGATAACCATGCTCAGGTGCAATCAAATGAGGTTGGTATCCATCTGCCTCTGAAACCACTTTCCTTAAATTTTGCAGGGACAGATGACAATCAAATGGAAGTTTCCTTAAAGCAGATGGAAGCTGGTTGTCAAAAACTCCATAAATCCTATCACCGCCGGCTCGCCTGAGATTTAGCAAAGAAATTTAATGTGAAGTAAGAAGGTAAGAGAGCTAATCAAGTAAATAACAAAGAAGATAGAGATAATGTTATCAAACTCAAACCTCTTCAAGTTCGATCATAGTAGGGTATTGCTATGGAGTTACCAAATACACTGTCCAAGAGCTCAAATCAAATCAAATAGAATACTTTTTGATGGGCACATGCATGTGTTGCACTATATGTAAAATTGGCCAGAATTATGCATGAGTTAGTGTGTAAAACTGGCCAGAACTATCTAGATCTGTTTTTTTTTTTTTGAACTGAACACCTATTTCTGATTGATACAACTAAAATTGGAGTAGAAAGCAGTTTATATTCTAGCTTTCATATTTGGAGACAATTGTAACATGTAGAAGAAAATTAAAACAAGAAAAGGTTTGGTATAGTACCCTCCATTCAAATGTTCCTTGAATACCCTGTCAAAGCCTCGGCATAACTCCAAGATAGTGTATAACTGGGCCTGATATTCACACACGAAAATGATAGCAACTGATATCTTAACCCTACTGTCATCCAACCATCAATAATAATAATATGCATAAAATCCTACCCCAGCATCAACAGCAACAGGTCTACCTAGTTGGTCCAACTCCGCTTCAAGTTCATCAATGCTTCTGTTTATTAATGATATGATGCCTGCTATACGAGCTTTAATTACAGACTCCAAATGCTGAAACCATATAGTAATTATTAATAACAAACCATAAATAGAATTAGTTAAAACAAAAGACTGGGGAAATTTTGTCATATTCAGATTGGGAGTGCAAAGTAAATTATTTGTTGTATACTTGTATAAAAGAATAGGGACAAAAAAAATGAAAGTAGAATCTCACTACCATACATGCAAAGTTAGTAAAAGTATCTGGATATAGAATTTCTGGACACATATATAAGAGTGGAAAAAATGTCAGATTCGCAGTAAAAGGAAAAACCACCTTGGACAGGAGTTTTGCTAGATATTCTGAACCCATTCTTCCAGCTAGGTGCCTGTAGTCGGGATTAGTGGTAAAGAACTTGTGCTCCTGCCATCTAGCAGCTATCATGTCCACATTTTTGTTGTTATCAGCTTGTGAGCGGTTCACAACTCCAACCCAAGGATGTTGCAGTGGATAAGCCCTTCCTTCAAGAACCTTCGTAAAGAAGAGAAGCAAACATGCGAGAAACAGATAGTGTAAGTTCTTCAACTATCATTTGCATAGAGAAAATAATATACATGCTGGTACCAGAAAAAAAAATACCAATGGTTTGCTAGAATTGAATTAAATTTACAGAATATATCTGAACACTTTAATCATGCCCACTTTGGGGCATTATTGGTAAAAATGTATAAACATAAGAGGCATCATCTAGGATCTAGCTAAAGATTCTAAGGAGCGAAGAATTTTTACGTCCAAAGTATTTGTTCCCTTGTCCATCAAGTCAAGCTTTGTTAACACGCCGAATGTCCTTTCACCTGGAAAGTAGCACAAAACATCTATAATAAGAAAGAGCACCGTAGAATAATTATGAACATGAATTTGGTTGGACTGAGCCGTAAATGAAAACTGAAAGAAAGTAATACCAGTTGGATCAACTTCTCTAGAGAGTTTGATAGCATCAGATGTTGCTATATCTTGATTGGCTGGAGTTATAGCAAGAATTATGCAATTTGGCTGCAGTCTAAATCATTTTTTCATCAACTATGGAGAGGTAAGAAGAGTTTGCATTTTATGATAGTATATATAGAGTTGAAAAAGGTAGAGAAGAATGAGTTTCACGAAACAATTGCAAAGAACTTTTATTAATCTTTTTGATTACCACTGTACATTATATCTCTAAACCTATTCTAATTATACTATCAATTTGAAAGAGAGCAGATAACACTAAGACTCCTAATACAAAACTAATATCACATATCCTTATCTCTCTAAACTTGCAACCTTATCTCTCCCAAGATCAGTCTGCCACGTGAGAGGGATTCTAGAACTTACATCCTTGTTACTCCTTTCATCCTTGTGACTCCCACATATTCTATTATCCCCCCTCAAACTATGTCGGGGCTGGAGACATAGTTTGGATAAACTTGAGCGTATGGCAGTTTTGGAGACAGATTTTGTAAAAATGTCCGCAGTTTGATTTGCGGATGATATATGCTTTGTAATGAGGAGTCCTCGTGCTACCTTTTCCCTTACAAAATGATAGTCCAAGGCTATGTGCTTGCTTCTAGCATGAAGAACAGGGTTTATAGTCAAATATAATGCACTTAAATTATCACAATAGATTTCTGGTATAGCCTGCGGAATATGAAGTTCTTGAAGCAGATAAGTCAGCCATGTAATTTCTGCTGCGGTGTGAGCCATTGCTCGATATTCCGCTTCCGTACTCGATCTGGACACGGTGTTTTGCTTTTTGGCACACCACGAAATGATGTTCTGACCAAGAAATGTGCAGAAACCGGTTGTTGATCGACGAGTGATCTGACATCCCGCCCAATCCGAATCGGAGAAGGCCTTGAGATTCAAAGTAGAATTCTTTGTCAAATGCAAACCAAGGTCAAGGGTACCCTTAACATAATGCAGTATCCTATGAACAATCTTCATGTGTGCCGCAGTAGGTGCTTGCATGAATTGAGAAGCATAATTCACACTGAAGGCAAGATCGGGACGCGTGAGTGTTAGATACTGTAAAGCTCCTACAATGCTGCGGTAAACAAATGGATCTGATAGTGCTGGTGCATCTTGTAAATTTAACTTTGAATCCAAAGGGCTGGGTATTGGCTTGCAATCTATCATCTGACTTTTTTGTAAAATCGAATATGCGTAGTGATATTGTGACAAATGTAAGCCATCTCCTATGTTTGTAACTTCAATTCCTAAGAAGTGATGCAAGGGCCCGAGATCTTTCATTGAAAACTCACTGCACAAAAGATGCAAAAAAGTGGTAATTAGTTTATCATTAGAGCCAGTCAAGAGCATATCATCTACGTAGACTAATAATGCTATAGTATCATGATGATAATGCCAAATGAATAAAGAAGGGTCTGCAAGACTACAAATAAAACCATGAGAGAGCAAAAATTGACTAAGCCTATCGAACCAAGCTCGTGGAGCTTGTTTCAACCCATACAAGGCTCTTTTTAATTTGCACACATGAGTTGATCTAGTGTCACTTATAAACCCGGGTGGCTGAACCATGTATAAATCTTCACTAACATAACCATGTAAGAATGCATTTTTCACGTCAAGCTGTCGAATTTGCCAATTTCGAACCAAGGCTACAGAAAGCACAAGTCTTATAGTCCCGGGTCTAATAACTGGTGAAAAGGTCTCAGTAAAGTCTATTCCATTCACTTGATTGTAACCCTTTGCTACTAAACGCGCTTTTAATCGATCCAAAGTACCATCGGCTTTTAGCTTAGTTTTGAAAACCCACTTGGCTCCTATAACATTCATTTCTTTTGTTCTCGGCACAAGTGTCCATGTCTGATTTTTATCTAATGCTTGCAACTCCTCTTCCATTGCCTTCTTCCAACCTTGATGTGCAAGTGCTTCTTTAATAGTCCGAGGTTCAATTGGAATCAGACTTGCTGTTGACGAATGTAATGCGTACTTAGGATTCGGTTTGACTATGCCACGTTGTGATCGTGTGATCATGGGGTGCCTTGCTTGTGCTTGTTGAGGTTCCATAGCACCTGCACTATTAACATCAGACTCATTAAATGTAGAGTTTATGTCAACTAAAGCAAGCTGATTGTCATTCTCAATTAATTCCAAATTTAAATCACTAGTTCTTCTATCATCTGTAGACGGTAATGAAGAGGACAGAGTATGTGCTTCATCCTCTGAATTTTCTGTCGTGCTATCCTCTTCACCCGTTGCTTCATTGGAATTCCTTTCTTCTTGATTCGAGTCTTCTGAACCTTCCTCCATGGTGTCTGAAGCATCACCCTCTGCTCTGCTGGATGAATGACTTGCAACAGAATCTGAGCTATCGAGGCCTGCGTCTAAATGATCCATGGTTTCGTCACTTGCTGAAGTAGTTATTTCAGCCTCTTGTGCAACAGCTCTAACCTGCTGAGGAGGTGGTCCTGCAGCTGGAATATCATTTGGAGCAATTTTTTGGTTAGATGAGCATAGATTAATCCAAGAATCAAAAAGTTTCCCAACTGCAGTAAGTTCAGGATTTTTAGTTAAAGATTTGTAAGGAAAAACAGATTCATCAAAGGCTACATGACGAGAAATAATAAATTTCCTTTGTTTCGGATCGTAGCATTTGTAACCTTTGTGCTGTTCACTATATCCTGCAAACACACACAACGAAGCTTTAGGATCAAACTTACTATTCTTACTGTCCCAAATAAAAGGAAAACACTTACAGCCAAAGACTCTTAACACAGAGTAATCCGGGTGTTTTTTAAACAACCGAAAATATGGTGAATCAAAAGAAAGAGCAGAAGATGGGAGTCGATTTATCAAGTAAACAGTAGTAGAGAATGCTTCTACCCATAGATTCAAAGGAATTCGGCTTTGAAACATCATGCTCATACCTAATTCGCGTATTACTCTATGCCTTCGTTCAACAACACCTGCTTGTTCTGGTGTATAAGGGCAAGAGATACGCTGAACCATACCTGTTTTCAAGCAATGGGCAGCCATATCCTTGTTCACAAATTCACCTCCTCCATCTGTTTGGAGAATTTTAATTTCACAATTAAACTGACGCTTAACATAACTTTCAAAAGCAACAAATGCAGAGAAAAAATCTGATTTAGCACGCAAAGGTATTAACCACATGTATCGAGTATAATCATCAACAAGGCAAGCATAAAACCTATATCTACCAAAAGATAAAACTGGGGCAGGTCCCCATAAATCACAATGTACTTTTTCAAACATAGAATTCGTTGAAATTGAACTACTAGTAAAAGGAAGTTTACTAAGTTTTCCTAGTTGACAACTGTCACATAAGTGACTTATTTTTAATGGACCATTAACATTAATGAGTCCTTTATTGTAGAGTCTAACTAATGAAGAAGCTTGAGAGTGACCGAGCCTTTGATGCCAGACATCTGCACTACACGACCGATATCTTTGTGAGAAGTTTGCCATCGGTCGTTGATTTGGAATTGTGTAAAGTTCATCCTTCTTTGGCCCCTCCAAGAGCACCTTCCCTGTCTTTCGATCCTTTATAGAAATAGCATTGTTAGAAAATTCACAATTTAAAGGATAATCCGCAGTAAGCTTACCTATAGACATCAGATTTTTCTTCAAATTTGGGACAAACAAAACATCATTTAATTGTATTTCATGACTTTCACTTTTAATACTTGAACTACCAATACCTGTTATGGGTATCATTGTTCCATCTCCTATAATTACTGAATCATTACCATTATATTTATGAGAGTTGAATATCATACCTTGGTTTCCAGTCATGTGATCTGTGGCAGCTGAATCAGCTGTCCAGTCCGTATCGACAATGGTGTTATCAAGAGTAAGGGCTGCCAAATTTTGCGGCAGTTTGCTGGTTTGCATTGAAGGATTCACAACCCACCAACAGATCTTTGCTATGTGTCCTACTTTGTTGCAGACCTGGCATGTTTCGTTGCGGTAGAGTTCCCTTTCATCAGGCGTCATCCTTCTCAATCCAGGTGGCAAGGATCTTCGCTGAAAAGGCTGCTGTCCTGCACCTTCAGAGTTCTGCTTTCCACGTTGCTGAGCTTGGAATCCTCGACCTGCAGAGGTAAAGTTAGAATTCCTATTTTTACTACGATTTGTATTATTTTGAGCGCTACTGAAGAACGCCAGATGTGCATTTCCAGATTGTGGAGAGCTTGTGTTAAACCATTTTTGACGTTGATCCAGATTTTGCAATTGCGAGATCATCTCCGAATACGTTGGTCGTGGTGGTTTGAGCATCGTGGTTGTAAACATCTCGTATTCTGGACCGAGACTGGTGAGTAAGCAATACACTTTTTCCTGTTCCGGCATAGGTTTCCCAATTGCCGCAAGATTATCAAATAGAGACTTGAAGATCCTAATGTGATCACCAATGCTTATGTTCTCATCCTTACGTAAATATGTAAGCTGCTGTCGCAAAGTGAATTCTCGCTCTTGCGAGTCTTTTGCGTAAGCTTCTTTGAGTGCCTCCCAAACTGCATGAGCAGTATCGAGACCTATGACTAACCCCAAAGATTCTTCTGAGAGTGTTCCTATGATCCACCCTCGTAAAAGTCTGTCAGATTTTTGCCAAGATTGATAGTTCTTGGCTTCCTCAGCTGTTCCTCCTGTTACAGCTTCTGGTGGCTTGCTGGTTAAATGGTCATACAGTTCTTGGCTCTCGGCTAGAGCTATCACCTGTTCCCTCCAAAGAAGGTAGTTGATTTGAGACAGTTTGAGGGTAACGAAATTGCTGACATTTAGTGATGGTGTTGCCATTGTTTCGTGATAACAGCAGAGAGCAATGGTGCTCTGATACCAAGTTGAAAAAGGTAGAGAAGAATGAGTTTCACGAAACAATTGCAAAGAACTTTTATTAATCTTTTTGATTACCACTGTACATTATATCTCTAAACCTATTCTAATTATACTATCAATTTGAAAGAGAGCAGATAACACTAAGACTCCTAATACAAAACTAATATCACATATCCTTATCTCTCCAAACTTACAACCTTATCTCTCCCAAGATCAGTCTGCCACGTGAGAGGGATTCTAGAACTTACATCCTTGTTACTCCTTTCATCCTTGTGACTCCCACATATTCTATTATATAGAACTCAGGCGAATTGCAATGACATCAATAATTTGAATTTGGCTGCTCGTTCCCAGGAAATTTCAAATCCAAAACATACTTCCTCCTAACTGCTGCCTTTGTCACTAGTGCCAGGAAAGGAAATGAATCAAATACCAAAGCTAGTAAACAACTGAATGTCTTAATGGAAGAAACATCTCATTCATGGTAGCACCTTTTCATGGAAAACTTAGCAAATCAACATTAAAGGGGGAAAAAGAGCCACATCTTGAAAAGGTGGCAACGCCTCATTATTTCAGATTTGAAACTCTATCCAGTAAGCATGTAAAACTTATTTCAAATATAAAGTTTTTTGAAATTTTCCCTGATAACATATCATGGAGGAAGGGATATAAATGGAAGCCCCTAGGCCTAGGTCTTCTCTGAACCTTCAGCAACCCAAATAAGGTTCAAAAGTCTTATGCATCAAACATTTTTCCTGACATGGTTGATGGGTGGGGATCTTGTTCTCCATGCTAGTCGAATGGAGAGCATACTGCCCACCAGAAGGAAGAATAACATCAACATGACCTCAAACAGGACACTTATCTTCGTACATATTGCCTATGGGCTAGCAGATTTTTTTTTTAATCTAAGCATTGATAGAAAATATATGTATATTTTCTGCTTACCTTCTCCACATATGAATGAACCATATTTTCAATGTCCTTAACAATGCTCTCAGGCTGCCCCTCTGTCAATAACAAACGTCTCTAACTTACAAATTCAAAATTGAAGAAAAAAATAATAGTACGTCCGTATTAAAAGAAATAAACAGAATAAAGACTTAGTGGCAGGATTGGGTATTACCAACAGCAACCTTGGTTAAATCAGGCAAATCTATCAAGGTCAAGTTAACAACTGCAAAATTTTAGAAGGAAGAAAAAAAAGGAAATGTAATCATTCTATCATAATGTAGCCAACACAAAAGTGCACCACCAAATAATAGGTTTGCAGTGTAAGTCAGTCCTTTACCATTTGGAGAGTAGATGCTGAGATGAATAGGAACAGGAGAAACTTGTTTTGACTTGCCAGTCATTTTATCAGTTTCATCTTGAATTTCCTAACCAAGGCTGCATAAGAATGCATGACAATCAATCACTTACAAATGCACTAAAAGATAATAATGAGATAATAATAGAAATAAATAAATACCAAGCATCCAATGCATTTCTTATTCCATCTCAATAACCAGTGACAACACTTTTATGAAAGCTCCTAAGCTAATGCATTTGATAAAAAAATGTGTGCATAGAAAATAGTGGCAGCTTTAATTTTCAGATCAACAAGGTGCTTAATAAAATGAAATTTGCATTACGGTTAAAGTACTATATGAGCATACTAGCTTAATCTAATATACTATCATAATAGTCTGCAACTACCAAAATCTCTGAAAAACTGGAGAGCAAAATAATGTCAGGAATGGAGAGCAAAAAAGAAAAAATCTCTGAAAAAACTTAATTTGCAAGTCTTCGTTAATCTCACAATGATTGAAAAATATAATATCATTTAAAATGGCCTTAGGCCCTTAATATTGCGGCATTGATATTATAAGAATAGCAAAGATTTCAGAATCATAGAAAACACGGAAATAGGGAGGAAAGACATGAAACTCTTTAACTCAGTAAGGTTCAACTGAATGAAATCTCTGATCTAGCTCTTCCCATACCATCAACAAAAATTCCATTTTGTAAGAAAAACAAAGGCAAAAATTTACTTTCTATGAAAAGAAAAAGTTGTTTTCTCATTATAATTTCCTTAGTCTGTTTCACGAATCACATATTTATCACATATAATTTTGTTTTGTTGCATTTTCTTTCTAGCAAATTAAAAATTTGTAAAAAGGAACTTCACAAAGAAGAAGAAAAAAATCAAAAGTCAAATCAAATGAAACCTGGGAACATCACAAATAACATTAGAGAACCTATGTAAAACTAGACGTCAAAATAATTGCATGTTGAACATAAAATTAGAGAACCAAATAAAATCTCTTAAAAATTGCAAGTTGATACAGTCATAGCGTGTCATATGAATCCAAGAACATGACAAATTCCAATAACTCACAGGAGACACTTAAATTAAGATGGCAAAACTAAATATTGCATATGCTCTTCAAAGGCTAGATGAGGCACAACGCCCTCCAGTTCTCCATACTGATAAGCAAGTGAATTTTGCTTAATCTTGACAATAATAAAAAGAAAAAAGGAACTTAACACAAAAATTTTAAAAATTTTAAAAAGAAAAAATAGACTTAACACAAAAGATAATAATAAAAAGGAACTTTTACAATTTCTCTTCAAAATTCAAATTATCAGAAAAGCCAAATATATATATATATATATACACACGCTACATCAGTTTCACTTCCCTTTTCTTTCTTATATATTTTCTCTGGAACCAGACAGAAATATATATATATATATATATGTATATATTCAACGTATATTAATCTTTAATAGCCAAGCCAAAGTTGAGCTCAAGCACCGAAGATCAGCCACCGGACTTCTCATCGTGACGGAAAAGCACCGTCCAAGCTCTTGTCATCGGGAAATCACGGATATGAAGAGATAAACGGGAGGAAGCTTGAAATCCAAGAGCTTCGAAAAATCACGAAGCCTATTACCAGTAGCGAACAGAGAAGCTGCCGGTGATTTACCCAGATCTGGTGCGGGTATACCTGAGATCCGAATTCTTTCAGGTTTTCCAGTGGAGCGAGTAGCCAAAGCTTGTAAGAAAGCAGCCCATTGAACCCCTTGAACGATCCCAAAATCCACTATGTGAATCTTGCTTGCTGTCTCTGTGACCTCGAGTATTGCTTGGTTTTGTTGTTAAATGAAGCGAGTTTGAATCAGGTTGGATACTTAAAACGGTTCAAAAACGCTCTGAGATACTACGCGGCTATTTTTGAATCTCTCGAGCCAAACTTAACTAGAGACTCACCAGAAAAAGTACAAGTTGAGAGATTGTTACTGGGTCGAAGGATTGCTGGTGTAATTGGGACAGAGGAGCCAGGAATAAGAAGAGAACGCATTGAGGATAAAGAGAAATGGAAGATTTTGATGGAAAGTTGTGGTTTTGAATCAGTTCCGCTTGGCCATTTTGCGATTAGTCAGGCTAAGATACTGTTATGGCACTACAATTACAGTTCTTTGTATTCTGTGATAGAATCTCAACCTGGGTTTGTATCTCTAGCTTGGAATAAGGTGCCTCTGCTCACTGTTTCTTCATGGCGTTGATTTGGTCTTCAATTTCCACCTGGTAGAAATAGTAAACAAGCAGCAGCAGTAAACAGTGTCATACTCTACCAGGGCTTTTCTTCTTCACCACGGAACCGTCTTCAATTTCGGCGGCTGCCCCTCCAGGGCCTGTCAGTCGATCTTTTGCAGATGCTCTCCGCCAAGGTAATACTTCTGTCCATTCTTTTGGTGCGAATCGGATTGTTGATAATCAAGATGTTGTTAGCTTTGAACCTATATAGCCTTTTCGATTTAAAGGCGTCCCTGCAATTTCTTTTTCACCTGATGAGATTCAATCTTTGTCCCGGCCTTTCTCCTTTGCTCTAATTGGCCTTTTCTCTTCTGGACGCCCTAGTATGAAAAGTTTGAAAAGGTCATTTGATTCGATAGGTTTTAAAGGGAATTTTTTGCTTGGATTGCTTGATAATCAACACGTTCTTATTAAATTTGATCTTGAGGAGGATTTCCTCCGGTGTTGGCTCCGACAACTTTGGTTTTTCAATGGTTATTTAATGAGGGTATTTAAATGGACCTGTGATTTTCAGACTGATGTTGATTGTCCAATTTTTCCAGTTTGGATTACCTTGGAAGGACTTCCTGTTCACTTATTTGCTAAACCTGCTTTATTTCCTATTGTGAGCTTGATTGGGAAGCCATTAAAGATGGATTCAGCCACTGCTATGCTTACTTGTCCTTCGGCTGCTCGAGCATGTGTGGAAGTTGATCTTTCTAAAGACTTGGTGGATCGCATTTGGATTGGCAATGGTGAATCGGGCTTTTTCCAGTCAGTTCATTATGAGGATTTGCCTTCATTTTGTAATAACTGTTGTAGGATGGGGCACTCAAATTCTAGTTGTCTTAATGAGGATGGAATGGTTTTGGGTCACTCTGATATTGGTAATCAGGCTGAAGCTGTAGGTGTTGAGAAAATTTGGATTCCCAAGAAAGGTTCTGATGTTAATAATGATGTCTTGCATGCTACTGTTCATGTGAATAAGACTAAAGATACACCTGACCCTGTCGCTGTTACAGGGGTTAATTCTTCTGTTGCTCCTTCTTCATCGAATCTTGTTACTCAAAAGACTAGTGTTGCAGAAACAGAGGTTCATAATCCTTCTACTGTTGCTGTTTCTTCAAATCCTGCTCCTCAAAAGTCTAGTGTGACAGGAAAAGAGGTTCAGAATTCCTCCGTTATTGTTGTTTCACCTGATAATGTTTCGACTAAAAATTTTTTGGCCCCCTCTGCTGTTAGTGAACCCGAGGATACTGTTGACTCTGAAACTGATTTTCAAGAACATCAGTCTGATGGTAATGATCTGATAGATGATATTATTGTTCCAAAAGAAACGTGGGAATCTATTGGTGCTGTGATTGCTCAGAAAATGGCCTCTGTCCAGCCTGATAGTGCTATTCCTGATGAAGAATTTCAACCGGTTATTACTCGTGGCAAAGCGGGTCGTAAGAAACGGGGCCAGAAATCTTCAACTCAAGATAAGGTCTCTAACTCTTTTGTTGAACATCATAATAAGTCTCAATGAATATTATGTTCTGGAATGTGAGGGGTGTTAGTTCTTCTTTAACTCGATTGCATAAAATATGTTCTTCTTCTAATATTGGTTTGCTTATTGTTTTGGAGCCAATGTCTTCTAAAGATAAAAATTCATTGATTGCTTCTCAGCTGGGTTTTGATAATGTCTTTTCTTCTAGTGATAATAAAATTTGGGTTTTATGGAAGTGTCAAGTTTTTGATGATGTTGATTTTCGGGATGATGTTCAAGTTTTATCTTGTTTGGTTTCCTTCCACCCAAAGAGCTTTTTTTTTTCGTCTTTCTGCTGTTTATGGACATCACTCCCGTGCTAGCCGTAGTGCTTTGTGGGATAGTTTATGCACTCTTTCAGATGTGGGTAAGTCTTGGATTGTTGGAGGTGACTTCAACACTGTTAAATTTTTGTCTGAATACAAGGGCAGTGGTTCTCCTGATTTGTTAGGCATGCAAGATTTCATTGACTGTTCCGACGAATGTGGTTTACTTGACAATCCTTTCCAAGGTTGTGAGTTTTCATGGACATGAATTCGTTCTAATGGCCGTGTTTGGGAGCGTTTGGACCGTCTTCTAGCAAATGTTGAATTCTTTTTGATGCTTTTGGAGCTGTTACTTATCGTCATTTGGGGAAGGCTACTTCGGATCATTCCCCTATGCTCTTAGACTGCCAAAATTTAATTCTTAATGTGCCTAAAGCATTTAAATTTCAGCACATGTGGCTTTCTAATGATTCTTTTCTTCCAATGGTTAAAAAACAGTGGGATTCGGCTTTTTATGGTGGTGGGATGGTTGGTCTCTTTGCTAAGCTAAAATCCTTGAAAGTAGCCATTCGAGACTGGAATCGCAATTCTTTTGGGAATATTTTTTCTAGTGTCAAGAAAGCGGAATAGGAGGCTTTGGAAGCTGAAGTTATGTATGCTAATAACTCTTCGCCTGAAAACTTGAATAATTGGAAGGTAGCGGAAAATACTTTGCTTTAGAAACTTAAATTAGAGGAATCTTTTTGGAAGCAAAAAGCACATATTTCCTAGATTTCTGATGGGGATAGCAACACCAAGTTCTATCATACTTATGTTAGAATGAGACGGAAGATCCAGCGTATTGTTTCTATCAAAACTAGTGATGATTCTGTGATAACGGATCAAGATGCTATGGGTTCAGAAGCTGTTTCTTATTTTCAATCTTTATTTGATAAAGACTCTGATTCTCCTGTTGATTGTTCGGCTCAGCTTTTAGATTATATTCCACCAGTTGTTTCGGCTGAGGATAATATTTTACTAGAGCATATTCCCGATGATTCTGAAATTAAGGCTGCAGTTTGGCAATTAAATCCTAATAGCGCTCCAGACCCTGATGGTTTTAATGGGTTTTTTTTTCGCAGTTGTTGGGACATTGTCAGCTGGGATGTCTGTAGTGTCGTCAAAGAGTTCTTCCTTAGGCTTCCTATTCCTCGAGCTTTGAGCTCTGCTCAGATTATTCTCATTCCCAAGTTTGACCGGCCTGTTAATTTTACACAATTTCGGCCTATATGTTTAGCCACTTTCATTAGCAAGGTTTGTACTCGCATTTTGGCTAATCGTATGGCTCCTCTTATGGATAAACTTATTTCTCCAAAACATGTTGGCTTTTTAAAAGGAAGATCAATTCATGCTCAAATCATGCTTGCCAATGAAGTGATTCATGATATCGACAAAAAGACGAGAGGGCATAATTTGGCCATCAAATTAGATATGGCGAAAGCTTTTGACAGGGTCTCCTGGGAGTTCTTGCAGTTTGTTCTTCAGAGGTTTGGTTTCTCCTCCAGAATTATTCAATTAATCATGGCTAATTTATCTGCAACTCACCTTTCTATTTTGGTTAATGGAGTAAGCTATGGTTTTTTTAAACCTAAGAGAGGTGTTAAACAGGGAGATCCTCTATCACCATTTTTGTTCATCCTTGCTTCTGAAGCCTTTTCTCGTGGTCTTAATTCTCTTATTCATCAGAATTCTATTGCTGCTTATAAGCTCAACAGGAATTGTCCTGTTGTTTCTCATTTGGCTTTTGCAGATGATTTGCTTGTCTTCATTAATGGTGATGTCAAGTCCATTAAGCATTTCTGAAAATTTTTGCTTGCTTATCAAGCTGCTTCGGGTCAGCTTATCAATTTTAAGAAGAGTGCCTTCTATTACTCCAAAAAAGCTACGCTGACTTCAATTAAAAAGTTTGAAGATCTTCTTTCCATCAAGCGTTGTTCTATGCCTTTCACTTACCTTGGAGCACCGATTTATCAAGGTATCAATAGAGCTGTTTACTGTAAAGATCTTATGAAAAAAATTGATGCTAAATTGTTTGGTTGGATGAAGAAACTTTTGACTCCTGGTGGTAGATTGGTTCTTATTAAACATGTTTTAAGTGCTATTCCTATACATGTCATGGGTGCTATGATATTACCTAAATCTATGATTACGGCCATTGAACGCCGTTGTGCTCAATTTTTCTGGAGTCAGGATCTTTCTTTGCCTAAGCATCATTGGATTCGGTACTCAGAGATGCAGTTTCCTACCTCGGAAGGGGGTTTAGGTATACGTTATCTTTCTGCTGTTTAAGATGCTTTTTCTTTAAAGTTACTATGGCTGTATCTCTCTGGTAACTCTCTTTGGGTCACTTATATGTTTAAGAAGTATCATAGGAAAGGGTTGATGAAATTTGTTCAGTCGGATACTTGTACATGGAAGCGTATTTGTCGTACTTATGATATTCATTCTGATGTTTTGTTCAAAGATGGAAAATCTGTTGTATGGAAAGGGAATGCTTCGGGAGCTTTCAGTATATCTTTAGCTCATGAATTGGTTAGGCCGAAACGGAGTTCCACGCTCTCTCGTCAGTCTATATGGGATGCGGCTATTCCGGTTAAACTGTCGGTTTTCACTTGGAAACTTTTGAATAATGGTCTCCCTCTCCCACACAGACTGCAGGCTATGGGTGTTCAGCTTGCTTCTATTTGCCCTTTCTGTTTACATGCATCGGGCTCTCTGGATCATATTTTCTTCTCTTGTCCGATTATTCTTAAAATATGGCACTATTATTCTGCTCACTTGCTTCCCTTTGTTTGTCGTCACCCTTCGACATTGAGGCAAGAGCTTTTGTTGTGGTGGTTATTAACTAAGAGAAGATCCACTAGAGGGGTTCTTTGCAAATTAGTTCCTCAAATCATAATTTTTTCAATCTGGTGTGGCTACTGCAAGTCCGTTTGGGGAAATGAAAAGGTCTCTTCTCAATTTATTGAATTACAAATATCAAAGTTTTTGCTTAATTGGGGAGTTGCTCATTCACAGGACAAATTTGCATCTCCATTAGAGCCTTTCTCGGAACACCTGCCAAGCAATTTTGGGGTTAGGAAGGTTGCAGTAAAGCTTGTTCGTTGGTCCAAACCACCGGCGGGTTCATATAAATTAAATATTGATGCTTCCTTCACCATGTCAAAATCTTCGGGTGGTGCGATTTTAAGGGATGATAATGGCCATTTTATTGCTGCTAATGCTTTTCTTTTACAGGCGTGTAGTTCTTTGGAAGCAGAAATTCAAGCAGTAACAGTTGGCTTGCGTTGGTGCCTTGCTTTGGGTTATCAACGTGTCCAAGTTGAGTTGGATACGATTAATGTTGTTTCTTTCTTCTCTCAACAACAAAGGTCTAGGCTTCTGGATATTCCAAATGAGGTTTCATTTCTGCACAGTTTTCGTGAAGGCAATCAAGCTTCGCATTATCTTGCTTACTATAGTCGAATTAATAGTGCTTCTAGAGTTTTTGAGTCTTTTAGTTCTCTTCCTAATTACATTAAAGGGATTGTTTTAACTGACTGTGTAGGCCTTCCATATATTAGATATCAATAGGTTTATTTTTCTTCAACGTTTTTTCTGCCCATTTGCTATAAGGGTAGTGTACGAACTATTTGTATGGGTTTTCCATACTTTTATTTTAATTAATAAAGTTTGCGGTGGTGTCGTCCACCTTTAATAAATATATATATATATATATATACACTACAATGCAAAGAGAGAGAGAGGGAACATGGCCTCCAACCACAGAAACAGAGGGAAGCGACTCCCAGAGAGTAGGCAAAGAAGAAGAAGTAGGACCATTATCACCGCCATAGTCACCGAGGAGGGTACAAACTCTTTGTATACGGCTGACGAGATCGATCAAGCTCTCCATTGTGGCCATTAGAGTGAGATCAAGGTTAAGTTGGTTGTTATTTGTGTGTTGCAGTACAAGAGGAAATTTTGAATTTGAATTTGAATGGAAAATAGAGAGAAGAAGAAAGCATGCAGTTACAGAGACCGAGAAGAAGTAGAGAAGCAGGATGACCAGTTGAAGAGCTATTTTCGCTTTTAACGCTTTTTGTTTTGATTTTGCTGTTTGTGTGGGGCCGGTGAGTGCTAGAGTGCCTATGTAAAAAATATAGTAAATTTAATATGTTTTCATATTCTCAAATTTGAACTCTCGAATTTATTTACTTATTTACAGCTTTTGATTTCAAGTGATATTAGTGTAGATATGAATACATCATATCAAATCCATTTGAAATAAAAAAACAAATCATACCCTCACATTCCCAGTTGCTTTCTTCAACCTTTTCTTTCAAAATCTTACTTGCCGCCGATGCGTCTTCAACTTCTTCCAAAAGCTTCATTCATCTTCTTTGTATCTTGTTAAGCTAATATGATACAATACCCATCTCTTTTCTTTGCATTTAGTGATTATGGGATCATGAGTTCTTCTTATGTCTTCATCTTTGCAGTCAAAATCTCGTCTATATCTTTATTCTCTTTCATAGTTCTACTCCTTCATACTATTATTTGATGTATATTACAAGAACAAAAACAAAAAATAGAAGTAAACCCTAAAAATATCTCCATCTCTATCTGAACCAGGAATGATGAGAACTTAAGCAAGCAATAAAGTTGAGGAAAAGGAAAGGAGCCATTAGTAAATCCAAGGGCAGACTGAGAGGCGACTCCTTTGGGAGCCAAATAAATAAATCCTGCTGGAGGGCCCGGGAGGGCAGTCCAGTACTGTGACGGTCTGCCGGGTTGAGAGTTGGGACTACGGTCCACCTACGGAAGAAAAGGCCCAATAGACCAGCTGTCGTAAGACCGTACAGGTGGGGTCGTTACAAAGATAATAGTAGATTTGCTCTTCCATTTTTCACCTTTCTAGTTATTAAATTGAACGTGTATGTCTTATTTTTGTTGCTTTCAATAAAATTCTTTTGGGCATTTTTTAATTGAATTAAATGGGTCATTCCATGATAACATTTATCTGAAAGTGAATTTCATTTCAACTCTTTTTAAATAACTAAATTACTCTTCTTCTGGGAAGTGGATTGGTTAAATAAGGGTTTTTAGTTTGCAAGTCAATGAGATTTCTTAAGCTACTTTGTGGTTTGTATTGATGTGTTATGACTTTTAAAGAATCCAAAATTGACTATTTTTCAATATAGCAAGTTTAGAATGAGTTAGGTGGATTGTTGTCATTGCTTCCCTGGAGAAAATTGGTGTAATATGTAAAATGAATTATCAATAGTTTTAGACACTATAGTTGTTCTCAAAAATCCTTTTTAGAAGAGAAATGGCATAAAAAAATTTACTTAAATCATATTGTAGTTATTGTTTCAATCACTGGAATTAGCAATACTAACTTCTTTTTCCATTTAAAAATTTAAAAATTAATTATTTAGAGGAACAATATATGTGATAAAAACTTGAAAAATGACAAAGTGGAATTTAAAGCTTATGTTGGCCACAATTTTACCTATAAAATGTATCATGAAGTATAAATGTATCATATTTTGGTTTTTTTTTTTTGTTTTTGCAATTATATCTAGTTATTTTAATTTTACCAATATAAGTCACAAGTTTGTGTGGTGATACAATTGTATGCTTCATTAGATTTTCGTCTCAAGTTATTGCTAGCTTTCTAACATTGATTCTAAGGAGTTATAGCACTCAAAACTATTTTGAGAATGTTCTGATATGGCATGTACTTGATTACTTGAAGCATGGACACTGTCAAATTGGAGAATCCATTGTTGCATATTGCATGTGCTGCCAAATCGTATGTGCTGGTGGAGGTAGACTTTGTATCACATCACTTACTTCTAGCACAATATGCTGCCCTTAAACTAACCCTTGTTTGATATGTAAATACTAATTCTTTTTCGTACCTAACTTATGCATCCTTTGTTAATTAGTAATATTAAAATTTGATTATAGTTGGGTTTGTGTTGTATGCTGATGACTGAAACAATTAATTCATATTCTTGTTTCATGGTTATCATTGTTGGATTGTTTAACAAATATGTGCTTATTTTTTGTTTAAATTTTTTGTTATTACATTTAATGTTTTGATATAAAAATCTTTTAGTTTTCATAATTTTTTCGATATACTTCACTTGCTAACAAGTTATAAGAAAGCTGAAAAAAAATTTGATGTAGCTTCAAGCTAAATATCAAGCAGGCTCCTTGTTGCTCCTTCGATAAACAAGCTATGATGTCTCTTTTTTTATCCAATTATTTTGGTCATGAAAAAGTATTTATTGTGCTAGTTTCAGTGGGTTATGTATGAATATGGAGTTTAATGATTTTATGATTATTTTCCAAGTTAGCATAAACATCAAAGCTTATATATTTTTTATGGATGGTAATGCAGGCTGAAAGGCTTCTGGTTGAACAAAGAATGTTAGTTTTTGTGGATTTATATTGAACAGTTCTATCCATGTATCTCCAACAATCTTTCAGCGATGAATAAACAAAAGTATACTGCTTTTTCTTTTTTGATAGAATGTTTAATTTGACTGCAAAAATAAATATTGGTATTATCATAATTAAACAATGTTTATCTACAGTGTTGGGTTCTTGTTTATTAATGAATAGGGAAATTTTAATTGAGATTAGAATTCCTTTTCTTGCTTGTGCATCTATGGAGATTTAGATGATGAAACATTTTATGGAGTATTCATATACCATTGAATAAGTGTGTCATAGAACTTTTCATTTTTATTTAATATTCAAGAATACAATGCTTTTTTATTAGTAGCTTTTTCATTCTACATTTCTTTGTTGCAGATTACTCTCTTTGTCCTGGAGTATGAGATTCCATGTTGCTGTTGAAGCTTTTAGTTTCTGTCACATCTTTTGGCTTCATTAATGCTTATTATCTTGCTCTTACTTTCTTCTTCTCAATTTCTTCTTAGCTGCGTTAGTCCCATTTTGAGCTGCTAGTTCTGCATTTTTTCTACATTCCCTACTACTGGTTGTGATGGTATCACATTGAGCTGCTGCATCCTCTGCTTGTTCTTGGTTCTCTGTTATTCATTGTGTAGTATTTTTATTTTTTTTTGTATTTCCCCTTATTCTGACTTGTATTCAATGTGGATTTGCGCCATGAGACTTGTACTAATGGAATATGAACTTTTCTATTTTGGTATCTAATTTTTTTTTTTCTAATTAAGTGTTTGGATTGCTAAATATTTAAATAAAGTGTTTATTATTGACGATGTTTGGATGTGAAATAATTGAGATCATAAGATTTTAAATGTATGGAGTGATTGGATTCTGATCATTAATGTATATGTGTATGTTGGGATGCCATAGGCTTTTCTGGGTTTTCTAGATGTTCATTGGTTGATGCAATTTACTGCTGCAACTTCTAGTGTTACTGCAATTTTTTGGTTATTGTTGATGCAGTTTTCTGCTGTATTTCTGCAATTTCTATATTGTTGATGCAACTTTCTGTAATTTTATGGCTATAATTTTATGGTTTTAATTGTTGCTACATATTTTCTGGTATTGGGTGTGTGTGAGTTAAATATATGGCTACTTCTTGTTGATGGGGTATGCAAATTCATTCATTTATAAAAATTGCAAAGATTTTGATGAGAATTTTAAATTGTCAACTTTAATATACTAATTTACCTTTCATTATCTTCAAACTCGATGGGAAAAATTTTTTTAAAAAAAGGAGAATCAAAGGAATGATAAAAAAAAATAAAAGAACAAAATGGATTTTTTTACTTGGTTCAATTAATAATGTGTAATTGCTGTGGTTTTGATAATTATATTAAATTGTCAACTTTAATATACTAATTGTCCTTTCATTATCTTCAAGCTTGATGGGAAAAATTTTTTAAAAAAAGGAGAATCAAAGGAATGATAAAAAAATAAAAGAACAAAATGATTTTTTTAATTTTAAAAAAAAATTACATAAAACTAAAAATTATATAATTATAGTTTTTGCTTCAAAAAGTTATATAATTGAAAGTTACATAATGGTCCCTTAAAATCACATACAAGTCGGTCAAAACTATATAATTCTTAATATTCTATAGTAATTCTATGTGATTTTCTTTCAAAATTATGTAATTTTTAATTAAATTTATGTATTTTTTTGCATCAAAAAGTTACATATTTCAAAATTACATAATCGCATCTCAAAACCACATACAAGTCGGTCAAAACTACACAATTCTTGATATTATTTAGTTTTTAATTTTATGTGATTTTCTTTAAAAATTATATGGTTTTTAATTACATTTATAAAGTTTTTATTTCAAAAAGTTACATATTTCAAAGTTACATAATCGTATCTCAAAAATACATATAAATCGGTCAAAATTACATAATTCTTGATATTATGTGGTTTTTAGTTTTATGTGATTTACTTTCAAAATTATGTCGTCGCCAATTAAATTTATGTAGTTTTTGCATCAAAAAATTATATTTTAAAATTACATAATCGCATCTTAAAATCACATACAAGTCAGTTAAAACTACATAATTCTTGATATTTTGTAATTTTTATTTTTATGTGATTTTATTTCAAAATTATGTAGTTTTTAATTATATTTATATAGTTTTTTGTTCAAAAAGTTACATATTTCAAAGTTACATAATCGTATCTCAAAACCACATACAAATAGGTCAAAACTACATAATTCTTGATATTTTATAGTTTATAGTTTTATGTGATTTCCTTTCAAAAATATGTCATTGCCAATTAAATTTATGTAGTTTTTGCATCAAAAGTTACATATTTTAAAGTTACATAATCGTATCTTAAAATCATATATAAGTCGATTAAAACTATATAATTCTTGATATTCTGTAGTTTTTATTTTTATGTGATTTTCTTTAAAAATTATGTAGTTTTTAATTACAATGATGTAGTTTTTGCTTCAAAAAATTACATAATTTAAAATCACGTAATTATATCTCAAAACTACATATAAGTCGGTCAAAACTATATAATTTTTTATATTATGTAGTTTTTAGTTTTATGTGATTTTCTTTCAAATTTATGTAATTTTTAATTAAATTTATGTATTTTTTGCATCAAAAAGTTACATATTTCAAAGTTACATAATCGCATCTCAAAACCACATACAAGTCGGTCAAAACTACATAATTCTTGATATTCTGTAGTTTTTAGTTTTATGTGATTTTCTCACAAAATTATATAGTTTTTAATTGCGTTTATATAGTTTTTGTTTCAAAAAGTTACATAATTTAAAGTTACATAATAGTCGCTCAAAATCACATATAGGTCGGTCAAAACTACATAATTCTTGTTATTCTGTAGTTTTTAGTTTTACAATTTTCTTAGAAAATTATATTATTTTTTCTTACATATATGTAATTTTTGTTTTAAAAAAATTATATAATCGAAAGTTACATAGTAGTATCTCAAAACCACATACAAATCGATCAAAATTACATAATTGTTCGTATTTTATAGTTTTGAAAATAATATACTGACTAGTATAATTTACATAGTTCTTTATATAATGTAGTTTTTTTTAATTTTATAATAAAACTACATATTTGTATGCTCTAAATTACATTTTATAGGTAATATGTAGCTTCTATTTTTATAATAATTTTTTTCTTACTACCGAATTTTTAGTATAAAATTTACAAAATTTCTACTAAGATACGGCAATGCCAATATTTATTATTCATTGCATAAAGTTAGACGTTTACAAAGTAAAACAAATATGGCATATTTAACTACTAATTACATTTATTTTTTTCAATTAAAATACTAGGAATAATCCTAAAATATATATATTTCATGTTCAAAATGCATTCTTTTTCAACAAAAAAAACAATAAATTATTTTATAAACTCAATTTTAACTGAATTTATATAAAATTTTAAATATAAATACCTCAATATTTAATGGATTCTTCCTTCTTTTTCCATGGTTGAAAGTACTTACTTCATCCAAAAAAAAAAAATGATCGAAACCCCTCACAATTTTTTTCTTCAAATATATTAACTAAGTTATTGGCCATTTAAGTCATGTGGGGCTTATTTAAATTTTAGATCACTTATGACAATATTATGATTATTGTCACTCATTTTAGTTGTCCTTAAAATTTTTTTCAAGGGCATAATTATCATATAATTCCTCTCATTTAATTGTAGGCATCAATAGCAAGTATCAAATCATGTACATGTATTCTCATAATAAAGAATTTTAAATTAGTGGTTATCATTTATTATGCAAATCTAAAGGTTCAAATTTCAAAATAAAAAAATATGTTAAACTTATTATGTTTTTAAAGTGGACACTGTAGATGTGGGGCTTTTTTATGCCTTTGTGTATATATATAGTGCGCCACGTGACCTTATTATTTTTTTTTTTGAATTTGAATGGACTTCTTTTTTGAATTGTAAATTTGTGTGGACCTTATCCTGACTTCAATTTGAATATTGAAATTGTTCCTCACTTTTTTTTTACTATAATAGGTATGATATGGTGTTAGTTCTTTGCCCTATAGTCAATTATTGGTTATATAAATGAACATTATATTTTTTACGTAATTCTATATTTTATAAATTAATAAAGGCATTTATTTATCTTTAATATTGTATTAAAGAAATCTAGAGTAAAGATAAAGTCCATGAGACAATATTATTTTGCAAAAAAAAAATTTTATAATATGATTATAATTATGAGGTTCTTATTTGCATCAAAAACAATGTCTCTAAATATTCTCGGTCGATGTTCTCCTCTTATGGACAATGATTAGAGTTGTTGAGACTCGTACATATTATGTTCTTTCCTTTGTGAAAGGAAGCAGCTGTTTTCATAAGCTGAAATATTTTAGATATCTAAAACTAATATGTAGGTGCCCATAATATAAACAAGTGTACTGAACTGACCCGTTTGAGAATTTCATATGGAGAGTTACTTGTGTCTATGGAGTACTCAAGTGATGGTTGTGTAAGTGATCCTTTAACTTGAAGTCACGAAGCTATTTTATATAGGGGTTGCTATGTTTTGATTCATCTTACATATTGCTCAGTTCATAGGTAATAAATGAAGATAAATCGGATATAGTAGAAACTATATCAAGATACTTGTGTGGTTGAGACGGGATTCATCACCCTTGGTAAATTAGAAAAAATGTTTAAATTATTTTCGTTAGTATTGATCATAAAATCCTTGTGCAAGGTGGAATGAAATTAGCAAATTAGATTTAAAATTTCATTCAAGTAATCAATAGCTAATGGTTAGAAAACTAATATGATTTAATATAGCATACACACTCCATGCTTAAATTATTAAATTAGAATATTATTGATGAAGAGATATTAGTTACACTGAGAAATCATCCACTGAAAGGTTAAGTCAAACCACTATTAATATTTCAAATATTTGGGTAGTATTAAAATGTTGCTAGATAATGTTCTTGACCTTCAAATATAGATTAATAAATTAGTCATATTTGTTGCCAACATATTTGAAACATAATGAGTCACACACATGAGAATTGATGAGAAAAAATAAAATGAGAAGTTTAATCAAGTATGGCTTGATTGTAAATAAATTTTTATGATATAAGGGTAAAATTATAATTTATAGGGACTACAGTTTTAACCTAAAACATTAAGTATTGACTTAATTATAAATTGTCTAAAGTTTATTGGATTTAATTATATTTATTTATTTTAAGGGGTTAAATAAATAAATATAATTAATTAATATTAACCTAGATTTTTCCTATAAATAAGCTTTTATAGAAAGCCTAAAGGGAGTAACCACCAATAAGGTTTACAGAGAGATTTTTAGAGCTGGCACTCAAAGATTTTCTCTGACTTCTCAATTCTCTAAAATTAGTTTTAGAGTTTTTCAATTGTCAATTCATGTGGATACTGTTAGAAGTCGTATAATTGGATAGTTGGTGGTTTGAGACAACCCAACCACAAAGAGCAGTTTTTGATATATTCTTAAAGAATTAACATTAAGGTATTATTCTTGTCTATTAATTGATTATTTCCTTAATCGTTTGAACAAGATCCTTCTTAGATGAATTTTTTTTAATTTTATATTTCTGCTGCATTTATATTTTAAATAAATTCTAATAGTGGTATCAGAGCCTCCATTTAAATATTTATGGTGTAAATATAATTATATTTATAATTGGATTTTAAATTAAATTTATGTATTAAAAGGATGTCGATGTTTTAAAATATTTTGTAAAATCTGATTTTAAATATTTTTTTTTTCGTAATCACTGTCATACAGTGATTAAAAAAATAAATAAATAAACAATATCGTTTGATTAAATTTATTAGGATCCACGTATGGTGTCTATGTTGCTAAATGTTACAAACAAGTTGGCTCTATAGTTTAATCAAATAATTATCTGACAGTGATACGATTGAAGCATATGTTTATTCTTCAAGTTGGTCATACCAATAAAAAAAAAAGGAGTACTTTTAGGTTGATGATAATGGTTAAATGACAGTAATGTCATTGTATTTCATGGGTATTTACAAATACCAATATTACTGCTCCTGCCTTGATTGCTGCTTCTGCCTAACCATGGCCACAGTTCGGTTAACTGAAATCGTTGGTTCAGAATCACCGATTTCGGTTCATAATTTTTGTGAACCTAAACCTTAATCGGTAAGAGCCGATTCAGTTACTTTCAGGCCTTTAAAAATCAGTCCGGTTCCGGTTTCGGTTTTAGTTTGAACCACCGGTTCAAATCATTTTTTAAAAAAAATTATATTTAAAAGAAAATACTATTATTAATACATGATAATATTTTTTATGAGATTAAACACCACTTATAAAATTAATAATATTATTTAAGTTAAATCAAATAATATTATTTATAAATATTTAATATTACAATTAAAGTATAAAGAAAAAATTTAAAAAATGTTTGAACATAATTATTAAAAATCAATTAACTATATAAATTATAAATATAAATATTTAATATTACATTTGAAATATTCAATAAATATAAATAATGTGCCTTGCACTTGTCAATTTACTTCTTTACTCATTATCCAAAATATTAATATATTGTTGTGAAATTTACTCATCTTCACTTATATTATAAAAATGACTAGTACTTGTCATTTTAATATAAATTGATAATAATAATAATAATAATAATAATAATAATAATAATAATAATAATAATTTTTAACAATGATAACAATAACAATTACTAATAATAATAATAACAAAATAATAATAATTAACAAACAATAAATATTACTAACAATACTAATAAATACTAATAATACTAATAAAATAATAATAATTAACAACAATAAATATTACTAACAATAATAACAAATAATAATAAGAATAAATAATAAATAATAAATATTACTAATAATAATAAATAACAGTAACAAATAATAATAATAAGAATTTAAGAGAGTAAAAATTAGAGAATTGAGGGTTGAAAAATTTAGAGTTAAATTAGATAATTAAAATTTGATTATTGAGAGAAATTGTGTAAAAATTTGAAAATGAATTAAAAAGATAGTGTATTTATAGATTTTTTGAATTTTTTTATTTTCATAAAATATTCTTAATTTTTTTAATTTTTCGGTTTTGAACCGGCACCGCCGGTTCGGTTCCGATTCAAATATTTTGGAACCTAAACCGGAACCTTAAAGGAAGGTTCTGATTCCGGTTCTGAACCTTTAATTACGGTTACGGTTCTGTTCATTGAATTAAACAGTAACCGCTGGTCCGGTTCAACGGTTCAACAGAATCGTGGCCATGCCTGCTCCTTCCTTGTTTATAGCCATTGATCACTGCAACGATTTAGTATCAATTTCATTATTTGATTGAATGGCTAATTGGATTTAAATGATTTTAAATCTAGATAAGGCCATCAAAAATTGTTTTGACAAATATTTTAAAATTAAATTAAAATTTATTCTAATAAAATTAGAAAATAAATTCAAAATAGTTTAATTTATTATAAATTATCTTGTAAATTAATTCTTATGTGGATTTAAAAATAAATTAAAATAGTTTAAATTATTATTCATAATCCTAATATGATTAGGATAAGTGGAATTAGTTTATAAAATAATTTTAAATAAATTCTTAAATTGATTTTAAAATAAAATATCTAATATGATTAGATATATGAATAAAATTATTTTATCCATAAGTTTAAATTTTAAAAACATCAAAATACGATTTTAAATTGTTAAAATTTTATTTTACCACATAAAACTAATAATGAATACAATGATAGCTTATAATACCTATTTTATGTTTTTAATATGATTATTATGTATGATGGATAGTTATGGACATTAGAAAACCAATGTGATTGTGTTTTTGATGGTTAAATTATTTAATAATTTTATAAATAGGGCTTGCGTGTTCTGCCTTTTATTCTTTTATTCTGAGTTGTAAAATTCTGTTCTCATCCAATTCTCCTCCAACGTAACTCAAGGTTTCTTATTCAAATTATGGAACAGTTATGTAGTTAGAATATATAGATATGATTTTATTTTGTAACTTAAGAAGAAAAGAAGGGATTGGAGAAATTACATGAAGCATTGAAGATGGTGTTCAAAGAAGCTACTATCTAGGATTTGGCCATCTAATTTCCTTTATGGCTCAAGAGAATTAGTTTAGATACGTCCATAATCATCCAATTAGAATGGCATGCTAAGGGCGTATGTTGTATATGAATTATATATGATATAATCATTGTGTAAATAATAAGACCTAAAATTAAAAGTTAAAAGAAAAACCCATATTAAAATTTTAGGTACATGTTGAGAAAATGATACGTTGCCGCCCATTATTATAGCAAAACTAGAGTTCTATTTTAATTAACTTGTTGGGCAAATCCAAGGTTAATTTCACCCGAATATATTTAATTCTATGAAATATGTAATATTTGTAAACAATGGTTTTACTTAACTAATTTACTTGATTTGGATGGGCAAACCCATGATCATGTAAAATTAAGGCAAGTGTTGGGGAAACATATATGATATGTTTAGACAAAGAGTTGTCATCTAATTGATCTAGGAGTCACATAGAAATGTGACTGATAAACTATGTTATCTACCTAATTTAATTTATTATAATTTGTTGGGCAAACCCAAGGTTATATAAAATTAAATGGGATCCTAGCCTACTAGAAAATTTACCGCCGGATTTCCCAAATTAATAGAAAAGGTTATTAATTTGAATAAAATAGTGGGAGACCAAATTAAAAGATTAAAGACATTAGCTTAAATTTGGTAATGCATGAAATTAATAATTGATATCTCTATTTTGTAGATCATTTACCACCATGAGCAATAACCTATCCTTACGTTGCATACTTGATGCTAATAAACTGACTAGACCAAATTTTTTGGACTGGTATTGCAATTTGAGAATTATTCTCAAACAAGAAAAGAGGTTAAATGTTCTTGATCAATATATGCCTGGTATTCTTAGTGATAATGCTAGTAATGGGGACAAGGATAAATACATCCATCATATTGATGATGATGAGTAGGCTACAGGTGTGATGTTAGCTTGTATTTAACACCCCTATACCCGTATACGTACACAGCATGCTTATACGATTGTAATATACGTATACTGAATATAGATAATGCCACGGTTTACAAAAGACACAAATCATATCTCAAAAACAAATAAAACAAATACCAACCGTTTAAAAGAAATTCATGAAACATAATAGCTAAAAACGTTTCTTAATACACAGCGGAAGTCAATACGAATGTTTATAAGTACAAATACATTAAAACCAAAATTTACAAAACATGAAATATATACATGATTGGCAGCTTGACTCTCTGATCTTTAAGCTTTAACCAACAGATAAGAACCTCGCTTAACTAGGTCTAGAAGAATCCTCCGGCTCAACCCTATCACCTGCGCGATAAATCACAATCGCGCTAAGCCCACGGCTTAGTGGTACAAACCATAATGATAATATGCAATGTCAATATCAATGTCATACATTCAATAATACTAACATAAACACGCATGGGCCCAACAAATATTTAATATGATATTCAAAGTTCATTATTATAGCCAACAATCATGGCTTCATATACGAAACCTTCCCCCAACCAGGTCGGTAGTCCAAGTTCGGTTGCCCACTCGTTGGGTCCGCATGGTTCCGCAGGAGGCAGATAGGCACGTATAAGACTATCAGTAACGAACCTTCCCCCAACCAGGTCGGTAGTCCAAGTTCGGTTGCCCACTCATTGGGTCCGCATGGTTCCGCAGGAGGCAGATAGGTACGTAATACTGATTTTATCGAACCTTCCCCCAACCAGGTCGGTAGTCCAAGTTCGGTTGCCCACTCATTGGGTCCGCATGGTTCCGCAGGAGGCAGATAGGTCCGTTCATTTACATCTTTAAACATTACTTTCTCAATTCATATTTCATATATCATCATTGATATGTATGCAAAACCATTCACCATTTAAATGCTCATAATCAATTGCATTATCATATATTTCACATATTCATCATATCATCACATCTTTTACCATCATAACACATACATATATCATATGCATCATCCATGTTCACATTATGTCCCACATTGTACACAACATAACACTATTTATATGCATCATTAATATCATCAAATGTATGTTCAATCTCAACATCATATGAATGAATGCAATAATGCAAGGTTTGTACTTACCTCAAAACAACTCACACCACTCTATTGACTTCCTCTTCCAAAAATCCTTCACTTCTTAAATTATGGCAAATCACCTTCTTCACAACCTATTCCAAAAGAATGTTGAGACCCACTTGAGATCATAAGGTTAAGAATCAACTAGGGAAAACTCTAAACTTGACACGCTCACACACACGGGTGTGTCCCTGACCGTGCCCTAACTCCACAACACAGAAGCATTGACACGCTCAGAACCACGGGCGTGTCACTGGGCGTGTAATACATTCTGTGTCTCAGAAATATCGACACGTCCAACATCATGAGCGTGCTCCTGGCCGTGTAAATTTTCAAAACTCACAGTAGCTATGACACGCTCAATAACACGGGCGTGTTATTGGTCGTGTCAATCCTACTGCCACACAGAACATTCGACACGTCCATAGTCCTGGCCGTGCTCATGGGCGTGTCAGGCCAAAAACCCAGATTCCGGCCAAAACAACACCACAACCAATAAATCACTTCTATCCACCAACATCTACTTCAACCAAACTTAACAAAACATACCCAAAAACCATCTCAAACTTACAACAACACCAAACCAAGCGAACACACACATCAAACACAAGTCACAACATCATAAAAAACTCTAGACACAACCTCAACTCAATCTATACCAACCAACTTACTCTTTTCTTCAATCCAACCCCAAAATCCAAAACCACTTAAACCAAATACTCTTAAACACAACATAATCAACCCAAATACATTCTCAAACACAACTTCAACTCACAAACCCATATAACCTCAAAAACAACACAAGAAATCAAGAGAGAACTTACCAAAGATGAAGAACTCTTAAACCTCCAACTTGATCTCTTGAAAACTCTCTTCAATCTTGAACTTGGAAAAACAAATCTCTATCTTGCTCTCTTGTTCCTTTGATAGCCGGCCAAAAGAAAGAAAAGGAAAGAGAAGAATGAGATCCATTTCAAAAAGGAAGAAAGAAAGAAGAAAAGAGGGAAAACAAAAGTCAAATCTCAACCACTTTCCTCAAAATCCTCTCCTCCAAGCTTTTATATTAAAATAATCCAAATATCTCATTCCACTCACTTAATCTTCCATTTTCTTTAATTAACTTAATTAATTAAAATCATTAATTAATCATCTTGACTTCCACCAACTTGACTTGTATATGTTGTATATATATTGCTATATATACAACATATACACTCTCTTCTTTTCCCTTTTTCTTTCCAATACACATATACATTAAATCCAACTATAAAAAATAATTATACCCAAAACTTCTAGGGCACATTTTGGGATATTACATGTATGACTCCTGAACTCCAAAAGCAACATGAGAATATGGATTCTCGCACTATTATCTTACATCTCAAGGAGTTGTTTGGCTCTCAAGATAGAACATAGAGGTATGAGACCTCTAAGGAATTGTTCCGCTACAAGATGGTAGAAGGATCTTCAGTACATGTTCATGTTCTAAAGATGATTGGCTACATTGAGAAATTGGGCCAATTGGGTTTTGTCATGGACCATGAATTAAGTGTAGACTTGGTCTTGCAGTCATTACCATCCAATTTTTTGTAGTTCATTTTGAATTTTTATATGAACAAATTGTATGTTTCACTACCAGAATTGTTGAATATGCTTACTATTGATGAAGGAGCCCTTAAGAAGGAAAAACTCTTGTTCTTCTAGTTCAATCTTCTAAGATAAAGGATAAAAAGTCAAAGAAGAAATAGAATAAGAAGAAGGCCCATGGAGCATTGAAGCACACTGGAGGTGTTAAGAAAGATAAGGGTACTTGCCACCACTGTGGCAAAGAAGGCCACCGGAGGAGGTATTACAAAGAGTATCTTGCAACTGTGAAGGCAAAAAAGCTTGTTGCAGCTTCTAATTCAGGTATATTTATGATTGAGATTCATCTTTCTACTTTTAATTCTAGTTCTTAGGTATTAGATACCGAATGTGGATTTCACATTTGTAATAATGTGCAGGAACTAAAGAATAGTAGAAAATTAAGTAAAGGAGATGTGGACCTCCGCGTGGCCAATGGAACAAAGGTTGTTGCATTAGCTGTGGGAACTTATTATCTATCCCTGCCTTCGGGCTTAATGTTAGAACTAAATAATTGTTATTTTGTTCCAGAACTTTGCAGAAACATTATTTCAGTTTCATACTTAGCTTTGAGTAATGGATTCAAATTTATAATTGAGAATAATACTTGTTGCTTTTATAATAAAGGTGTTTATTATGGAACTGAAATTTATATAGATGGTTTATACAATGCTTCTAATGAAAAGGCCCATACTCAATATAAACACCAAGAAGCTTAAAATGGATAATAAAACTTATCTTATCTTTGGCATTGTAGACTTGGTCACATTAATGAAACAAGGATCACTAAGTTACATAAAGAAGGATATTTTGATCCTTTTGATTATGAATCATATGAAACTCGTGAAGCTTGTTTAATGGGTAAAATGGCTAAAACACCATTTACTAGAAAAGGTGAAAGGTCAAAAGAATTATTAGGCCTAATACATACAGATGTATGTGGACTAATAACTACCCAAGCCATAAGTGGTTATTCACATTTTATTACATTCATTGATGACTATACTAGATATGGTTATGTGTATTTAATGAAATACAAATCTAAATCTTCTGAAAAATTCAAGGAATTCATAATTGAATTTGAGAAACAAACAGGAAAAAGTATTAAAATACTTCAATCCGATCGAGGTGGGGAATACTTGAGCCAAGAGTTTCAAGATTATCTGACAGAGAATGGGATTCTCTCATAATGGACTCCACCTAGAACACCCCAACATAATGGAGTGTCAGAAAGGAGGAACCATACCTTATTAGATATGGTACAATCCATGACGAGCCTTGCAGATTTACCTCTATCCTTTTAGGGCTATGCCCTAAAGACTGTGGTTTATCTTCTTAACAGAGTTCCTTCCAAATCTGTAGTAAGACTCCATATGAGATGTGGACTAGTAAAAGGCACACATAAAGATTTGGGCATGTGACACTTATGTGAAGCTTATGATATCTGATAAGCTGGGATCTAAATAAGATAAATGTAAGTTTGTGGGATATCTAAAGAAATCATTAGATATTATTTTTATCACCTAAATGAGAGAAAAGTGTTTGTCTCAAAACATGCTACCTTTCTGGAAAAAGAGTTTATCCTTAAAGGAAGCAATGAAAGCCAGGTAGAACTTAGAGAAGTTCAAGAAACACAAACTTATAGCCAAATGGAGCAAGAACTAGAGGATGTCACATTAGATGTGAGTCAGAAATATAGGTTGAAGAACTACTGCATAGATCTATTAGGACGCATTATGCTCCAATAAGGTTAGACCTTCTATAACACCCATATACTCTATATAAGTACTAAACATATACCTTGTATACATATAAGACGTATATAAAATATAAGGATGTCAATTTTCCTTACTATTTAAAACCTTTACCTTAGTTCCAAACAATAATACATTTTATTTAAAGAACTTTTACAAAATCATTATACTTTTGATGATATTACATATATATAAATTACATTGTCTTTTCCAAAATTCACTTATGTACATATACATTTTTATCAAAATACAGCATAATAAAATTATACATATATGCACCAACTTATAGTTGGTCTCGAAATACTCTTACTCTTCTTGTGGCACAACTGATTGACTCCCGGATCAATCATCTATTCACCTGCACGATTTACACAACCGTGCTAAGCTCGAAAGCTTAATAGTACAAATAAATATTATATACATACATTACAGAAAATCATACTCATATACTAACATCGTTTATCATCATATTCTTATCATGTTTTTCATTTTCAATGCACTTTTCTTATCTTTTCACTAATTTCATAATTTATATATATATCATTAACACAAGCCACAATTTGATGGCTTATCATAATATTCATGAAACAATACACATAATTTCCACACCCATATACATATTACACATCACATTATATTTTCATAATCTCATTTTCAATATCAAGACTTAGCTCTGATAAAGTCTTTCAGCAATACATTTCTCATCATTTAGCATATTTTCTTCAGCCACATTTCTTTTCAGTAATTTGCTTATATATTGTGATCATATCATTCCATGATCACCATCATATATCTCATAACATTATATCTTATTATATTGCTCAATTATTCCACAATTCATAATTCACATAGAAGCAAACACAAGCAAGGCCTCAAAAGGATCTAATATGCTATTCAAATTTCAGAGTTACTATTTTGGTCTATAATGACACCTTGTGTCTAGCCCCGTAGGCAATATATCCATGGATTAATCAAACTAGGTTTGAGTTTACGACCCGGTCATTTCACCCAGCCTAGCTTCAAGGATTATTTTAGAGGCTTACGACTCAGTCATTTCACCTCAAAAATATTTTTATAGTGACGCCCAGCCTAGCCTGTAGACAATTCATAGGCATGCTACCAAACCCAGAAATCTAAAAATTGAATAACATACTAGGCACACAATTTATTCTTATTTCTCATTTATATTGATATCAATTCATTGTATTATATTTCCACATATCTCATTTCATTATCAAATCCTTCTCATTTTCTCATGATCACATTAGGCACAATGCCTCAAATATCTCACTTATATCAATATAGTCATTACCAATGACTTTACAAACCATCTTTAATGTACACAAAACAATTTGCATTATCCATACATTTTGGATCATTATCATATTTAGCACCAAGCCCACATTATACATAATGCATTTATGACATTATACAAATCATAACATATTATTTATGTACCAATCATGTAGTAACTTAACACATTTTCAACCAAATGTGTTAAGTCCCAATGTCATGTAAATATGAACAATTATTCAAAGTTTGTACTTACCTTATGAAACACTCCAAAATAAGCTTTAAAACTTCCTCTAACCTTCTCTTCCAAGTTGCCCTTCAACACTAAGATTGGGCAAACTCTCTCTCTCAATGCTTATAGCAAATGTGATCATAAACAACCATTTAGTATCATATTCTAAGGCATTCTCAACATTCAAATCATTTAAATAGGAATTACAAATGAAAAACAACAAAAGGAGTTATTCTCAAGTGACACGCCTAACAACACGGGCGTGTTGATGACTGTGTCATTAACTCATGCATACAGAAGCATTGACATGTCCAATGACATGGGCGTGCCACTGCCCATGTCATGTATTCTACCTTACAGAAACTTTGACACGCCCAACAACACAGGCGTGTTCATAGACGTGTCAATTATCTTATCTCACAGTAGCCACGACATGCCCAGAGACATGGCCATGTTAATGGTCGTGTCATTAATCGTTAAACTCAGCACTGTTGACACACCCAACAACATGGCCATATCACTGATCGTGTCAGGCAAAAGTTCTGCATTTCTAACTCTCATCCATATGAATACAATCATTCCAAAATCAATAGTACAACACCCTTAATCATCATCTTAGTTTATATTCACAATTCACCCTTCAATTTAACACTTATATGACTCCAACATATCATAATAATAATCATTATATAATTCATTTATAGAATCATCCATATATCGATTTACTTAATTCCCAACTCATTTATATTAAATCCTTATTTCTCAATTTCAACTACTCATCATCATCCTCACAAATAATCATATTTTCATCATCTAAGCACCAATTCAACATATATACATACTTCAATATTTCATCATCATCATATTATTCAATTAATCATCACTTTCTCTCACTAACTATATCACATATAAACTCAAAATCTATAAAAATCAACTCAAGGAAAAGAGCACTTACTTGAATGCTTTGCCAAATCTTCAATATTCACCTTCAATTCTCTTAAGACTTTTATGAATTTGGTGTGTAAATGAACAAAATCACACTCTTCTCTCTCTCTCCCACGTTCAAGGAGGAAAAAGAAGAAGAAAGAAAGAAAGAGAGAAAGCTCTCTTTTCAATTCATCCATATCTTATATATATATATATAATATAGATATTTACACCTAAAAATTTTCCACCACAAATATTTGTCCTTCTTTTGACTTTCATTTCTTCTTTTTCTCTTGTCATTATTATCATTATTATTATTAATTAATTTTTAAAATTTACTTTTCCTACACCAATGTATACATCATGTATATATTGTGTATATGTTGATATATGTACATGTCTTATATATTGTATTTATATTTCCCATATATTTCAAATACAATTTATACATATAACATCCTTCATACACATCTATCTCTTATTATATTTTCTTTACCTATTTCACCAACATACTCCCTCATAACTACTATTCCAAAGTACAACAAAAATCAGGGTATTACACTTTCTCATGGAGACTCGTAATGACGTGTCACTCATACTTTATGAGCCTAACAATTATAAAGAAGCAATTTCTGACATTGATTCCTCAAAATGGCTAGAACCCATGAAATCCAAAATGGATTCCATGTACACTAACTAGGTATGGACCTTGGTTGATGCACCTGAAGGGATAAAACCTATTGGTTGCAAAGGTGTTTTTAAAAGAAAAATTGACATGGATGGTAATGTACAGACATATAAAGCTAGGCTAGTTGCTAAAGGTTACAAACAAAGGCAAGGTGTTGACTTTGAGGAAACCTTTTCACTAGTAGCCATGCTTAAATCCATAAGGATTTGCTTGCAATTGCTGCATATTATGATTATGAAATTTGGTAAATGGATGTCAAAATGACATTCCTAAATGAGAATATGCTTGAGGATGTGTATACGACACAACATGAAGATTTTGAATCCAAGGAATTTCCTAATAAAGTATGCAAACTGCAAAGGTCTACTTATGGGCTTAAGTAAGCTTCGTGGAATTAAAACATCCATTTTGACGAAACAATCAAAAATTTTGATTTCATTAAAAATGTGGATGAATCTTATGTGTACAAGAAGGTCGGTGGGAGTGGTATTGTGTTTCTTATTTTATATGTTGATGACATATTGATAATAGGAAATGACAAACCATTACTCCAATCTGTAAAAATTTGGTTATCGAAGAATTTCTCCATGAAAGATTTGGGAGAAGCAGCTTATATTCTAGGAATTAAAATCTATAGAGATAGATCTAAAAGGTTGCTAGGCTTATCCCAATCCATATACATTGAGAAAGTGCTAAAACAGTTTATAATGCAGAAATCCAAGAGAGGATATCTATATATGTCACATGGAGTTCGTCTCTCCAAAGATTTATGTCCTAAGACATAAGTAGAAAGAGAAAGAATGGAAAATGTTCCATATGCTTCTGCAATAGGATCCATAATGTATGCAATGCTATACATTAGGCCAGATGTATCTTATGCTTTGAGTAGATACCAAGTTGAACCTAGTGAAGGTCACTGGACAGTTATCAAAAACATTCTTAAGTGGAAGAACTAAGAATGTTTTTATGGTCTGTGGAGGGACTAATGAACTAAAAGTTCATGGATATTCAAATGCTAGTTTTCAGTCAGATATTGATGATAGGAAATCACAATCTGGATATATTTTTACTCTTAATGGTGGAGCAGTGAGTTGGAAAAGTTCCAGAAAAGAAACCACAACAGATTCTATGTCTGAGATTGAGTACATCTCTGCATGTGAGGCAGCAAAAGAGGCTGTTTGCATCAAGAAGTTCATCACTAAAATCAGTGTGGTTCCTAGCATTATTGAGCTAGTAACCCTGTACTATGACAATAATTGAGCCATAGCAAAAGCAAAGGAACCCAGGTCTCACCAAAGATCCAAGCATGTACTTAGACGATTTCATTTGATTAAAGAAATCATTGAAAGGAAAGATATAGAGATAAAACGAGCACCTATTGATGAAAATCTTACAAATCCTTTTAATAAGGCATTGTCCCAACAAAAACATTAATACCATATGGAAACTTATGGGATAAGGTATATGGGTGATTGGCTTTAGTGTAAGTGGGAGATTGTTAGTTCTTTGCCCTATAGCCAATTATTGGTTATATAAATGAACATTATATTTTTCATGTATTTCTATATTTAATGAATTAATAAAGGCATTTATTTATCTTTAATATTCTATTAAAGGAATATAGAGTAAAGATAAAGTCTATGAAACTATATTGTTTTGCAAAGAAAATTATAATATGATTATAATTATGAGGTTCTTATTTGCATAAAAAACAATGTCTTTAAATTTTTTCGATCGATGCTCTCCTCATTATGGACAATGATTAGAGTTGTTGAGACTAGTACATATTATATTCTTTCCTTTGTGAAAGGAAGCAGTTATTCTCATAAGCTGAGATATTTTAGATATCTAGAACTAATATGTAGGTGCCTGTAATATAAACAAGTGCACTGAACTGACCCGTCTGAGAATTCCATATAGAGAGTTACCTGTGTCTATGGAATACTCAAGTGATGGTTGTGTAAGTGATCCTTTGACTTGAAGTCACTAAGCTATCTTATATAGGGGCTGCTATGTTTTGATTCATCTTACATATTGCTCAGTTCATGGGTAATAAATGAGGATAAATTGGATATAGTTTAAACTATATGAAGATGCTTGTATGGTTGAGATGGGATTCATCACCCTTGGTAAATTAGGAAAAATGGTCCAATTGTTTTCATTAGTATTGATCATAAAATCCTTATGTAAGATGGAATGAAATTAGCAAATTAGATTTGAAATTTCATTCAAGTAATCAATAGCTAATGGTTAGAAAACTAATATGATTTAATATAGCGGACACACTCCATGCTTAAATTATTAAATAAGAACATTATTAATGAAGGGATATTAGTTACACTGAGAAACCATGTGCTAAAAGATTAAGTCAAACCACTATTGATATTTCAAATATTTGGGTAGTATTAACATGTTGCAAGATAATGTTCTTGACCTTCAAATATAGATTAATAAATTAGTCATATTTGTTGCCAACATATTTGAAACCTAATGGGTCACACACATGAGAATTGATGAGAGAAAATAAAATGAGAAATTTAATCAAGTATGACTTGATTGTAAATAAGTTTTTATGACATAAGGGTAAAATTGTAATTAATAGGAACAGCAATTTTACCTAAAATATTAAGTAAGGGCTTAGTTGTAAATTGTCTAAAGTTTATTGGATTTAATTATAATTTATTTATTTTAAGGGGTAAAATAAATAAATAAATAAATTAATATTATCCTAGATTTTTCCTATAAATAGGCTTTTATAGAGAGCCTAAATGTAGTAGCCACCAATAAGGTTTACTGTAACACCCCTATACCCCGTATACGCACACTACAAATCACTGTATCCGTAATATACATATACTGAATATAGGAATGCTACGACTTACAAAACACACAAATCATCCCTTTTCAATAAAATAAGCAAATTTAAAACATTTAAGTTATATTATAAAACACAGTAGATAAAATGTTTATCGGTTAAGCCTCGGTAATAACATCATAAGAAATTTTCAAATTATATTATAGAGTCTAGTAGACAAAACCTTCATTCAATACGTAGCGGAAATATAATGGTATTTATAATTTTATATATATATACATCAAAATCCATATTTACAAATACGTATATATCAAGATTCAAGTTTTACAAAACCTAAAGTTTATACATGTCTGGCAGTATGTCTTTGATCTTTAAGCTTCACTATCAACACCTCAAAATCTAGACTCGACTCGGCCTAGAGGAACCCTCCGGTTCTTCCCTGTCACCTGCGCGATGAACCACAATCGCGCTAAGCCAACGGCTTAGTGGTACAAACCATATGCTTTAATGCAATGCCAATGTCACATAATCAAGTTTCATACTCAATTCAAAAGAATATTATATTTCAAAACCTTACATTGTTCAATAACCTATTAAAACATTCAGGTTCAATAAATTGCTTATGTATTATAATCATCTCATAACATTATATCTCACTCTATAGTTCATATTAAAGCAAAGACAAGCATAGGTCTTATTATTCATTTATTTCATCATTCATGATCCACATTGAAAACAAAGACAAGCATGGGCCCAAAGACACTAATATGCCATTCAACTTTCAGAGTTAATGTTTTGGTTCAATTATCTCATTTATCATTATCATTATCCCAACTAGGCTTCAAGGATTTAGGTTCAACCAAGCTTCAAGGGGAACAAAGCATGCTAAGTATCAACCCAACTTGGCTTCAAGAACCAAACCCAACCTAGCTTCAAGGGTTGTAACATATCAATTAGGCTTCAAGGACTAGACCCAACCAAGCTTCAAGGGGAGTTAAGCATGCTAAACTTCAACCCAACTTGGCTTCAAGGATCAAGCCCAACCTAACTTCAAGAGATTGTTACTATAGGCATGCCACCAACAACAAAACTCTGAAAATGGAATAACACATTAGACACACAATTCATTCATTATTTCATTATCAATTTCATTCTCATTTCCTCATCATCACTTAGGCAACCATGCCTCAATCATCTCATTTGCATCATTATCATTTTAGCCAACAACCATGGCTCCTAATCTCATTAATAGAGTATACATAATTAATTGTATTGAATATCATCATTTAGGCACACATGCCTCACTTATTTCATTTGAATCATCATAACCATTCACATTGACTTCACATCTCATTATATCCCAATTCACATTAAATCAATTCATCATATGTATTAACAATGTAATCAATTACTTAACATATGTACAACCAAATATGTTAAGTATCAAAATCATGTAAGTGTATGCAATCATGTAGTTTGTACTTACTTTAAGAACAACTCACACCAATCTATACCCTTCCTCTTCCAAGAATTCTTCACCACCTAGGTTAGGGCAAATCAACCTCTTCACAACCTAATCAAAAGGGATAATACACATGAGATAATATAAATAAGAACCAACTAGGGCAAACTCTACACATGACACGCTCAACAACACGAGCGTGTCCCTGACCGTGCCTTAACTCCACAACACAGAAGCTTTGGCACGCTCAGAACCACGGGCGTGTCACTGAACGTGTAATACATTCTATCTCACAGAAACATTGACCCGTCCAACAACACGGGCGTGTTCATGTCCGTGTCAATCCACCAATATCACAGTAGCTATGACACTCTCAGTGACATGGGCGTATCACTGGTCGTGTCACCTATCCAGAAAATAGAACCATTGACACGCCCAAAGACCTAGCCGTGCTCATGGGCGTGTCAGGCCAAAAATGCAAATTCCAGCAACAATAACAACATATCCAACAAACCACTTACTTCCACCATTTTCCACTTCAAACAAACTTAATTAAACACACCCATAAACCATAATAACTTACAAAAACACCCAAAACAACTCAAACATACATCAAACACAAATCATAATCATCACCACAAACTCAAAACACAACCACAACACTTTCTCTTCCAACTAACTTACTCTTTCCTTCAATCCAACCCCAAAATCCAAAAGCAATTGAACCAAACACTCTTAAACACACCACAATCAAACAAACACATACTACCCACAATCTCAACTTACAAACTCAAAGAAAATCAAAGAATCAAGTGAAAAACATACCAAAGATGAAGAAACTCTTAAATTTCCAACTTGATCACTTGAAAACTTCCTTCAATTTGATCTTAGAAATCAAAAACTCTCTCTTGCTCTCTTGCTTCTTTGATAGCTGGCCACCCAAGGAGAAGAAAAGAAAATGAAGAGTGAAAAGAAACAAAGTCAAATATTAATCCTTTACTTAAATCTCCACCAAGCATTTATAATAATAAAATAATCCAATTTTCTCTCTTCCATTCATTTTACTTTTCCCATTTTCCATTAATTAAATAAAATCAATAAATATCTTTCTTTGACCATCCCATTTTAACTTGTGTATATGTTGTATATATTTCCATTTTTACAACATATACACTCTCTTCACCTCTTTTCTCTTCTCAATTTAACATAAACATTAAATCCAAATAAAACAACAATTATATCAAAACTTCTAGGGCATACTTTGGGATATTATAATTCTCCCCCTCTAAAAAAAATTTTCATCCTCGAAATTACCTGATATCAAGTTCGAAATAGTTGAGAATATTAATCTCGCATTGCTTGCTCACTCTCCCAAGTTGCCTCTTCTCTGCCATGATTCTTCCAAAGAACTTTCACCAGTGGCACTCTCTTATTTCTCAACTTTTTCACTTCATGTGCCAGAATATCAACTGGTTCTTCTTCAAATGTCAGATATAAACTCACCTCAATAGATTCAACTGGCAAAATATGAGATGGATCATATCTGTACCTCCATAACATAGAAACATGGAAAACATTAAGAATTCTATCCAACTCAGGCGGCAAAGCAAGACGATAAGCAACTGGTCCAACTCTTTCTAATATCTCATACGGTCCAATAAAATGAGGACTTAGCTTCCCTCTCCGACCAAATCTTAACATCTTTTTCCTAGGAGACACTTTCAAAAATACTTTATCTCCAACATCAAACTCTATATCTCTCCTCTTCAAATCTGAATAAGATTTCTGTCGGTCTGAAGCTGCTTTCAACCGATCCCGAATTATCTTCACTTTCTTTTCAGTCTCTTTAACCAAATCAGGACCAATCAATTTGCCTTCTCCAAGTTCATTCCAACATAAAGGCGTCCTACATCTTCTACCATACAATGCCTCAAATGGTGCCATACCAATACTGGATTGATGACTGTTGTTATAAGCAAATTCCACAAGTGGTAAAAATCTGTCCCAACTTCCAGAGAAATCAATGACACAGCTTCTCAACATATCCTCTATAATCTGTATCACCCTTTCTGACTACCCATCTATCTGCTGATGAAAAGTAGTACTAAAGTGCAATCGAGAACCCAAAGCACCATGTAAACTTTTCCAAAACCTTGAAGTAAATCGTGGATCTCGATCAGACACTAAAGAAATTGGGACACCATGCAACTTCACTATCTCTCTGATGTACAGCTCACCCAGCCTCTCCAGAGAATAATCCATTTTAACTGGAAGGAAATGAGCTGTCTTTGTCAACCGATCAACAATCACCCAGATGGCATCATGCTTCTTCTGCGTCAATGGCAAACCAAACACAAAATCCAATGTCACTCTTTCCCATTTCCATTCAGGCACTGTTAAAGGTTGAAGCAATCCTGTTGGGACTTGGTGCTCAACCTTCACCCTCTGACACGTGAGACACTTAGATATAAACTGCGCTATGTTTCTCTTCATACCTAACCACCAATAATGCTGTTTCAAATCCTGATACATCTTTGTACGTCCAGGATGCATAGCAAAAACCGATTGGTGTGCTTCCTCTAAAATAGTCCTTCTCAAACTAGCATCATCAGGAACACACAATCTATCCTTGAACCAAAGGCTACCATCACTTCTCACATAAAAATCTCGACTCTCCCCATTTTGGCAATCTGACACAATCTTTTGAATTTTCTCATCTGCCAATTGAGCCTCCTTTATTTGATCCAATAATACCGGTCTTACTTGCAACTGAGCCAACAATGCACCATCAGCACATGATTCAAAACTAGCATGCAACGCTCTCAACTCAACAAGCAACGAGAGCGAATACACAGTCAAACCTGCCAAAGACTTCCGACTCAAGGCATCATCAACAACATTTACCTTGCCAAGATGATAATCAATCAAACAATCATAATCTTTGATCAACTCTAACCACCGTCTCTGTCGAAGATTCAGCTCCCTCTGAACACCCAAATACTTCAAACTTTTATGATCTGTGTAGATAAAACACTTCTCCCCATACAAATAGTGTCGCCAAATCTTCAAAGCAAACACTATAGCTGCCAATTCCAAATCATGCGTCAGATAATTGAGCTCATGCGGCTTCAACTGCCGAGAAGCATAAGCTATAACTTTACCCTCTTGCATCAAAACACAACCTAAACCATTATGTGAAGCATCACTGTAAATCACATATGGTTTATCTTCTATGGGTAAAGTAAGAACAGGTGCTTGAGTCAACATCTCTTTCAACTGCTCAAAACTAGCTTGACACTGATCTGTCCACACAAATCTAACTCCCTTCCGAAGCAATCTGGTGAGTAGAGTAGCTATCAAAGAAAAACCTTTCACAAACCATCGATAATAGCCTGCTAAACCCAGAAAACTTCTAACTTCAGTCACTGATTTTGGTGGACTCCAATTCAAAATAGCTTCAACTTTACTCGGATCGACTCTTATACCATCTTCTGAAACTATATGACCAAGAAAAGTCACTTGATTAAGCCAAAACTCACACTTCGACAGCTTAGCATACAACTGCTTCTCTCTCAAAGTTTGCAACACAATCCGCAAATATTTGTCATGCTCCTCTTCATTACATGAATACACCAAAATATCATCGATGAAGACCACCACAAACTGATCTAGATAGGGTCTAAACACCCTATTCATCAAATCCATGAAAGCTGCAGGTGCATTCGTCAATCCAAAAGGCATCACTAAAAACTCATAATGCCCATACCTTGTGCGAAAAGCTGTCTTAGGAACATCTTCAGCTCTAACCCTCAATTGATGGTATCCTGATCTCAAATCAATCTTAGAAAACACTGCTGCTCCCTTCAACTGATCAAAGAGATCATCAATCCTAGGCAAAGGATACTTATTCTTAATAGTCACTTTGTTCAATTGCCTATAATCGATGTATAACCTCATAGTACCATCCTTCTTCTTCACAAACAAAACAGGAGCTCCCCACGGAGAAACACTAGGGCGAATAAATCCTTTATCCAACAACTCCTGCAATTGCACTTTCAACTCTATCAACTTAGCAGGTGCCATTCGATAAGGAGTAATAGAGATGGGAGTGGTACCAGGCAACAAATCGATACCAAGCTCAACCTTTCTCTCAGGGGGTAACCCTGGCAACTCCTTAGAAAACACATCTGAAAATTCAGCAACTGTGGTTATACTATCAAGTTGATAACCCATTACTCTAGTATCCACCACATGAGCAAGATAAGCATCACACCCTTTTCTAATCATCTTCCTAGCTGCAACTGTTGACACAAACAAGGATGCAAGTTGTCTCTGCTCACTAGACACCATCACATTTCTACCATCACCGGTTTTCAAAGTAACACATTTCTTTTGACAGTCTACCATAGCTCCATGCTCAGACAACCAATCTATGCCTAAGATCAAATCATACTCCTTAAAAGGCATTTCAATCAAATCACCAAGAAACTCCTCACCTTGCACCACAACTGCACTATCACGATGCACCTTACTTACCACAACACTATGTCCTAAATGATTTGTCACCAAGACATCAAATCCTAAGGACTCTAAATGCAATTCAGACACAGGCAATATGGATGCACTTATATATGAATGAGTAGATCCTGGATCAATCAAAGCAAGAACTGAAATGCCAAATAAAGAGAATGTACCCGCTATAATTGCTGAAGCATCCAGCTGCCTCTGCATCACATATACTCTCTGAGAAGATCCAGCCTCATCTGGCCTACTGCCTTTGGATGAAGATCCTCCTCTCTGACTAAACTTGGGTCGACCACCTCTACTGAAACCTCTGCCCCCTCGACCACCTCTGCTGACACTGGTCGAGAAGCTGCAGTATCAGTCTGTCTATCATTCTGTAACTCAGGGCAATCTTTAATAAAATGAGCTGGTGACCCACATCTAAAGCATACTCCAGATCCACCCGTCTTCCAACAAACACCCCCATGGGTCCTACCACAATGAACACATACAGGTGGAGTAGATCTCTGAACCACTGGAGTCGAGGCACTAGCTACAGAAACTGTCGGTCTCGACCTCTGCCTCTGATACTGAACTGATCTGCCCGACTGCCTTTGGCTCCTACTAATCCTCGGTACAAAACTTCCTCGGCCCCTCTTCATAGACGAAGACCCTGCCTCAAACTGGGATCTTCTCACTCTGGTCTCCTCCTCAGTAGCAGCTGCTGCAATGCTCTGTGCTCTCTCAACACTTCTAGCTGCTGCAACTAGCTTAGAAAAATCCTGATACCGAGAACCAGCAACAACACACATAATAGAGGTCCTCAATCCCTCTTCAAATCTTCTGCCCGGTCTATTTCATGAGAGATAATCCCACCGGCATAGTGACTCAACCGGATATACTCAATCTCATATTCTGTCACTGTCCGGTTGTCTTGCCTCAAATTCAGGAATTCCATCTTCTTAACATCTTTATACTCCCTCAGAGTATATTTCTGCTCGAACTCCCTCAGAAAATCCCCATAAGATAATGTAGGTGGATCATCCATGGCATGAGGAACCATCTTCCACTAGTCATAAGCATCTTTTTGCAATAAGGATCTAGCATAATCAAATTTTTCTTCAGGAGTGGCTTGCAACTGAATAAATATCCTCTGTACTTTATCCAACCACTGCTCAGCCACTGCTGGATCTGTAGTGCCCAAGAAATCCTCAGCCCCATATTTCCTCAATTTATCATAATGTCTCACTGGCACTTGAGGCTGTGGTGGTGGTGGTGGCTGCTGTACTGGAATTTGTCTCAAAAGTTCTACCATATGCCTCAACCAACCCGGTGGAACCTCATCAGCAGCTGATCTCTCTGGCATAAAAACAGGTGTCTCACTAACTCTATCAACTCTAGCTCCATCTCTACTCTCTTCAGGAGCTACACTCTCAGCACTTCCTTCTACAGACTGACATGACTGAGATGCCATCACTACCTATATCTGCAAACACAGCAGAATATACCTCATTAAAGATCAAAGACTACCAATACCAAAACATGTATCTTAATTGAAAACCAACTTTTAAAATCAAAATATTCTTTTTCTTACAATTGACCTAGGTTGAGAATCTCAAACCTAGGCTCTGATACCAAAACAATTGTAAAACCCCTATACCCCGTATACGCACACTACAAATCACTGTATCTGTAATATACATAAAATGAATATAGGAATGCTACGACTTACAAAAAACACAAATCATCCCTTTTCAATAAAATAAGCAAATTTAAAACATTTAAGTTAGATTATAAAACATAGTAGATAAAATGTTTATCGGTTAAGCCTCGGTAATAACATCATAAGAAATTTTCAAATTATATTATAGAGTCTAGTAGACAAAACTTTCATTCGATACGCAGCGAAAATATAATGGTATTTATAATTATATATATATATACATCAAAATCCATATTTACAAATACGTATATATCAAGATTCAAGTTTTACAAAACCTAAAGTTTATACATGTCTGGCAGTATGTCTTTGATCTTTAAGCTTCACTATCAACAACTCAAAATCTAGACTCGACTTGGCCTAGAGGAACTCTTCGGTTCTTCCCTGTCACCTGCGCGATGAACCACAATCGCGCTAAGCCAACGGCTTAGTGGTACAAACCTTATGCTTTAATGCAATGCCAATGTCACACAATCAAGTTTCATACTCAATTCAAAAGAATATAATATTTCAAAACCTTACATTGTTCAATAACATATTAAAACATTCAGGTTCAATAAATTGCTTATGTATTATAATCATCTCATAACATTATATCTCACTCTATAGTTCATATTAAAGCAAAGACAAGCATAGGTCTTATTATTCATTTATTTCACCATTCATGATCCACATTGAAAACAAAGACAAGCATGGGCCCAAAGACACTAATATGCCATTCAACTTTCAGAGTTAATGTTTTGATTCAATTATCTCATTTATCATTATCATTATCCCAACTAGGCTTCAAGGATTTAGGTTCAACCAAGCTTCAAGGGGGAACAAAGCATGCTAAGTATCAACCCAACTTGGCTTCAAGAACCAAACCCAACCTAGCTTCAAGGGTTGTAACATCTCAATTAGGCTTCAAGGACTAGACCCAACCAAGCTTCAAGGGGAGTTAAGCATGCTAAACTTCAACCCAACTTGGCTTCAAGGATCAAGCCCAACCTAACTTCAAGAGATTGTTACTATAGGCATGCCACCAACAACAAAACTCTGAAAATGGAATAACACATTAGACACACAATTCATTCATTATTTCATTATCAATTTCATTCTCATTTCCTCATCATCACTTAGGCAACCATGCCTCAATCATCTCATTTGCATCATTATCATTTTAGCCAACAACCATGGCTCTAATATCATTAATAGAGTATACATAATTAATTGTATTGAATCTCATCATTTAGGCACACATGCCTCACTTATTTCATTTGAATCATCATAACCATTCACATTGACTTCACATCTCATTATATCCCAATTCACATTAAATCAATTCATCATATGTATTAACAATGTAATCAATTACTTAACATATGTACAACCAAATATGTTAAGTATCAAAATCATGTAAGTGTATGCAATCATATAGTTTGTACTTACTTTAAGAACAACTCACACCAATCTATACCCTTCCTCTTCCAAGAATTCTTCACCACCTAGGTTAGGGCAAATCAACCTCTTCACAACCTAATCAAATGGGATAATACACATGAGATAATATAAATAAGAACCAACTAGGGCAAACTCTACACATGACACGCTCAACAACACGAGCATGTCCCCGACCGTGCCCTAACTCCACAACACAGAAGCTTTGGCACGCTCAGAACCACGGGCGTGTCACTGAACGTGTAATACATTCTATCTCAAAGAAACATTGACACGTCCAACAACACGGGCGTGTTCATGTCCGTGTCAATCCACCAACATCACAGTAGCTATGACACGCTCAGTGACATGGGCGTGTCACCTATCCAGAAAATAGAACCATTGACAAGCCCAAAGACCTAGCCGTGCTCACGGTCGTGTCAGGCCAAAAATGCAAATTCCAGCAACAATAACAACATATCCAACAAACCACTTACTTCCACCATTTTCCACTTCAAGCAAACTCAATTAAACACACCCATAAACCATAATAACTTACAAAAACACCCAAAACAACTCAAACATACATCAAACACAAATCATAATCATCACCACAAACTCAAAACACAACCACAACACTTTCTCTTCCAACTAACTTACTCTTTCCTTCAATCCAACCCCAAAATCCAAAAGCAATTGAACCAAACACTCTTAAACACACCACAATCAAACAAACACATACTACCCACAATCTCAACTTACAAACTCAAAGAAAATCAAAGAATCAAGTGAAAAACATACCAAAGATGAAGAAACTCTTAAATTTCCAACTTGATCACTTGAAAACTTCCTTCAATTTGATCTTAGAAATCAAAAACTCTCTCTTGCTCTCTTGCTTCTTTGATAGCCGGCCACCCAAGGAGAAGAAAAGAAAATGAAGAGTGAAAAGAAACAAAGTCAAATATTAATCCTTTACTTAAATCTCCACCAAGCATTTATAATAATAAAATAATCCAATTTTCTCTCTTCCATTCATTTTACTTTTCCCATTTTCCATTAATTAAATAAAATCAATAAATATCTTTCTTTGACCATCCCATTTTGACTTGTGTATATGTTGTATATATTTCCATATATACAACATATACACTCTCTTCACCTCTTTTCTCTTCTCAATTTAACATAAACATTAAATCCAAATAAATCAACAATTATATCAAAACTTCTAGGGCACACTTTGGGATATTACATTTACAGAGAGGTTTTTAGAGCTCTCAAAGATTTTCTCTGACTTCTCAATTCTCTAAAATTAGTTTTAGAGTTTTTCAATTGTCAATTAGTGTGGATACTGTTAGAGACCGGACAATTGGATGGCTGGTGATTTGCGACAACCTAACCACGAAGAGCAGTTTTTGATATATTCTTGAAGAATTAACATTAAGGTATTATCCTTGTCTATTGATTATCCCCTTAATCATTTGAATGAGATCTTTATTGGATGAATTTTTTTAATTTCTTATTTCTGCTGCATTTATATTTTGAATAAATCCCAACATATGGTATAATAATGAATAACCTATCGTATGATCATGTAATAATGTAAAATATGGTATTGTTATTATTATTATTGTTATTATTATTATTATTATTATTATTATTATTATTATTATTATATTAATATACTAAAACACTCACGTCTAATAAATAGTAGATTTTTTTTTAAAAAAAATGCTCTCTTTTCTTTATACCTCTATTAGATTTTAGCTTTTTTTTTTTTTTCAATTAAAGATTTTAATTAGTTTTTCTTTCTCATTTTTATGGCTTGTTGTTGATGGGCAATGAAGGTGATAGACATGGCCATACTTCAGGAACCGTCGGTTTCGATTCCTAAATTGCCAGTTTTGATTTCTAAACTGTTGGTTTCGATTTGAAAAATTCTTAAACTTGAATGAACCTTCTATAGGACAGTTCAAAGTTGATTCAAAAACCACTGTTTCCGGTTTGATCCTGGTCTGAAGGTAGTTTGAGAGACAATTTAAAAAGGGAGTTCGAAAAGGTAGTTCAAAAGCGGTTTATGATGGTTCAAAATGGTTTAAAATAATTTGAAAGGCGAATTACTTGTGATTTTAATTAAAAAGTTAGAAAAAAGTTATTTTAATTAGATTAAGATTAGTAAAAAAAATAAAAATATTGAGATTAATTTATTAAAAAAATAATAAAAAGAATACATAGGCAACTTAAAAAATTTAAGTTGCTTATGTATCTTTTGGGATTTAAAGAGAAATCAACGTTCTCATATTTCTTTTATTTTATATTTATATAACTGTTAAATATTATCATTATCATTTTAATGTTTTCAATTATATTTTCTATTCATATTAACCTAAAATATTCATCAACTATATAATTTCATTTCTTAATATGAAATTTGAGCTTTAACTATTTGCCCATCATTTTTAGAAATTACAAAGTAATAAACTTTTGAAAAAAAAATACATGAGATAAAAAATTAAAAATAATAAAAATAATAAAATAGAAATAAAATTTGAATATAAAATAGAATAAAATGGTTAAGATTATAATGTAGAGAATATTTTTAAAAAATTAGAATATAGATTATATAAAATATTAGAGAGTGAATTAAAAAATATAAATTATAGAGAATATTGAAGATTATAATGTATATGTTGATTGAAAAATGAAAAGAAAAATAAGAGTAAAATTTAGAAACATAAAAAATTTTAAAAATTGTGTGACAGTTATAGAGTTAATAAAAAATAAAAAATAAATAAAACAAGTGTAATAACTTAAATAAAATGAAGTAATTTAACGGTTTGAACTGCTGATTTTTAAAAATAAAAAATTTAAACTAAACTGTGAATTAAGGTTTAGGTTTATCATGATTTCCGTTTTGATTAGTTTCGATTCTAATTTTGACTGGTTCGGTTTTAATCTGATTTTGATTTCAAACTGAATCGTAGCCATGTCTAGAAGGTGATGCGGTGATTATAAAATTATTAATTTTATCCCATTCTTTTTTTATAACTTTTTTTATTCATTGTTTTTTTTCCTTTTCATACATTTTGTTCTTTGTATTTATTTTTTATTTTTATTAATTAAAATAAATAAACTAATGATATAAATGAAGTTTTTTTTTTTAATTTTTTCTTTAAATTGATACACTATTTTAAAGTTATTAATTATTGTTTTCCTTTTTAACTCAAGAGTCATTATATTTGTCCTTAAATTAATTTTATTTTTAATTTAATTATTTTTTTTATTATTAAAATGCTCTAAAAGTTACTATTTAAATAAAATAAATTTTTAAATTTTTTATTATTATTTTATTTTAACTTTTAAATTATTAATATAAATTTAATTATCTTAATTAATATATCATTAATTATAATTTTTTGATCGAATATTTATGAATTATAATTACATTTAACGTTTTATATTATTTAACTTTATTTTTAATAAACCTTTTATATATTTAAAGGTTTTTTTATTGTATCAACTTAATTTAAATTTCAATAAATTTATTTATTCTTAGACTACTTTTATTTCTCTTTGCTCATATTATTTCTAGGTAAGTTTGTGAAACCTCTGGTTTTTAGGAAATTTAGAGACCAGAGGTAAAATTGTAATTTTACACTTTTTATATATTTAAGGGTATTTTAAGTCGTTTGGTACTTATTTTTATATTGGGGTTGACGAGACGGTCGTTTTAAGTATAATATTGTATTTTTAGCTTTGGGGGTATTTTGGTCATTTCGGAGGTCGAAAAATTTTCGAAATCGATTTTGAAATTTATATTGCCATTTTCATGACTACGACGTCATTACGGTCATTTTGACTATAATATTGCTTGGGTTTTATTTTAAGTATTTTTTTGAGTAATTAATAATTAATTAATAAATTAAATTAAATATAATAAATTAATTTAAGGGTCTATTGGTAATTTACCACCCAAATTACTATAAATATGGGTGTTATGGCACCCAATCAGATGCCTAGGAGTCTTGTGCCGACAGAGAGAGAAAAGAGGGAGTAAAAATTAATTTTGGGTCAAAATCAGAGCAGCTGTCGTTTGGTCAGAGGGCGCACGGAAGCTGGTGTCATTCACTTTGCTGAGTGTGTCATTCAGCGAGGAGCTGCGGGCTGGAGGGCGTGTCGTCGGGAGTGCCACACGCGTCGTTCGGTGGGGCAGCATGGTCTGAGGCCTGTCGTTTGGGCTTCTCAATTCTGGCCAGCTTTGAGATTTTGAGGTTTTCTTCAATTTCTTTCAATTTCTTCCAACTTAATGGCATGATTTTTGTTATTTGGTGTTAGTATAACATATAGGATGTTTAAAAATAAAATTTTAAGGTTGATTTCGATTTTTAATGAATTTAAATAGGTTAAATTGTTTAAGGGTGTTATTGGTGTTATTGAGTTTAGATTTAAGATTAATGAAAATAGGCTTATGGTTTGTAACCAAATTTGATTTGGATCTATTCTAGGGATGTTAAACTTGATCAAAAAATTTATTTTGGAATTTTCATGTTTGATTTATATTTTTATTTCATTAATAAATAAAAATTTATTACTGCTTGTGATTGCTGATATTCCAGTAGCTTTGTCGAATTTTTAAAAATTATTGGTAAATGATCTAGGTCTGAATTTTTGATATGTTTTAGGATATGATGCTAGGTGTTTATAAAAAAATATTTTGAGGTCTGGTTCAAATGTTTGTATTTCGAAATAAATTTATTTCTTAACTACTGCCAGTATGGTAACTGGTTGTATAAAGCTGTTTATAAAATTAATTTGAGGGACCTATATGTTTACAAAAAATTCTGAAATTTTTATATGTTCTTTATGCTGGAGTTATTTGTATGGAAAAAATAATTGGGAATTTTTACTGTAACTGTAAGGGGACGGAATTGGTGTGTTTTTGGCAAACTGTCTGTCGGGTTCCAAGCTGGAACTAGAATATCACAAAGTATTTTTGAGGGACTAAACAATTCCGATTGCTATGAAATTTTGCACGGCATGCATTTGTATATTGGAGGACCTTCTGGAATTTTTCCAAAGTTTTTAAGCGTTAAAATTATTTTCTGTGAATTTTTGAAATCAATCACTATGTTAGTAAACTTTATTAGTTTTAGTTGAAAATGTGATTTTAGGATTTCGAGAGGAGTTTTATGCAAAAATGTTTAATGTTTGGATTAAATAAGTAAATTTTGATATTCTGAAAGTTAGAACCTTGGTTTATTTAATGGACTTTTGAAATTTAAGTTAGGATAGGTTTAATTGCCAAGTTAAACCATTGTCTTGGTTTGAGCCGATTTGGCTCAATATAAAATTTGATTTTTTGTAAATTGATAGATTATAGGTCAGATTGTATCTTTAATTTAATTTAGATGCTCTAATGATCGCTGAGATGAAATTACTTAGAAATATGTACTAGAGGTATTTTTCATTATTTGACTACATGTTTGATGTTTCGTCATTCACAACATGCATGGCATTCATCATGTTAGATATATTAGTGATATTGATTATTGGGCCATGTAAACATTTTCTTAGGCGATAACCAAACCGGTGCTCAAAATCAGTAGGTCGGTGAGGGTGTCTGGATTTCTCCGCAAACCAGGTAAGTTTCATGGGTGTATGTGATTACTTGTGATGTGCTACTTGCTAACCAAATACTATATATATATTATAGCCCTTCTCAATATATATTTATTCCTTTCAATTTCGCTAGACTATTCTTTCTACCTAAGCTTTGCATGTGAATAGAAGACAGAGAAACGTATGTGTTTGATTTATTAATTGTCTTAAATGAACTTGAAAATCTTTGTGTTGTGTGATGGTGTGTCATATGGGGAAAAAGGTTATTGATTGAGATTGTTCATTGACTATTGCTATTGATTGTTCATTGAGGCTATAAGCCTGATTACTCATTGGGGCTATAAGCCCGATTGTACATTGATATTGATTGAAGGAGGAGGTATTATGATATTGGTAGACCCCGACACACCATCTTATATGAATTGATTGTGATTGAAGTTCTTGTTATATATATATTGTTTATTGTTATAGAAAAGTTTCTCTGCCTCTCATGAGCTTACTGGGCGTCTATATAACGCTCACACCCCTATAGACTGATTTTGTAGGTTCAGAGCGTCTGTTAGCATACGTCGTTATTTCTCCGCAGCCGTTCCTTTGAATATCTTGTCATCAATCTTGGTTAGACATTATTCCGTTTCTAAATAGAGATTTCTGGAATAAAATATGGGCGGATTGAGTCCGAACCCTTTGCTTGTAATAAGAGTGAAATATTTCCTCTCGTTTGTAATTGCATTTAATAGTGGAACACTTAAATATCTTGCATTATAACTAGAACATTTGGAATATGAAATTGAGTGTATTGAACTTAGAAAAGGATTATGTATTGTGTTAATTAGTAAGTATTCAGGCTTGTATTGTTGTGCTTAAGTACAGCTATACGCCTGTCACGATTTCCCAGTTGGGTCGTGACAAAAGTGGTATCAGAGACTAGGTTTCGTTTTTGTTTAAACATTATCCAGAAATCATTAGGATCCTCCATTTCAAATCCTTTGCTTCCTTTCTACGTTAACCAATCTGTTTCTCTGCTAGCAGGTGCAATGCCTCAACAAGATACTCGATTTCCTTTACTTGGTGGGGCCAGTAATGTTAGGATATCGGCAAAAGTTGAGCATCAGCCAGCTATTCACATGGAGGAGCCTACTCTACCACATAGACATGGAAGACCTCAGAGAGTAGTAAATGAAAATGTGCAAGGGATGGAAGATCAGAATTTTGTACCAGAGAATGAAGATTTAATTGATGTGCCACTCAGCGGAGAACAAGAGCCACTGTTTAGATCATTTTTGTACTTGTTTTTATTATGATTTTATGTGTGTTTTAGTTAATGTTTTGATTGATTTTTGTTTTAAGTTTGTTTAAATTGTTTGTTTTAGGTTTAAGTGCAAAAACTCCCTTGGATGATCAAAACAATCAAGAAAAATGAAGAAAGAGCATGAATCAAGCAAGACATGGCCAAGCCAAAGCAAGCTTGGCCATGTCCCTCAAAAGAATTCCAAGACAGTAGCTGACACACCCAAGAGACACGGCCAAGCCACTGGCCGTGTCTCACCCAAGGAAAAGAAACCAAGAAAGAAATAAAATAGAGGCAGTGCTTGACACACTCACAGACATGGCCATGTCTGTGAGTGTGTCTGATCGACATGGCCATGTCACTTGAAGCTTGGCCATGTCTTAATGTCTTGGCCGTGTTTCATCCTAAAATAGAGGTCTTGGCCGTGTTTCATCCTAAAATAGAGGCAGTGCTTGACACACTCACAGACATGGCCTCGTCTGTGAGTGTGTCTGATCGACATGGCCATGTCACTTAAAGCTTGGCCATGTCTCATTGTCTTGGTCGTGTCCCTCATTAAAAGAAGAAGAAACCAAAGAAAATTATGTGACACGGCCAAGCTAGACATGTCTTGGCCGTGTCTCTCATCAAAAGTGAAGAAATTGAAGAAAATTATGTGACACGGCCAAGCTAGACATGTCTTGGCCGTGTCTCTCATCAGAAGTGAAGAAATTGAAGAAAATTAAGTGACACGGCCAAGCTAAACATGTCTTGGCCGTGTCTCTCATCAAAAGTGAAGAAATTGAAGAAAAACAAGTGACACGGCCAAGCTCCACATGTCTTGGCCGTGTCCCTCAAGAAATCAAGTCCAGAAGTGAACACGGTTATGAGACACGGCCAAGCCACTGGCCGTGTCTCACCAAAAGAACAAAGAAAAGAAAGAAACAAAGAAGAAGGCAGTGAAGGACACGGCCGGCAAGCTTGGCCGTGTCCCAAAGAAAAATGAGAGACACGGCCAAGCCAAATCAATCTTGGCCGTGTCACTCTTAATATCTATTTAAGTTCTTTCGCGCGACAGAGAAAAAGGGGGAGAACGGCTAGGGTTTTGAGGAAACAGAGAAAAGAAAAGAGAGGAGGGGGCAAACACCAATTTGGGATGAGGAGAGAGTGACACTCTCCTTGTCCCTCATCTTCATCTTCTCCATCTTCCATTGACAAGATCTTTGAGGTTTTTTGGGATAAGTTGGGTTACAAGCTCTTGAAGGTTGAAGAAGCTTCATTGAAAGGTTTGGTGACTTGAGAAAGCTCCAATCCATCTCTCAAAGGCATAATCAATTGAAGGTTTGGTGACTTGAGAAAGCTCCATCCTATATTGCAAAAGGGAAATCAACCATTGAAGAGGGCTTGAGTTCTTCATCAAACATCAAAGTGGAGCTAGGAGGAAGACTAGTAATCCTACTCTTGGCATCTTCATAAGGGGTTTTTCTATTCTCTCTTTTAATTCATTTCAATATTGTTTTTGTTATATTAAGAGAATTGATATTGCAATTGGACAATTTGTATTTGATTTATATTGAGTTGAATGAATGTTTTAAATTGATGATGTTGAGCTAAAAGCCCTGCTTAGGGTTTGTAGTATATTTGATTGAATGCTTTGATTTGATATTTCCATTGATGTACCTTGTTGTTGGTTGATTGCATTGGATTGTATGCTAGGTTAATAGATTAGCTACCTATTGATCTCTAGATATTGAATGAAGGACCGAGAGGTGAAATTTGATATCGGAATTATGCAATTGACTACCCTATGAATGAATTAGAAATATAAGTTCTAGGGTTCCATTAATTTTGTAATGTAAAATAATTGGTTATTGCTAATTCATGAATGTGAGAACTAATGAATTGGTAATTAACTAATTAACCTTAAGGAACAAATTAATTACAAGGCTATGTTAATGGATAATTGAGAATTGAGCTTTGATTGAATGAACCTATAACCCTAGGCACTTTCCCAAGAACTGAATTGATCTTGTGCACCCATCACACACATCGAACCCTACGTACGTTAATTTTAGGTTTAAATTGTTCTTTAGCATTCCAAACAACAAACTCTCGCTTTTAATTTAATTGCTTTAATCAAGCTATTACGAACCACACCTTCTTGGGGAAACGACCTTGGGGCGATCACCTTTGCTACAGCTACCTCGTATACTTGCGAGTGACGCTTGTAGTAGAACTTAATTCGAGCGCAACAGCCACCACCTCTAACTCGTGATAATGTGCTTGTTTCAGAAGGGGCACCAGCCGCTGCAGTGGGTCGAGATGAATACTTGGCTACCTTTCAGACTGTTACTATGTCCTTGGAAGCTCTTGCTGATGGATTTGTTCGACTTGCCTAGAATATAGGACAAAATAATGTATAGGCAAATGTTCAACCTCCAGTTAGAGGTGATGGGTTAACTGGTGATGTGGACCTGCATAGATTCATCAGAGTTGATCCACCAACATTTTCTAACCTTCCTACAGAAGATCCATTGGCATTTCTCAGTAGGATCAAAAAGATTTGCGATGCTTTAAAATGTACTAAAAAGAGAGCTATAGAGTTAGCAGGACATCAACTTCAAAAATCAGCTGAGGAGTGGTACAAAGTTTCTATCCAGGGAAAGATTGAAAAATGGGAGGAATTCACGAAAATGTTTATGCAGAATTTTATGCCTCCAAATGTGATAAAGGCCAAGGCGAGGGAGTTTGAGACATTGACTCAGGGCAACAAGTCCGTAGCTGAGTACTAGGAAAAATTTCAAGAATTGAAGAAGTTTGCTACCCGGGTGTCCCAAGACGATGAATCTATGACAGATAGGTTTGTGGAGGGCCTGAATGATAGATATTATGAACTGATAGCCAGTCATAATTATAAGGAGCTTCACTTGGCAGTTAATACGGCTTTGGGTTTGGAAAATAGAAAAAGGAAAGATGACACTGGTGAGTCAAGCAGGAAGAGGAGTAGACAAGACAATCAGCAAAATTATCAGGGACAATATAATGGCCAGAGAAATAATAATGGCAGTAGACGTTATCAACAACAACAGGGTTTCACAAACCCTATTTGTGATTTTTATGGTAATCGCCTTGCATGAGATTGCCGAAAAATGACAGGTGCTTGTTATAATTGTGGCCAAATAGGTCACCAAGTTAAGGACTGTCAGGTTCCAAGGCGCAATCGAACTCGAATAGGACAACAATCTCAGTTCAGATTAGCCGATAACCAAGGGCATCATAGTAACTATCAAAATGGTAATGGTTATGGCAAAGGTAATGGAGGCCGTGGTCAGAATGACAGTCAAGAATACCGAGGTAGAGGCTACTAGGGTTAACGAGGTTACAATGGAGGAAGAGGTTACCAAGGTTATCAGGGCCAACAATATCAATAGGGTCGTGAGGCAAACCAGCATGGTAATCAAGGGCAGAATGATAGAGCTGCTCAACCAATTGGACAACAAAATGGTGAAAATAAAAATCAGAATCACAATCAAGGCCAGAATCAGAATTATGCCTGAGTGTTCAACCCAAATAACCAGCAGGCGCAGGCTGACAACAATGTGGTGCAAGGTACTCTTTCTGTTTGTTCACTAGATGCACATATTTAATGGATCCTGGAGCCACTCATTCATTCATATCACCTAGTTTTGCATCTAGATTGGGTAAAATATCTGAAATTATGGGTATGCCATTAATTGTTCACACGCCTTTAGGAGAAATGGTAGAGTCTGTAAAGGTGTATAAAGAATGTATAGTCAAACTCGAGAATGTTGAATTGCCTGTAAATTTAGTTGTGTTAGATGTGATAGAGTTTGATGTCATTTTAGGTATGGATTGGTTAGCTAGTCATGGAGCTAATGTGGACTGTAAAAATAAGACAGTTGTGTTCGCATATAAGAGTGACAAGACAGTGACATTTTATAGTTTCAAAATTAATGGCACTAGTCATTTAATCTCTGCTTTGGGAGCTAGAAGATTGCTAAGAAAGGGCTGTAATGCTTACCTTATTTCCATACAAGATGTGACCAAGGAAGAAGCAAAACTTGAAGATGTTCCTGTTGTGCGAGATTATGTAGATGTGTTTCCAGATGATCTACCCAGATTTCCTCCTGAAAGAGAGATTGAATTTTCCATTGATCTTGTACCTAGAACCAATCCTATTTCTATGCCACCATACAGAATGGCGCCAGCAGAGCTTAAGGAATTAAGAGAGCAGCTGAATGACCTATTACAAAAGGGGTATATCAGACCGAGTAGTTCACCCTGGGGTGCTCCAGTTCTCTTTGTGAAGAAGAAGGATGGATCAATGAGACTGTGTATTGACTATCGACAACTGAATAAGGTGACAGTGAAGAATAGATATCTGCTACCCAGGATTAATGATTTGTTCGATCAATTGCAGGGGGCAAAGTACTTCTCTAAAATTGATCTACGGTCGGGTTATCATCAATTGAGGGTGAAGAAGAGTGACATACCTAAGACTGCTTTTCGCAAGAGGTATGGTCATTATGAATTTCTTGTAATGTCCTTTGGACTTACTAATGCTCCTGCTGCTTTTACGGACATGATGAATAGGGTGTTTAGTCCTTATCTTGACCGGTTTGTTGTCGTGTTTATCGATGACATTCTAGTCTATTCAAAATCCAGAGAGGAGCATGAGCAACATTTGAAGATGGTTTTGCAGACCTTAAGAGAACATCAGCTGTATGCTAAGTTCTCCAAATGTGAATTTTGAAAATGGTTTCTGGGTCATGTTATATCAGCAGAAGGTGTTCAGGTTGATCCAAAGAAGATTGAAGCAGTCATGGATTGACCAAGACCGAAGACTGTAACTGAAATACGGAGTTTCCTGGGATTAGCAGGATATTATAGAAGATTTGTCAAAGATTTTTCTAGATTGGCTGCTCCATTGACAAAGCTTACTCGTAAGGGTGTTAAGTTTGTTTGGGATGATGCTTGTGAGGAGAGTTTTGCTACTCTCAAAGAGAGATTGACCACAGCACTAGTACTTATTTTGCCAGAGGGCACTGAAGGGTATTCTGTTTATTGTGATGCATCCGGTGTTGGTTTGGGTTGTGTTCTAATGCAACATGGTAAGGTGGTTGCCTATGCCTCCAGACAACTGAAAAAGCATGAGGTAAACTACCCTACACATGATTTAGAAATGGCTACAGTTGTGTTTGCACTCAAGATTTGGAGACACTATCTTTATGGTGTCACTTGCGAGATTTTTACTGACCATAAAAATCTCAAGTATGTGTATGCTCAGAAGGATCTAAACTTGAGACAGAGGAGATGGGTGGAGTTTCTTGAAGACTATGATTACAACATTCAATATCATCCTGGTAAGACAAATGTTATGGCAGATGCTTTAAGTCGTAAGTCTGTGGGAAGTCTATCGCACATATCAGTAGATAGAAGACCTTTGATTTGGGAGGTACATCAATTGCTTGGTGATGGGTTGACTCTTCACATGTCTGAAAAGGAGATTGTCGAAAATAGAGGAGTAATTCTCGCTAATCTAACAGTCAAACCTGACTTTTTAGATGAGATTGTCTCAGCCCAGAGCAAAGATGAGGAATTGGAAGCGATCCGTCAAAAAGTCTTAACAGGCGAATCCAAGGGTTTCTTGATAGATGAAAAAGGAGTTTTACGGTTTGGTTAGAGAATGTGTGTTCCTACAGTAGATGATTTAAAGACTCGAATTTTAAAAGAAGCTCACTCTTCTAAATACACCATACATCCTGGTTCTACTAAGATGTATCGAGATTTAAAGCAGATGTACTGGTGGAAAGGGATGAAGAATGATGTTGCAGAGTTTGTGTCCCAATGCTTACCTTGTCAACAGGTTTAATATGAACACCACAAACCAGCAGGTTTGCTCAGGGAATTGCCACTACCTGAATGGAAATGGGAAAGACTCACCATGGATTTTGTTGTTGGGTTGCCTAAAACACCTGGTGGCTATGATTCAATTTGGGTGATAGTTGATAGATTGACCAAGTCAGCACACTTTCTCCCAGTTAATACTAAGTATACAGTCTCTCAGTATGCAAAGCTATATATTAATCGGATTGTGAGCTTACATGAAGTACCAGTCTCTATTGTGTCTGACAGGGGTGCCCAATTCACTTCGATATTTTGGCAGAAACTTCAGAAAGGATTAGGCACTGATCTTAATTACAGCACAGCTTTTCATCCACAGACGGATGGTCAGTCGGAAAGAACTATTCAGACTTTAGAAGACATGTTGCGATTGTGTGTTTTGGATTTCAAAGGCAGTTGGGCAGATCATCTTCCATTAGTGGAGTTCGCCTACAATAACAGTTATCAAGCTAGCATTGGCATGGCTCCTTTTGAAGCATTGTATGGTAGAAGGTGTAGAACTCCATTGTACTGGGAGGAGGTCGGTGAGCGCCGAATTGAGGGTCCTGAACTTTTACAATATAATGGTCAGGTTGTGCCAGTCATTCAGGATCGGATTTGGACTGCTTTTAGTAGACAGAAGAGTTATGCTGATCTTAAAAGGAGGCATTTAGAGTTTGCTATTGGTGATAAAGTATTCTTGAAAGTGTCACCTTTTAAAGGAATTATGAGGTTTGGCAAGAAGGGTAAACTAGCTCCGAGGTACATTGGTCCGTATGAGATCATTGAAAGGATTGGTGATGTGGCTTATAAGTTAAATCTCCCACTTGAATTGGCAGCTGTTCATCCGACATTTCATGTATCTATGCTTCGGCGGTATGTTGCGAATCCAGAACATGTGTTAGCACCAGAAACAGTGGAAATCAGTGATGACTGTTCATATGAGGAACAACCAATGGCCATTCTGGATCGTCAGGTAAAGAGATTGCGTGCAAAAGATGTTGCTTCAATGAAAGTTCTTTGGCGTAATCACTCTATGGAGGAATGCACCTGGGAAGCAGAGGAACTCATGAAAGCAAAATATCCCCATTTGTTTGAGTCTTCAGGTACGTTATAGATTTCGTGGGCGAAATCATTTTAAGGGAGTTAGAGTGTAGTATTTTAGAATGGTGGAATACATACATTTTGGCATAACATCATATTCATGCATAACATTACATCTTTTGTGCATCGTAAATGAATAATATGTGTTTTGTTTGATTGAAATTGTGATAATTTTGCTGATTGAGGGGATGGCATTGGATTAATTAATAGACATAGTTTCAAATTATGGATAGAATGACATTGGATAGATTGGTAAACATTGTATGATATTGGTATTGGTTAGATTGATTTTTGGATAAGTCACGTGAAGTATTAAAATTTTGTTATGATTGTTAAGGTATGTTGGAATTTGAAATATTTTAAATTTTCTCATAATGAATATTAACAAGATCAAAACTGGAATAGTCATTAGTGCTTAGTATCATACAGTTATGGCCTGATCAACCATAACAACACGTATTAAGCGAACTATGCTTTTTCGGATTTGTGTGTAACCAAAATAATAAAGGTGTTTTGATAATAATTCTGTGATTGAGTAAATTTCGAGGGTGAAATTTGTTTAAGAGGGTTAGATTGTGAAACCTCTGGTTTTTAGGAAATTTAGAGACTATGGGTAAAATGGTAATTTTACATTCTTTATATATTCAAAGGCATTTTAAGTCGTTTGGTACTTATTTTTATATTGGGGTTGACGAGATGGTCATTTTAAGTATAATATTGTATTTTTAGCTTTGGGGGTATTTTGGTCATTTCGGAGGTCAAAAAATTTTCGAGATCAATTTTGAAATTTATATTGCCATTTTCATGACCATGACGTCATTACGGTTGTTTTGACTATAATATTGCTTGGGTTTTATTTTAAGTATTTTTTTCGAGTAATTAATAATTAATTAATAAATTAAATTAAATAGAATAAATTAATTTAAGGGTCTATTGGTAATTTACCACCCAAATTACTATAAATATGGGTGTTAGGGCACCCAATCAGATGCCTAGGAGTCTTGTGCTGATAGAGAGAGAAAAGAGGGAGTAAAAATTAATTTTGGGTCAAAATCAGAACAGTTGTCGTTCGGTCAGAGGGCGCGCAGAAGCTGGTGTCGTTCGCCGTGCTGAGCGTGTCGTTCGGCGCGGAGCTGCGGGCTGGAGGGCGTGTCGTCGGGCGTGCCATGCGGGTCGTTCGGCGGGGCAGCATGGTCTGAGGCCTGTCGTTTGGGCTTCTCAATTCTGGCCAGTTTTGAGATTTTGAGGTTTTCTTCAATTTCTTTTAATTTCTTCCAACTTCATGGCATGATTTTTGTTATTTGGTGTTAGTATAACATATAGGATGTTTAAAAATAAAATTTTAAGGTTGATTTCGATTTTTAATGAATTTAAATAGGTTAAATTGTTTAAGGGTGTAATTGGTGTTATTGAGTTTGGATTTAAGATTAATGAAAATAGGCTTATGATTTGTAACCAAATTTGATTTGGATCTATTCTAGGGATGTTAAACTTGATCTAAAAATTTATTTTGAAATTTTCATGTTTGATTTATATTTGTAATTCATTAATAAAGTGAAAAATTTATTACTGCTTGTGATTGCTGATATTCCAGTAGCTTTGTTGAATTTTTAAAAATTATTTGTAAATGATCTAGGTCTGAATTTTTGATATGTTTTAGGATATGATGTTAGGTGTTTATAAAAAATATTTTGAGGTCCGGTTCAAATGTTTGTGTTTCGAAATAAATTTATTTCTCAACTGCTGCCAGTATGGTAACTGGTTGTATAAAGCTGTTTATAAAATTAATTTGAGGGACCTATATGTTTACAAAAAATTTTGAAATTTTTATATGTTCTTTATGCTGGAGTTATTTGTATGGGAAAAACCATTATTAGATATTAGTAGAATTTCAAACATAATAGCCAAATAATTATTTTTTCTAATATATAATTTATAATTGTGCTATGAATTATAAGATATTTTTTAACTAGTCCCTTATTCACGCAATGTGTGGTAATGAAAATAATAAAATATAAACAAATATAACTAATAAATAAATATAAAATAATTTATATGTAAATTAACAATAACTTATTTTGTAAAAAAGTATTAAATACAATATTTATCTTAATTTTTATGGCAATTTCATTAAAATAATATTGATGAATAAATATCATCTTTTTATTTTATAACTTGATACTTTTATTAATAAAAATAAAATCTATATATATTTTTATTATAAAAAATCATGAATTCTATAAATAAATGAGAAAAATAAAAATAAAAATATGAGTAGGATAATTTATAATTGTAGATTTATACTGAAATTATTATTATTATAAATATTATTATTACATAAATTATCAACATATAATTAATTTGTAAGAAAGATTAAGTGCCATATTTTTTCATCTTTTAAATTTAAAATTTCTGAAAAGATATAAATTAATTATTATTATAAATAAATTATTAATTAAATTAATTAATTATGTAAATAAATTATTGATATATAATTACTTTATTAGGAATGTCAAAAGTATATATTTTATTATTTAATTTTTAAAATATTTTAAAAAATATATAAATTAATCAATTTTATAAATAAATTATTTAATTTATAATTAATTTATTATGAAGGTTAAGAGTTATATATTTTTAAAATTTTTAAATTTCTAAAAATATATAAATTAATTAATATTATTAAATTATATTAACATGTAATTAATTTATCAAAAATTAAAAGTCACAAATATAATTTATTTAATTAATATTATGAAATTATCTTAATATGTAATTATTTAATAGAAAATTTAAAGTCATAACTATAATTAATTATTAAATTTTAATAATTTAATGGAAAATTATTTTACTAAAATTAAATAAAAATAATTAAAAAAGATAATGAGATAATATTATTTTAAAAAATTAATGATGTGTCACTCTTAAAATGCTTCATCAGTATAAGTTTAATTTAGGTGGAATCTCATGCAAACTATGAGTAATGATAAGAAAAGGGTATTGTTGATGCATCAAATGCCATTCATATTAGTTCTTGCTAACATCAATTTTATGACATTATTGCACCTACTTCTCTTTATATCAATAGGAAATTTCAATTCAATAGCATCTATAGCAGCAAAAAAAAGGCAAAAACATATAATAGAATGCGTTATATAGCAATCAAAATTGCGGGTATCTTTACTATTGGTTCAATTGCGACAAGAGCACATTTGATAGCATCCTCTTCTAGGCATCTATATCGATTCTTAAGAACATCTTATGTGTTACGTCCTACTCCTACTATAGATAGATGCCGATCTGCCTGACTGCTTGACTTTGCCTGCTTTCCTATCTCAATAAGAAGATAAGAAAGGAAATCATTCCCTAAGCTACCTAATTTCTTATCCTCCGTATAGTCAAGGGTTCTCTCCCTCATAGCTTGCATTCGATGCATCCACCATACTAAGAGCTCCTTCTTGAACAACCGATTATGTAACAACATCAAGTGAATCTATTTAAAGAAAACTAAAACTCCCTTTTTGGCAAGCTTGGCCGTGTCCCAAAGAAAAATGAGAGACACAGCCAAGCCAAATCAAGCTTGGCCGTGTCACTCTTAATATCTATTTAAGTTCTTTCGCGCGACAGAGAAAAAGGGGGAGAACGGCTAGGGTTTTGAGGAAACAGAGAAAAGAAAAGAGAGGAGGGGGCAAACACCAATTTGGGATGAGGAGAGAGTGACACTCTCCTTGTCCCTCATCTTCATCTTCTCCATCTTCCATTGACAAGATCTTTGAGGTTTTTGGGGATAAGTTGGGTTACAAGCTCTTGAAGGTTGAAGAAGCTTCATTGAAAGGTTTGGTGACTTGAGAAAGCTCCAATCCATCTCTCAAAGGCATAATCAATTGAAGGTTTGGTGACTTGAGAAAGCTCCATCCTATATTGCAAAAGGGAAATCAACCATTGAAGAGGGCTTGAGTTCTTCATCAAACATCAAAGTGGAGCTAGGAGGAAGACTAGTAATCCTACTCTTGGCATCTTCATAAGGGGTTTTTCTATTCTCTCTTTTAATTCATTTCAATATTGTTTTTGTTATATTAAGAGAATTGATATTGCAATTGGACAATTTGTATTTGATTTATATTGAGTTGAATGAATGTTTAAAATTGATGATGTTGAGCTAAAAACCTATGCTTAGGGTTTGTAGTATATTTGATTGAATGCTTTGATTTGATATTTCCATTGATGTACCTTGTTGTTGGTTGATTGCATTGGATTGTATGCTAAGTTAATAGATTAGCTACCTATTAATCTCTAGATATTGAATGAAGGACCGAGAGGTGAAATTTGATATCGGAATTATGCAATTGACTACCCTATGAATGAATTAGAAATATATGTTCTAGGGTTCCATTAATTTGGTAATGTAAAATAACTGGTTATTGCTAATTCATGAATGTGAGAACTAATGAATTGGTAATTGACTAATTAACCTTAAGGAACAAATTAATTACAAGGCGATGTTAATGGATAATTGAGAATTGAGCTTTAATTGAATGGACCTATAACCCTAGGCACTTTCCCAAGAACTGAATTGATCTTGTGCACCCATCACACACATCGAACCCTACGTACGTTAATTTTAGGTTTAAATTGTTCTTTAGCATTCCAAACAACAAACTCTCACTTTTAATTTAATTGCTTTAATCAAGCAATTACGAACCACACCTTCTTGGGGAACGACCTTGGGGCGATCACCTTTGCTACAGCTACCTCGTATACTTGCGAGTGACACTTGTAGTAGAACTTAATTCGAGCGCAACAAGTTTTTGGCGTTGCTGCCGGGGAAGGCTGTCGCAGTAGTAATGGTTTGATTTTTCTTTTCATTGTTTGTTTATATTCTGTGACTTGTTTGTTTGTTTTGTTTTTCTTTCAATTTAATTATTTGTTTGTTTTCTTTAAGTTGCTAAGTGGCTTATGTAAATATGCAATTTTCAAGGTACTCAGGGGTTTATGATGATAACCCAGACTCTGACATGGCATGGCAATTAGCAGAATTAACGAACCAACTTAAGATGCTAAATGCCAGAGGAAGAACACATATGCCTACTCGTGAAGTATGTTCAGCATGTGGCATTGCAGGACATAGCGCAAACATGTGTTCATTTGGTTATGGACAATATCAAGAGAGGCAAGAGGAAGAATATGCCTATGAAAGTTTCCAGCAAATGGGTGGAAATGACCCATGCCCCAGACCTTATAATTCAAGATGGGGAAGCCACCCAAAATTTTCTTGGGAAAATCAGCAGCACATTCCACCTCCAAATTTTTTTCGACCTTACCAAAGAAGTTCTTACTTTCAAGAACAATATTCAAATCAAGAGTACCTTAAGCCACCCACATTAGAAGATAGTTTGAATGCCTTCATTCAAATTAGCGCGCAATATCAAAGTAAACTTAAGGAACCCACTTTGGAAGATAGTTTGAATGCCTTCATTCAAATTAGCACACAGAACCAAGATCAATTTGAGAAATCCACAGTGGAAGATGATTTGAATGCTTACCTTCAAATTAGCATAGAAAATCAGGAAGAAATCAATGAGAGGTTTGATTCTTTGGAGGAATCATTGAAGAGGGTGGAAATACAACTTGGGCAACTGGCACATCAACTCCGAGCACACCAAGAGGAGGAATTTCCTAGCCAATTGGAGCAAATAGAGGTAATCACAAATTTTAAGAATGAACAGGTGATATATAATTATTTTTGTGATTCCTTTGATGCAGGAACTAAAAAAGAAGAAGATGGCGAGGAAATGCAATTAAACATAGAGGAGTTAATTCAAGCAAAGGAGGAGGAGAATTTGAAAGCATCGACTTCGACAAAATTGCATGAACCTCCAAATCCTTGTATGCCACCAATCCCATTCTCAAGTAAGCTGAATGCAGAGAAATAAGGTATGCAACTTTCTGAACTCCATGACATGCCCTATAGTGAAGATAGTGTAGATAAGATTGAGGTGGCCATGACCATAAAAGTAGAGCCTAATTCTTCCAAATTAGAAATTGATGAGTGTGAGCAGGGATTTTCGCCCCCACTCCCGGTGGAATGGTTCTTGCGACTTCGGCACTGTTTAGGCTTAGGGCCTTAGAGAACACGGACTTAAGTCCGGAGAAAATGGAGTCGCCACCCGGACGGGCCGGGAAAAAGAAAGGGGTGGATGACTCGATTCCTAAGGAATCCCTAACCCCCTAATGGGTTCGGAAAGTTGGGTACGTGTGGGGAAGGTGAGAAATGGCCCAGCACCCCCACAACGCCCGGTTCATTAGAACCGGCCTCCTTTACAGGTCTTAATATTATAAAATTCTTAAGTATAATAACATTATCCATACTACACACAATAAAAAGAAAGCATCATTATATTAAAATCAAAGCAATGTCCAAACAAAACAAAACAAATAAATGGACACCCATCCAAGGATGGAAACATGTCCTTACATCACATGCCTAAGTAGGACACCCACCAAAAGGTAGAAACATGCCCTTTACATAAGTTCTAAAATAGAAGAGAAAATTAAATTACATGATGTTTAACTAATGAGGTACCCACCAAGTGGAAACATACCTCTTACAACTTTTGGAAGTCTAAATTAATTAATAAAGGTAAATAATCATCCATAATATATAAATCATTCAAACATCCATCCATGATAAATTAAATAAATCAAGTATTAAAATTAAATAAATTAAAGCATAAGAAATAAATCAAAGCATAAATAAATATGGAATTGAATAAAACAAATAAAAGTTCAAGTATAGCTACTATTTCTATTTAGGATTCTTTATCTCATGTGTTAAGGCTTTGGAAATTCTAAAGTTTAAGCTATGTGACTTTTTAGGTAATTAAAATAGATTAGGTTTTATGTTTTTTAAAGGTTGGCAATGTAATATCCCAATGTATGCCTTAGAAGTTTGAATATTGTTGTTGTTTTAAATTGGATTGAATGCATATGTTAATTTGCAAGAGAAAAGAAATTAAAAGAAAGTGTATATGTTGTATATATGGAAGTATAAATAACATATACATAAGTCAAAATGGAGAGTCAAGGGATGAAGATATTTATTTGGTTATTGGTGAAATTACTAAAAGAGGGCAAGTGCTTTAAAGGAAATCAAAACAATTTGTAAGAGGGTGTTTAGGTAATTTCTTGTTTTGGAATACTTGGTGGAGATTTAAAGAGAAGTTGACTTTGTTTCTTCATTGTTCTTTTCTTCTTTTCCATTGAAGTGGCCGGCTCCTCCAAAGACAAGAGAAGGCAAGAGACCAAGAAAGGATTTTGGATGTTCTAAGCTCATATTGAAGGAAGATCTAAGTGATCAAGTTGGTAATTCAAGAAGTTTCATTACTTTGGTAAGTCCTCTTTTGATTTCTTTGCTTATTTGAAGTTGTGTTTGAGTTTGATAGATTATTTAAGGGTGTGTTGTTTGATTTTGATATGTTTAAGAGTGTTTGATTAGATTGATTATGGATTATAAGGATGGATTGAAGAAAAGAGTGAGTTGGTTGGAAGAGATGGTGTTGTATTTGTGTTTAGGGTTTTGTGATGATATTTGTGATTTGTGTTTGTTATAGATGTGGAGTTGTTTTGGTGTTTTTGTAAGTTTAAGATGGTTTTTGGGTATGTTTTGTTAAATTTGTTTGAAGAGGATGTTGGTGAAAAGAAGTGTTTTGTTGGGTGTTTTGTTGTTTTGGCCGGAATCTGAGTTTTTGGCCTGACACGCCCGGGAGCACGTCCAGAGTCTTAGGCGTGTCAATTGTGTTGGAGACAGTAGGATTGACACGACCAGTAACACGCCGTGTTATTGAGCGTGTCATAGCTACTGTGAGATTGGAGAGTTTACACGGCCATGAGCACGCTCACGTTGTTAGACGTGTTGATATTTTTCAGAGAGGCAGAATGTATTACATGCCCAGTGACATGCCCATGGTTCTGAGCGTGTAAAAGCTTCTGTGTTGTGGAGTTAGGGCACGGTCAGGGACACGCCCGTGTAGGTGAACGTGTCATGTTTAGGGTTTGCCCTAGTTAACTCTTAATTTGTTTATCTCATGTGTATCTCTAAGCAAGTATATGTTATTATTTTTGGATTAGGTCTTGAAGAAAGTGATTTGTCATTGATCTAAGAAGTAAAAGAATCTTGGAAAAAGGAAGTGTTTAGAGTTGTGTGAATTGTTATTGAGGTAAGTACAAATCTTGCATTATTGCATTGTTAATTCATATGAATAATGTACTTTGTTATGTTTATATCAATGATGACATTTGTATAATGTGAAGGATATGATGTAAATGATTGTGTATTTGAAAGATGAATTACTATAATATGGATTGAGGTGTGATGGAATATAAAGCCATTGTGCTTGGCTATAATGACTCTAATGAGGCATGTTTGCCTAATTAAGAATGGAATTGATAATGAGATAATGAATGAATTGTGTGTCTAATGTGTTATTCCATTTTCAGAGTTTTGTTGTTGGTGGCATGCCTATTAGTACCAATCTCTTGAAGTTAGGTTGGAATTAATCCTTGAAGCCTAATTGAGATCTTACAACCCTTGAAGCTAGGTTGGGTTTGGTTCTAGAAGCCAAGTTGGGTTGATACTTAGCATGCTTTGTTCCCCTTAAAGCTTGGTTGAACCTAATCCTTGAAGCCTAGTTGGGATTATGATATTGATGAATGTGATAACAAAACCAAAGCATTAACTCTGAAAAATTGAATGGCATATTAATGTCTTTTGGGCCCATGCTTGTCTTTGTTTAAATATGATTCATTGATGGTAAAATAATTGAATAATGAAATCTATGGAAGGACTTTGAAATGTGACATGTTGATATGTGTATGATTTATGAAATACTAAGGTGTGATATTATCTTTTCATCTATGATGTTGCCTTTATTATGAAAATGTGTGACATTGCATTGCATTAAAGCATAATGATAGGATACTTTGTACTACTAAGCCGTTGGCTTAGCGCGATAGTGTTGATCGCGCAGGTGACAGAGTTGAACCAGAGAATTCCTCGAGACCGAGTGAGAGTAGACATTGAAGAGTTTATTTTGGGACTTAAAGATCAGAGAAGAGCTGCCAATCATGTATAACTCCTTTATATTTTGTAAAGTATTGATTTTAATGTAAAAATATGTATAATTGTAAATATAGTTTTGAGAGTATTCATATATGTAAATGTTTTATAACTTCCGCTGCGTATTAAGTAATCGTATATATATCTATTTTGTTTTATATTACAAGTTCATTACTCTATTTTCTAAAATGTAATATGGGAAAGAATATCTTATCATCTAAAATGATTTAAATGTTAAAGAAAACCGTAGCGTCCCTATATTCAGTGTACGTATATTACATTGTGGTGTTATGTAGTGTGCGTGTATAGGATGTAGGGGTGTTACAGGCAAGAAACTTTGATTAAACAAATTAAGATTTGAATGATGAAATAATAAAACTTGAGTTTTAGACACTTTTGAAATATTTTTAATTCATGATTTTAAATAATGATTTAAGCTACTGTGACTTTTTTGACTTTTTTTTTTATGTTTTTATGTTTTTTATGTTTTAAAGGGTTTAGAGTTTAGAAAAAGTTAGGGTTTAATGTTTTAAAAGGGTTAGGGTTTATTACTTTAGGTTTAAAAGATGATTTTTGGATTTTAGGCTTTGAAACTTGATTCTCGGCTAAGGAATTAATTTTAGGGTTTTAAAAAAACAATTTGATATTTTATGAAGTTTTATGAACTTAAACATATGGATTGAAGTTTTTATAAGTAGAAAAGATGTTTTTTTTAAGGTTTTTTGAATGAAAAAGAACCTAATTTAAAATTTTATTAGAAACAAAATTTTATTTTGGTTTTGTAGAAAAATATGTTAAATGAGTGTTTTAAGGTTTTTAAGAAGAAAAAATAACAATTTTGAGTCCTTTTAGAAAAGAAAGTCACGTTTTTAATGTTCTAAACTTGGAAAAATTAAATTAAAACTCTAAGATTTTTTATTTAAAAAACTTAAATTTTATAGATTTGGCTATTGTAAAACATAAATCAAAAGAATTAAAACATACCTTCTTTTGTTGATTCTCCAAAAAATAACTCTTCTTGGATGAACTAGCTCCAAAGACAAGCTTTGATTGCCTCTTTTCTTCTCTCCTTTCGTGCTATTGCTGCTATAAATATCAATTGAATTGAGTTTTCCCTTTCCTTCCTTGATTTGGTTTCAAAACCTAAAGCTATCATGAAAAGTTTTTCCCCCTTTGATTTGGTTTAATTGGTCCTTATTTATAGTGGCTTTTATGTTGTTTATTCCTAATTAATTAAGGTAAGTAATAATAATAAAAAAAAGAAATTAAAACCTAATTGGATTAGAATTCTAAAAATTGCAGCTGAAAAATTTGCGCTGGCAAAAATTCTGGCGATGGGCCCGTGGGCGTGCCAGCCCGCAGGAGCCTGCGGGCGAGCCACTGTTGGCCCGATGGGCCCGCGCGACCACTTTTCGCTGCCGATTTTTTTCCGACTCTGATTTTTATTTTTATTTTTATTTTTAATTTTTATTTGTTTATTTTCATTTTTTACTACTAAAAATTAGATACTAAGGTAAACAATTATTTAATTAAAATTACTTTGGACCAATTAAACAACAAAAATCATTTTGGACTAAATAAAGCATGTTGGATCGGATTGGAACAAAAATTAAGGGTCTACAATGAGAACAATTTACTAATGAATAATGAGATTGTTGAGGGCTAAGACACGGCCAAGTTGGAGTGACTTGGCCGTGTTAGAGCCTTTTTGGAGGGACACGGCCACAAGCTTGGCCGTGTCCCTTGCTTGTGTCCTTCTCTGTGACTTGCTCTTCTTCTTTAACTTGGTATGGGACACGGCCAGTGACTTGGCCGTGTCCTCTGCCTGTGTCAGCTACTGTGTCTTAGTCTTCTCCTTAGTTTGATATGGGACACGGCCAGTGACTTGGCCGTGTCCTCTGCATGTGTCAGCTACTGTCCATTTTTCCTTCAGTCTTGGTTCCTTGGCTTTCTAACTTAAAACAAAACTTCAAACAAACTTTAAACAAAAAGTAAATAAACAATAACCAACAAAACATAAACACCATACTAAAAACTAGATCAAAAATAACATAAACACTGAAATAAACTAAAACTACCAAAATTAATGAAAACACTAAACAAACCGATAAAAACTAACAAAATACCTAAATAAAACAATAATTATCATAATGAACAAGACACAAATCTATAAAAAAAAACTAATAAAACAACTACCCCACACTTAAAACTTTGCTTGTCCTCAAGCAAATTCACATGGCATAAATTAAAAACTCAAACAACCTTAACTATAATTCCAGCATATAAGATGAAATCCTTTAAGACTCAGCCATAAATATTTGCAATTTCCTTCAATCAAGATTTTCTTAACTCATTCATTAATCCAGACATACAAACCTTATCTCTCTTCTAAGTGTTTCACTCGATTTCAAAGGTTAATCGCTCAAACCACTCATGACTGTATACTACCATAAACTTGCTTAATTATCCAATCTCCCTCACTGATTTTCTCAAGAAATAATCCAAAGGTCTTTCATTTGGATGTAATGGGGTTAAGGTAAAGGTGTGAGAAAAGACATTTAAGCTGGAGCATCAAGAAATGGAGTATTTACATTAGACAATATTCTTGCTTAAGAAATTCATGACTCCCTCAAATGGCATACTCACAATCCATTAATACTTCACATACTTGCATACTTCAAGAAAAATACATGAGTCGACATTCCTCTTTTGATAACCAATGCAAGAACATATAAGAATTTTGTATACATATATATACTTTTTTTTAATTTTCTCTCTTTTTTTTATATCATATAATTTTTTTTAATATATATATATATACAAAATATGAATTTTACATAGAACATCTAGCTTAAAATGTAGAGGAAAAGAATAATCGACTCTTAATCCAATACAATGTGCAAAGTATGCATTCAACCCCAAATAGCAATACTATATTTTATTTTATTTTATTATTATTTTTTTACTTGCTTACCCCACACTTTGAAATAAACCACCCTATTATCATATCATAAAACTCCATTCCTTAATGCAGGTATGATGATAATAAGAGAATGCTAAGTTGAGAATTGTGTTGATCAAACAAGAAAAGGTCAAAGGCTCAACTTGGCTCACTAAGGAATTTAATATTAAGGGAGGTCTTTTTAAGCTAAAGGGCTAGCCTAATTTGCCTTCATCATTTTAAAACTTAAGATTAAATCATAATGTGAGTTCAATTAGTATGCAAAAGCAAACTCTAGAGATGCAAAATCATGAAGGTGCACACTTAAGAAAAGAAAATCAACTGATAATAATATCAAATTATGAGGCTCAAAACTCACACAGGTGGGTTCTCAAAGATTTATATGTCATAAATTGCAGAATGTGAAAATTGATCCTGAATGAATTCAAATGCTAATCTCTATGCTGATACTAAAGTCTCAACTATAATGCTAAAATCACAGAAAAGATCAATAAGATTTCAACAATTATGTCATGCACAACAAACACAATAAACAAAACAAAACAAAAATTAAAGAAAAGCTTAAAGATTACCCCACACTTTAGAATTTACATTGTTCTCAATGGAAACAAGAATAATAAAGAAAAAGAGTTAAAGGACAACCTGTCTTCCATCGTACCCTGTTGAGGCAAAACCCTAACTTTTCATCACAAACACAAAACAGCACTAGCTACCTCTGAAACTATCACCTTTTCATTCGGCTTATACCTCTTTTTCTTGGTATTCAGTTCTTTGAAGAATTTAGCATAAGCAGGCATGTTCTTAATTGCTTCAAGTAAGGGTAAGTTGATACTTACCTTAGACAGCATGTTGAAGATATCTGAAAATTGCTTATCTTTTTTATCATCCTTCAACCTACTGGGAATGGTATAGGTGGCCGGTATGGATTGCGTGCCTTGTGCAAATCTGCTGTAGGAGACTTCTCCATTGATCTTTCTTTAGCACCTTTGCTCTCTGGTTCTCCTTCCTTTTTATTTTCTTGCTCACCTGCATTCATAGAATTATTTTCAACATTATTATTAATTACCTTGCTACTTCTAAGAACAGTCACTGATTGTGCCTACTCAAGTTGACTTGGGAACTTCCCCTTTTGTTGAATCTGCATCTGTTGAGCAAGTTGCCCCACTTGGGTCTCCACCTTCTTAAAAGATGCTTCTAGTGAATCCAGCCTCTTGTTGTTCATCTCTTGATTTTTAGCACTGACTTGGATAAAAGCCTGCAAACTTTCTTCCAAACTCTCTCTCTTAGGCTGCCCTTGATTTGAGGATTGACCCTACTGTTGGTTCTGTCTCTGGAGCAAATGGAAAGGCTGTTGAGCATTATTTGTTGTCCAGGAAAAATTTGTGTGATTCCTCCAACCAGGATTATAAGAATTGGAGTAAGGATCATTCCGGGCCCTTGGTTGAAATCCCCTCATAGCATTAACTTGCTCAGCTTCATTCCCAAAAGACTCATATGCAGAGAGGCATATATTCGCTCCATGCCCGAATGTCCCACAGATTCCACACACTTCTTGAGTAGATGAAGAAATATTGTTCTTCATGTTCAACATCTGCACCTGTCTTGTCAATTCAGCTATTTGACTAACCATTTCACTATTGGCTTCCAATTGATTCACCCCTTTACTTCTTCCCCTTACACTCTTTTGTTGAGAATTAGCTCCCAACATCTCAAAGATCTCATAAGTCTCATCAGCTGTCTTTTCTCCCATGGCTCCCCCAGCTGCATTGTCAACAGTGTTCTGAAATTGCTGGGTTAGACCATCATAGAAAAACTGATTAAGAAGTTGAAGTGGGTAATGATGATGTGGACACTGGATCAATGGCATCTTAAATCTGTCCCAAGTCTCATGAAATGGCTCTCCTTCAAATTGAGAGAATGTAACAATCTTCCCTCTCAATTCAGCTGTCTTTTGATGTGAATAAAATTTGCCCATAAATTTATTATAAACTTGCTCCCAAGTTGTCAACGAATTCTCGGGCAACATCATAAGCCAGCTCTTTGCCCTATCCTTAAATGTATAAGGGAAACATCTCATCCTCAACTGGTCCTCTGTTAATCCTCCCAATGGAAAAGTGTTGAGGGTAGAATAAAAATCCCGAATAAAGTTCAAAGGATCTTCATTTGGAACTCCATAGAATGATGGCAGCATGTTGTAATGAATGTTCTTTAACTCATAGTTTCTTGCTGCATCTGTCAACCTTATACAAGATGTGGAAGTCCCAATGACAGGTCTAGCAAAATCTCTCATGGTTCTTTGCCTTTCTTCTCCCATATTGACTGATTGTGCAGTATCTGACTCAAATTCAGAAGTGTCCTCCTCTGTATCAAATCTGGTGTAGAGCTCAAACTCTTCTCTGCTCCTTTTCACACTCTGAATTTCTAGAATAAATGGATGTAGCTCTCCTTTGAGTGATCTCCTGCCTTGCATAAACAAAAATTTCTAGGAAAAAGGAATTATTAAAAGCAAAGATCTAAATCAAATAAAAAGTAAATAATGAAAAATAATCTAAAGTATCTATGACTAATAAACAATTACGCCAATTAGCTTCCCCGGCAGCGGAGCCAAAAACTTGTTACGCTTGAATTAACTCTACCACAAAGCGTCACTCTCAAGTATACGAGGTAGTTGTAGCAAAGGTGATCGCCCTAAGGTCGTCTCACAAGGAAGCTAAAGTAGCTAATTGATTATCAAATTATAAATAACAAGTAATGAATAAATTTAAATTGTTAACTAATGAAGATTGATTAAAGTTTAAAATGAATAAAAGTAAATTAAGCTGATGTTTTGATTCACTTGATAGAAAGGTCTAGGGTTTGCACTTCTCTGCTACTTATATGTATGAACGGTTATTCCTCTTAACCAATTTAATTTCAAAGATTAAATCTCACGAAACGTAATTAATTGAATAAAGGAAATAAGCTCTCGCATTCAAATCTCTTTCAACTAATCTTGTTATGATTGAAATAATCTTTTTAATAGGTTATATCTCTAATTCACCTAAGTCCTTAATTGAATTGTTCCAGCATTAGACTTCATCTCTCAATCCATCATCTAATACCTAAAACACATAATTGGTGGCAAATCAATTATATATTAACAATATTTCATTCAATAAAGGCTTAAAGAAATAATTGAGTTAAGAGTAATAACCAATCATACAATCATAGCAAATCCATACAAACCCTAGACTAGATCAAATTAGTTCATATTGCTATCAAACATATTCATCTTATTAATGTTCAAAGAAATCAATTTAGACATGATAATATCCATAAATACAATTCCAATGAAAATAAAGAGAATAAGTTAAGAACAAAACCAAATTACAAACTCCTTGAAGCTTCTGAAGAATCTCTTGTTCAAATCTTGCAAGAAGGATGTATCAATGGCATGAACAATCTAATCTAACTAGTTTAATCCAAAGTGTAATTAAAAATCAAAGAAAACAAAGTTATCAAAACCTAAATCTCTTTGACGGCTCAATCTGCTCTCAAAATCTCAACCCCCTAAACCCTAGCTTCTTTTTCTCTTTTATATGAATTCTCCACTTTAAAAATCCGCTACGTCTTTGGTTCATGAGAGACATGGCCAAGTTGGATGAGACTTGGCCATGTTGGTGGTCTTTGGAGGGACACGGCCAGTGACTTGGCCGTGTCCCTTGCCTGTGTTTGCTTCTGTTTAATTTTAATCTTATTTTCCTTTGGAACTAAGTGAGACACGGCCAAGTTGGAGTGACTTGGCCGTGTTAGAGCCTTTTTGGAGGGACACGGCCATAAGCTTGGCTGTGTCCCTTGCTTGTGTCCTTCTCTGTGACTTGCTCTTCTTCTTTAACTTGGTATGGGACATGGCCAGTGACTTGGCCGTGTCCTCTGCCTGTGTCAGCTACTGTGTCTTAGTCTTCTCCTTAGTTTGATATGGGACACGGCTAGTGACTTGCCCGTGTCCTCTGCATGTGTCAGCTACTGTCCATTTTTCCTTCAGTCTTGGTTCCTTGGCTTTTTAACCTAAAACAAAACTTCAAACACACTTTAAACAAAAAGTAAATAAACAATAACCAACAAAACATAAACACCATACTAAAAACTAGATCAAAAACAACATAAACATTGAAATAAACTAAAACTACCAAAATTAATGAAAACACTAAACAAACCGATAAAAACTAACAAAATACCTAAATAAAACAATAATTATCATAATAAACAAGACATAAATCTATAACAAAAACTAATAAAACAAGGGAGAACTTCAAATTGCTAAAGAGAATGCAGAACACATTCAACCAAACTTGGTTGATCTTAAATAGACCCCAGGAATTTTGAAAGATATTTTGGTTGGGGAATACAGTATGCAACAAATTATCATCTCTCCCACTCTTGGTGGTGAGAACGAGCAAAAACCATATAAAACCATGTTGCAAACTGAAAAAGGTTCTTACTACGTCCCTATAGCATTAAAAAATCAAGCTAAGACAACCCTCACATGTTCTTTTTGGACAATTGCTCCCCTAAGAATGCTACCTAGGCTTTTCAATACATTGGGCACTTTTCAAAGTTGCATGGTGTTCATCCTCTCAGTCATGGGCTCCAATTGCATTATGGGTGGAAGGAGCCCCACACATCGTATATGGGAACGATGGAAATCAGGTATAATCTAAACTCTCTCTGTAGTATGCATGCTCACATTGAGGACAATGTGAATTTTTAAGTGTGGGGTGCATTTGGTGTTTTATGTTTTTACTTTTAATTGCATTTTGTGTTTTTGTGTTTTTACATTTAATTTGTTTTTATTTAAGTTTTAGTTAATGTTTTTAATATTTTTCTTTGAATAAATGAATTTTGGAAAGTTCAATTATTATAAAATTATTGATTGATGACCTTTGAATTTTTGAAGCATGAATTGAAGAATTGAGTAGAATTGGTGCTTATTGTCAATTTTATTGGTTTTTTTCCTTGCATTGCCATTAACCTAGTGAGGAATTGAGCCATCAACTTATCATTCTTGTTGTTGGTGAACATCTGTGATTGATGAATTACTAGAACTTGCTTTGAAATGCTTTTTAAGACTACATAAAAATTTTCAATTAGGCATTAAGATGATTAAGGCAATTAGGTGAACCCACTTTGGCGTAAAAAGACCAACCCTATTTTTAACCTTAGTTAGCCAATTTTGAGCCTATTTCATTTTCCTTTTCTTTCTTTTTCACAACACCATTAGTTTGAACATTGTTGTTTAACTCTTACCCTTTCATTAGGTCAAGAGCATTTTAAGAGCGTTTATAACCGAGTGTTGTGTTGAATTAAGTGTGGGGTTAAATTTAGTAGGTTTAAGATTGCAAAGCAAAATAAAAAATAAAAAAAAAAAAAGAAAAAAAAGAAAAAGAAAAAAAATATATAATAATAAGAATAATTGTTGTTCTTATTGAAAGGGTTGGAATGTATAATTGCAAGATTTAATAAGTGAGTTCCCTTGAAAAGCTCTTTAATGTCAAGGGGTAGATGAGAGGAAGGTGTTTTGGGATTGTTGGGTTATGTATATGATTGGGTACTTCATTCTTAAAGTGCTCTTGAACTTAATGATTAAGCTCACATTTCCTAAATGCCATGCCTTTATCTTAGCCCCATTACAACCCAATAAAGACCTTTTGATTGATGCTTGATTGTTATTTTGTGGTGGAAATTTGATTGATAAGCAAGCCTATGGTAATAATCTTTCATTGATTGTTATGAGTGTAAACACCACCATGATCAAACACTTGTAAGAGTTGGTGAGGGAGCGATAACATAGGGTATGCATGGAAAACCATTTAATTGCGTGGGCGTCAATTTTGTTTGATTCGATATTGATTGCGGATTTAGGGATAAGGAAGTCTTGATACATATTTATAACTCTTGAACTTAACAAAATTTATCTTGTTAGTGTGTTTGATTTTAGCATTGCTTGGGGACAAGCAAGGAGTTAAGTGTGGGGTAATTGTTTAGATCATTTTTGTACTTGTTTTTAGTATGATTTTATGTGTGTTTTAGTTAATGTTTTGATTGATTTTTGTTTTAAGTTTGTTTAAATTGTTTGTTTTAGGTTTAAGTGCAAAAACTCCCTTGGATGATCAAAACAATCAAGAAAAATGAAGAAAGAGCATGAATCAAGCAAGACATGGCCAAGCCAAAGCAAGCTTGGCCATGTCCCTCAAAAGAATTCCAAGACAGTAGCTGACACACCCAAGAGACACGGCCAAGCCACTGGCCGTGTCTCACCCAAGGAAAAGAAACCAAGAAAGAAATAAAATAGAGGCAGTGCTTGACACACTCACAGACATGGCCATGTCTGTGAGTGTGTCTGATCGACATGGCCATGTCACTTGAAGCTTGGCCATGTCTTAATGTCTTGGCCGTGTTTCATCCTAAAATAGAGGTCTTGGCCGTGTTTCATCCTAAAATAGAGGCAGTGCTTGACACACTCACAGACATGGCCTCGTCTGTGAGTGTGTCTGATCGACATGGCCATGTCACTTAAAGCTTGGCCATGTCTCATTGTCTTGGTCGTGTCCCTCATTAAAAGAAGAAGAAACCAAAGAAAATTATGTGACACGGCCAAGCTAGACATGTCTTGGCCGTGTCTCTCATCAAAAGTGAAGAAATTGAAGAAAATTATGTGACACGGCCAAGCTAGACATGTCTTGGCCGTGTCTCTCATCAGAAGTGAAGAAATTGAAGAAAATTAAGTGACACGGCCAAGCTAAACATGTCTTGGCCGTGTCTCTCATCAAAAGTGAAGAAATTGAAGAAAAACAAGTGACACGGCCAAGCTCCACATGTCTTGGCCGTGTCCCTCAAGAAATCAAGTCCAGAAGTGAACACGGTTATGAGACACGGCCAAGCCACTGGCCGTGTCTCACCAAAAGAACAAAGAAAAGAAAGAAACAAAGAAGAAGGCAGTGAAGGACACGGCCGGCAAGCTTGGCCGTGTCCCAAAGAAAAATGAGAGACACGGCCAAGCCAAATCAATCTTGGCCGTGTCACTCTTAATATCTATTTAAGTTCTTTCGCGCGACAGAGAAAAAGGGGGAGAACGGCTAGGGTTTTGAGGAAACAGAGAAAAGAAAAGAGAGGAGGGGGCAAACACCAATTTGGGATGAGGAGAGAGTGACACTCTCCTTGTCCCTCATCTTCATCTTCTCCATCTTCCATTGACAAGATCTTTGAGGTTTTTTGGGATAAGTTGGGTTACAAGCTCTTGAAGGTTGAAGAAGCTTCATTGAAAGGTTTGATGACTTGAGAAAGCTCCAATCCATCTCTCAAAGGCATAATCAATTGAAGGTTTGGTGACTTGAGAAAGCTCCATCCTATATTGCAAAAGGGAAATCAACCATTGAAGAGGGCTTGAGTTCTTCATCAAACATCAAAGTGGAGCTAGGAGGAAGACTAGTAATCCTACTCTTGGCATCTTCATAAGGGGTTTTTCTATTCTCTCTTTTAATTCATTTCAATATTGTTTTTGTTATATTAAGAGAATTGATATTGCAATTGGACAATTTGTATTTGATTTATATTGAGTTGAATGAATGTTTTAAATTGATGATGTTGAGCTAAAAGCCCTGCTTAGGGTTTGTAGTATATTTGATTGAATGCTTTGATTTGATATTTCCATTGATGTACCTTGTTGTTGGTTGATTGCATTGGATTGTATGCTAGGTTAATAGATTAGCTACCTATTGATCTCTAGATATTGAATGAAGGACCGAGAGGTGAAATTTGATATCGGAATTATGCAATTGACTACCCTATGAATGAATTAGAAATATAAGTTCTAGGGTTCCATTAATTTTGTAATGTAAAATAATTGGTTATTGCTAATTCATGAATGTGAGAACTAATGAATTGGTAATTAACTAATTAACCTTAAGGAACAAATTAATTACAAGGCTATGTTAATGGATAATTGAGAATTGAGCTTTGATTGAATGAACCTATAACCCTAGGCACTTTCCCAAGAACTGAATTGATCTTGTGCACCCATCACACACATCGAACCCTACGTACGTTAATTTTAGGTTTAAATTGTTCTTTAGCATTCCAAACAACAAACTCTCGCTTTTAATTTAATTGCTTTAATCAAGCTATTACGAACCACACCTTCTTGGGGAAACGACCTTGGGGCGATCACCTTTGCTACAGCTACCTCGTATACTTGCGAGTGACGCTTGTAGTAGAACTTAATTCGAGCGCAACAGCCACCACCTCTAACTCGTGATAATGTGCTTGTTTCAGAAGGGGCACCAGCCGCTGCAGTGGGTCGAGATGAATACTTGGCTACCTTTCAGACTGTTACTATGTCCTTGGAAGCTCTTGCTGATGGATTTGTTCGACTTGCCTAGAATATAGGACAAAATAATGTATAGGCAAATGTTCAACCTCCAGTTAGAGGTGATGGGTTAACTGGTGATGTGGACCTGCATAGATTCATCAGAGTTGATCCACCAACATTTTCTAACCTTCCTACAGAAGATCCATTGGCATTTCTCAGTAGGATCAAAAAGATTTGCGATGCTTTAAAATGTACTAAAAAGAGAGCTATAGAGTTAGCAGGACATCAACTTCAAAAATCAGCTGAGGAGTGGTACAAAGTTTCTATCCAGGGAAAGATTGAAAAATGGGAGGAATTCACGAAAATGTTTATGCAGAATTTTATGCCTCCAAATGTGATAAAGGCCAAGGCGAGGGAGTTTGAGACATTGACTCAGGGCAACAAGTCCGTAGCTGAGTACTAGGAAAAATTTCAAGAATTGAAGAAGTTTGCTACCCGGGTGTCCCAAGACGATGAATCTATGACAGATAGGTTTGTGGAGGGCCTGAATGATAGATATTATGAACTGATAGCCAGTCATAATTATAAGGAGCTTCACTTGGCAGTTAATACGGCTTTGGGTTTGGAAAATAGAAAAAGGAAAGATGACACTGGTGAGTCAAGCAGGAAGAGGAGTAGACAAGACAATCAGCAAAATTATCAGGGACAATATAATGGCCAGAGAAATAATAATGGCAGTAGACGTTATCAACAACAACAGGGTTTCACAAACCCTATTTGTGATTTTTATGGTAATCGCCTTGCATGAGATTGCCGAAAAATGACAGGTGCTTGTTATAATTGTGGCCAAATAGGTCACCAAGTTAAGGACTGTCAGGTTCCAAGGCGCAATCGAACTCGAATAGGACAACAATCTCAGTTCAGATTAGCCGATAACCAAGGGCATCATAGTAACTATCAAAATGGTAATGGTTATGGCAAAGGTAATGGAGGCCGTGGTCAGAATGACAGTCAAGAATACCGAGGTAGAGGCTACTAGGGTTAACGAGGTTACAATGGAGGAAGAGGTTACCAAGGTTATCAGGGCCAACAATATCAATAGGGTCGTGAGGCAAACCAGCATGGTAATCAAGGGCAGAATGATAGAGCTGCTCAACCAATTGGACAACAAAATGGTGAAAATAAAAATCAGAATCACAATCAAGGCCAGAATCAGAATTATGCCTGAGTGTTCAACCCAAATAACCAGCAGGCGCAGGCTGACAACAATGTGGTGCAAGGTACTCTTTCTGTTTGTTCACTAGATGCACATATTTAATGGATCCTGGAGCCACTCATTCATTCATATCACCTAGTTTTGCATCTAGATTGGGTAAAATATCTGAAATTATGGGTATGCCATTAATTGTTCACACGCCTTTAGGAGAAATGGTAGAGTCTGTAAAGGTGTATAAAGAATGTATAGTCAAACTCGAGAATGTTGAATTGCCTGTAAATTTAGTTGTGTTAGATGTGATAGAGTTTGATGTCATTTTAGGTATGGATTGGTTAGCTAGTCATGGAGCTAATGTGGACTGTAAAAATAAGACAGTTGTGTTCGCATATAAGAGTGACAAGACAGTGACATTTTATAGTTTCAAAATTAATGGCACTAGTCATTTAATCTCTGCTTTGGGAGCTAGAAGATTGCTAAGAAAGGGCTGTAATGCTTACCTTATTTCCATACAAGATGTGACCAAGGAAGAAGCAAAACTTGAAGATGTTCCTGTTGTGCGAGATTATGTAGATGTGTTTCCAGATGATCTACCCAGATTTCCTCCTGAAAGAGAGATTGAATTTTCCATTGATCTTGTACCTAGAACCAATCCTATTTCTATGCCACCATACAGAATGGCGCCAGCAGAGCTTAAGGAATTAAGAGAGCAGCTGAATGACCTATTACAAAAGGGGTATATCAGACCGAGTAGTTCACCCTGGGGTGCTCCAGTTCTCTTTGTGAAGAAGAAGGATGGATCAATGAGACTGTGTATTGACTATCGACAACTGAATAAGGTGACAGTGAAGAATAGATATCTGCTACCCAGGATTAATGATTTGTTCGATCAATTGCAGGGGGCAAAGTACTTCTCTAAAATTGATCTACGGTCGGGTTATCATCAATTGAGGGTGAAGAAGAGTGACATACCTAAGACTGCTTTTCGCAAGAGGTATGGTCATTATGAATTTCTTGTAATGTCCTTTGGACTTACTAATGCTCCTGCTGCTTTTACGGACATGATGAATAGGGTGTTTAGTCCTTATCTTGACCGGTTTGTTGTCGTGTTTATCGATGACATTCTAGTCTATTCAAAATCCAGAGAGGAGCATGAGCAACATTTGAAGATGGTTTTGCAGACCTTAAGAGAACATCAGCTGTATGCTAAGTTCTCCAAATGTGAATTTTGAAAATGGTTTCTGGGTCATGTTATATCAGCAGAAGGTGTTCAGGTTGATCCAAAGAAGATTGAAGCAGTCATGGATTGACCAAGACCGAAGACTGTAACTGAAATACGGAGTTTCCTGGGATTAGCAGGATATTATAGAAGATTTGTCAAAGATTTTTCTAGATTGGCTGCTCCATTGACAAAGCTTACTCGTAAGGGTGTTAAGTTTGTTTGGGATGATGCTTGTGAGGAGAGTTTTGCTACTCTCAAAGAGAGATTGACCACAGCACTAGTACTTATTTTGCCAGAGGGCACTGAAGGGTATTCTGTTTATTGTGATGCATCCGGTGTTGGTTTGGGTTGTGTTCTAATGCAACATGGTAAGGTGGTTGCCTATGCCTCCAGACAACTGAAAAAGCATGAGGTAAACTACCCTACACATGATTTAGAAATGGCTACAGTTGTGTTTGCACTCAAGATTTGGAGACACTATCTTTATGGTGTCACTTGCGAGATTTTTACTGACCATAAAAATCTCAAGTATGTGTATGCTCAGAAGGATCTAAACTTGAGACAGAGGAGATGGGTGGAGTTTCTTGAAGACTATGATTACAACATTCAATATCATCCTGGTAAGACAAATGTTATGGCAGATGCTTTAAGTCGTAAGTCTGTGGGAAGTCTATCGCACATATCAGTAGATAGAAGACCTTTGATTTGGGAGGTACATCAATTGCTTGGTGATGGGTTGACTCTTCACATGTCTGAAAAGGAGATTGTCGAAAATAGAGGAGTAATTCTCGCTAATCTAACAGTCAAACCTGACTTTTTAGATGAGATTGTCTCAGCCCAGAGCAAAGATGAGGAATTGGAAGCGATCCGTCAAAAAGTCTTAACAGGCGAATCCAAGGGTTTCTTGATAGATGAAAAAGGAGTTTTACGGTTTGGTTAGAGAATGTGTGTTCCTACAGTAGATGATTTAAAGACTCGAATTTTAAAAGAAGCTCACTCTTCTAAATACACCATACATCCTGGTTCTACTAAGATGTATCGAGATTTAAAGCAGATGTACTGGTGGAAAGGGATGAAGAATGATGTTGCAGAGTTTGTGTCCCAATGCTTACCTTGTCAACAGGTTTAATATGAACACCACAAACCAGCAGGTTTGCTCAGGGAATTGCCACTACCTGAATGGAAATGGGAAAGACTCACCATGGATTTTGTTGTTGGGTTGCCTAAAACACCTGGTGGCTATGATTCAATTTGGGTGATAGTTGATAGATTGACCAAGTCAGCACACTTTCTCCCAGTTAATACTAAGTATACAGTCTCTCAGTATGCAAAGCTATATATTAATCGGATTGTGAGCTTACATGAAGTACCAGTCTCTATTGTGTCTGACAGGGGTGCCCAATTCACTTCGATATTTTGGCAGAAACTTCAGAAAGGATTAGGCACTGATCTTAATTACAGCACAGCTTTTCATCCACAGACGGATGGTCAGTCGGAAAGAACTATTCAGACTTTAGAAGACATGTTGCGATTGTGTGTTTTGGATTTCAAAGGCAGTTGGGCAGATCATCTTCCATTAGTGGAGTTCGCCTACAATAACAGTTATCAAGCTAGCATTGGCATGGCTCCTTTTGAAGCATTGTATGGTAGAAGGTGTAGAACTCCATTGTACTGGGAGGAGGTCGGTGAGCGCCGAATTGAGGGTCCTGAACTTTTACAATATAATGGTCAGGTTGTGCCAGTCATTCAGGATCGGATTTGGACTGCTTTTAGTAGACAGAAGAGTTATGCTGATCTTAAAAGGAGGCATTTAGAGTTTGCTATTGGTGATAAAGTATTCTTGAAAGTGTCACCTTTTAAAGGAATTATGAGGTTTGGCAAGAAGGGTAAACTAGCTCCGAGGTACATTGGTCCGTATGAGATCATTGAAAGGATTGGTGATGTGGCTTATAAGTTAAATCTCCCACTTGAATTGGCAGCTGTTCATCCGACATTTCATGTATCTATGCTTCGGCGGTATGTTGCGAATCCAGAACATGTGTTAGCACCAGAAACAGTGGAAATCAGTGATGACTGTTCATATGAGGAACAACCAATGGCCATTCTGGATCGTCAGGTAAAGAGATTGCGTGCAAAAGATGTTGCTTCAATGAAAGTTCTTTGGCGTAATCACTCTATGGAGGAATGCACCTGGGAAGCAGAGGAACTCATGAAAGCAAAATATCCCCATTTGTTTGAGTCTTCAGGTACGTTATAGATTTCGTGGGCGAAATCATTTTAAGGGAGTTAGAGTGTAGTATTTTAGAATGGTGGAATACATACATTTTGGCATAACATCATATTCATGCATAACATTACATCTTTTGTGCATCGTAAATGAATAATATGTGTTTTGTTTGATTGAAATTGTGATAATTTTGCTGATTGAGGGGATGGCATTGGATTAATTAATAGACATAGTTTCAAATTATGGATAGAATGACATTGGATAGATTGGTAAACATTGTATGATATTGGTATTGGTTAGATTGATTTTTGGATAAGTCACGTGAAGTATTAAAATTTTGTTATGATTGTTAAGGTATGTTGGAATTTGAAATATTTTAAATTTTCTCATAATGAATATTAACAAGATCAAAACTGGAATAGTCATTAGTGCTTAGTATCATACAGTTATGGCCTGATCAACCATAACAACACGTATTAAGCGAACTATGCTTTTTCGGATTTGTGTGTAACCAAAATAATAAAGGTGTTTTGATAATAATTCTGTGATTGAGTAAATTTCGAGGGTGAAATTTGTTTAAGAGGGTTAGATTGTGAAACCTCTGGTTTTTAGGAAATTTAGAGACTATGGGTAAAATGGTAATTTTACATTCTTTATATATTCAAAGGCATTTTAAGTCGTTTGGTACTTATTTTTATATTGGGGTTGACGAGATGGTCATTTTAAGTATAATATTGTATTTTTAGCTTTGGGGGTATTTTGGTCATTTCGGAGGTCAAAAAATTTTCGAGATCAATTTTGAAATTTATATTGCCATTTTCATGACCATGACGTCATTACGGTTGTTTTGACTATAATATTGCTTGGGTTTTATTTTAAGTATTTTTTTCGAGTAATTAATAATTAATTAATAAATTAAATTAAATAGAATAAATTAATTTAAGGGTCTATTGGTAATTTACCACCCAAATTACTATAAATATGGGTGTTAGGGCACCCAATCAGATGCCTAGGAGTCTTGTGCTGATAGAGAGAGAAAAGAGGGAGTAAAAATTAATTTTGGGTCAAAATCAGAACAGTTGTCGTTCGGTCAGAGGGCGCGCAGAAGCTGGTGTCGTTCGCCGTGCTGAGCGTGTCGTTCGGCGCGGAGCTGCGGGCTGGAGGGCGTGTCGTCGGGCGTGCCATGCGGGTCGTTCGGCGGGGCAGCGTGGTCTGAGGCCTGTCGTTTGGGCTTCTCAATTCTGGCCAGTTTTGAGATTTTGAGGTTTTCTTCAATTTCTTTTAATTTCTTCCAACTTCATGGCATGATTTTTGTTATTTGGTGTTAGTATAACATATAGGATGTTTAAAAATAAAATTTTAAGGTTGATTTTGATTTTTAATGAATTTAAATAGGTTAAATTGTTTAAGGGTGTAATTGGTGTTATTGAGTTTGGATTTAAGATTAATGAAAATAGGCTTATGATTTGTAACCAAATTTGATTTGGATCTATTCTAGGGATGTTAAACTTGATCTAAAAATTTATTTTGAAATTTTCATGTTTGATTTATATTTGTAATTCATTAATAAAGTGAAAAATTTATTACTGCTTGTGATTGCTGATATTCCAGTAGCTTTGTTGAATTTTTAAAAATTATTTGTAAATGATCTAGGTCTGAATTTTTGATATGTTTTAGGATATGATGTTAGGTGTTTATAAAAAATATTTTGAGGTCCGGTTCAAATGTTTGTGTTTCGAAATAAATTTATTTCTCAACTGCTGCCAGTATGGTAACTGGTTGTATAAAGCTGTTTATAAAATTAATTTGAGGGACCTATATGTTTACAAAAAATTTTGAAATTTTTATATGTTCTTTATGCTGGAGTTATTTGTATGGGAAAAACCATTATTAGATATTAGTAGAATTTCAAACATAATAGCCAAATAATTATTTTTTCTAATATATAATTTATAATTGTGCTATGAATTATAAGATATTTTTTAACTAGTCCCTTATTCACGCAATGTGTGGTAATGAAAATAATAAAATATAAACAAATATAACTAATAAATAAATATAAAATAATTTATATGTAAATTAACAATAACTTATTTTGTAAAAAAGTATTAAATACAATATTTATCTTAATTTTTATGGCAATTTCATTAAAATAATATTGATGAATAAATATCATCTTTTTATTTTATAACTTGATACTTTTATTAATAAAAATAAAATCTATATATATTTTTATTATAAAAAATCATGAATTCTATAAATAAATGAGAAAAATAAAAATAAAAATATGAGTAGGATAATTTATAATTGTAGATTTATACTGAAATTATTATTATTATAAATATTATTATTACATAAATTATCAACATATAATTAATTTGTAAGAAAGATTAAGTGCCATATTTTTTCATCTTTTAAATTTAAAATTTCTGAAAAGATATAAATTAATTATTATTATAAATAAATTATTAATTAAATTAATTAATTATGTAAATAAATTATTGATATATAATTACTTTATTAGGAATGTCAAAAGTATATATTTTATTATTTAATTTTTAAAATATTTTAAAAAATATATAAATTAATCAATTTTATAAATAAATTATTTAATTTATAATTAATTTATTATGAAGGTTAAGAGTTATATATTTTTAAAATTTTTAAATTTCTAAAAATATATAAATTAATTAATATTATTAAATTATATTAACATGTAATTAATTTATCAAAAATTAAAAGTCACAAATATAATTTATTTAATTAATATTATGAAATTATCTTAATATGTAATTATTTAATAGAAAATTTAAAGTCATAACTATAATTAATTATTAAATTTTAATAATTTAATGGAAAATTATTTTACTAAAATTAAATAAAAATAATTAAAAAAGATAATGAGATAATATTATTTTAAAAAATTAATGATGTGTCACTCTTAAAATGCTTCATCAGTATAAGTTTAATTTAGGTGGAATCTCATGCAAACTATGAGTAATGATAAGAAAAGGGTATTGTTGATGCATCAAATGCCATTCATATTAGTTCTTGCTAACATCAATTTTATGACATTATTGCACCTACTTCTCTTTATATCAATAGGAAATTTCAATTCAATAGCATCTATAGCAGCAAAAAAAAGGCAAAAACATATAATAGAATGCGTTATATAGCAATCAAAATTGCGGGTATCTTTACTATTGGTTCAATTGCGACAAGAGCACATTTGATAGCATCCTCTTCTAGGCATCTATATCGATTCTTAAGAACATCTTATGTGTTACGTCCTACTCCTACTATAGATAGATGCCGATCTGCCTGACTGCTTGACTTTGCCTGCTTTCCTATCTCAATAAGAAGATAAGAAAGGAAATCATTCCCTAAGCTACCTAATTTCTTATCCTCCGTATAGTCAAGGGTTCTCTCCCTCATAGCTTGCATTCGATGCATCCACCATACTAAGAGCTCCTTCTTGAACAACCGATTATGTAACAACATCAAGTGAATCTATTTAAAGAAAACTAAAACTCCCTTTTTGGCAATCGCCTCGCTTATTTAGAGGGCTGATTATTTATAATCCTTATTGCTGATAAATAATTAAGCATTAGTAGGAGCGATGAGTATATAAATCAATAAAGACCAAAAAGAAGAAATGGCAAGAGAAATTTTATATCCCTTGGCTTTTTATATATAAATATAGATTAAATAATTTATTTATAATAATAATAATAATTAATTTATATATTTTTAGAAATAAAAAAAATGTTATTTCCATTTTTTATTTTTAAATTATTTTTATTTAATTTTAATAACTTATTGAAAATTTAAAATTTAATAATTAACAAATTATATTTATGACTGTAATCTTGTATTAAATAATTACACACTATTATAATTTCATATTGTTAATTAAATAAATTATATTTATAACTTTTAATTTTTTATAAATTAATTACAAATTACTATTAATATTAATTGATTTATATATATTTTTAGAAATTTAAAAAACTAAAAAAAATATATGACTCTTAACATTCATAATAAATTAATTATAAGGTAATAATTTGACCGCTAGTATGGAGCAGAGTCTCGAGGTTCTGAGTTCACTCCTGATTTGGACATGCTCCATCTGACTGAAGCTTTCTTAGACCGACTGAGGCAGACCTGGCTTGCACGTTACACTTACCAGCTTTCATGAATTCTACATTTATCAATTCTTTAGATAAAATAATGTTAGGATGAATAATAAAAGATATTTTCTTTAATTTTATCATTTGTCATCACTTTTCACTATTTTGCCATTTATTTTATCCTGTTGGTTAGATTATTCAAAATAGTGCACACAAAACAATATTAATATTAACTCTATTTCATTAAATTAAGGAACAAAAAAATATATATATAAAGCCAACATATACAAGATCACTCCCGTCGCCAATCAGCCCTTTCGAGTTTTTTGATTGACAATTTTTTCTCATTTTAGCCCTAATTGTTGCCTAGCCCACCTTTTCGGGTTGTTGAAACTAGCAAAATGTTCTAACTTTTGCCTAGGTCGCCCTTTCGGGTTTTTAACCTAGCGAGCTCTTTTTTATCATCTAAACATAAAAATTTCTTCAATATTTCAATGTCCACTCGTTCACTAAACTCATTTTCATCCATGTCTGACAATTTGATCATTTCGTACTCATAGTAAGGGGTCAATGAACTGGTCAAAACCAGAAGTTTAAGAAATAATTTGACAGGATCCTCCTGTACCGAAGCCAGTGTGACTAGGGCATCGTCCATATGGTTTTCTTCTCTTGGCAGGTGTATGAACCTACAATCCTTGAAATTCTTCCTTACTACGGTTAAGTAATCGTGGTACAATTTCAACTTTTCTTCCTTCAGATTCCATTCTCTATTTACTTGGGATACTACTAGTAATGAATCACTAAAATCCTGCACTTTATCAATACTCATAATCTTCAGGGTTTCCAAACCAAAAATATATGTTTCGTACTCCATTATATTATTGGTTGCCATGAATCCTAACTTCTTATACAGAGGGATGAGCTCTCCTTCTGGTGATTCCAATATTACTCTTAAATAGCTCTCTTTCTATTTACTGCTCCATCAAAATACATCTTCTATCCTTGTTCTTCTATGGCCTCTAAATGTTCGTCTGAAAATTTTAAAATTACCTTATCACTGTCCGGTAATGGTTGTTGAGTCAGGAATTCTACTATTGCTCTGCCTTGGATGGTTTTCCTGATTATATATTTGATCTCAAATTCTTCTAGGATTATTAACCATATACTGTATTTCCTAATCAACTAGGGCATCTCTCTCAAATACGTCACTGAATCCATCCTGGAAATCACTTGCAAACTATAAGACTAAAATTAATGTTGCAACTTCTTAGACGACCAAACCACAGCTATACAGGTCTTTTCAATGATACTATGCTTAATCTCAGTAGAAGCTTTTTACTTAAATAGTAAATTGCATACTCGACTCCTGATTCATTTGCTTGGGCCAGCATTGCTCCTATCAATTACTCCTCTACTGCTAAGTACAGTAACAATGGTTTACCATGTTTAGGTGGCTTGAAAATATGTGGATTCAGTAAATACTCTTTTATACACTAAAAGGCCTTCTGACACTATTCATTTCACTTAACCGGCTGGTTCTTTTTAAGCAATTTAAAAATAGGTTCACAGATTGTGGTAAGCTTTGCTATGGATCTGCTAATGTACTATAACCTTTTGATGAACCACCGAACTTCCTTCTCTAGCTTAGGAGCTGGCATATCTATGATTTCCTTAACTTTGTCAGGGTTAATCTCAATGTTATTTGGCCCAATCATGTAACACCCTTATACCCTATATACGTATAATATATACACCTAATATATGTAAGATACGTGTATATGGTAAAAAAATATCACAATCCGGTTTAATAAAAATTTTTACATTCCAAATTTAAAATCCCAAATACTTAAAAATGTATATTTAAATAACAAATAAAATATTCTTTATAATCCATAGGTTCCAAAATAATCATTTTATTAGAAAATCTCTTGAAAAAATTCGCCAGAGTCTTTATAATTTGCAATATATATATACCTTGAAAACATAAGCATAAATACATAATATCAAATTGTATTACAATATCAAATATGTACATGCTGACATATGACTCTGATCTTGATGTATCCAAAACCACTTCAAGCTCAATAAACACAAGCCTAGACTTGACCAGGTCTAGTAAAACTCTCCAGCTCTACCGAATCGCCCCTGTCACTTGTGTGATAAATTATAATCACGCTAAGCTAAAAGCTTAGTGGTATAAACTTTGATAACAATAAAATTGTAAAAAAATGCCAATGCAAAATGCTTTCACATGATGTTTCATAATGTTGTACTTAATTTCACCATAAAACATATCCTTTAATTATTTTACAATTCACATAGGAACAAGCACAAGCATGGGCCTAAAGGATCTAATATGCCATTCAAATCCCACAGTTACTGTTTTAGTCCAAATTGACACCATGTATCTAGCCCTGAAGGTAAATCATAGTAATGCTCAAAAGCTAGGCCCGAAGGCAAATCATATCACAGTAACACCAAACGTCTAGTCCTGAAGGTAAATCAAAGTAATTACTCAAAAGCTAGCCTCGAAGGCAAATAATGTAACATCCGTTGACAATTCTTATATAAAAACTATCAGAGAATGTTATTCAATATATTGTTCACGTTCCAATCAATTCAGAGAAAACTCTCTTCATAATTAAAATTTTGAAAATAATAATACAATTTGCATACCACAACACTTATAGATCCAATATTTAAACCAATTTCCAATATCTCCAATATCGATCAGATAAACTTTATAAGTTCATCAAATCAAATAAATAAACAATACATTTCTTTCAATATACTCATTCACTAGAATCTCAAACTTCATTCTCTAAATACATAAATCTTCTTATGTTTACACATTTATATAATCTCTCAAATCGCCAAACTGAAGTATCTATATACATTTATTTATGAATACAATATACACAAGATCTTCATATGTTCTTAACTTGCTCCGATGTCCTGATACCTGCGTGTCAGAAAATAATTCTAACACTCTAAGCAAAGCTTAGTGGTGCTTGTATACACATATTTTATCACTTAATATTAAAGAAATATACTTATGAAAATATAGTAATAACACTTAGTTTTAAGAAGTAATTCAATATATGAACTAAATTCAGTATCAAATCAACATACCATGTTGATTACACAAAATAATAATTATCCCTGTATAAAAGTTATCACATAATACAATACTTGCGATATTGCAACTTGTTTCATTAAGAATCATTTTATTCAAGACTTGTGTTCTCATTTGATAACATTGTTCATAATACGCTTATTTTGTTTTTCAGTAAGTCTTCCTTTTCAAGTTCACATATAGGATTATTTCATTCAATCCATACTTTTCAGCACTTATATCTAGTACTACACTTTTGAGCACTTTGTATCTCACATAATGATATACACTTTCAATCATTTGATATACTTTGGAGCACTTTGCATCTCACTACATTATATACACTTTCAATCATTTGATTAATTCAATACATTGAGCATAACATTTCCATTATGTTCATTAGAACTTTTACGTGTAAGCATTAATATATATATTAACAATCACTTTTACACTGGAACACAATACTTCAATTTCAAGTAATTGACTTATCTATTATTTTACTTTTCTTTCATTAGTCACACTATCATGTTCACATATATTTTCATTAATTATGCCTATATATACTAAACTTAGATCATAAGTTTGGATAACATGTTAGTGTAGCAATCTCAAGAATTTATAACGGCAATTATGCCCACTATCACTGATAATACATTATGTCCATTAAAGGCACGAGGTGCCCACTATCACTGTGGCTATCCATCCTCTGGTTAGCCATTCAATCCAAAGCTAGATATAAACTTAGTATGATTTGGGCAATTCATTAATTTTGATGAACACTACATTGTTTATTTCATTTCATTGGTACCATACTCTTATCAACATTTGGTAGGATATATATGTGTCTCACTTGTCTAAAGTTTATCACTCGTTTTCATACGTTTAACACATTAACACAAAAGTATGGACTATACACATATTAGTCTCATGTCATTCATTAACACTTGTTTATATAAACACTCACTTGTTTATATCATTTCACTTGTTTATACCATGACCTTGGTACATTACTATTAGCAACATTTAGTATGATATATATATATATATATTTGTCATTTATCTAAAGTTTCTCACTCTTTTTCATGCATTTAACACATACACATGAATTTTCAATACAATTATTCACATATTATTCTCATACTAGGCTCGTAGATCACAAATTACAAGCCAAAAATACTATTTAGGTCCCCACGGTCGTGGCCTCACAACTCCACGACCGTGGGATAGTAAACGAGTCTGTCCACTTTGTTTTAAAACCCCCATGGTCGTGGCCTTCAAGGGCCACGGTCATGGCATTGAAAATTGCTCTGTTTTATCGAAATTTTTGAAGGCATAGCCACACTTTCAATCCCACGGTCGTGGCCCTCCTTTGCCACGACTGTGGCACCCATTTGCCACGATCGTGGCATTCATTTTGCATCTGTTTTGGAGTAAACTCATGTATTCTGTACTTTTAACTTCATTAAACACAAACATATTGAAGATCTAAGATAATAATTTATCAAACTCAATATTTTGACATAAAAAGAATTCATATCGAATACCTTCACTTAATTAAACTTTTAACCATTTCATATGGATAAAAACGTGATCAAACCCTTCACTTCTCATAAATATATCATTATACATAACTCAATCAGTCAATCAAATCATTTAATATCATAAAAAGTCATATTTTTGTAAAATATAAATCAAAAGCACATACCTTGTTGATAATCACCACTTTTCCCACTTAATCTTAAGTTTTGATTCAAATCATGGAAAGAAGGAAGAAGAAAGGAGTGAAGATGGTGATGATGGCGTGGAGAGAAGAAGGAATCAGAAATTTTCACACACTTACACACACACACACACACACATATATATATATATATAATATTTTTAATCTAGTGAGGGAATGCTCATAATAACTATGGTGCACCCTCATTCTTAACCGTTGATTTTAAATCGAGTTTTAATCTCATAAAACAGTAAAAATACTCTTTTCAGTAAAGTTTTAAGATACACAATTTACTCTTCTCTACATATAGCATTTATCCACAATACTTTGGTCACTGTACACTATCAAGTTTTCATTATTAGTCAAAACGTCCCTGTTTAACATCTTGACCATTACAAATAATGAGGATAATCTCATAGGCATGCAACCAAACACAGAACTCTGAAAATTGAATAACATACTAGGCACATAATTATTTCATATGTTCATCATCAATTTCTTTTTTAGTTTTCCATAATCAACTCAGCTCATTGCCTCTTTCCTCATTATCAATTAGACACATTGCCTCATTTTCTCATTATCAATTAGGCACATTGCCTCATTTTCTCATTATTAATTAGGCACATTACCTCATTTTTCTCATTTATCTCATTCATATCAATATCAATTCACTTCATTTTATCATATCTCAACATATCATCATAATGTATCATATTTTACATTAAAATACATTACCCAAATATTTTGGGTTATTTTCACATGTTTCACATTTTATGCAATTTAGCCATTAACAATGTCTCTTCACAATGCATATGATGCATACATGACAAATCACATGTCATAGCACAATATTCATGAATGTTCAATGCATCAAGTAGCTTAACACATTTTCCAACCAAAATGTGTTAAGCCCAAATTTATGACAATATAACTAATTCATCAAAAGTTTGTACTTACCTTAATAAGCACTCCAAAACAATCTCAAAACTCTCACCAACAGTCTCTTCCAAGTTTCCCTTCAACACCAGGTTTGGGCAAATCATCTCTCCTTAATGCCTATACCAAATATGATCAAATACAATTATTTAATATCACATTTTAAGGCATTCTCAACATCAAACCTTAATTAAACATTACTTAACTAAAAACCTTAAAGTTAAGTCCAACCTTACTTTAACTTTGAAAACCATATTAAGCTATTCAAATTAGTGTTTTAAGTTTATTTATATAATTACAAACATATTTTAACATGTTTAAACTAATTATATTAATTAAACACATGACTTTGTTCAAAACCTAAAATGGCATAACCTTCACCATTGAAGGTTTTCCATTCCAACTCAATTCAATTATTAGTCCAAGCTTATTCCCATCACTAATACCATTAAACAACATGCTTTAAACATTAAAATCAAATAATTTACCATATTTTGAAAATTCACTTTTCTAAAACCCTAAATCAATACTACTTCATCCAAACTCTATCCAAACATAACCAAATCCATCATTTGACTTTAAAATCCTTGTTCATGCATCAACATAACACATTTAGAATTAAATTGCACAATTAAATCACCTGATATTCTCTCTCTTGACTAAACTCAACTTAAATTCAAACATCACTTCAATCCAACCTTAAAAATATTATTAGCTACTCAAAACAACTTCATTCATACTCAATTAAGCAATTAAAACATACTACTTTAAAATTCCAAATCACACATAATCATACTTTCATGGAATTCCAAGGAAAAAGTTAGAATACTTACTAATTATGGTGGAAATTCCTAAAAATCTCACTTGAACCCTTGAAATCCTTCAATTAATGAAGCATGGAAGAAACAAAACCTTGTCTAGTTCATCAATGGTGGATAGGCCTTGAAGAAGGAAGAAGAAGAATATGATAAAATTTGATTTATTCTCTCTTTCCACTTTGAATTTTAACCTTATATATAATATTTTAATATATATTTAATTAATTATTGAATTAATAAAAATCCCAAAATTACATCTTCCATCAAAAATAATTTATTTTCAATTATTTAAATAATTTTAATTTTCAAAGTATAATTATAAAATGCCATTTGACTTTTTGACTTTTTTTAAAAAAATGTTGACTTATATTTCATGTATATTTCACATATACATTCCATTTTTTCACTTAAAATCATTCAAATTTTCATTTAAACCATTTATTTAATTTTTCAAATTTAATTTTAATTTATTTTATTGAATTTTCAAAAATTAGGGATGTTACAAATCACATGCCCGAGCATCTTACCTGAAGTAACTCCAAATACACACTTCTTTGGGTTTAACCTTGCATTATACTTCACTGCTCTTTTAAAGAAGATCTCAAGTTTTGGAAATCCTGTTCCCTTGTATCTGAATTTACCATCATATCATAAACATAAGCCTCAACCTCCTTATGCATCATGTCATGAAATAAGGTGGTGGCCATTCTCTAGTAGGTTGCTCTAGCATTCTTTAATCCAAACAACATCACCCTATAATAAAATATACCACATGTAGTAATGAAGACACTTTTAGCATTCTTTTAACACCTGATTGTATCTGAAAAATCTATCTATGAACGAGTATAGCATACTAAAGGCTGCACTATCGATAAGGACATCTATATGGGGCAAAGGAAAGTCATCCTTAGGGAAAGCCTTGTTCAAATCTCTGTAGTCTATACCAACCCTAATTCTCCCATCTTTCTTTGGTATGGAAACTATGTTAGCTAACCAATCAGTGTAATCTATCACTTCAAAGAATTTTACTTGTTTCTATTGAGTGACTTCTTCTTTAATCAACTTTGCCCATTCTGGCCTTAGATGCCTCAACTTTTGTTTGATAGGTCTCATGTGAATATAAGTAGGGATCGTATGGTCAGTTATATCCTAATCAATTACAGGCATATCTGCATAAGACCAAGTAAAGACTTATTGATATTTTTTGAATATTTTTTCAAATCTCTCGCTCTCGCTCTCTCTCTCTCTTCAGGATTAAGTTCGGATGCTATGCTAATTTTTTTAGGATTGTTGCTTATTTTCAAATTTAATGATTGTGTATCAAGAGTGTTAATATTAAAAATGCTCATGTAATCACTACACGAATGTATGCAACCATCAGGAAAAATATCACACAAGTAAGCAAAATAAGAATTTATTGCATTCATTTTGAAAAAGAAAAGATCATAATCCTCATACAGAGTAGACAAATCGAAATCAAAATTAGAGTAATTATTCTCATAATTATAAATTAAAAGACTTTCAAACTATTCTTCAATGAGAGCAGTAATCTCCTCTGAAGACTTCTAGATCTTTAGGACAACTTCCTTCTTTTCTTTCAGGACGGATTCCTTCTCAGTTGGTAAGACAACCTTCTTCTTTATCTGTTCCACCAGTTCAGCAACATCAGCAAAGTTCTCAAAACCCGAAATCAACTTCCCCATGAACATGATTGGCTCAGGCTTCCTTTGGAGTGGTCCCACATCTAGAGCTTTGATAAATATTTCTTCAAGTGGAGGGAAATTGATATTCTCATTCTTTTTTGGCAGAACTCCTCCTTTTGCTTCATAATATCCCATCCCTTTTCTAAAAACTTATTTCTTAAAATCTGGAAGCTTTGTCACTCATGTCTTCCCTTTTCCAAGGCTAGTGCCAGGTAGGTCATTCATTTTCTTCATCATAGTCAAAACCCTAGAGTCCATCATCTTATTATTAGAAACAACAGCCACTTAAAATCTGTTGAGAGGCCTTTTAATCATTAGAGCATTCACTACTTCATTGTCCTCAACCTTGATAACCACTGTCTTATCTCCATTTGGGAACTTGACCTTTTGATGGAGGGTTGAAGGAACTCTACTAAGAGAATAAAACCATAGTCGACCTAACAACAATGCAAAAGTGACAAGTATATCCAGGATTATAAACTCCACCATGGATTCAATTGGGCCAGCCTTCACAACAGCTTTAAAGGTTGGGCTCAAATCACATGTAGACATAGCTAGCTTTGGTAAGATCTTGAGTGGGCAAACATTTATGGAAAATCCATCATCGACCATGACACATGGAGTTCTTTTTCCTTTAACCTCTACCTTGATGAAAAGCGGGTGGATGTGATCTCTCCCCTCTTCTGGCAAATCCGCATCTGAAAATGATACCATTTCCACATCAACCTTGTTCTTCTTTTGAGCATCATCACCCTTTTTCGCTTCCTCGGCCTTATTTACCCCCATAAAATGGATCAGTTCATCTGGTATTGCAGAGGTGGAAATCTGCATGCTCGCCATAGTTTCTTGATGCTTCTTGGATGTAGCCAGTAAATCCTAAATGTTAATACTTACTTGAGTTCCAACTACTTAAGAACAACATCATATTCTTCTTCTTTCCCTCCTATTTTAGCATCTTTTCCCCTATCAGTTTCTACTTCTTTTAGTGGGGGCCTCGCATAAGGCTTACCAGAGTGAGTGTCTAACACCTCATCCTCTTCATGCTCAGACTACACTACAAGGAAAACTAAATCAGACAACGCTTTTTGGCCAATGTCTGATGAAGACAAAAACTGTTGTCTATTGAAGCGATGTCTGATAGCATTTCACACAACGGTTTTAAAACCGTTGTCTGATGTAGGTTTGCACAACGGTTTTTAATTTTATCAGACAATAGTTTTTGGCCATTGTCTGATGATCGTTCAGACAACAATTTCTAATTTTTCAGCCAACGGTTTTTAACCGTTGTCTGATGGTTTCCACAACGGTTTCTAAATTGTCAGACAACGGTTTCTAAATTTTCAGACAATGGTTTTTAACCGTTGTCTGATGAAGGTTTAGACAATGCTTTTTGACCGTTGTCTGATGAAGACAAAAACCGTTGTCTATTGAGGCGATGTCTGATAGCATTTCAGACAAAGGTTTTTAACCGTTGTCTGAAGATGGTTTCCACAACGGTTTTTTAGTTTTATCAGATGATGATTTTTAACCGTTGTCTGATGAAGGTTTAGACAACACTTTTTTACCGTTGTCTAATGAAGACAAAAACCGTTGTCTATTGAGGCGATGTCTGATTAAGGTTTATACAATGCTTTCTTAATAAAAACCGTTGTCTGATTAAGGTTTACACAACGCTTTTTAATTGTTCAGACAATGGTTAATTAATCTAAAACCGTTGTAGAAGGACGCTAAATACAATGATTAATTAATGTGGCACACTGAATATTAGACAATAGTTTCAATGTTCATTTTCATTTCACCACCATTGTCTGTTAAACTGTACATTATACATATAAGACAACACTTTACAATGGAAGATTGCAAATTTGGGAATCAAAAAACCTCCACAAATTCAACCATTCAACATATTAACAAACTAAAAAAGAAAATCAACACTATACATATATCACTGAATTATACTATTAACTTCAACTTGAATGACGCTTCATGAAATATTTGGCGAAGTCAATCCTAATCTCGTTGATGTCGGCATCACTATACTCCAAGTTGCCTCTGCGTAGCCACTGAAAAATGAATCAAATTTTGGTTAGCCACATGTGGTAAATACAAAACTATTATATAAAAAATGAAAATAATTAAAATTCTCACCTTAGCTGAAAACTGAAGCTCCTTGTCATAACAGATTTCCTTCATGTACCTCATGACAAAGTTAACTCAAATATGGCATAAATATGGCATAAATATATTATACATCCACCACACAAACAAGTATGTGCAACAAAATAAAATCAGAACAGAATTCCACGCCACTCAAAGTAAGTTCTAAAAAAAAAAGAAACAGCAGCATCGTAGGCATAGAATATTGAATTTTCTAGTCTGTGGATTATGTTTTGCATAAATGCAGATAGTGATGAGGAAGATAAACACAGGTTTCAGAATATAAATGTGACATGAATATATTATCCATCAGAGTGACAAATTCTAAATAGCATAAATGCTTATACCAAAGGAGGGTTCAGTGTATTTGCGTTCACTCCCACATGCATCTACAAACGCAAATACCAGACTAGAAATGGGAAATGTATATTAATATCCACCTGTATGAAGATAATGCCAACTTCATTATGCCATTAGGATCTGTAAATTTTAAAGCAAATGAAGTATGCAACAAAGATAAGGAAATACTAACCTGTGCCAATCTCCCTAATGTAAAAGCTGACATTTCCCTCAGCTGTACATCAGAAGACTGCAACATCTCTATCAAGAGTTGAACTGCACCCCTTTGTACAATGTGAACCTAAAAATATCTCATCTTTATCAATCTAAAGCATGTAAAAAATCGGGGGTGGAAGGGTTAAACAAGATTGAGAATTCATAAAAAATTGGAAGGCAAATGAGTCTCAACCCCATCAATTTACAAAAGTTAACTCTGTGTTTATCTGCAAAAGGAATAGCTGGAAAAACAACCTTAGATTTAAGAAGGAGAGAATAATATTTACTGAATTTATTTCCATCTTCTAAACAATTAGAAATAGAAACCAACTCAAAAAAAAAAGGAAAATGAAGTTAAAAGGCAAGCTTGACTTTACCTTGCAATCTGAGTCTGTTGCAGCAAATTGTCCAAGTAATAAAGCAGCCTCTCTTTGGCTCTCAGAACAACAGAAGCTGTTGCCAAGAAACAAATAAGAAAGTGAAAAAAAAATAATACAAATAAAAATCATCACAGAAGAAATGAAAGAATAATGTTCACACTTGCTTAAAGAAGTGGAAAAAAATTTCAAAGATGCCAAGAATACAGGATTTAGACAAACCTAAGTAAACTAATAACAGGCTGCAGAGCGCCAGCTGCAAGGACTTCTTTCTTTATGTTTGGGGATGAATGAACCAAATTTCCGATCACACCAACCTGCAACAATGAGATAATTTTTTGTACAAAAGTTAATGTCAAATGAAAAATTAAAAATTTTCCAAAACAATTGAAAATTAAAAATTAATAATGAATCTGAATTCTAAAATATCTTAATGCTTCATAGTGTATAGCAGCATCCTCATATCGTAGCATTAGAATGAGAGTAGGAAGAGCATTACATTAAACAATCTGCAAATCAACTAGTCCTATCATTCATTAATACTAAAGTCAACTTTACAAAATCTAGCTTCCAAAGCAAAGGTATTCACCTGCTTTTTATTCTCATCATTCTTAAAAGCAAGGGTTCGTAGAGCCCCAGTAGCTGCTCTTTGCACCTTTGTGTCAGTAAATTCAAGCAACTCAACCAGAGGCAGAATTCCACCCTCCCTCCTGTACACCAAATAGTAATGAGCATACGAAGAACATAGTGGCAAAATCAAAATTGAAATAAACTTACTACTAAAATGAACAAACCTAACACGAGTCTTAATGTTGCTGTTTTTATGTGCTAGATTTGTAATAGCATCAGCAGCCCTTCTGATTACACTAATCACTGCCCAGGAACTAGAACCATCATTGTGCCTTTTTAACAGGTCCACAAGATGTGACAATGCCCCAGTGTCAACTATGAGTTGCTGATGCTCTGGCTGTTGACAGCAAAAATGTAAACTATATAAGATATAGGAAGGGGGAAGATTAGATTAATGTTTAGAGCATTTTTAAAGAAATTATGCTACCTTTGTTACAGTGTTATGAAAAAGAAAAGTCTGGATAAGCTACCTTTGTTTGCCTTACTTAGCTTTAGTAACAAAATTAAAGTGTATCATCAAAGGCAGCATTCATGTAAATAAGCATATGCCACCAGAAATTAGAACTTTCAAGCAAAGAAGGAAGAGAAACATACTAACTATTTTATTGACTAATTGTCAGTCAGATTTCTTTCCACATTCAAAAAATTAAAAGCTCATCTGCACTGTATCATGCTTACATGATATTTTTTTGGTAAATAATAAGCATAACTTTAATTGACAGATAATCAGCGTCATAGAACAATTGATTGTTGAACAGGAAGAAATTTCCTATAATACTAGAATTTCGAAGCCCGGATATTGAATTATAAGATGATCTAAGACAAATATTAAAACAAAAATAAAATGATACATATATAACTGAATAACCTTTACAACAAGCAGTCTTAGCGCATAAGCACTCCCCTTCTCGACGTCATGCTCAAAAGGCTTCAGATTACGTTCAGCTTCGCTTGACGGAGGAGCTTGAAGATGCTTAACCAGAGCTGGAACCGTACCTCCTTCAACAATCACGTTCACTAATTCCTCTAGAGAACAATGACCACCAAACACAACATCTCTCAATTTGAAGGCAATAAATGCAAAAGAAAATTTGAAAAAAAAACCCTCAAATATAAAGAGAGAGATCTTGATTTCAGTGTGTAAGGTACAGTCAACAGATTCAATAAATAAAAGAGACAACGAGGGAGGGAGAGGGAGAGAGAGAGAGAGAGAATAGTTACCATTTTTGGCAAACTCTGCAAGGACGTGAGTGGCGCGTTTGGCAGCAGCTAGATCGGCCTCGTTCCAAGAGAACGTAGAGTTAAGTATATTAACCTGTACAGTGACCTCATACAGCAGCGCTTGCCGAGAATCACCGAAGGGGACAGCCGCCGAGATCTCTCGCTGCTCTTCGTCGATCTCTTCCTCCAGTTTCCCAAAAGAATGATAAAAATGAGGCAAAAATTACCAGAAACGCAGCGATGATGATAATTGAAAAGGTGACTCCGAGCATAAATCAAGAACAACATCTTTTCTGCTACCAATACCAATAACTTCGACGAATTGAGAATTCCCTAAGAAACTCACTCCACTGCCATCTCTAATACTCTCTTCTGAACTCATCGCAAAATGGAACAAATTAGGTTCTGAAGCTTTCTACCCTTGAAAATGGAAACATATTAGGTATACAGAGAGAAATCAAAAGAGGGAAGGAGGAGATAGGTCTGTTTAGGTTTATTGCTAAATTTCAAAACGGCCGTGTTTTTGGCAAAATGGGGGCAAATGAAATTTTTTTTTGGAAATAAAGGGGGGAATTTAAGTGTTCAAAATTTTTGAAGTTTTGACATCCCTCTTTTGAAACAAAATAGATTTTTCAAAATTTTGTTAAAATAACTTTATAAATTCACTTATATAGATGACTTATAAATTTCAATTTATAATTCATCCATAAGTGCTTAAGGCAATACAATTTAAATAATTAGTAGTGATAAATTTCTATGGAACCCTATATAATTATAAAATTTAGTGTTGATGTAAATTAGATTGAGCAAAAACTAAATAAGTCTAACATTGATTCTTTCTAAGGTAAAAAAAAGAAGAAATGCAACATACATACCTTAAGCATCCACTTAAAGTGATTGAAGTAATCTGGATCAAAAGCTTCGATATCGTGATATGTTACATTAACTCCCAATATATGCTTGTAGAAAGATCTAGTGAAATGCAACAGATAGACAAGATTACTATCAAATATATATATACTAATAAATATATACTAATATATACTTGTATATACTAATATATATACTAATATATACTTGTATATACTAATATATATACTTGTATATACTAACATATATACTAATATATACTTGTATATACATGTATATATACTTATATATACTTGTATATATACTAATATATACTTGTATATATACTAATATATACTAATATATACTTATATATACTTGTATATATACTAATATATACTTGTATATACTAATATATATACTAATATATACTTGTATATACTAATATATATACTAATATATACTTGTATATACTAATATATATACTTGTATATATACTAATATATACTTATATATATACTTGTATATACATGTATATACTTGTATATATATACTAATATATACTTGTATTCCTACTTATATAATATCATATTATATCTAAATCATTATTTAATGGTGGACTTTAAAGTTTCTAATGGGTTTATGAAATGTTTATAAATCCAAACCTTAGCTTCTAACACTTGTATATACTAATATATATACTTGTATATACTAATATATATATTAATATATACTTGTATATACTAATATATAAACTTGTATATACTTGTATATGCTAATATATACTTATATATACTTGTATATATACTAATATATACTAATATATATACTTGTATATACTAATATATATACTTGTATATATAAGTATATACTAATATATATACTTGTATATACTAATATATAATTGTATATATACTAATATATATACTTGTATATACTTATATATATACTAATATATACTTGTATATACATGTTTATACTTGTATATATATACTAATATATACTTGTATTCCTACTTATATAATATCATATTATATCTAAATCATTATTTAATGGTGCACTTTAAAGTTTTTATGGGTTTATGAAATTTTTATAAATCCAAACCTTAGCTTCTAATACTTGTATATACTAATACATATATTAATATATACTTGTATATATTAATATATATACTTGTATATGCTAATATATACTTATATATACTTGTATATATACTAATATATACTAATATATATACTTGTATATATAAGTATATATTAATATATACTTATATATACTAATATATATACTTGTATATACTAATATATACTAATATATACTTGTATATATACTAATATATACTAATATATATACTTGTATATACTTATATATATACTAATATATACTTGTATATACTTATATATATACTTGTATATACATGTATATACTTGTATATATATATTAATATATACTTGTATTCCTACTTATATAATATCATATTATATCTAAATCATTATTTAATGGTGGACTTTAAAGTTTCTAATGGGTTTATGAAATGTTTATAAATCCAAACCTTAGCTTTTAATACTTAGTCAAGTTTGTTTATAAATCCAAACCTTAGCTTTTAATACTAATATATACTTGTATATACTAATATATATACTTGTGTATACTAATATATACTTGTATATACTAAGATATATACTTGTATATACTTGTATATACTAATATATACTTATATATACTTGTATATATACTAATATATACTTATATATATACTTGTATATACTTGTATATACAAATATATATACTTGTATATACTAATATATACTTGTATTCCTACTTATATAATATCATATTATATCTAAATCATTATTTAATGGTGGACTTTAAAGTTTCTAATTGGTTTATGAAATGTTTATAAATCCAAACTTTAGCTTTTAATACTTAGTCAAGTTTGTTTATAAATCCAAACCTTAGCTTTTAATACTAATATATACTTGTATATACTAATATATATACTTGTATATACTATATACTTGTATATACTATTATATATACTTGTATGTACTTGTATATACTAATATATACTTATTTATACTTATATATATACTAATATATACTTATATATATACTTGTATATACTAATATATATGCTTGTATATACTTGTATATACTAATATATATACTTGTATGTACTTGTATATACTAATATATATACTTGTATATACTAATATATACTTGTATATATACTAATATATACCCTTATATATACTAATATATGCTAATATATATACTTGTATATACTTATATATATACTAATATATACTTGTATATACTTATATATTTACACTTGTATATACATGTATAAACTTGTATATATATACTAATATGCTAATATATACTTATATATACTTGTATATATACTAATATATACTTATATATATACTTGTATATACTTGTATATACTAATATATATACTTGTATATATAAGTATATATTAATATATATACTTGTATATATATTAATATATACTTGTATATATACTAATATATACTTGTACATACTTATATATATACTAATATATACTTGTATATATACTAATATATACTAATATATATACTTATATATACTTGTATATATACTAATATATACTTGTATATACTTATATATTTACTTATCTGAACATATATTATACAATGGTCTGAACAGTTAATTAGACAACTTTTTAAATAACCGTTGTCTGAAACATCTTATCAGACAATGATTTTTTTGACCAAAAAAACATTTGTCTGAACATATATTATACAATGGTCCCTAAAAATCATTGTCTGTATGCTTGCTTCAGACAACGGTTTTTTTTAACCATTGTCTGAAACGCTGAATTATACAACACTTTCGAAAAAACCGTTGTCTGAAACATCTTATCGGACAACGGTTTTGTATGACCAGAAAAACAGTTGTCTGAACATATATTACACAATGGTCCCTAAAAAACCGTTGTCTGGTGTGATCAAAATGACACCTAATAGACAACAGTTAAAAAAAATACCAAAAACAGTTGTCTCAAAATTAATCAGACAACGCTTTTTTGCGAAAAAAAAAATCGTTGTCTATTTTTTCAGACAATGGTTTTTTCTTTAACCGTTGTCTGATGACCGTTGTCTGATTCAATTTTTCTTGTAGTGCTAGGTCCACTCTTCTTTCTTGGATTTTAAATCATCATCACTATCAGTTGAATCCTAAAACTCATTCACAACACAGACGACTACTTGCCCTTTTACCATAGTTGGTTCAATCTTGCTAAGTGCCTTTTCTTCTCTAGTTGCCTCTCCACCTGTATCTTGGAAAGATGATAAGATAAATTTCTCATTCAACCCCCTCCTAATGGCCTTAGCAAAGAGTCAAAACTAATGGTCAAACTCTTTAATCCCATCACATTGACCAAAGCTTGTGAGCAAGCTATGCTACATGAGTAACCCTTGACAACCATTTTTCAAAAATGAGCTCAGTCCTAATTACATTCTCATCAAGCTATCTCCTTCTCCAAAACTAATAGAATCACTCTTAATTACATTCTCATCAAGCTATCTCCTTTTCCAAAACTAAAAGAATTTAAAAATAACCAATTATTAAGCCCCTACTTAAAGTTGATTTTAAAGTAGATGTCCAATAATAAAACCAAATAGCAAGCCATAAATTCTAAAAATGCAAATAAGGTCAACAACTTCACTTCCGATTCACACTTTAAACACACCCTAGGTCAATGTTATAAGTGTAGGGACCAATATTTCTCCGGCCATGTTTTTAAATCAAATCAAATAAGAATGTTACACAAAATAAAGGAGAAGGTCGATGGAATTTTGGAAGGCAAGGATAAGAAGGAGGAATTAGGTTGTTGGTAACGTAGAAATATCTACGCATGCCATTGAAAGAATAGAGGCAGCTAATTCTCTAAAAATTAAGAGTGAAGAAAATTATCACCATATTATAATTCTAGTTGGTAATGAGAGCAGACTTAGTTTTTTGGATGAGAGAATGGTGAATGAAGTAGAGGCTATTGTAACAAAGGGTAAAATGTTGATGGTTACAGTAGCTAATGGATAATCAATTAATTAGTAAGGTTAATTAAAATGGATTCAAGTCAGTGATGCAAGGCTTTGATTTTGAATTTGATTTTAGGGTTTTTCGGATAGGGGGTCATGATATGGTGATTGATTTAGACTAGATGAAATACCATAACCCAATATTGTTCAAATTTTAGAAGATCAGGTTATTATTTAGTAGGGTAGGGGAATAAATCGAGCTTCAGTTGTTTAAGGGAGTCAAATCTCTCAAATTATTTTTCATCTAAGAATTTTTTATCTAATGGAAGAAGAAACAACAAATGATGTGTTTCAAATTTATTCTCTCATAACTTGTCTTAGGTACCTCACATGCCAACCCATCTAATATTGACCCACTTATTCCAAACTCTAATGTCATTCCCACCCAACATCATAGTTTTCTTCCACTGTTACACCTCCATTTTTAAAGCTCCAAGCTCTTTACCACCTCATTGTAGCCATGACCATTCGATTTGCCTATTAAAAGGAGCCAATTTTTGGGAATTATAAGTATGTATAAATAAAAATGGTAGCCAATATGCAACAAAAAATAAAAAATTGTATGAACTCTAGATAATTACATATTGATTAAAACTGAATCAAAGGAAGAACATAAAAGGTTTAAAGATTATACCTAAGAGTTCTTCACAAATTCTTCACCTTCTCCTTTTATTGGATTTTCACAAACCATAACAATCCAAGGGTAGGATTGTCTCTAATAGTATCCACGCAAAAGGAAGAATTAATCTCCTATATAATAAGAGTGGCTTAGAGTATGTCTTTGTGCTAGCAAGAAGAAAGACTCAAATAGAGGAAGAATAAGAAGAAACTCTTTCTCTTCTCTATAAAGATGTTAGGTTTTCTCTCTTTCAAAAATCTACACACACCATTCAAAAAGATGGTATTTATATGCCTTTAGTTCTTGCTAGGGTTTCTTTTAATAGATATTTAACTAAGGCTTTTCAATCCCTAATTAAAATTATTAGTTTATTATGCTCAAATGGGATCAACTTGGCCCAATAACTATTAACCCATTTTCTTCTTCCTTAATGGGTTCAATCCATAAAATATATTGTCTCATAATATATTACAACTATTTTAATTAATTTTGAGCCCTTTTAGTGTATCCATTAGGCTTATAAATACACTGGTAGCTAATACCAAGTTTACCCTTAATTAAAATTAAGATTTCCTAAAATAAACTTTCATTTAGGATTGATTCCCTAATCAACTAATTGATATTAAGTAGACCATGGATGGTATCTAGCAATGATCATGGCCACCCAAGTGTTGAGAAATTCAAAATGGTTTGACTTTTAAATTTCTATAGATAGTTGTTGTGCAATAAACTCATACCATACTATATCTCATTCATTTCAGATTATAGACTTTGTATCAATTTTGCTAAACTATGTCACACATAGCCTAAATTTATTAGTTCATTTTCTTAAAGCCCATTACTCTATAAAAAAAATGGCATCTTTTAGACTCTCTCAGAAATCCATCCACCTTAGCCAAAGATTCCTAGAGTAATGCCTTACTACAAGAGGCTGTGAGACATACTTTCCTTTTATTAGTGATCTCTCAACTATCTTTGAATACCTCATGTTATACCCAATGTCCACCCTATAAGTGATCTCTCATAAGATAATAAGGAAAGTGATTAAAGTATAACACTTGATATCCAAGATATCTTGGAGACCTCAAGTCTAAGGATATTTGAATAACTGCTATGATGAGATAAGATCACTGACATTGAATAGATATCCTTGTAGGTATCTCATAGTTGGGCCACCTAATTAACTTGTTTATCCAATAAGCATCCACATGTTAACTCTAAACATCGTCGTGCTTACAACTTATGAGACCAACCACTTGATCAAATTAAGAAGTATAACATGTACTAGTCTATCCGCATTAACAATATCCTATCTTGTCAATAATATGACTATGGATAATTTTAGAATAAACACATTTCCATGTAATAAAAATCTTATATCATGATCTCATCATAATTTTCTTTATACTGTGTTTCATACAAGGACTTTACTAAACATTTTAAGATATATAATTAACTATATGCATCACATGAGTACTGAATAATAAAAGATGCCTTAATTTGTTAATATGAATATAATGTGCATATTACAACCTAAAGTTATTATCTCTAGGGCATACATATCTAACACTAACCCAGTTAATATTCACCCTTGTAGATATTCCCATCATAAAATTGAGATTAAGACTTAAATTAAACAAATGTTTTCCCAAAATCTAATCAAACCTAACACAAGTTCTTTTGCATCCCTAATTCTTTTTGTTAAAAAGAAGGATGGCACTAAGCATTTTTATATAGATTATCGTTACCTAAATAATCTCACACTGAAAAAAGATTCCCCATACAATTGATTGATGACTTAATAGATGAGCTTCACCATAATCAGTATTTTATAAAGCTCAACTTATTAAAAGTTATCACCAAATTCACATGAACCCTTAAGACACCCACAAGCTACATTTCATACTTATAATGGACATTATGAATTTTTAGTAATGACTTTTGGGCTCACAAATGCTCATGCTACTTTCAGAGCTTAATGAACTCCATCTTTTAGCTCTTTCTCAGAAAATTTTTATTGGTGTTCTTCAATGATATCTTGATATAAGCCCAACCATGGAGGATCATGAATAACATCTGAAGGTTGTGTTGTAAATTATCCTTTATAATTAACTTTATATGAAGTTCTTAAACTGCTCCTTTGCACAAAGACATGTCGAGTATCTTGGCCATGTGACTTACAGTGGAGGGGTTAATGCTAATGTCAATGAGGGGTTAATGCTAACGTTAATAAAATTAAAGCCAAGGTCAATCGGCCTAAGAATATGAAGGGCCTTATTGATTTCTTAGATAGAAAGTTCATACCAGGCTATATGATCATTATTCGACCATTCACAGACCTATTAAAGAAGAATAGCTTCAATTGGAACAAAGAGGCTGAAATTTCTTTTGGTGAATTGAAAAAAGCAATATTCACAACACTTGTCATAGCCTTGCTTGACTTTCCTCTTCCCTTTATAAATAGATGTTAATAACAAAGGTATAAGGGCAGTATTGATGCAAGAGAATAGACCAATTGCATTCTTAAGCAAAGCATTAAACACAAGGAAATAAGCCTTATCCATTTGATGAAAATGAGTATAGACAATTATATTTGCAGTTAGGAAGCAGTGCCATTACTTGAAGCATGGAAAATTTATAATTATGGATCATAAGAGTATAAAGTAGTTACTCCAACAAAGGATCCACAAATTTATGCAACAGAAGGGATTGAGCAAGCTTTTATGATTAAATTATAGTACACTCTATTAAAAGGGTTTTGAAAATAAAGTTGTTGATGCCTCGTCCAAAAGGAAGCGGACTTCAGGTGAGTCGGCTGATTATTTTTCCTTAACTTGAATTGTTGTGCCACTATGGATGAAGTTATGGTCAACTATAAGAGTGATGAAAAGTGCTAAGAAATTAATCAAGCCTTAGTTATCAATAAGGAAGCCAAGCCTTTTGTTCTTATGCCAATGGTATTCTTCCATACAAGGATAGGGTTATGATAGAAGTCAGTAAATAATTAAAAGAGAAGATATTAAAAGTAGCTCATGATTATTGTAATACTTTGGGATGGTTGAATTACTAAAAGTTAGGTATGTAATTAAAAAGAATTTTAAGAAAATTTCAACATTGCACATTTTCTTAAACAAAGTTGGGAAGTATAACCAATTAAAAATTTGCATTAACTAAAGAAATTTGGATAAATTAAACTATCAATTAACAAGTAAACATTTGTTGCTAAATTAGAAATTTTAATTTAAATTAGTGAAATTTAGTTGCTAAACTAGATTTTAGGTTATTGACCCAAAATGCCTAAATGTGATAAGGTATTATGTAATTAGATGGAAGGATAAATGTGCAAAAATAAGAGATAAAGAAACATTTGAAAAAGAAAGAAAGAAAGAAATGGAAATCCACGGCACATGTAACATGCATTGAAAGGGAATTTTAGGATAAAATGGATAGTTTTCACCAAACACACCATAGGTGACACTGACATCTAGCTATGATGAATTGCTACACCACTTCACACAATTGTGGCTTATAATTAGCAGTGGTGGGGAAGGAAACTGAATTCATTTAACTAAATTAAACTAAACAATACACATGGTGAATGGTGGCACTCAAAGAAGTTTATAAATGACAAATGTCTTATGGACAAGAAAGAGTAATCTAGGATCATAATTTCCACATTTACTTCTCTCTCTCCAGAAAATGTCTCCTCCTTTTCTCTGTAGAAAGATAACCCCCTTTTCTCCTTAGATCCAGATCTAAGAATGGCCATAGATAGCCTCAAATCTACTTATTATTCTAGTTTCTTCAAGTTTTCTTCTTATTTGTTATGGTTTAGTTTTTTTAGCTTTCAGATCTGGCCATCAGCTGATCTGGTTCCTTCTCTACCTTTATTGTGGTTTTTGATTTTAATGTTTTTATATCTTGGTGGATATATCATCATCTAATTGTATAAGCAAGCCATTCTTCTCCTTACAGTATATGTGAATTTTTGATCTCAATGTCTTCCCTCTTAAGTCTTCCTTGGTCAAATAAAGAGGAAAGTGCTTTAAAGGCATGTTTTGACGCCTCTCAATTTTAGCTTAATAATGAGAATTTATCAGAGTTGTCGTCTCTTCCCTCAATTTCTGTGGTTTTTATATTTAAGGACATGTGGGTTTAATGGCTTGGTGGCTCCTTTTGCCTCAATCATGTCCCTGTGTTGTTGCAAGAAAACTTTACAAAGGCTTTTGCTTCTTCTTATTTGATAGGCCTTTATGTTATTTTTTCAATGGCCAATTCTTGTTTATGGGATATGATTAACTGGACAAAGGCTATGCTTTTATTCTTATATATGCATTTTCTTTGTTCCCCAATGCTTTGTAAGGTACTGTGTATTGTTGCTTTCAATTAATGATATTTGACTTTCTTCTTTGATAAAAAAAAGAAAGAGAAAGCTAGCTGTTGTGTTAATAAAAAAAAGACCGAAGTAATTAAGAGAAGCAACCATCTTCTTCCTCCTCTCAGTTATTTAGTAAAGAGAATAAAAAAACATAACTTATCTTTTGCCCTCTCCCGGTAAATGAAACCATGAAAAGAGAAATTTAGTAGCTGAAATGGAGCCAAGAAGAGCCCGAGTTTAGTGTTTAAAATTGTTTTGGATGGAGAGTAAGATGAATTTCTAGTTGAAGGCATCAAGTTAGATGAGAATTAAGTTATCAAACAAAAAGGTGAGTATTCCAAATTAATATCCTTTAAAATTTGTTATGCTTGAAATATTGTATGATATTAACCTAAAATGTGAATAATAAAATGAAAAGAATTGAACTAATTAATTAAAAGTATAAAACGAATTATATAATTATTAGATGCTGAAATCTGTGTAATTGGTTAATAAGTTAGGTTGTTCAAATTTTAAAACACTATTAGAATAGTTCAATGATAATGAAAAATTAATTAGAAGTATATCTATATGTTTACGTTAGCCAAACCCTTGGCACAATTACTCTATTTTTTATCTTAGGCAATCAAATTGAATTCAACTAACATTTATATTAAGTTACATTTTACATGAAGATAATTTTTTGAAGAAAACTTAAATAGTCCAATCAGACCACTGAGAAGCCTGACCGGACCCTTGATGCCCAAATAAGCAGAATCCATATAGAAGGTTTTATGGTAGAGGGTACTCTAAAAATCTCACCGTACAACCTGTAGTCCGCTCAGAACATGTGCTAGTACAACTAGACTATTGGTTGTGAAAAGAGACAATTCACATAGAGTTTCACGGTCATAAGTACTCTCATTTCTCAGAGTACAAAAAATGTCCGATCGGACCAGAGGAAATCTCGACCGGACCTGTGAAGCAGAAATTGTCTAAATTATCCAGTAGAGTTCCTGACTAAGGGTACGCCCAAAATTTGAACGTACCAACAATAGTCCAATCAGACTCGATGCAAGTCCAACTAAACTCTTTAAAATTATTCAAATTAGAGCTGTTACATCTCCACTAAATAAGTCAAAGCCATGTAGACCGACCATTGGAAAAGCATTAGTTAGAATTTCAAATATTATGACTGGACCTCACTTATACCGACTGACCTTATCAAATTTTGACCGAACTATAGCTAGTCCGACCATGAAAAGGCTATGGTAAATGATTTATTGGAAGACAAGAATCAAACATGTTGGCTCCCATCTCAAACGGCTATATCAAGTCTTGAAGGCTATAAATATGTTAAAAAAACTTCATTTTTAAGAATGATATTGATTGTAATAGCCAATTTTAACATCTTTCTATTCTTTGCATCAAAATTACATTTGTATTGATTGATTGTTGGGTGTGAGCATTAAACACCATCAAAAGTTTAAGTGTGAGCTTGGAAACACTTATGTTGTTAGAGTGAGCCTAGGAAAACTCTTGTAAAGGTTGTGATGATTGATCTCAAACTATTGTAAAGTTTGGCGTGAGCTTGTTAAAACACCAAGTTAGAGTTAAGCTTTTAAAAAACTGAAAGCTAGTGGAACCTTAACAAGTTGTTAAGGAAGTGGATATAGGATCAAGGTAAATCCAAACCACTATAACACTTTGTGTTATTCCTACTATACTCTACATCTTCTTCATTTCTTGTTTTTGAATTTTGAGTTTACCATCACTTTTCAAATCAACAAATTTACCTCCTCTTGGTTGCTATATTGGGATAACAATTGGTATCGGAGCTAGTAAATTTATTAAAATTAATTGTGAAATTTTATCCAAAATGGCAGCCATTCCACCAACAAACACCTCTACCCATGGAAACCTAAATTTATTCCTTAGACCTTATTTTGATGGAACGGATTATTCCTATTAGAAACATAAAATGTATTTGTTCCTAGATAGTGAAGGAATTGAGCTATGGGATTTTGTTGAGGATGAGTGGAAACCTCCTACTCATGAAGTTGAAGTTGTCTAAGTTCCTCTTCCTAAATCACAATGGACACGTGCCAATGTGAAAGATTGGTTCAAAAATAATAGAACGGCCTCCATCTTGATGAATTCAATATCAAGAGAAGAAGAGGGGAGAGTCCAACATCTCACTTATGCATATTGTATTTGGAAGACTTTTGAGAACTATCATGAAATTTATGTCCAATTGAGGTTCACCAAGAAGTAAATGCATGTCTAAGAGTATGAATTATTCAAGATCGCCCAACAAAAATGTAACCAACATGAAGAACTACTTGCTTGCCATTGTCAATGAATTGAAGAAATATGGCAAGGTATATGATCAATGTGATGTTAGTAGCAAAATCTTGAAGGCTCTTATAGCAAGGAAGAGCTTTGAGTTAAAAGTTTCTTCTATTGAAGAGGCTCATGACCTTAGCACCTTGAGAACCGATGAACTTGTGGGAAAGCTACTCACTTTTGAACTACACAATGAAAAGGAAACAAGGTGAGAAAAAGAAAAGGAAACCAATAGCTCTCAAGCCAATTAAAGAAGTTGAGAGCTCAAGCAATGAAGATAGTGATGATGAAGAAGAAAAAATAATGTTTTTAAAAAGAATGAGTGATTAGAAGAAAAAGAGAAGATTATAAGCTAACAAAGGTATATTTTATAAACCCTCTTTCAAAAATGAAGATAAAAATAATGAAGTGAAATGATATGAATGTGGCAAATCTGGTCAAATCAAATTGGATTAGTTTAAGTTAAAAAACAAAAAAGAAGTGGGATAAAGAAAAGAAGAAATCACTCAAAGCCACATGGAATGATTCTTCCTCATGTGAAGAAGAAGAAGAGGAAGGAATTACCAATCTATGTCTCATGGCTATTGAGGATGAAAATGAATCTAATGAGATAGGTACTCAATCCTTGAACTTAATTGCATATGATAATGATGTTGATGATGCTTTAGATGATAGTGATTTAATTGAACATATAAACTTTAGAGCAAAAAAGTATTTTTCTAAGATGAAATTTTATAAGGATAAATGTTCTAATCTAGAAAAAAATGATTTTGTGTTCTTAAAAAACTCTACATTAGAATTAAAAATCTTAACTAAATAATTATTGAAATCAATTGATGAAATGAATAAAAATTCACACAGCTTAGAAAATGTGATAAAGGAAAATGAAATTTTAATGGATGAACTAAAAGAGCTAAAAGAATCAATTTCAAAATTTCATAAGGGAAAAGAGGCATTAGACACATTGATAGATAATCAAAGGTCACCCTATTTGAAACATGTTTTAGGATTCAAAGGCTCATCCATCACTACATCCAATGCACCAACATTTGCAAAAGCATCTACAACTCAAACCTCTAGTGTTGAAGTTTTAAAGAACACTAATACACAAAACAAACCTAAAAATCCTAAACAATTACATTGGGTTCACAAGGTTCTAGAACTAAAGTTTCAAGAGAAAATCATGCATTCATGTATACTAGGCATGTACATAAACACAATGCACAAAAACAAACTCATTTAACACATACTTGCAATTGTGTGTATGGTTCATTGAATTTCAATAGGAAAGTGCATAAGTATAAAACATTGTATGAATGCACATATTGTATGAAATCATTTGGGTACCTAAAAGAAGATGATTATTATTTTATAGGTATTCCTAAAAGCTACTATCAATGAGAGTACTTGGCTTATGGATAGTGGATGCTCAAGGCGTATGACAGGCAATGTAAAGTTTTTTCACATCACTCACTTACAAGCATGGAGGTAATGTTACTTTTGGGAATAATGCTAAAGGTAAAATAATTGGCATTGGTTCCGTTGGCATGCTTGGTAAGAATTTAATTGAAAATGTATGGCTTACTGATGGGTTGAAACATAATTTGCTTAGTATAAGTCGACTACATGATAAAGGATATGATGTAAGTTTTGACTTTAAAGGATGTAAAGTTATCAATTCAAATGGTGAAATTGCATTCAAAGGAGTTAGAATTAGCAATACGTATAAAATTGTCTTACATTCCAACAATGCATTTGAATGTTTGATTAGCATTAGTAATGATGCTTGGTTATAGCATAGAAGACTAGGACATACTAGTATGGATCACTTAAAATGAATTAGTAAATAAGAGATAGTTGATGGTCTCCCTAAGGTAAAATTTGATAAGGATATGACTTGTGAACCTTGTCAATTTGATAAGCAACACAAAAGTTCATTCAATTCTAAAAATATTGTAAGCACTTCTAGACCCTTTGAACTCATTCATGTGTATTTGTTTGGACCAAATAGAGTTGCTAGCTTAGGTGGAAAGTTATATGCATTTGTACTTATTGATGATTACTCAAGATTTACATGGGTTAATTTCTTAGCTCAAAAGAATGAAGCCTTCAATCATTTGAAAATATTTGTAAAAAGAGTTCAAAATGAAAAAGGCTATGTAATCACATCTATTAGAAGTGATCATGGCAAAGAATTTGAAAATGAAAATTTTGAAAATTTGTGCAATGAGTTTGGTATATCACATAATATTTCAGCTCCTAGAACACCGTCACAAAATGGTGTTGTTGAAAGGAAAAATAGAACTTTGGTTGAAATGGCTAGAACAATGCTCAATGAATACCCAAATTTCATATCTTAGAGTATTTGAATGCAAACGCTTTATATTGAAAATCAAGGATAATCTTGAAAAATTTCATCCAAATCGGATAAAGGTATATTTTTAGGATATTCATCATCTAGCAAAATATATAGGGTATTTAATAAGAGAACTCTAGTAGTTGAAGAATTAATGCATGTTATTTTTGATGAATCCTCTAAACTTAATCAAAGGAAAAGTAGTGCTTTTTATGATTTTGTAGGTACATTTGGACAACAAGAAACAATTGATGTTCCAAAGAATAATCATGATAAAAAAGAAGAAGAATCTCAAGAGCTACTCAAAGATTGGCAATACAAAGAAGGATCATCTAAAAGAATTCACCATTGGTGACACATCAAAGGGAGTAACTACTATATCCAAACTTAAATACTTAGATGTTAATGTTGCATTTGTTTCTCAAATTGAGCTAAAGACTATTGAGGAGGCTCTTAGTGATGAATATTGGGTGATTGCAATGCAAGATGAACTCAACCAATTTGAGAGAAATAATGTGTTGAAACTTATTTCTAGACCTAAAGACCATCCAATTATAGGATATAAATGGGTGTATAGGAATAAACTTGATGAAAATGGTCTCATTACTAGAAACAAAGCTAGATTGGTAGCCAAAGGCTATAATAAAGAGGAAGGCATTGACTATAATGAGATATTTTCCCCCGTTGCTAGATTAGAAGCTATTAAAATATTACTTGTATTTGCATGTGACATGAATTTTAAACCTTTTCAAATGGATGTTAAAAGTGAATTTCTAAATGGGTTTATAAATGAAAGAGTTTATGTTGAACAACCTCCCAGTTTTAAAGATTATAAATTTCTAAATCATGTTTTTAAACTTACCAAAGCACTATATGGATTGAAACAAGCTCCAATAGCTTGATATGATAGACTTAGTGCATATTTCCTTGAAAAAGGTTTTTTAAAGGGCAAAGTTGGCACAACTCTTTTTGTTAAAAAAATGCATAACATTTTGATTGTGCAAATTTATGTTGATGACATTATATTTGGTGCTACTAATGAATCTTTGTGCAAGGAATTTGCTTCTTGTATGACTAGAAAATTTGAAATGAGTATGATGGGTGAACTCAAATTCTTCCTTGGACTATAAATCAAGCAATGCAAGGATGGGATTTTCATCAACTAATCCAAGTACATAAAGGAACTCCTCAAGAAATTTAGAATGGATGGGTGCAAAATTAGCAAGACTCCCATGAGCACATCCTTGAAACTTGATAAAGATGAAAGTGGTAAGGTAGTAGATGAGAAGAAATATCAAGGTATCATTATATTACTACTTAACCACTTCTAGACCCGATATAATGTATAGCATATGTTTGTGTGCTAGATTTCAACCAAGCCCTAAAGAATCACATTTGAATGCCACTAAAGAATTTTGAAACACTTGAATGGTACATTGCATTTAGGACTTTAGTATCCTAGAAATACATCCTTTAACATTTTAGGTTCTTCGGATGTGGACTATGCCGGTATCTTTTGGATAGGAAAAGTAAGACCTGGGAATGCCATTTTCTTGGTGATTGTCTAGTTTCTTAGTTTAGCAAGAAATAAGTTTTGGTTGCTTTATCTAAAGTGGAAGCCAAATATGTTGCTGCATATTTTTGTTGTACACAAGTACTTTGGATGAATCAACAATTATTTAATTATAGAAAAACTTTTGATAACACAAGTGCCATTAATCTATCTAAAAATTCAATTCAATATTCTAGGTCAAAACATATAGATATTAGGCACCATTTCTTGAGAGACAATGTTCAAAACTAAAATGTTGTCTTAGAATTCACTGATACACAAAACTAACTTGTTGACATCTTTACAAAACCCTTAAATGAAGAAAAGTTGAACTTCATAAGACAACATTTAGGAATGATGGATGGGACACCTTATTGTAGAACTTGGAATTGCTTGAAAACTTACTTTACTTGATCTAAATTTCCTATTAATATCTATTTTTGATCAAACATTGGAACTTCAAATTAAAAACACACATTTTCCATAAAAATCTTGATTTCCTTGCCTTTTCCGATTGGACCATCTAAAAGTCTGACAGTACTTATTCAAAAATTCCCGATTTCAAATTTTTCGTAAAAATATGACTGTACCCTCTATAGTACGATCGATATTTTTCAAAATTTTATGACCATTGTGCCTAAAATCAAAATTCCATTCAATCTTTATATAGTCCGATCAAAATTTCTCTATTTTTCAAAAATACCACAGGACTCTTTTGAGTTCGACCAGACTTTTGCTCTGGATTCAAAAATTTTTAGCTGTTGGAACTCAATCAAAGCGTGCAAATTTTGTCTTCAACAATTATAAATGGCTAGTTTTCAACCAAAACACTATAAATACCCTCTAATATTAGTGTTTACATCTTTTTATCAAATTCTAAACACTTAAACACTCAAAACACACAAAATCTCTCAAAACATCTTCTTTCCTTCATCTATTTTCTTGATAAAAACTTAATGGCTCTTAAAGAATACAAGAGAAAAGCCTCAAGAGCTGAGAAAGGGAAGGGACTTGCTCCTCCTTCTTAACAAGAAGAATTAGTTAGAAGAAGCCAAAGATTAGATTTAAAGATGATGAAGAAAAACAAAGGTATGTAATTCTTAAAGATAAAATAATAGAACCAAACCATATCTTCTCTACCCTCATCTAGAGTCTCTAGGAATTGAAAATGACATTAGAGGTTGTTTTAGAAACTTAGGTTGGGAGAAATTTATTTTCTTAGAGCATGATGACCTTGGTTGGGAGAGATTGATAAAAGAGTTTCTCAATACCTTGATTGTGAGCAAGAAGATCACTAACCCTTTAGGCTATTATGGGATATCTTTTAGGTTATTTAACCAAGATTATGGCCATACATTTGAGGATTTTTCATCAATTTGGGGTTTCTAATTAGAAGGCATTTCTCACATCACAAAACCCATCCTCACTCTTGAAGTTCAATTGGAGTTTGGGAAAGAAATTTCCATAGAAACCTCTCTATGCAAACAATCCAATGCCAAGAACCTTAGAACTTTGACCTATTGGATGTTGCATAGGATTATCATATACACCATTAGCGCTAGCGGAGAAAGCAATGAGAAAGTTACCCAAAAAGATGTCCTCTTTCTTTTTTGTCTAATTAGAGGTCAATTCAAATGAAAAAATTATTTATTGACACATTCCTACATATTAGGAAAACATAATCATGGCTTATTCTTCTCTCTTCACAAATAACACAAATAGCCAAATATATTGATGTATTTACACCAACAAAGAAAGCCACTCTCTCAAATCCTCTTGATCCCACTAAAAAAATCCATAAACATAGGCTTTCTCAAACTTGTCAAATGTATTAAGGATGATGATGGGACATATGTCTATCTCTTAAGAGCACTAGGTGCTAAGGCTCAACTAAGAAAAAGACCTAAGATTGTAGAAGAAGGTGAAGAGACATTCCAAATGAAATTTCCTAGAACTTCAACTCCAAGACCTCAATCCTCTATCCTTCAACTCCTTCAAGAAATTCATGATTAAGTAAGCTCTCAAGAAACAAGAATTTATAGCCCTACCAACTAAATTTCTTATCTTCATCTTGATATTAAAACTATCCAAGAAGCTTTGGGATTACCAAAATGCTTTGAAGATGAACCAAGTTTATCTCCCTCCATACATGGTTCCTATCCTCAAGAAGAAGAAGGAGAGGTTGTTATCTCTCAACCAAGGGAAGAAGAGGAAGGTGAACATGGAGAGGAAGAAGGGGATGAAGAAGAAGAAGGAGATAAAGAAGAAGGAGAGGATGAAGAAAGTGACAATGATGATTAGACATTAGTTTCTCAATTTATATTATTTCATTGTACTTGCGTTTACTTAGTATTTTCAATGTTGCTTTTGTTTTTTTATTAATGAAATTAAATTTTCTTTCAATGAAATTTTGCTTTGCATGATTCTTTTTAACTTTATCAAAGGGGGAGAATTGTCTTGAATTGAACTGAATTGAACAATTAAAATTGACATTAAAAGATCAACTTGTATGAAGCACTTATTAAGGGGGAGAAAATCTACATAAATTACTTTCAAACAATCTTTAAACACTTTAAATTCAATTTAATGGCCAAAGTAAAAAATGGGGAGATTGATAGTCAAACCCTTGGCACAAATTTTTTATCTTAGGCAATCAAATTGGATTCAAATAACATTTGTATTGAGTTACATTTTGTAGGAAGATAATTTTTTGAAGAAACCTTAAATAGTCCGATTATACCACTAAGAAGCTCGACCGGACTCTTGATGTCCAAATGAGCAAAATTCACACAGAAGGTTTCACGGTGAAGAGTAATTCCAAAATCTCACAATGCCACCTGCAGTCCGCTTGGACCATGCACCAGTCCGACTGGACTATTGGCTTTGAAAAGAGACAATTCAGATAAAGAGTTTCACGGTCAGAAGTACTTCCATTTCTCAGAGTACCAAAAAAGTCCGATTGGACCAGAGGAAATCCCGATCGGACCTGTGAAGCAGAAATTGTCCAAATCATCCAGTAGAGTTCCTGACTAAGGGTACACCTAAAATTTAAACGTACCAACAATAGTCCGACTAGGCCCGATGCAAGTCCAACCAAACTCTTTAAAAATTATTCAAATTAGAAGTTGTTACATCTCCACTCAATAAGTGGAATCCACATAGACCAACCATTAGAATATCATTAGTCATAATTTCAAATATTCTGACCGAACCTCAATTATATCGACTGACCTTATCAAATTTCGACTAAACCATGGCTAGTCTGACCATGAAAAGGATTTGACAAATAATTTAGTGGAAGACAAGAATTAAACATGTTGGCTCCCATCTCAAACGGATATATCAAGTCTTGAAGGCAATAAATACATTAAGAAACTTCAATTTTAAGGATGATATTAATTGTAATAGCCACGTTTAACATCTTTCTTTTCTTTGCATCAAAATTACATTTGTATTGATTGAGTATTGGGTGTGAGCATTAAACACCATAAAAAGTTTGAGTGTGAGTTTGGAAACACTTAGGTTGTTAGAGTGACCATGAGAAAACTCTTATAAGGGTTGTGAGGATTGATCCCGAACCATTGTAAAGTTTGGTGTGAGCTTGTGAAAACACCAAGTTAGAGTTAAGCTTGTAAAAATCTCAAAGCTAATGGAACCTTAACAAGTTGTTAAGGAAGTGGATATAGGATCAAGGTAAATTCGAACCACTATAACTCTTTGTGTTCTTCCTACTATACTTTACATCTTCTTCATTTCTTGTTTTTGAATTTTGAATTTACCATTACTTTTCAAATGAACCAATTCACCCCCCTTCTTGGTTGCTATCTTGGGACAACATTTTATAGTTTGTTTATAAAATTTTATAATTTTTAGAGTTGATATACCATTTAAGAAAAATAGAAGAAATCTAGTTGTCAGGAAAATATTATCTGGACATAATCTGAAGGGTTTGAAAATTCTAGTTTTAAAACATAGTAAATGAGCCCAGAAAAATCCAAAATTTTAGATATAAGTTCATATACATGTCTAGTTTATATGGTTAAAATTTCATAATTTTTAGTAGATATTTAATAATAAAATGAAATTGGAAAATCAAGGCTACTAGGAAAAATATGAAGCTGTGATTTGAGGAGCTACAAAATAACATGTGTGTTGGCATAAGCAAATCTGCAATTTCCGATTAATTTTTGAAAATGTTTATAATTGAAATAAATAATAAAACCTGGACATTCCAGTAAAAGAAGTATGGCTAAAAATGATAGATATATTATATCTTAGATATACTTTAAATAAAATTTTCTGAAGATCAAGTGCTAATTTATGTAGAATTTAAAAGAGAATTAAAATTGAATATTCTTGCTAATTGAAATGCTATCTTGGATTCATAGAAACATAGAGTGGACTAAATAGTACATATGTATATTAAAAAAAAGAAGAATAAGAAGTAGCATAAATCAAAGAGTGAAAATAGAGTATAGAGATTGGTAGAATAGAAGAATGTGATTTCATAAGAATATAAAATATTAAATAAGGAAAGAAATCTTCATAGCAGAGCACATTAGAATTTTTGAGTTGTATTTTATATACAAATACATTTTAAAGATTTTCCATAGAAATAATTATGATTAAGAATAAATAAGATTTTTCTTTAAAGGCTTATAATCTATAAATTAAATTAAAGATTACCATTTTTTTAATTACTAATGAGAAGAAATATAATCACTTTATTAATTGATAAAATCAATATGTATTTATGAATGATTCACAAGTTGTTATCTAAATATTTCAAAGAGATTTTATTCATATTTTTAATTGGCATCTTAATTATTATCTACGGAAGTAGATATGAAAATAAATATAAATTTGTTTATAAGAAATGAATAATTAAAAAAAAAGATTTTAAGGTGAGTTTTCCTAAAATAATCTTATAATTTTGTTATTTTGATTTTCAGTATGCAAGTAAAAGATTGACTTATTACTTAAAAGAAATATTAAGTTAAGGTTTGGTATTAAATAAAAGATTTCAACTTATAAAAATAAATTATAAAAATTTTATACAAACATACTCAATTATCTGAAATTTTAAAATAACTTTGAAGAGTTAACTATTTAAGGGGTTTATTTTTTTAAAAAAATATCAACCAACTGGTGTGTATGTATTGGATGGAAAGGTGATAATTAGGAATAGGGATGTTAATCAAGAATTATAGAATTAGCAAATTAAACCTTGATTAAAATACTTAGACTACAAGTAAAAGTGCATCCTTATAGAGGCAATTGTTGAATAATGAAGTTACTAAATTACTAAGACATACTGTGATAATTGTGGATCAATTAGTTGGGATAAATTGATTAGACAATTTTAAAAAATAATAAATAAAAATAATTAGAGAATATCTAAATATACAATTAAGATATGTAATAATGGTCATACTATTAAGATATGTAATTTTAAATATACACAAGGAATATATGAATTAGTTATTATAAAAAAAAAATAGCTCCTGAGATAAGCAATTGAGATTTCTTGAGCAAAAATTACCACATAAGATAAATAAAACATTTTATTGCTATAAATAGAACTACGAAAGAAAGAATAAACCGAGGTTTACAAAGAGGATAGTAAAATAAATAAAATAAGTTATGATAAATGAAAAGAAATAAATATCCGAATAATTAAGAATTTTATAGTTATTTCGAGGAATAAAAAATATTAAAAGTAAAGAATAATTTATTATATTTAATTTATGCTATTTTGCTCTGTTCTGTCTATTAAATTCTAAGATTGCCCCAATTTATTGAGATAAACCTTCCAGGTGATACTTTTTGAGATTAACCCGATGACTAAGCTAATTTTTGATATTCATATTGATATGGCCCAACCTTAATGAGAATTACTAGGTTATGTGTACGTAGATATTGTTATTGCACAAAAGGGGAAAGTTACCACCCTATTTACTGTGGCCTCTAGCTGACCTGTTTGTGGTCTCTGATCTACCTATTTTGGCTTATAACCTACCTGTTCGAATATGTCATATGACCCCCTTTTTTTTTAAATGAATTATTGGAATTAATCATATTACTTTTCTTGAATGGAATTCTATTAAAATTTTTTATCTCTTTTGAATTTAACAATATGCATTTCATTATATGTACTCGATTTTAATCTTTTACATGCCCATCTGTACCCTATGGTTATTTTGAGTAACCCACATATTTTCTTTTTTGTATATGGTTCTACTATACCTGAATTTCTGCATTAGTTCTTATGTTTAATAATTTGTATTGCAATTAATGATTCTTAAAAAAATTATAGAATTATTAATTTAAGAGTTAGCGTGAAGAATCTATCACTCTAAATTTACCAAAAAGAAATAAAGGCAAAGGTGTGAAACTAAAAACAGGAAAACTACTTATTGATTGGAAATAATAAAATGATAATAGTAAACCTGGAATATTTAGTAAGTTAATCTAAGCTTGTGTGATATTTGTTATCTTGTGTTTACCTAAAAAAATGTAAATATAATTGCTTATATTAATATGTATAAAAATTATTTGCACATACTCAATAAGAGGTTAAGAAGGAACAATTTATCAAAGTAGTCTAAAGAATAATAAATCAAATCTGACTTGTCTAATTGGAATCCAAAGTTAAAAGAAGCTACTTTAACTTTAATAAGCTATGTACGCTACTAAAACTTAAAGTGGAAATCTAAACTCACATTATAAGCTTAGCACTCACTAAGCTCACGGCTCACCCCTTGCTTTTATTTTCAGTATTGTTTTACAAGTAAAGCAACTCTGGCAGAAGCAGCATTGTGGGATCCAAGAGTAATAAGGAAGATCTCCAAAAGGATTCTGAGTTGTATTTAATATGAGAAAGATGTATATAAAGAAAAAAAATTTAGTGGAATTTTATTGCTTATTTTGTTCTAAGACTGGGTTCTACATGGTTTTGGCATATTTTACTTATCCAAATCCTAGAACAGTCATGCTTTCAAGTTGGGGTGTGACATCCATATATAGGGGGCCACTCAAGAATTAAAGGAACCTATAACAAAGTCAAGTCTCTATTCTTCTAGCATGGAATAAAGGTCGATATATACACTTAGAGGATGAGGTGCTCTATCTACAAGTAGTGCAAACAAGAAACAATAGCTTATCGTTGGCTTCTTCAACCTTTACATGTTCTATTAAAGGCCTGGGAATCGATCACTATAGATTTCATAATTGCCATGGTTAGAAGAAAGACACTATAATGGTGGTAGTGGATCATTTCTCCAAATATTCCCATTTACCTCTGGCACATCCCTTTTCTGCATCAAAGGTAGCTCAACTCTTCTTGAATAATATTTTTAAGCTATATGGCCCCCTTATGGATATTACAACTAATCTTGATAAAGTATTTATAAGTATTTTTTTGGAAGGAGCTTTTTAAAATGATGGGGGGTCAAATCTCTCACTGCATACCATCCTCAAATAGATGGACAGATTGAGCATGTTAATATTTGTTTGGAAGGATATTTGTTAGTGGGTAATTTTGCCCCCACTTCTGGCGAATTGGCTTTTGCCACTTAGGCATTGTTAGGCTATAGGCCTTGGAGAATACGAGCTTAAACTCGGAGAATAGGAGTTGCCACTTAGATGGGCCGGGAAGATAGAAAGGGGTTGATGACTTGATTCCTAAGGAATTCCCAACCCCTATTGGGTTAAAAAAGTTGGGTATGTATGAGAAGTGTGAGAAATAGCCCAGCACACCCATAACACCTGGTTCATTGAAATCGGCCTCCTTTTCAAGTTTAAATTAAATTCTTAATTATTATGATACTATTCATGTTACAAGCATTTGTTGAAATAATGAATATCATATTATAAATCAAAATAAATCAAACAAAATGGACTCCCATAAAAGATGAAAACATGCCCTTACAAATATCCAATGTCCACCAAAAAAATTAAATAGGACATCCATCAATAGGTAGAGACATGCCCCTTATAATAGTCCCAAAGTCCTTAAAATAAAAAAAAAACAATTAAAATAAACAAGGCATCATAAAGTGGAAACATGTCTTTTACAAATACTTAAAATCCCAAATAATAAATGAATATAAATCAATCATCCTTGATAAATAATTATTTTTAACATACAATTAATTATCAAATAATCTTAAAATTAGGGTTTCAGCTAATAAAATTAGGGTTTATCATCTAATTAGGGTTTGATTATGAGATTGGGGTTAAAATAAATAAAATTAGGGTTTATTATGCAAAGCTAGAGTTTTAATCCTAAATCTAAGATCCAATATGCAAGATTAGGGTTTTATGGCATGGGATTTTAAAATCAAACTCATAATTAAAAGGGTGGTAGATGGAATAATGAAGATGATCAATGGAACTTAATTAGAATAAGTTAATAAAGTCATACCTACATTGATACCTCCACCAAGTTGATTTTGTTAAACCAAGCTTGCTGCTTGATTTATTAGAAAGCCTAGATCAATTGGGGTTTCTTGGCTGGGTTTCAATCTAGAGGTTATTTGTAATGTTCAAAGATTGGCTACTACTTGCTGTTGGTCTCTCTTTCTTTTGGTTTCTAGATTGCTGTGTTAATTGCTAAGTTTGGCTTTCTGAGTTATGGCTATTGTGTTTTAATTGCTACTTAATTCTTGTGGCTCCTATTTCAAGATGGCTCCCTCTGTTTCTTATTTTTTTTCCCTCTCTTTTGCCCGCTCGTTAATTGCCTTTCTATAGGCAACATATTAGGGAAACTGGTTAGGAAATACTAATTGACTTAGAAAAGTCTGAGCCATTAGAATCCTTGCAGAATTAAAAGACTTGAACTGGGGCCAGCCATGAGGGCTCATGGCAAATTGGCATGGGCAATTCTTTATGAATTTTAGATTGGTCCCATTTTTTTTAGCTTTTGAATTGGAACAGAGTCGATTTGGGCCTTTTAAAATTGGATCCAAATTTAATTGGGGCCTTTTTAATTAGAACTATGTTTGATTGGGGCCTTTTAATTGGAACCAGATTTGGTCTACAGTCTTGCCCCCTGCTTTAATGATCTTAAATATATTCAGAAAGTGAAAAGTAATTTGTCTTGATAGATTAATGCCAATCTTGGAACTTAAACAAATCCGGGTTAATTTGGGTGCTTTAAATAAACTTGAGCTGGTCTGGATGCTTCAAACAAATATAGAATCTTCTATTGGATGCTTCAATAAATCCGTACTAGTTTGGGTACGTCAAATAAACCCGAGCTATTCTGGATAAATCTATAGTCTTCTAACGGATGCTTCAATAAATCTGATCTAGTTTGGATACTTCAAATGAACCTGAGCTAGGTTGGATGCTTCAAATAAATTAAGAATCTTTTAATAGATGCTTTAATAAATATAAACTGGTTTGGTTACTTCAAATAAACACGAGCTTGTTTAGATGCTTCAAATAAATCTAAAATCTTCTAACAGATGTTTCAATAAATCTGAACTGCTTCGATGCTTTAAACTTAAACTGGTTTGGGTGCTTCAAATAAGCCCGAGTTGGTTTGATGTTTTGAATTTGAATTGATTTGGGTGCTTCAAAAAAACCAGTAATATCTGTAAAAAAAAAATTATTTCAAAAGTCAGCAAAAATTGTGCTGGGTATCTTCCCCTATATACTTTTGCTCTCTACGTGAAAAAAAAAATTTATGGGTAAAAAATATTTTTAGACATGCATATAAATATCAACATTGTATTCTCATGAATTTTCCATTATAATAATCTTCCAGAAATGATTCAGACAAATTATTGAACCCATGATCTTCCAATAGTTAAAGCACGTCCTTTGCTTTGTCTGTTTCCATTTCTTGGTTTTTGCTCTTTACTATTCCTTTCTTTTCTTTTGTGTTCTGTCTTATTCCTTTCATTTCTTTCCTATTTTTCTTTTGTTTTTCATTTCATTTCTTTTCTTTTCTTTCTACCTTTGATTTTATCTTGAGAACTTAATCACGTCTACTCTCTATATGAATGGTAATGGTTCATTATTTGCCTTCATCAACTTCATCCAAAGCCTCAACCTTTGCTTCGTTCTTCCATTTCCCATTTTAAACTTCCTAAACCTTTAATTTGTTTCTCACAAATGGCGGATAGTTAGCATTCTTCTATAATTGGAACTCATTCAAATATTGAGCTGCTGGATTATATCCGAGCCAATGAACATGGATGAGTTTCTCTCTTAGTTGGGATGCATCTTCATCGCAATGAGAGTGAAAAGACTCAAGTAAGCATCACTTTGCTGTAATTTAATAATGTAACAGCAAAAAATTTATTAGTACAATTTATTGATAAATGTTAATTTATAGAAAATATTCATAGATTTCTAAGACCTATTTAGCAAAAATTCATGAGAAAATAGACAAATCTAGTATTAAGGTAGATAAACTTATGCATAAAAGGAACTAGTTAGCATAATTATTTATGGGCAGAAAAATATGAAATTAAAATACTTAAAAAAATATTGGACTTTATTAAAGTGGTAAAAATAAATTTCTAGAGCCTATTTACTTACCTTGCTAGGCTTACTTATTTTGTGACAACATGATGGTTGTATAGTTCATATTGGGGGATGCATTGATAAAGCAGCTTGTGGTATAATCGAGCGCCTCCTCCAGTGAAGCAGATGGTCCAAGAGTGCAATTTTGAAGACTTTGTTCTGCAATTGCCATCGAGAGGATTTCAGATTGATTGAAGCGTGATCCAGGCACTTGCAGAATGGTAGATGGATACCATCATACTTTTCACTTGCCAGTGGGGGAGATGACCATTAGCCTGGTCGATTTTTCTACTATAACGCACCTCAAATATCATACGATTCTAGTCCCTTTAACCAAAATTATTTTAACACACTATGAAATTCAGCAACTGATCGATATAAGATCCCTATCAAAGGGGCTATTTAAGATAAAATATGAACCGATCCTAGAGTATTGGATGAGCCATGCCCTATCGATTCATGACAAAAGAACTAAATAGTATGCTTGAGGGTTTCTGTTATATTTACTAGGATTGAGCATCTTGTGCAACACTAAGGCTGCCATCCACTTGTCATTATTGCGAGCCCTTGCTGATATGGATCTTATACCACTTTATGGCTGAGGGGAGGTTGACTTTTCCTGCATGTATCATTGATTAGACAAGATTTTTAAGGATAAAATATCCTTCACTAGCTTTATGGTCATTGTTGAGGTATTAATCCTCACAACTGTTGATTTAAATAATAGGCTTCCATAAACTTAACCTTCATTGTCTTTGCAGGTTTGGGCATATGAGTACAACCTTGTGAGGGCACCTAATATTTCTAAATGGCGGGTTGGGTACCCAATGTAATATCCCAAAGTATACCCTAAAAGTTTTGAAATATTTATTATTGTTTTATTTGGATTTAAGATATGTGTTTGATTGGAAAGAGAAAAGAATTTAAGAGAGAGTGTATATGTTGTATATATGGAAATATATACAACATATACAAGTCAATATGTGAGGGTCAAAAGAAGATATTTTATTTTTATTATTAATGGAATTAATTAAAGGGAAATTAAAATGAGTGGAAGAGAATTAATTGGATTATTTTATTATTATTTTTGCTTGGAGGAGGTTTAAGTGGAGAAGAGTGTTTGACTTTGTCTCATTTTCTTCTTCTTTTTCTTTCCTTTTCCTTGTTGTCCGGCTCATCAAAGACAAAAGAGAGCAAGAGAGAGTTTTGTTTCTAAGATCAAATTGAAGGAAGATTCAAGTGATTAAGTTGGAAATTCAAGAAGTTTCATCAACTTTGGTAAGTTCTCTCTTGATTTCTCTTGTTTTATTTTGAGTTGTGTTTGAGTTGATTGTTGAGATGTGATAGTGTGATTATGTTTGATTATAGTATGTTTGAGAGTGTTGGAATTGAATTGAAGATAAGAAGTTAGGTTGGTGTTGGTGTTGGAAGAGTAGGAGTTGTGTTTGTGTTAGGGTTTTGAAGTGGTGATTGTTATAGATGTTGAGTTTGATTAATTATTTTTGTAGATCTTCAAGTTGTTTGTGTTTAATGAAGTTAGAAGCATAGAATACATGAGTTTGGTCCGAAACAGAAGCATCTTGGATGCCACGCCCGTGGCCTGTAATATCCCAAAGTGTGCCCTATAAGTTTTGATATAATTGTTGTTTTAATTGGATTTAATGTATATATGTAATTTGAAAGAGAAAAGAAGTGAAGAGAATGTATATGTTGTATATATGGACATATATACAACATATATACAAGTCAAAATGGGATGGTCAAAGAAGATATTTTGTTATATATATTTTTAATTAAGTAATTATAAAGGAAATTAAATGAATGGAAGAGAGAAATTTGAATATTATATTATTAAAACACTTGGTGGAGATTTGAGAGGAGACAAAATATTTGACTTTTCTTCATTTGTCTTCTTCATTTCTTCTTTTCCATTTGGGTGGCCGGCTATCAAAGACAAAAGAGAGCAAGAGAGGGTTTTTGATTTCTAAGAGCAAATTGAAGGAAGATCCAAGTGATTGAGTTGGAAAATTGTAAAGTTTTATCAACTTTGGTAAGTTCTCTCTTGATTTCTCTTGTTTTAATTGAAGTTGTGTTTGAGTTGATTGTGGATATTTGATAGTATGATTAAGTTTGATTGTGGTGTGTTTGTATGTGTTGGAATTGAGTTGAGGATAAGAAGTTAAGTTGGTGTTTGTGTTGGAAGAGTTAAGTTGTGTTTGTGTTAGGGTTTTGTATTGGTGATTTTTGTTGTAGATGTTGAGTTTGGTTAATTGTTTTTGTTAATCTTCATGATATTTGTGTTTGATGAAGTTAGAAGCATAGAATTTGTGATTTTGGTCTGAAACAGAAGCATCTTGGATGCCACGCCCGTGGCCCTTGGTTGCCACGACCGTGGCCATTGGAAAGCCATGGCCGTGGGGTTTTGAGCAAGGGAGGCAGAACCATTTCTTAACCCACGCCTGTGGGGGTTGGGAGGCCATGACCGTGGGGTCCTAGGGAGAGATATTGATTTGTAATTTGTGATTTATGAGTCTAGTTTGAGGTTTATAAGTGAATAATTACATTGGAATTCATGTGAATTGGTATTAAGTGTGTATGATTCATTTTGGATTAGGTTGTGAAGAGGTTGATTTGCCCTAACTTAAGTGGTGAAGAATTCTTGGAAGAGGAAGGTTGTAGATTGGTGTGAGTTGTTCTTAAGGTAAGTACAAACTACATGATTGCATACATTTATATGATTTTGATACTTAACATTTGATTGTAAATGTGTTAAGTGATCTATTGTATTGTTGATGCATATTAATAATGTTATGTTTTGTATAATGTGAACTTTGTGGAATGTATATTGAAAATGTGCAAGATATGATGAAATATGAAATATATATGTGTATGCAATTGGTTATGATGAATACTTCAATGATGAGTTGTTTTGTTGTGAATTGAGATATAATGAGATGTGAAGCCATTGTGGTTGGCTATCATTATTGAAATGAAGTAAATGGGGCATGCTGCCTATATGATAATGAATTTAAAATATATGTCCAAGGCAATTGATTATGTATACTATCTTGATGAGATATGAAGCCATTGTTGTTGGCTATAATGATGTAAATGAGATGATTGAGGCATGAATGCCTTAATGATGATGAGAAAATGAGAATGTAATTGATAATGAATTAATGAATGAATTGTGTGTCTAATGTGTTATTCCATAGAGTTTTGTTGTTGGTGGCATGCCTATAGTAACAATCTCTTGAAGTTTGGTTGGGCTTGATCCTTGAAGCCAAGTTGGGTTGAAGTTTAGCATGCTTAACTCCCCTTGAAGCTTGGTTGGGTTTAGTCCTTGAAGCCTAATTGAGATGTTACAACCCTTGAAGCTAGGTTGAGTTTGGTTCTTGAAGCCAAGTTGGGTTGATACTTAGCATGCTTTGTTCCCCTTGAAGCTTGGTTGAACCTAAATCCTTGAAGCCTAGTTGGGATAATAATAATGATAATTGTGATAATTAAACCAAAACATTAACTCTGAAAGTTGAATGGCATATTAGTGTCTTTTGGGCCCATGCTTGTCTTTGTTAAATGTGATTCTTGAATGGTGAAACAAATGAATAATGAGATATATGTTTACCTTTGCTTTAATATAATGTTATGAGGTGATTTTAATACAGGAGTAGCTTGATGAGAATAAATGTGGCTTGGAAAGTTATGTTGAGTAATAAAACTATGAAAGTACAACATGAAAGCTTTGATAAGTTATTGAGTAATGTAAGACTTTTGAAATGTAATCTTCTTTTGAATTGTTTATGAAACTTGATTGGGTGACATTGGAATTGCATTAAAGCATAGTATTATTGTAGTTTGTATCACTAAGTCATTGGCTTAGCGCGATTGTGGTTCATCGCGCAGGTGACAGGGAAGAACCGGAGAGTTCCTCTAGGCCGAGTAGAGTCTAGATATTGAAGTGTTGATAGTGGAGCTTAAAGATTAAAGACATACTGCCAAACATGTATATATATATATATTATGTTTTGTAAAACTTGAGTTTTGATGTACATGAATTTGTAAATATTTGTTATATTTTCCACTGCGTTTTGAATACACATTTTATCTATTGTGTTTTATAATATAACTTAAATGTTTTAAATTTGTTCATATTATTGTAAAGGGATGATTTGTGTGTTTTGTAAACCGTGGCATTCCTATATTCAGTATACGTATATTACGATCGTAGTAGCATGCAGTGTACGTATAAGGGGTATAGGGGTGTTACATGGCCCTTGGCTGCCACGACCGTGACCATTGGAACCATGGCCGTGGAGATTTGGAGCAAGGGAGGCAGAACCATTTGGTAACCCATGCCCGTGGGGGTTGGGAGGCCACGACCGTGGGGTCCTAGAGAGAAATGTTGCTTTGTAATTTGTGATCTATGGGTCTAGTTTGAGGTTAATAAGTGAATAATTGTATTGGAATTCATGTGTATCTTTGAGTAAGTGTGTTATTTCTTTTGGATTAGGTTTGAGGAAGTTGTTTTGCCCTAATTCAAAAGTTGTGAAGAATTCTTGGAAGAGGAAGTGTTTAGATTGGTGTGAGTGGTTCTTGAGGTAAGTTCAAACCATACATTATTGCATATATTATATGATCTTGAGACTTAACACATTTGGTTGTAAATGTATTAAGTAACTTATTGCATTGTTGATGCATATGAATAATGTTATGTTTTGCATAATGTGAACTTGGTGGAGTGTATGTTGAAGATTTTAAATATATAATGGTATGATTGAATATGAAATGTGAAAGCTATGATAATCATTCAAAATGTATGTTCAATGCAATTGATTATGAATACTTTAATGATGAATTGCCTTAATGTGAATTGAGATATGATGTGACATGAAGCCATTGTGGTTGGCTATGACAATGTAAATGAAATAATTGGGGCATGGTTGCCTATTGATTGTGGAATATGAAATGAATTGAGAAAGAGATTGATAAAGAGATAAATGAAATAATTGTGTGCTTAATATGTTATTCAGTTTTCAGAGTTTTGGGTTTGGCGGCATGCCTATGAATCACTGGATAGGTGAAAAGACCGGGTCGTAAGCCGATTCCAGTTGAGAAATGTGAAATATGTGAAATATGATGTTTTAGGGTGAAAAGACCGGGTCGTAAGCCACAAAAACAGTAACAGTCTAGCCGGGTTGAGGATCACCTCGGGTTTATTCGGGTTGAGGTCCAAGAGACTGGGTCTGTTACACTATCCATGGATAGATATATATATCGCCTACGGGCTTGATGATTATGATTATGGACCAAAGCAGTAACTCTGAATTTTGAATATCATATTAAATTCTTTTTGGGCCCATGTTTGTCCTTGTTTAAATGTGATTTATTAATGGTGGAAACAAATGAATAATGAGATTTAATATAAGACTTTGAAATGTGATGTTCTTATATATATTGTTTTGATTTACAAATGTGTGATATTCACATTCCATTTATGAAGGTTGTCCTTATGGTTGAATTGTGTGATATTAGCATTGCATTGAAGCATATTATTATTATGGTTTGTACCACTAAGCCGTTGGCTTAGCGCGATTATGATTCATCGCGCAGGTGACAGGGTAGAACCGGAAAGTTCCTCTAGGCCAAGTCAAGTTTAGACTCTGAAGTGTGGATAGTGGGCTTAAAGATCAAAGACTGACTGCCAAATATGTATAAATTTTATGTTTTGTAAAATTTGTATTTGTAAATATAACTATATTTTCCGCTGCGTATTAAATGAATGTTTTATTTACTGTGTTTTAAGTTTAACCTAAATGTTTAAGTTTATGTATATTTTTGTAGAAAGAAGTGAGTCGTTTGTTTAGTAAACCGTGGCATTTCTATATTTAGTATACATATATTACGATCGTATTAGCATGCTGTGTACGTATACGGGGTATAGGGGTGTTACACCCAAGACTAAACTTTTGATTGTTAGGTCGTACAATAGTGCCTGGCACTCACCATGTTCACTCCTATCGTTATCACCTAAGTCGCTTGACTTGGGACAAGGTAAAAAGAAAATTATTATTATTATTATTAAAATTGATAAAAAAAATCAATTTATGCCTTTTGTAATTTTGCAGGTGAACATTGCTTGGTGGAGGGTTGGCAAGTGAGCCAACCAGATTCCATGCATGAATGTGACACTGCTCTTATAGAATTCCTGTCGAATCTAGTTCCTTGGTGAATGGGTGTACAACTAGTTCCTCGGTCTTGACCAGTGGATATTCTAGCATAAACACTGAACAACATGTCCCTGCTAGAGAACTCCTGGAGGCATGCTTGAAATGGATATGACATTAAAGCTTTTCCTACTTTCATTGGATGTGCCATATATTCAATTTATCTAAGAGTAGCTTCTGAGTTTCCAAGTTTCTCCTACTGGTGTCCAAGGGATTCCTAAAGAAGAAGAAGAAGAAGAAGAAGAAGATGATGATGATGATGATGATGATGATGATGATTAAGATGATAATGATGAAGAAGACGAAGAGGAGGAAGAAGAGGATGAAGAAGAAGATGAAGAGGAAGATGAAGATGAAGAAGAGGATGAAGATGAGGAGGAGAGAGGACTTCTTCTCATTCTCATGGTGATACCAGGACCGGCTCTTCTCAGGTTGATCAAAAATATGTATTTATTGTCCAGGATTATTTCTTCCTCTTTACTTGCCTAATTCTTTATGAACATTACATAGAATTGTATAGCCAAGCAGTTCATTCCATGTTGAGGTTGGACCCTCTCACAGAGCTCCGACTCAGTTACATGCTTCTTTTGTTACACTGCTGCCTTATGTTGATCTGTCCTTTGGTCCTCAAGGCTTTAATTTGAATTACATGGTATACAATCCTATTTCATGTTGATTTATGCTATATATATGCATGATAATGCACGTTATCACCTTTTGCTTTTCTGGCTCACAGTGGATGCTCGAGAAACAAAACAGGAAGTTGCAGGAAGAGTAAGCTACCAGTCATTAAGAACTAAGTGCCAATCACCAAAATATCACTCATTTTGAAGACCTATAATACCAGTCAGATTAGAACTTTCGAGTCTTCTGGTTCCAGGGCTTAATAGATCTTGGTGTTTTTTCATAAAGGGGATCCTGGGCTGATGACCATAACATGTCTCCTCCACTTTCAGGTAATGACTTCTTCAATGCGGACTTCGAGGACTAGAGAGATCTTTGTGCCTCTTCATTAAGGGGTCCTTGGGCTGATGACCTCCTCCTCCTTCAGGCGACTACTTTTTTAGGGCTTATTTGATTATGGACCGCCTCCCCTTTCTCAGTGATTAGCTTGTATTGTATCAATAATGCATATGTAATGGTACTAAATTTAATGTTATTGACTTTTGTTTTTTCCTAATTGGACTTCCTTTTTTTATACCAGGTCCATGATGAATTCATTTAAATGAATTCATCATGGATTAGGTTTTCCCTTTCCCTTCCTTTCAACTAAACCATGGCGAACTCAGTGGATCCTAAACAAAATTGATATGAATTCCTTTCCTTGCCTTGACATGCAACCTTTCTTCCTTATGTAGCTCGGTCTTCAATTTATCATCTATTTAAGCTACCACGCATTCCTTTTGGACATACCATCACTCATCTTTTCCTTCATTAACATTTTGATTTTTTTTTATCTCCAAACCAAGCAATTTCAATTCTTACAAACCTACACATGATTGAAGCCAACTTAAAAGAGATGAAGGATTCATTTAAAACCCTTGAAGCCATTCATTGGGAACAAATATCTTGGTCTCAAATTAATACTCTAAAGTGCTTCCAAAATATGAAATTGAATTAAACCTTCTTGTATGCTAGGGCTTCTTTTAAGGATGTAGAATCTAGGACCTTTAAGATTAATAATTTTGAGTTGTGCCCCATGATTGAGGAATTTGAAGCCATCCTTAGATATCCAAGCGATCATCAAATAGCATTGCCCATATTATCCTATAAATCTCATCAAAAAATGCAAATGCTATTTAAAATTTCAAACACTGAAGTTCTTCAATTTACTAGAGGTGAGAAAATTTTACTTGGTCCTTTGATTAATTTTTGTGCATCCCATTTAGCTCCTAACAAAGCATGTGGATGCATGTTTTGCTTATATTTGCTTGGTCAATTCTTGCTTGTTTCTTCTGATGGTGATATTGATCCGCGAGCACTGGATATTATGGACCAAATGGTGGGAGGATTTTAACCAGTACCTTTGATTTTATCTAAACCATGGTTGGGTTGGATCAATTCAAGGCTGGTTCTTCAAGAGGGTTGGCTAGAAGTCCCTTGCTACTTCAGCTAACTACCTAAACTAACCTTTTGGGTTTTCAATTTAGGTCATTATTTATTTATTGCTCTAATTTTTGCTTAGCCCGGCCTTTTGGGTTTTTGGAACTAGTGAACTCTTATTATTTTTATTTTGGTCTTAAGTTTTACTTAGTCTACCTTGTGGATTTTCAAAACTAGCGGACCACCATAATTTTTGCCTAGGCCCTTTTTTATAGATACAACTTTTGCTTCTTTTTAGATCTGGCTACATGAGCGCTTCTGCTTGCTTGACACCCCAGCTATAAATTATGCCAGATATCTATTAAGGCACCATTCTGTAAGGAGATTACTTTGTCCAACTTCTTCACATGCCTAGTGGGTTGATTGGATCCATTCACGAACTGTAATCTATATCCATTGGTTAGTACCTTGGTGGAAGATTACCCATGTCAACATTTGAACATATCTGATGTATGTTCATCTTGCTGCTTGTGAGCGGGGATTTTCACGCCCACTCCTGGTGGAATGATTCTTGCGACTTCGGCACTGTTTAGGCTCGGGGCCTTAGAGAACACGGACCTAAGTTCAAAGAAAATGGAGTCGCCACCTGGACAGGCCAGGAAAAAGAAATGGGTGGATGACTCGATTCCTAAGGAATTCCCAACCCCTTAATGGGTTTTGAAAGTTGGGTACGTGTGGGGAAGGTAAGAAATGGCCCAGTACCCCCCACAACACCCGGTTCATTGGAACCGACCTCCTTTGCAGGTCTTAATATTATAAAATTCTTAAGTATAACAATATTATCCACATTACACACAATAATTAAAATAAAGCATTGTTATATTAAAAATCAAAGCAATGTCCAAGCAGAGCAAATAAATGGACACCCATCCGAAGATGGAAACATGTCCTTACATTAACCATGTCTAAGCTAAATAGGACACCCACCATGAGGTCGAAACATGTCCTTTACATTGGTCTAAAATATAAAAGCGATTTAAATTACATAGAACTTAATTAATGAGGTACCCACAAAGTGAAAACATACCTCTTACAACATTTGAAAATCAAAATAAATCAATAAAAGCAAATAACCACTCATCATAAATAAATCATTCATCAAAGATATTAAACATCAATAAAAAGTAAACATCAATCCATGATAAATTAAATAAATCATTGCAAATAAAATAAATCGAAGCATATAATAAACTACATAATTAAATCTAAAATTAAATAAAGCAATAAATATATAATTTAGAGTTCGCATCTTAAAATAGGATTTTAGAATTTTAGTCACTAAATTAGGGCTTTGGAAAAAGGAAAGTTAAATACGCAGACTCATAATACACAAATGAATATTGACCCCTTCGACGAGCCCATACGGCGGTCCCTCTAGCTGGTTAGCGGGCGGGGGTCAGGGGGGGCAGCGCTCCAAAAAATTTTGGAAATTGGTTTTTAGGGTTGTATGTAATATCCCAAAGTATACGCTAAAAATTTTGGGAATTATTGTTGTATTTGGATTTAATGTATATGTTTAATGGGAAGAGAAAAAAAGTAAAGAGAGAGTGTATATGTTGTATATATAGATATATATATATATATAACATATACATGTCAAAGAAATGGAAGTCAAAAGCAGATAAGTTAATTAAAAGGAAATATTATAAGAGATAGATGTATATGAAGGATGATATGTATATATATGGTATTTGAAAAATAGGGGAAATATAAATATAATATATAAGGCATATACATATACCAACATATACATCACATATACATAATGTATATATTGGAGTAGGAAAAGTAAGTGTATATAATAATAATAATAATAATAATAATAATAATAATAGTAATAATAGTAATGACAAAAGAAAAAGAAGAAAAGAAAGTCAAAGGGAAGAAAATTGTGGTGGAGGATTTATGTGCTATTTTATTATTATTATTATTATTATTATTATTATTATTATTATTATTATTATTATTATATAAGATAAGGGTGATTAAAGAAAGAAGATTTTCTTTCTTTCTTCTTCTTCTTCTTGTTCTTGCCGTGGAGAGAGAGAGAGAGAGAGAGAGAGAGAGAGAGAGAGAGAGAGAGATGTGATTTTATTTATATACACATCAAATTCATGAGGGTTTTGAGAGAATTGAAGATGGACATTGAAGATTTGGCAAAATATTCAAGTAAGTATTCATTTCCTTGTATTGATTTCTATTGATTGATTGATATGATTAGTGTGTGAAAATGATGATAATGAAAGATTGAAGTATGTATATATGTTGAATTGGTATTTAGATGATGATAATATGGTTATTTGTGAGGATGATGATGAATTGTTGAAATGGTTTAGTAAGGGTTTAATATAATTGAGTTGGGGAAATGAATAATTGATGTATGGATGATGTATATAATGATTATTATTATGATATGGTGAAGTTATATAAGTGTTAGATTAATTGGTAATTGATGTATGTGATGAGTTTGATCAACCATTATCTTAGATTTTCTATATGTTTGTGTTTATTGAAGTTAAAAATACAAAATACATGACTTTGGTCCGAAACAGAGGCAAAATGGATGCCACGATCGTGGCAAATGAGTGCCACGGTCGTGGCAAGTGAGGGACACGACCGTGGGGGTTTAGAGAAAAGTGGGCAGATTCGGTTGCTAACTCACGGCCGTGGGGTTGTGAGGCCACGACCGTGGGGACTTGAATAAAGGTTTTGGTTTGTAATTTGTGATCTATGGGTCTATTATGAGACTAATAGGTGAATAAGTGTATTGGAATTCATGTGTATTTGTAAGTAAGTGTGTATTCTTCCTTTTGGATTAGGTTGTGAAGAGGTTGAGTTACCTTAACCTAGATGTGAAGAATTCTTGGAAGAGGAAGTGTATAGATTGATGTGAGTTGCTTTTGAGGTAAGTACATACTTACATGGATGCATTCTTTTACATGATTTTGAGACTTAACACATTTAGTTGTAAATGTGTTAAGTAATCTACTATGCTATTAATACAAAGTGACTAATGTTATGATTTGTATAGTGTGAAAGATATAATGACCATTCAAAAAGGTATGTGCAATGTAATTTGTTATGATAAATACTTTTATGATGAATTGCTTTAATGTGGATTGAGAAATGATGAGATGTGATGCCATTGTGGTTAACTATAATGATTCAAATGAATTGATTCAAAATGTATGGTAGTGCAATTGGTTATGTACACTTGAATGATGAATTGATTTATTGTGAATTGAGATATAATGGGATGTGAAGCCATTGTGGTTGGCTATCATAATTCAAATGAAATAAATGGGGCATGTTGCCTAGATGATAATGAACTTAAAATATATGTCCAATGCAATTGATTATATATACTATCTTGATGAGAAATGAAGCCATTGTTGTTGGCTATAATGATGCAAATGAGATGATTGAGGCATGGTTGCCTAAATGATGACGAGAAAATGAAAATGAAATTGATAATGAATTAATGAACGAATTGTGTGTCTAATGTGTTATTCCATTTTCAGAGTTTTGTTGTTGGTGGCATGCCTATAGTAACAATCTCTTGATGTTAGGTTGGGCTTGATCCTTGAAGCCAAGTTGGGTTGAAGTTTAGCATGCTTGACTCCCCTTGAAGCTTGGTTGGGTCTAGTCCTTGAAGGCTAATTGAGATGTTACAACCATTGAAGCTAGGTTGGGTTTGGTTCTTAAAGCCAAGTTGGGTTGATACTTAGCATGCTTTGTTCCCCTTGAAGCTTGGTTGAACCTAATCCTTGAAGCCTAGTTGGGATAATGATAATGATAAATGTGATAATTGAACCAAAACATTAACTCTGAAAGTGGAATGGCATATTAGTGTCTTTTGGGCCCATGCATGTCTTTGTTTCAATGTGATTTATGAATGGTGAAACATTTGAATAAAGTAATGGAATGCAATGTTATGTTATGATTACAATACATAAGTAACATATTGAAAAGAAATATAGCCTGAGAAGCTATATCGAAAAATGAGATTTTGAAAGTACAATATGACATGTAATATGTATATGGATATGGACATTGCGAGTATTATTTTATGGATGTTATACTAAGTTATGGAATTGTGGTTTATGTTAATGATATATGTATATATGTATATAATTATGAGATTAGTAGAAACATATAATATGTGTAATTGAAATGGGATAACATGATAAGAGAATAATGATACATGAAGTTAATATATGAGTATGATTTTCTGTAATGTATGTTTATAATATTTATTTGTACTACTAAGCTTTCGAGCTTAGCGCGGTTGTGTAAATCGCGCAGATGAGTTGATGGTTGATCTGAAGTCAAGTCGTTATGCCACGAGAAGGGTAAGAGTATTTCGAGACCAACTAGAAGGTGATGCATACATGTACCATTCTAATTATGTTGTATTTTGATAAAAATGTATTCATATGTATAAATGAATTTTGGTAAAGACAAGATCATTATATATATATATGTAATATGATTAAAAGTATAATGAGTTTGTAAATGTTCTGTAAATAAAATGTGTTACTGTTTGGAACTAAAGGAAAGGTTTTTAATCTGAAACGAAAAGTGACATTCTTATACTTTATATACGTACTGCATGTATACAAGGTATATGTATAGTACTTATATAGAGTATGGGGGTGTTACATTGTAGGTTTTGATGTTGAAAATTAAGATTTTAGGGTTTCAATTAACTAGTTTGGGGTTTTAAATTCAATGAATTAGGGTTTAGGAAATTTTAGGGTTTACTATTTTTATTTTGAGTGAATTAGGGTTTTCGGTGTTTCAAAAATTATGTTTGATTTTAGGATTTGAGAAAACAATTTATAGTCATATAAAGCTTTATGCGAGTTTTTAGAAACTGTAAGATAAATTTAGGGTTTGGACATTTAACAAAAACATTTGGGAATTTTGGAAAAAAGTGAAAGGAAAACAATTTAGGGTTTTTTAAAAGCTTTTGGAAATATGAAAAACGTTTTAAGGTTTTTGGAAACAAAAGAGTATTTTTTTTAGGGTTCTTAAGGCTTAGAAAAGACAGGGCTAGGGTTCTTAAATTTTATAAGAAATAGAATTAGGGTTCTTGAGTTTTTAAAAGAAACTGAAGGAATGTTTTAAGGTTTTTGGAAAACAAAGAAACGAATTAAGGTTTTTAAGGCATTTAGAAATAGAGGAAATCATTTAAGGTTTTTTTAAATGAAGATCAAGTTATTACATCTTCAAAGATCAAAGTTTTGTGTATATAATCTTATGAATAAAAAAATGAAACTACTGTAAGAAAATAAAAAGAAATTAGAGATTCAAACCTTCGTACGTTGGTTCCATCAAAAAGTTGTTTTCTGGATGAACAAAGACAAAGGAAAGATGGCTACCTTTGATGGATTGATTGCTTGCTTATTCTCCTCTAAAAAGTCCGATCATTTTACTGCCAAGTCCCTTCAATTTTTAAAGTTCGATCTCCCCCTTTTTTGAATTCTAAAACGTTAATATTTATAGCTGAACCTCACTCAGAATCCTTAACCTAATATAAATCAGTCCCTAAAATAAATTCTAGTTGAATTAGGAAACGTATTGAACCCATGTCGACCTGGTTGCCCTAGGTTGACATGAGACCAACCTCATGTCGACCTTGGGCTACCCAAGTCAACATGGGGCATGCTCATGTCGATCTTGGGCTGGCAAGGTCGATATGAAGCATGCTTATGTCTACCTAGCTTGCCCAGGTCTATATTAGCATGCCAGATTGACATGAGGCATGCTAATATCTCCCAGGCTGGCCTCACTTAAATTATTATGGCCTTTTTTAACTTATGGACCAAAAAATTTTAATTTGGGCCAATTCCACTTGATTTTAGGGTTTTACAATTAAATATATGCCTCTTTAATCCGAACCGACTCCTTTAATAATTATAAACTAGGTTTAAATACTTAAAGTCGGATCAAATTTATTTTGGCATCCTTTAATTAGGACCATATCAAATTAGGGTTAAAATTAAGGGTCTACACTGATCTCCATTATGGCACTTGCTATCATCCTCATCAACTTGACTGCCATTATGGAGCCGAGCCTCGAGATTCTAAGTTCACTCCTGATTTAAACATGCCTCGCTTAGCTGAAGCCTTATTGAATCATCTAAGATAGAGCTAGCCTACATGTTACAATTACCGACTTCCATGAGTTCTGCATTTATTAGTTCTTTAGATAAAATGATATTAGGATGAAGAATAAAAAATGATTTCCTTTGTTTTTAGTTTGTCATCACTTTTTTCCATTTTCCAAGTTATTTTACCATGTTGGTCAGATATTTGAAATAGTGCACATAAAACAGTTTTATTATTAACCATGTCTCTTTAAATTGGGAACAACTATAAACATGAAGCCAACATACACAAGATTACTCTTGTCACCAACCAGCCCTTTTGGGTTTTCTAATTGACAATTTTCTCTCATTTTTTAGTCCTAATTATTTTCTAGCCTACCCTTTCGAGTTTTTGGAACTAGCGGGCTGCTCTAACTTTTGTCTAGGGTATCCTTTTGGGTTTTCAAGCTAGCAAGCTATTATTATTATTATTATTATTATTATTATTATTATTATTATTATTATTATTATTCTTTTATTTCAAACATAGAACTTCTTCAGCCTATCAATATTCACCGGTTTGTTGAACTCATTCCCATCCATATTTGATAACTTGACCATGCCCTTCTTTATTACTTCTTTCACAACATATGGCCCTTCCTAATTTGGTCTAAACTTTCCTCTCAGATCAAGAACATTCAGTTTGCATTACTTTAACACTAAGTCCCCTGCCTTTAGTTTCCTGATTTGAACCTTTCTATTATAAGCTCGTACTATCTTCCTTTGGTACAACTGGTGGTCCTACAATGCCTTTAATATTTTTTCTTCTAATAAAGCCAACTGTGTATATCTACTTAATACCCATTATGTCTCTGGAAAGTTATCTTCCAAGACCACCCTCAGTAACTTGATCTTAATGATGATAGGTAGCACTGCTTCTATTCCATAAACCAAAGAAAACCTTGTCATTCTAATCGGAGTTCTCACATTTATTCTATACCCCCATAAAGCAAAAGGAAGCATGTCTGACTAATCCATGTATGTCTTAGTCATTTTGGATAGAAGTTGCTTATTCATCTTGTTTACTGCTTCCACTACGCCATTAGCTTTTGGTCTATATAGTGAGGACTAGTGATGATAGATTCAATACTTAGAAAGTAAATCCTTAACAACTCCTTAAAACTGCACCCCATTATCTAATAATATACTATGTGGAATCCCATATTTGCAGATGAGACTTTTCTCAATAAATTGAGCCATTTGCTTTGCCCCCAGCTTATTAAAAGATTCAACATCAACTCATTTTAAAAAGTAATCAACTGCCACTACTATGTATCAGTGACCATTTGAGGCTATTGGATGTATCTCTCCAATAATGTTGATTCCCCAAGTTGCAAAAGGCCAGGGCAAAGACATAGAATGCAATTCTTTAGGAGATAGATGATTATAGTTTCCATACATCTGGCACTACTGACACCTTCATACAAAATCGATACAATCTTTTTTCATGGTAAACCAATAGTAACCTTGTCGAATTATCTTTTTAACTAGAACTAGGCCGTTCATATGGGGTCCACATGATCCCCGTATGTATTTTTGACATGATTTGTGCAACTTCAGACCTCCTTAAATATCTCAAATGTACTCCATCTGGCCATCTTTAATACAATTCTCATTGAAAGGTGATGTACCATGAAGACCATCACCTTATTGCTCTCCTTTCTTCTTTTATTGCCCCCAATGGATATTCACTATTTTTTGAAAAACTACTTTATGGTATTATACCATGCATCATGATTCGTATTGTTTTCCTAAGATGGTAAACAAGAGAGAAAGGGGTGTGAATTGGCTAATTTGAAGAAATGATGTCAAATTAAAAACTAGAAAACAAGATGATGAAAAGAATAGAGAGATAAGTTGTCACGACCCAATTTGTACATATGTACAGTACGTCCATGTACAGTAAGAGGAACCCTCCCGAGAAGCTACTCAAAAGCGCGAAGTGAAGGGAAGTTCTGTAAAATTGAAAGGACCTATTTGAAAAGATTGTAAAGTTTTGGGGAGGTGACCGTAATTACCAAAAGTTGTTCCGGAGGTCCTTAATAGTGCACATAACAGACTCCATAAATGGAAAGTAGAGAAAAATCGGACAGTAATGGTGCGACACGGTTTTTCCCGAAAAAGCACGGTTTGGAAGATATAGGGGATTTTGACCAGGGGCATCATGGTCATTTTTAAAAGTGTCTCGAAAGTAATAAAGGATCTCAAAAATGAAAAGTAGAGGAAAAACTGAGTCAAAAAGTGTACCACAGCATTCGGCGAAAGTGGGCGGTTTAAAAGTTACGAACGAGTAACTGCCGGAGGGTATTTTGGTCTTTTCACACCTTAGAGCATAAAATTACAGCACAATGAGGTTGAGGGGCCAAAATATAATTAAGATTAAGTCCAAGGGCTTGGGTTGTAAATAAATTAAAGAAGGAGACATTTGGACCAATGAGAATTGGCCATTTTCTCACATATGTGTACCAATGGGAAATCAACATCTACACCATGACCTATCAACCTCTCTTGGCTGCCATTTGGAGGAGAGAACACCACAAAAATAAAGCCAAGAACTCTCTTTGTTCTTGCTTGGCCGAAAATAGGAGGAAGGGAAAAGAGAGAGAGATTGTTTTTCTTTTCATGTAGCCAAATTTGGAGAATTGGGAGAGATTGCAAACTTTGGTGGAGAATAAGATTTTTAGGTAAGGAAATTCATCTATGGTTCTATTTCTTTCATTGGTTATAGTATTTGTAAGATAAAAATGAAAGAATAAATATGATGATTATAGAAAATTTAAGAAGTTGAGGAAAAGTGAAAGAGGTGATTTGCACATATAAGATTAAGGATAAAAAGGATGACTAGTAGTTTAGTTAGCAAAAGAAGGCATGAAGCACTTAAATTTTATTATGTTCTTGACATGGATTTTATGAAAATTATAGGAAATCAAGAAGTGAGAGAGAAGGAAGCAAAGAAGACATAAAAGAACTAGAAACAAGTGAAAAGAATTAAGGTTTGGTACTTAAATCATTGCCTTTTCAATTAATTCACATATTTTGCATTATGGGATTTTTGAAATGGTTTTGAAATGATGTTATTATGTGTGGTAAATATGTGGGAAAGTGCTCTTGAACCATTTGTAATCAATTGATTATGAAAAGAATGAAAACAAAACAAACTAGCTAAATTTATGCAATTATTCATAAACTTTGATGAGTTTTTAATCACTCCTTTGGTTTGATTTTTGGAAGAGGGATCCTTAGTCCTTCAATGGTATCACAAAAGGATTCTAAAAATCAATTTTGCAAGAAAAAAATGAATTTCCCTCAAGTTTGGAAAATTGGGCCGAATGGTCCCTTTTGGGCACCATTCTGCAGCTTTCATTTTGGGCAGTCCGTTGAAGGGGCAAACGAAAGAATTTTTCGACAAAATTTTACATGCATTTAGTTAACTTATGAAAGTGTTTTCCTGCAAAAATTCAGCCAAAAATAAGTTTGTTTACTTGGTCAAAACCGTTGCCAAAGTTGACTGATTTTCAGCAGTAAAAACAGATTTTACCATTTAGTGGTCGCGTGCCATTGCGTTGCCGATTTTACGCGCCGCGCTACTATTCCTTTGGTCATTTTTCTAAATGTGTTAAAACTTGAATATTATGATATGGATTGATGTTAAATCATATAAAATGACATGAAGGAGAATTGGAAATGATCAGAAAGGCATTATGACAAGCTATTCCGACAATACATGCATTATGGACAGATCATGGCTTATTGAATATCATGATCAAAGTAATTTAATAAATTATTTATGCTCTACTTGGTTATGACAGAACCCTTGAGATAAGGGTATGATGCATCATATTATTACTGCAGTACTGCTTATGACATGATATGATATTCCGGCTGAAGGCCGATGATTACAATGATATGATCAATGATGCAATGATAATGGCCATTGGCACATGTGCAAGAAATATGATGAAAGATAATGAAATATGATCATGATGAGATATGTTTATCACGACTCTTCCTTATCCGCTGATGTTCTGTTAGACCAGTAGAGCACCTAAATTGATAAAAGCAAAATGAGTAATTTATAAATTCAGAATATGGGATTTAATCTTTTATCATTATGTTTATATCTTATTCATTTAATTAAAGTATTCAAATGCATGTTTTGAATTACTCATTTATTTTATTTATGAAATGAAATGATTTATGTACCCACTAAGCAAACGCTTAGCGAGTTTAGTTTCCTTTCTAAACTCGTAGGTTGAGCAAGAAGCTGGTTTCTACAGTGTTCCGAGCAGCTGGTGTTGGCAACTCTTCGGATAGAAAGATATTATAAGTAATGTAACTAGAATGGCATGTACATATGTTAGTGTAACTAAGAATTGTATGTATGACTAGTAAAAGACCATAGTACGTGTGCTAAGTATATTAACTAATGTATGTTGTATGAATTAGTGTGTATGGATGTGTGTATAGAAGTGTGAAACTTTAATGCAGGTTGTAGTGGAGGGTATAAGGAGTTCGACTATGGAAGTGTTTGAGATTGATTGAGATTGTTGGATTGAGAACAAAATTGTTTTAAAAAAAAATCAGTTTTGGCGACACTTGGGACCCCTAAATATAGGGGAAACTCTGGCAAAATTTTTTAAAAATCTACACTTAAAATTGGCTAAGTAAAATATTAAGACACAATCATTATGAGATAACGGTCCATCTTGGTCTATAAACGTAGGCTGAGATGGGGTGTTACATTTAGTGGTATCAGAGCATAGGTTTAGTCGATTCTGGATAGTTAGTTGAATCAAACTGTGAATGCATGACACATAGGCTTAGGAAGGGAATTTTAATAAGCTGATGTTTATGTTTATGATACTTATTAGTGGTATTGTGGTATTGAGCACAGGAGTGAAGATGAGTGATTCGAAGCAACCAGCTAAATTGGTTTTAGGTCCTAAACCTTATTCTCGGGCCAGCACAAGTGAGGAACAAGCCATAGATAAGAAGCTTTTTGAATTGGGAAAGGAGAATCTGCGCCAGAAAATTAAAATAGTAGCCAGAGAGCGGGAAATAGCAGAGTTGAAAATGGAAATATTTAGAATGAAGAGGAAACAGGAGGAGCAAGAGGAAGTAATAGATCAGCTGAGAGACTTGAGACTTCAGGACCGGGAAGACTTAGTGTTAGCCCTGGATAATGTTAGGCTCTTGATAGAAGATGTTAGGGCGTTACAAGTGGATAAGAGGCAAACTACAGTAGAGCTTGAGAATGTGAATCGTTTGGCTAGGACCTTGCAAGGAAGGGTAGAGATGTTACAGGATAGAATGGACGAACTCCCTCGTAACCTTCCTAGAGTTCAGTCTAACGAGGTAGATCCAGATCCGATGGAGTTTGCTTCAGATAGTGCTACCTTTCCCCTAGCTCCTACTTATTGAGCTGTGATGGGCTGATGATTTTGTTACCCCTTTGGGTTATGTATATAAGCGGATAAAAATGCAACAGTAGATAGGCCATTTTGTTGTAAATAGATATAAATAGGCCATAAGTAGGAGTATGTGATGATGTATGTTAAATATGTATGAAACACGATTATGTGAATAAATAAGGTTATGTTTATATTAAGTGTATGATCTGAAATTACGATTGGAATTTATCTATGTACATGCCATATAGGAAATTTTATAGGTCAAGCCAAACCAGCTGCTAACTTTATTATGATATACATGTATATGATTGTAGAATGTCGCAAGAAGTTGAATCACAGAGAGCCGTAGACGAGGAGGGCGAGTCACGTGCCTCCGTGCCTATAAATGTAGAGGAGAATTTTGAAAATATGCCACAACCAGCAGCGGCGGCCGCGGAAGGCCCCGATGCTTATTTACGACAAATGGCAGCAGCATTTCAACGAATGGCAGGAATGGTACCTGCTGCTGCCGAAAGAGAGAAAAAGCCCCCAATCGAGAAATTAAGGAGATATGGAGCTAAGGAATTTAAAGCTAGTAGGGAAGAAGGATCTGAAGAAGCGGAATACTGGTTAGATAGTACTATTAGAGCATTGGATCAATTAAGGTGCACGCCAGAGAAAAGATTTATTTGTGCCACATCTCTTTTGGTTGAAGAAGCGTACATTTGGTGGGAGACTACGCAGCAGCGAGTGCCACCAGACCAGCAGACATGGGAATTTTTCCAAACCGAGTTTAAGAAGAGATATATCACCGAGGCATACTTAAATGCAAAAAGAAATGAATTCACGTACTTAAAGCAAGGAAGAATGACGGTATCCGAGTATGAAAAAGAGTTCACTCGTCTTAGTAAGTACGCGAGGAGAATGATAGAAACAGAACAGGAAAGATGCCAGAGATTCTTAGAAGGATTAAATAATGAAATCAAAGTGCAATTGGTAGTCATAGATATATCAGAATTTTCCAAGCTTGTTGCAAAGGCTTTGGACGTTGAGAAAGTACAAGTGGATGAGAGGAATAGGCACCAGCGCATGCAGCAAAAAAAGAACACAAACTCGAGGCCTAGGTGGACCTCAGCAAGCCCGAAAGAGATTCAAGGGAGGAAGTAGTTCTATGCAACAAGGCGGGCGATTTCAGAATCAGAGGTCAGGCCGAGGTATGAGTTATCAAACATCTGTAGCCAGTGCACCGGGGTCGTTTGGAAGAGGCTTCGGAAGAGGATTAAGTAGAGGCCGAGGAAGAAGTAACAATCCAGGAATTAGTGAAGGATTTGGAAGAAACACGAGTTTTGAAAGATATACTTTTCCTCTATGTGAACATTGTGGACGGAAACATGGAGGCGAATGTTGGTATTTAACTGAAGGATGCTGGGAGTGTGGAGCACTAGACCATATAAAGGTGAACTGCCCTAAAATACAGATGACTACTCCTGCACCAACAGAGAGGTCACAGCTTATCTTTGGCAGAGGCCGAGGTAGAGGAAAAGGAGGTAATCCAAATTTTCAAAAGGCACAATCAGAGACTATTAACCAGCCTAGTACAAGTGCACCAGCAAGGGTATATGCGATGAGAACCCGAGAAGAAGAAGAAGCACCGGACGTCATTGTTGGTACGTTTTATATGTTCAACAAACCTGTACATGCTTTAATTGATCCCGGATCCACACATTCGTACATATGCATGCATAGTGAGAATTTAGAAGGATTACCAGTAGAATATGTCAAGTCTGGTATACTAGTTACAAACCCTATAGGAGATGAAATAGTTACGAACAAAGTAATCAAAGAATGCCCTATAGGGATACACGGAAGGGTATTTCCTGGAAATTTGATGGAATTACCATTTCGGGAATTTGACATAATTTTAGGAATGAACTGGTTAGCAAAGCATAAAGCAATAGTTGACTGTGAGAAGAAAAGAGTGACGCTCCATACCCCTTGCGGAGAGGAAGTGACAGTAGTCGGAAAAAGAGGCGACTATTTGAACAACATAATATCGGCAGTGACGGCAAGGAAGCTAATACAAAAAGGATGCGAGGCATATCTAGTAAGTGCCATGGAAGCAAAGAAAGACGCTACTAGGATCCAAGACATACCATCGGTGCGTGATTTTCCCGATGTTTTCCCAGATGAGCTACCCGGATTACCACCTAAGAGAGAAGTGGAATTCACCATAGATGTTTATCCGGAAGCTGCACCAGTGTCGATTGCCCCATACCGAATGGCGCCAACGGAACTCAAGGAATTGAAGACACAATTACAAGAGTTACTCGACAAAGGCTTTATACGACCAAGTGTGTCCCCATGGGGTGCACCAGTACTTTTCGTCAAAAAGAAAGATGGATCTTTAAGGCTATGCGTGGATTATCGACAGTTGAACAAACTCACAATCAAGAACAAGTATCCACTACCACGCATTGACGATTTATTCGATCAACTCAAAGGAGCCAGTGTATTTTCAAAGATAGATCTCCGATCGGGATACCATCAGCTGCCAATTAAGGAGGGGGACATTTCAAAGACTGCTTTCAGAACTCGGTAAGGACATTATGAGTTTCTTGTAATGCCTTTTGGGCTTACAAATGCACCAGCGGTATTTATGGATTTGATGAATCGAATTTTCCATCCGTACCTTGACTAATTCGTAGTGGTGTTTATAGATGACATTCTTGTGTATTCAAAGAACAAAGAAGAGCACGATCGACACCTCCGCATTGTATTGCAAACATTGAGAGAAAAACAACTATATGCCAAGCTCAATAAGTGTGAATTTTGGCTGGAAGAAGTGACATTCTTGGGACACATTGTAACTGCTGAGGGCATCAGAGTGGATCCTAAGAAAATAGAAGCTATTTTGGATTGGAAACCGCCAAGGACAGTAACAGAAGTGAGAAGTTTCCTAGGATTGGCAGGATACTATCGACGATTCGTGAAAGGATTTTCCATTATCGCCGCCCCAATGACCAAGTTGCTTCGGAAGAATGCTAGATTTCAGTGGACAGATGAATGTCAAAGAAGCTTTGAGAAACTAAAAGGAAAGCTAACAAATGCCCCGATACTCACGCAACCAGTGTCTGGTAAGGACTTTGTGATATACAGCGATGCATCGCACATTGGCTTAGGTTGTGTACTCATGCAAGAAGGTAAAGTGGTCTTGTATGTTTCTCGGCAACTTAAACCATACGAGAAGAATTATCCAACACACGATTTAGAATTGGCAGCTATTGTATTGGCATTCAAGACATGGAAACATTACCTGTATGGAGAAAAATGCTACATTTATACAGATCACAAAAGCTTGAAGTATCTGCCAACACAAAAGGACCTCAATTTGCGACAAAGGAAATGGATCCAAATTTTGGCAAACTATGACTATATCATAAACTATCATCCAGGAAAGGCGAACGTCGTTGCTGACGCACTTAGTAGGAAATCAATGCAAGCTTTAAGGGCTATGAGGATCAGTTTGAGACCAACCAAAGAAGGAGCACTGCTAGCAGAAATGCAAACACGACCCACGTTTTTTTCAGGAAATCCACCAAGCACAACAAAAAGATAAACAAGTCCAAAAATGGATCAAGCAAGTACAAGAAGGAAAAAGTACAAAGTTTCAAATTTCAAGAGACGGCAGTTTATATTACGAAAGTCGGACAATAATACCAGCAACAGGAGATATAAAAAAGAAGATTCTTCATGAAGCCCACAGTAGTTCTTACGCAATGCACCCAGGGGCTACAAAAATGTACCAAGACTTGAAGAAATTCTATTGGTGGCCAGGAATGAAGGGAGACATCGTAGATTTCGTAACTAAGTGTTTGACATGCCAGCAAGTGAAAGCAGAACATCAAGTGCCATCAGGACTATTACAGCCAATTACAATTCCGACATGGAAATGGAATCGCATCACTATGGATTTTGTCACAGGATTGCCAATGACGAGAGATAAACATGACGCTGTATGGGTAATTGTCGATCGATTAACTAAGTCAGCTCATTTTCTGCCTGTGCGAATGGACTATTCAATGGATAAATTGGCAGAAATATACGTCAAAGAGATTGTACGATTGCATGGAGTCCCGACATCCATTATTTCGGACAGAGATCCACGGTTCACTTCGAACTTTTGGAGAAAGCTCCAAACAGCCCTCGGAACCCAAGCAAGCTATAGCACTGCTTTTCATCCTCAAACGGATGGGCAATCTGAAAGAGTAATTCAGATTTTGGAAGACATGATGAGAGCGTGTGTTATGGATTTTAAAGGCAGCTGGGATAAGTACCTAAGCCTAATGGAATTCGCATATAACAACAGCTACCAATCCAGCATACAGATGGCACCCTATGAAGCATTGTACGGAAGAAAGTGTAGAACGCCAGTATGTTGGACAGAACTAAGTGAGGAAAAAGTTCTTGGACCCGACATTGTAAAGGAGACTCAGGAGAAAGTTAACATCATTCGAGACAGACTAAAGGTTGCATCAGATAGACAGAAGTCGTACGCAGACCTGAAAAGAAAAGACATAGAATTTGCAGTAGGGAACAAAGTTTTCCTTAAAGTTTCTCCATGGAAGAAAGTACTGAGATTTAAGCAGAAAGGCAAGTTAAGTCCCAGATTCATTGGACCATACGAAGTCATCGAACGTATAGGTCCAGTAGCTTATCGGTTAGCCCTACCACCCGAACTGGATAGGATACATAATGTTTTTCATGTTTCAATGTTACGACGATATCGTTCAGACCCTGCACACATCATCAAGACACAAGATATCGAGGTCCAGCCCGACTTGACTTATGAAGAGGAGCCAGTGAAGATTTTGGCACGAGAGGTTAAAGAATTGAGAAATAAGAAAATTCCTTTGGTTAAAGTATTGTGGAGAAATCATAAGATAGAAGAGGCAACCTGGGAAAGAGAAGAAACTATGAAGCAGCAATACCCACATTTGTTTACAACTGACTAGCTTCGGGACGAAGCTTAAATTTTAGAGGGGAAGAAATGTCACGACCCAATTTGTACATATGTACAGTACGTCCATGTACAGTAAGAGGAACCCTCCCGAGAAGCTACTCAAAAGCGCGAAGTGAAGGGAAGTTCTGTAAAATTGAAAGGACCTATTTGAAAAGATTGTAAAGTTTTGGGGAGGTGACCGTAATTACCAAAAGTTGTTCCGGAGGTCCTTAATAGTGCACATAACAGACTCCATAAATGGAAAGTAGAGAAAAATCGGACAGTAATGGTGCGACACGGTTTTTCCCGAAAAAGCACGGTTTGGAAGATATAGGGGATTTTGACCAGGGGCATCATGGTCATTTTTAAAAGTGTCTTGAAAGTAATAAAGGATCTCAAAAATGAAAAGTAGAGGAAAAACTGAGTCAAAAAGTGTACCACAGCATTCGGCGAAAGTGCGCGGTTTAAAAGTTACGAACGAGTAACCGCCGGAGGGTATTTTGGTCTTTTCACACCTTAGAGCATAAAATTACAGCACAATGAGGTTGAGGGGCCAAAATATAATTAAGATTAAGTCCAAGGGCTTGGGTTGTAAATAAATTAAAGAAGGAGACATTTGGACCAATGAGAATTGGCCATTTTCTCACATATGTGTACCAATGGGAAATCAACATCTACACCATGACCTATCAACCTCTCTTGGCTGCCATTTGGAGGAGAGAACACCACAAAAATAAAGCCAAGAACTCTCTTTGTTCTTGCTTGGCCGAAAATAGGAGGAAGGGAAAAGAGAGAGAGATTGTTTTTCTTTTCACGTTGCCAAATTTGGAGAATTGGGAGAGATTGCAAACTTTGGTGGAGAATAAGATTTTTAGGTAAGGAAATTCATCTATGGTTCTATTTCTTTCATTGGTTATAGTATTTGTAAGATAAAAATGAAAGAATAAATATGATGATTATAGAAAATTTAAGAAGTTGAGGAAAAGTGAAAGAGGTGATTTGCACATATAAGATTAAGGATAAAAAGGATGACTAGTAGTTTAGTTAGCAAAAGAAGGCATGAAGCACTTAAATTTTATTATGTTCTTGACATGGATTTTATGAAAATTATAGGAAATCAAGAAGTGAGAGAGAAGGAAGCAAAGAAGACATAAAAGAACTAGAAACAAGTGAAAAGAATTAAGGTTTGGTACTTAAATCATTGCCTTTTCAATTAATTCACATATTTTGCATTATGGGATTTTTGAAATGATGTTATTATGTGTGGTAAATATGTGGGAAAGTGCTCTTGAACCATTTGTAATCAATTGATTATGAAAAGAATGAAAACAAAACAAACTAGCTAAATTTATGCAATTATTCATAAACTTTGATGAGTTTTTAATCACTCCTTTGGTTTAATTTTTGGAAGAGGGATCCTTAGTCCTTCAATGGTATCACAAAAGGATTCTAAAAATCAATTTTGCAAGAAAAAAATGAATTTCCCTCAAGTTTGGAAAATTGGGCCGAATGGTCCCTTTTGGGCACCATTCTGCAGCTTTCATTTTGGGCAGTCCGTTGAAGGGGCAAACGAAAGAATTTTTCGACAAAATTTTACATGCATTTAGTTAACTTATGAAAGTGTTTTCCTGCAAAATTTCAGCCAAAAATAAGTTTGTTTACTTGGTCAAAACCGTTGCCAAAGTTGACTGATTTTCAGCAGTAAAAACAGATTTTACCATTTAGTGGTCGCGTGCCATTGCGTTGCCGATTTTACGCGCCGCGCTACTATTCCTTTGGTCATTTTTCTAAATGTGTTAAAACTTGAATATTATGATATGGATTGATGTTAAATCATATAAAATGACATGAAGGAGAATTGGAAATGATCAGAAAGGCATTATGACAAGCTATTCCGACAATACATGCATTATGGACAGATCATGGCTTATTGAATATCATGATCAAAGTAATTTAATAAATTATTTATGCTCTACTTGGTTATGACAGAACCCTTGAGATAAGGGTATGATGCATCATACTATTACTGCAGTACTGCTTATGACATGATATGATATTCCGGCTGAAGGCCGATGATTACAATGATATGATCAATGATGCAATGATAATGGCCATTGGCACATGTGCAAGAAATATGATGAAAGATAATGAAATATGATCATGATGAGATATGTTTATCACGACTCTTCCTTATCCGCTGATGTTCTGTTAGACCAGTAGAGCACCTAAATTGATAAAAGCAAAATGAGTAATTTATAAATTCAGAATATGGGATTTAATCTTTTATCATTATGTTTATATCTTATTCATTTAATTAAAGTATTCAAATGCATGTTTTGAATTACTCATTTATTTTATTTATGAAATGCAATGATTTATGTACCCACTAAGCAAACGCTTAGCGAGTTTAGTTTCCTTTCTAAACTCGTAGGTTGAGCAAGAAGCTGGTTTCTACAGTGTTTCGAGCAGCTGGTGTTGGCAACTCTTCGGATAGAAAGATATTATAAGTAATGTAACTAGAATGGCATGTACATATGTTAGTGTAACTAAGAATTGTATGTATGACTAGTAAAAGACCATAGTACGTGTGCTAAGTATATTAACTAATGTATGTTGTATGAATTAGTGTGTATGGATGTGTGTATAGAAGTGTGAAACTTTAATGCAGGTTGTAGTGGAGGGTATAAGGAGTTCGACTATGGAAGTGTTTGAGATTGATTGAGATTGTTGGATTGAGAACAAAATTGTTTTAAAAAAAAATCAGTTTTGGCGACACTTGGGACCCCTAAATATAGGGGAAACTCTGGCAAAATTTTTTAAAAATCTACACTTAAAATTGGCTAAGTAAAATATTAAGACACAATCATTATGAGATAACAGTCCATCTTGGTCTATAAACGTAGGCTGAGATGGGGTGTTACATAAGTAGAGTGGATAAGAATGAACACCAAAGATTTATAATGGTTCGGATCAAATCAATTCTATGTCCACTCCCTAACTTCAAGTTGAGACTTTCATTAACCTTGGATTTTTATGAGCTCAATCCTAACTTGGTGTTTTCACAAGCTCATACTGAACTTTTACAAGGTTTGAGTAATATCCTCATAACCCTATAAGGGTTTTCCCAAGCTCACTCAAAAACCTAAGTATTTCAAATCTCATACTCAAACTTACAATGATGTTTAATGCTCACATCTAACACTCAAAGAATACAAATATAATTTTTGATACAAGAAAATGAAAGTTGTTTATCTTGGCTATTACAATCACAATCCTTCTGAAAATGAGGTTTCTTGAGGTATATATAGACTTCAAGTCTCCAATTAGCCATTTGAGGTGGATGCCAATATATTTGGACTTTGTCTCCCATTTTAATTATTATCTAGAATAATTTCATGGTCAGACTATTAATTTTTTGATTATACCATGAAAGATATGGTCATAACACCTATGGTCCAATCGGACTTTCTAATTTTCTGACAATAATTCTTTAACACCTAGTAGATGTGGCATCTATTAATTTGGTGGAGGAGTAACAAATAATAAATTCAAAGTTGATTTGAAAGGATTGGTTTGATTTCTTGGAGTATGCTCAAATGTTGGGAGTACATTGGGCCGCGAAACTCACTGGATGTTCAAAACCTTTTTCTTTCTTAGTGAGGTCCGGTCGAACTTCTTCTAGTACTTTAAAAAATTGAGAGTACTTTTGAACATGAAATCTACTGCAAGTTTTTACCAATGGACTAGGGTCTAGTCCAACGGACTTTGAGTGGTCCGGTGAGATTTTGAGAGTACTCTACTCGTCAATCCTTCTATAAGATTTTTTCCTCCAAGTTGTTCATTGGTCTGATCAAGCTTATTAGGGTATAGTCGGACCTTTACCAGTTTCTCTAAAAATTAACTTCCTACAGAAATTATCTTGATTTGAATATTATTGCTATTCAATTTGACAGCCTAAGATCAAAATATACTCAATTATGTTAAGCATTTTTCTAGCACATATCAGTCTCCATGACCACTTCATACTCATAGCATGGAGTTGATGAATTGGTCAAAACTAGAGGTTTAAGGAATAATTTGACAGAATCCCCTAATACCGAAGCCAGTGTGACTAAGGCATCAACCATCTAGTTTTCTTCCCTTGGCAGGTGTATAAACCTACGATCCTTGAAATTCCTTCTCACCACAGTCAAGTAATCATGGTATGTCTTTAGCTTTTTTTTCCTTCAACTCCCATTCTCCATTCACTTGGGATATCACTAGCAATGAATCAGCAAAAACTCGCACTCTATCAACCATCATTATCCTCAAGGTTTCCAATCCAAAGATACATGCTTCATATTCTACTATATTGTTGGTTGCGTTGAATTTCAATTTCTTAGTTCCCCTTCCGATGACTCCAATATAACTCCTAACCCAGCTCCCCTTCTGTTCACTATTCCATCAAAATACATCTTCTTTCTTGTACTTCTATGGCCTCCAAATGTTCGTCTGAAAATTAATTGGTGAAACATATCATTTACAATGATCCAAAAACTCAAATTAGATAAAATAACAAATCAAATAAAAAAGGCACCCACAAGGTGGAAACATGTTTTTTACATCCTTGAAATCAAAATAATCAACCAAGTAAAATTAAATCATTCAACCATTCACTACAAGCAAAATAAAAGTAAATCATCTATCCTAAGCATACATCAATAAACTAATTAATCAAGCCTAGGATTTAATCTTAAATTAGGCATTAATTATATAAAATTAGGGCTTTACATATGGGATTAGGGTTTATTAATGTAAATTAGAGTTTGTGGGATAAAAACTAGGGTTTTGGGGATAAAATTATGGTTTTAAGGTTTTGAAAACAAGATTATGGTTGTAAGATAAAAATTAGGACTTTGGATAGAAAACTAGGGTTAGAGCATACAACTTAGGATTAAATCTAATGGATTAGGGTTTTGAATCAAATATATTAGATTAAATCATCTTATTAGGGTTTATACAAAATCATCATCAAAATTAGGGTTAATGCTTAAAGTTCGATTTCTATTCAACACTAGCGATCCAACTGCCATTAGATATTTGGCTACTGGATGTTAGTTTAATAGATTACTACCCGAGGTTATATTGATCTAAAGAATTGAAATTGCAACTGTGAATTTGAACAGGCTAAAAAATAAAACCAAACCTTCGTTTCTTGGCTCTACCAAAGTTGATCGTTAAACCAAGCTCTCATATGCTACTACCTGAGTCAACTTTGTTTTGATCGAGTGAGACAATTGTTACTGCCTCTTATTATATTTTGGATTTTATGTTTTTGGCTTTTGGATCATGGCCACTCTCTCTATTTCTTTTCTAAAAGGTGGTTACTGTCTCTTTTTTCTCAATTCAAGGTAGTCGCTCTATCCCCTTCATTCTCTAAGAGTGGCTTTACATTTATAAGAAAGTCTACGGCAATGGTTCGCACCATTCAAGCCCAAGCAGGATTAAAATTCTTTAAACTAGGCCAACCAACCTCACCTAATTTGATATGAACAAGGATTAATGTCAAATCGATAGCCTAAATCACCATGAGGCCTTAACTCATGTAGAATTGGTACCAATTTAACATGAGATGACCTCATGTCGAATTGGTGCAAGCCAAATTCGACATGAGGCCTAACCTCATGTTGAATTAGCACCAATTTGACGTGAGGATGGCCTCATATCAAATTGGCTTGTGCCAATTCGACATGACCTTAATTTTAACCCAACGTTTTGGTGTTTTGGGTCAGTCCTGAGTTGATTTAGTCCTTCTAATTTAATTTAACTTTAATTAGGGCTTTTGAGTTTGATTGGGGTCTTTAAATTGAAACCAAATTTAATTTACCCCTTTTAATTAAAACTGAATTCATATTGGACTAAACTTAAGGGTCTACAAATATAAAGACCAATGAAATTAACTTCTATTATCTCCAGCGGAGTCATCAATGTGAGCGAAGATTTTTGTCCCCACTCTCAGTGGAATTATTCTTATAACTATGGCGCTATTAGGTTCTAGGACTTATAGGACATAGACTTAAACCCAAAGAATAGAAGTTGCCACCCAGATGGGCTACGAAAATAGAAAGTGATTGATAACTCAATTCCTGAGGAATCCCTAAGCCCTACTAGGATTGAAAAGTTGGGTATGCATGGAGAAGGTGAGAAATGACCCAGCACTCTTATAACGCTCGGTTCATTGAAACATGCCTTCTTTTCATGTCTAAATATTATTAAATTATTAATTATTATGATACTACTCATATTACAAGCATTTGTTGAAATAAAGAATATCATATTACAAATCAAAACAAATCAAACAAAATGGGCACCCATACAAGATGGAAACATGCCTTTACCAATGTCGAAATGTCCACAAAAAATAAATAAAATAGGATACCCACCAATAGATGGAGACGTGTATTTTATAATAGTCCCAAAATCCTTAAAATTAAAAAGACAATTAAAATAAACAAGGCACCCATGAAGTGAAACATGCCTTTTACAAGTACTTAAAATCCCAAATAATAACGAATATGAATCAATCATCCTTAATAAATAATTAATTTAAACATAAAAGTAATTATCAAACAATCTTAAAATTAGGGTTTCAACTAATAAATTAGGGTTTAGTATCTAATTAGGTTTGATTATGAGAATAGGGTTAAAACACATAAAATTAGGGTTTTGTAGTGCAAATTAAGGTTTTAATCCTAAACTAGGGTTTAATCATGCAATTTTTAGGGTTTTAATTCAAAATTAGGGTTTAACATGTAATTAGGGCTTAATATGCAAAGCTAAGGTTTTAATCCTAAACTAATGGTTAAAACATGTAAAATTAGTGTTTAATATGCAAAGCTAGGATTTTAATCCTAAATCTAAGTTCCAATATGCAAGATTAGGGTTTTATGGCATAGGATTTAAAATCAAACTCACAATTAAAAGGGCAGTAGATGGAATAATGAAGATGATCAATGGAAATTAATTAGAATGAGTTAACAAAGTTATACCTACATTGTTGGTTCCACCAAGTTGATTTTATTGAACCATGCTTGTTGCTTGATTTGTTGGAAAGCCTGGATCAGTTGGGGTTTCTTAGTTGGGTTTAATTAGGCATTACATTATTTTTAGATTTTAAATCGGACCAGAGTAAATTTAGGCCTTTTTAATTGGATCTGAATTTAATTGGGGCCTTTTTAATTATAGCCAGGTTTGATTGGGACCTTTTAACTGGAATCAGATTTGATTTGACCCTTTTTAATTAGAACTAAATTCATTAAAGGCCAAAATTTTGTTGCTGCGTCTTGATTTTATTGGCTATTAATTTTGTTTGCTTTGTAGTGGCCTCAATTTCTAGTGTGTGGTGTGTATGCTAGATGTTATAGGTGCAAACTGGATGACATTTCATGTGTTATTAGGTGTAAAAGTGATCTGTAATACCCTTATATCATATATTTGTATAATACATATATCTCGTATAAGTAAAATACATGTACAAACTACAAGAATGTCACTTTTCTAGTCATTACAAAATTTACTAAAATTTTCAATAAAATAATTTATTTATTTAAGGATAATTTATTAGATAAACAAATGTAAATATAGGTAATTTAATTATTAAAATGACATTTATTGATTAAAAATATCTCTGAAAAATTTTACTAGAGTTTTATCTGTAATTTCAAAAACTTTCTAATTACAAAACAACCCAACCTGTGTAAAATATTTACACTCCCAAAATTCAAATTCTCAAATTCCATCATTTCTCCATTTGATACTCAAATATTTAAATACACATACATGATGTACAACACATAAAATTTTTCCCATAACTTATTTAATATATATATATATGATATGTTTTAATATACAAAATTGTTTTGATCGTTTGCGTATTTATTTTTTAGTATAATTTTATTGGTTTTTGATTGATTTTTCTTTTAATTTATATTTAAAGTTTGTTTAAAGTATTTGATCCAGGATGAAGAACAAAATGATGGAGCTTTAATTCAATTTGATGGATTATTAAGGTGAAAAAACATGAGACGCGGCCAAGACACTTCAAAGCTTGGCCGTGTCCCTCATCCAAGGAAAGAGGTAGGAAAATTTGGCAAAGCATGACACAAGCAAGAGACATGGTGAAGCCACTGGTCTTGTCCTACCAAAAGATCAAATCAAAGGAGAAGCAAGGAGCAAAGAGCAGAAGTGAAAGCACCCAAGAGACAAGGCCAAGCCATTGGCCGTGTCACATGAAACGGCCAAGGCCTTGGCCGTGTCCCATCTGAAGATCAAAACAAAGATAGAGAATAGTGGAGAACACACTCAGGAGACACGGCCAAGGCCTTAGTCGTGACCCACTTGGAAAAGAAATATAAAATTGGGGCAGCCATGGACACGGCCACATGACTTGGCCGTGTCCATAAGAAAATGAGTGACACGGCCAAGTCACTCATGACTTGGCCGTGTCTTGTGAAGATTCTTTCAATCATTTTATAAGAAATGGGGGACATCAAGTCATATCTTTTAAAAAGAAATAATAAAAGAATAAAAAGGTTGTCGAATTTATGGAAAAAATATAAATAATGAAATAAGTGAGAGACAAAAAAAAGTGTGTGAGTTGGCAAGGTATGCTTTGTGTCTTAAGAAATTAAAAAGAGAGGAAAGAGTGAGGGATATTCACATTGGAGCATCTTCAAAGAGGGAGATTTCTTTTGGTTCATCTTCTTATTCTTGGACTTGAGAGAGACCATGAACATCACCTTCATCTTCCATGAACAAGATTCTTAACATTTTTGGGGATAAAATTGGGTGAGCAAGCTCTTGTGAAGGTTAGGGTTTGAAGAAAGCTTGATTGAGGAGTTGGGGGCTTGCAAGAGTTACCATTCCATCTTTCAAGAGGAAAGCCATTGTTTGAAGAAGGCTTGTTAGTTCTTCATCATATTCAAGGTGGAGCTAGGAGGAAGACTAGAAGTTTAACTCTTAGCATCTTCAAAGGGGTTTTTATATTCTCTCTTTTAATTCATTTCTAGATTGTTATTGTTTGTTAAAAACTTTAATATTACAATGTATAATTGTGATTTGATTTATATTGAGATGAATATTTGTTTTAAATTGATGATGACGAGCTAAATTACTCATGCCTAGGGTTTGTAGTAGATTTGATTGAATGACTTGATTTGATGTTTTCATTAATATATACCTTGTTGTTTGTTGATTGTGTTGGATTGAATATTAGGTTGATATATTAGCTACCTATTGATCTCTAGATATTGAATGAATGATCGAGAGGTGAAATTTGATATTGGAATTATGCAATCAACTACCCTAAGAATGAATTAGAAATATAAGTTCTAGGGTTTTATTAATTTGCAATTTCAAAACAATTGGTTGTTAATTCATGAATGTGAAAAATAATGAATTGGTAATTACTAATTAAACTCAAGGAACAAATTAAAATACAAGGTCATATTAATGGATAATTTGAGAATTACGCTTTGATTAAATTGATCTATAACCCTAGGCATTATTCCTAGAATTGTATTAATCTTGTACAACCATTACGCACATTACTTTTAATCTTAATTGCTTTTCACCACTACTTCAAACATCACACTCTTACTTTTAAATTTACTTGTCAATCAAACTATTGCAAAACAATTCCTTCCTTGTGAGACAACCTTGGGGCGATCACCGTTGCTATAATTACCCGGTATACTTGCGAGTGTCGCTTGTAGTAGTAATTAGTTGAGCGTAACAAGTTTTTGGCACCGCTGCTGGGGAAGGCAATTGTTGTTAGTAGTTTGATTTTTTTATTAAATTGTTTAATTATTTAAAGTGTTTCTTTTTTAATTAATAAGTGTTTATTGTAACGATGCAGTTTTCAATACACGAGAGAGTTTTGATCATTTGCGTATTTATTTTTTAGTATAATTTTATTGGCTTTTGATTGATTTTTCTTTTAATTTGCATTTAAAGTTTCTTTAAAGTATTTGATCCAAGATGAAGAACAAACCAATGGAGCTTTAATTCAATTTGATGGATTATTAAGGTGGAAAAACATGAGACACGGCCAAGACACTTCATGGCTTGGCCATGTCCCTCATCTAAGGAAAGAGGCAAGAAAATTTGGCAGAGCTTGACATAAGCAAGTGACATGGCCAAGCCACTAGCCGTGTCACATGACACGGCCAAGGCCTTGGTCGTGTCCCACCAAAAGAGAAAAGCAAAGGAGAAGCAAGGAGCAAAGGGCAGAAGCGAACACACCCAAGAGACACGGCCAAGCCATTGGCCACGTTAGGCCATGTCCCATTTGAAGATCAAAGCAAAGATAGAGAACAGTGGAGAACACACTCAAGAGACACGGCCAAGCCACTAGCCATGTCACATGCTTGGCCGTGTTCCACTTGGAAAAGAAAGATGAAATTGGGGCAGCCATGGACATGGCCACATGACTTGGCCGTGTCCATAAGAAAATGAGTGACACGGCCAAGCCACTCATGACTTGGTCGTGTCTTGTGAAGATTCTTTCAATTATTTTACACAAAATGGGGGATAAAATGGGGGACATCGAGCCATATCTTTTAAAAAGAAATAATAAAGGAATAAAAAGGTTGTCTAATTTATGGAAAAAATATAAATAATGAAATAAGTGGGAGACAAAAAAAAGTGTGTGAGTTGGCAAGGTATGCTTTGTGTCTTAAAAAATTAAAAAGAGAGGAAAGAGTGAGGGATATAGACGTTGGAGCATCTTCAAAGAGGGAGAGTTCCTTTGGTTCATCTTCTTGTTCTTGGTCTTGAGAGAGACCAAGAACATCACCTTCATCTTCATCTTCCATAAACAAGATTCTTAACATTTTTGGGGATAAAATTGGGTGAGCAAGCTCTTATGAAGGTTAGGGTTTGAAGAAATCTTGATTGAGGAGTTGGAGGCTTGAGAGAGTTACCATTCTATCTTTCAAGAGGAGAGCCATTGTTTGAAAAAGGCTTGTTAGTTCTTCATCATATTCAAGGTGGAGCTAGAAGGAAGGCTAAAAGTTCAACTCTTAGCATCTTTAAAGGGGTTTTTATATTGTCTCTTTTAATTCATTTCTAGATTGTTATTGTTTGTTAATAACTCTAATATTTCAATGTACAATTATGATTTGATTTATATTGAGATGAATATTTGTTTTAAATTGATGATGATGAGGTAAATTACGCATGCCTAGGGTTTGTAGTAGATTTGATTGAATAACTTGATTTGATATTTCCATTAATATACTTTGTTGTTGGCTGATTGCATTAGATTGAATGTTAGGTTGATAGATTAGCTACCTATTGTTCTCTAGATATTGAATGAAGGACCGAGAGGTGAAATTTGATATTGGAATTATGCAATCAACTACCCTAAGAATGAATTAGAAATATAAGTTCTAGGGTTTTATTAATTTACAATTTCAAAACAATTATTGTTAATTTATGAATGTAAAAACTATTGAATTGGTAATTACTAATTAAACTCAAGGAATAAATTAAAATACAAGGTCATATTAATGGATAATTTGAGAATTAAGCTTTAATTAAATTGATCTATAACCCTAGGCACCATTTCTAGAATTGTATTAATCTTGTACAACCATTACGCACATTACTTTTAATTTTAATTGCTTTTCACTACTACTTCAAACATCACACTCTTGCTTTTAAATTTACTTGTCAATCAAATATTGCAAAACAATTCCTTCCTTGTGAGATTACCTTGGGACGATCACCGTTGCTACAATTATCTCATATACTTGCGAGTGCCGCTTGTAGTAGTAATTAGTTGAGCACAACAAAAATCAAAGGTCATAATGTCAAAATTTATAAATGTATGCAACACCCTCTGAGTTGGTCTCATGATAAACTTAATCTCCAAGCTCTAAACAAAGTCTCTATCATACTGGTCTACACTTTCAATATCTACGCAATACACACTAGCGCTAAGCCCAAGAGCTTAGTAGTACATACTTTGATAACAATAACATTATTTTGAAATCAATGCATGCATTATATTCACAGCACACCATGCTCTCAATACATACACTATTTATTATCACATACTTTATCTTACAAACTTTTAAATATTGGTATCACGTATAATTCATTTTCCATCCATAATTCTTAATATTTAAAACGTATTACAAACACATACTTTGGGCCCAAAAGTCTATATATAATAATTTAGTCCTAGAAATATTATTTGGCTTATCTCAATAATATTGACACCAGCGTGTCTCACTAAAGGCATAATAATATTTGTGATACCAATGTGTCTTATCCATCGTAATCATATCTATGACACCAGCGTGTCTCGCTCGAAGGAGTATGATATGGCAACTAGTAGTAAATACAACTTTCTGGAACTAATTATTGTATAAGGTAACATGCATCACATTTTGTCCATTTTCATTTCTATTCCCATAATCATATATAATTTCATCATTTCATCATAATCCATCACGTTTCTCATATTTTTAGTCACATTTACAATGTGACACACTTTTCTACATTTTATCATATTCATTCACCCATCTCATTCATATCCAACATTTATCTTCATTTCAAGTTACATAAAGTAGCTAATTTTATCATATTTTATTATTTTATTCACACAATATCATCACATTATACATTTTTATTCACATTGCACTTACATATACATGTTACATTTCGCATAACATACTACTAACATACTGCATACAAAACACATCCAATCACCATGTTATAATGGTCATATGTGCAATCCATTACTTATCACATAACTATGCAATATGGCATAGATCGTGTGAATAACCACATTCCAAAGCAACAATACACAATATGCCAAACATGAACATTTAAAATGAATGTTAGCAAAGTATGTACAAATTTTTTTCTTGTTCCAGAATCAATCTAATTCTCCCTCCACCTCCCATTTTTACCAAAGCTTTAACCTTCACCATTTGTAACAATTCACCCTAAATACACATATACTACACAAGAATCACAATTATTTATTTAAAATCATCTTCATGCTTAATTTATATCAAACAACCATTACTTACACCAATTCCATCAAAATCTTAATAAAACTATACTTTCACCATTTACTACTTTATTTAAATTTCATCCTACCCAACTCATTTTCAATATTTAACCATAAATTTGTTACTTATATATCAAAATAACAACAAAACAACACATTTCAATAATTATATCAACCTCCATCCAAAACCCGAATTTCACATAATCTATCCTTGAACCCCCCCCCCCCCCCCCCCCCCCCCCCCCCCCCGACTTCATCAAAAGCCAATCATATTCAATTTTCAACCTTTAAATCATAACATATACATTTTAGCTACATCAAAATAATTCATTTTAACAATCTAGAATACCTCCACCAAAACTTTAAAATTCACATAATCAACCCTAAAACCCTAACTTGACCAATCAAGCTCTCTTTAACTAATTAACTACTAAATCATTATATATCTATCATATTAACTTCATTACTATCAATTTAACAATTTAAATCCTCTTTCTCTTACTGCCCTTATCAATACATAACCTTAAAATTGAAGAAAAGGCTTACAGAGGAAATACTTACTTGAATCCTTAATCTTTCTTCAAAACCAATTTGAAATCCTTTAATTTTTGGTGAGATTTGGTGTAAATAAGGAAGAAGAAATCTCACTTTCTCTCTACAAAATTTCAGCTACCAAAGGAATGAGGAAGAAGATGAAGACTTTTCTTTCTTCCTTTCTCATCCACACACACACACACACTCATATAATTAATCAATCAATCAATACTTAAATATTAGATATTTTTAGTCTTTCTAACCATAATTTATTTTATTTTTTTAATATTAAATATATATTTAACTTTTGACTTTTACCATGATTACTTTTTGACTTTTACTTTTCTTTGTCTTTTACGAAAGTGTATACATCATGTATACTTTATGCATATGTTAATATATCTTTCTATTCTCTTGTTTACATCATGTATATATTGTGTATGCATTATGTGTACAATTAATATGTTATGTTTGTATCTAGTATTTTTCTCTTCCAACATACTAACTACCATCCAAATTAATTATTTAATGGTATTTAAAATTCATGGGCATTACATGACCATGAACCAACTCATGAGTATTAATTATTGAAGAAAATTGTTGATTGATGTACAAAATTTTTAAAAACTTTAATAAGAAAATATAAATAAAAATTATTTTTTTGGTATAAAATAATTGAAAATTATTATTATTATATGGTTAATATGCCAAAAAAATCTTGAACTAATTTCACTATAAATGATGAATTTGGAAATTAACTAAAGAGAAAAAGAATAATTAAATTATTCAATTGAAAATTATTATTTTTTAATTAAGTTGAATTGTAAAATATATTCTAAGTAAATAAAAATAAATTTATGAAATTAACTTTACAAATAGGTCTTAAAGAAATAAATATATTGGAAAATTTCTAAATTTTTGGAAATTGAAGACAAAATTAGAATTAAATAATTAAATTTCAATGGTCTTTCTAATTAATTATTCTATCAAATGCCTTAATTAGTTAATTTTTAATAATTTATTGTAATTCAATTAGAATAAATTGATCAACTAGGAGATTTTGTTAGAATATTATATGTAAATAAATTAACTAAATAACATATAATTTGGAAATAATGAACAAAATTATAATAATATCCGGTAAAATTTATTTTTGTTTAAATAGTAGTTAAATTTATAAATTTATTAGTTTAATATTATTAATTTATTTGACATTAATTAGAATAAATTAATTTTATTAGACTTTTTATTGAATAATACACAAGAACACACGCACATAAGAAACAATGACTTGACACATCCCATTACAAAGCTGAAATTTTATTATGGTATACTAACTAATATATTCCCTAAACACACATAAGTTTTTTTGATATGGAAGGTTGAAGCTCTTGTTCATACTCCCCCACACAATTGGACTAGATCTATCGGGCCAAGCCAAGTCCGAAAAATCTGAAAGACGCTACACCATAGCACAATACAACTTAATATCGATTTTTTTAAAAAATAATACAACATGCAAACATAGAATAGAGATTGGACACATTCCACAGCAAAACCATAGCAATTTGTTGATAACCAATATATTTCCTAAACTAATATAGAAAGCTATCTTGATAGGTAGTTTTTAATTAAGGTTGACTCTCTAAAATCTATGTTGACAAGAATTCAAACCAAACCAAAATTAAAAAGAAAAATTTCACATGGTATTAGAATAATGCTTATGAATCTTGAAATCAAACTAAACCAAAATCAAACCAAACTGATCTTAAAGCCAATAGCACCAAAATCAATTAGTTGAGAGAAATTTCTATAAAATTAATTAGATTTTGGGGCTTCAAAAGTGTTTATGCAGTCTCATAAGAATGAGTTATGTTTGTTTGGTAAAGTGTTTCCATGTAAACCTTTTAATTTGCAAGTGCTTGTATGGGTTCTTAGAGATGAAGCCATTTAAGATTGGGAAGAAGGTTGTGAATGTATTTATGTGTCAAATGAGTACTAAGCCTGATAAATAGGCATTTGATAATGTTTTAGGAATGGCGTGAGGATGAGATTCTTACCTGTTTTGGATTCACCTTTGTAACCTGCCACTAAACCGATGTGATCAAGCTTCTGTGATGAAGATTGCTTCTAAATTGGGCCAAACAGATGCTATAAGTGGTGTTCAAGTTTGAGTTTTGTTCAAATTTTTGCTTAGTTTAGTTTGTTTTGGGTGTTGTTACCAATTTTTTATTTCTCTGATTGACATAATAAAAAACAATATTAGAGACAAATGATAATATTTAACAAAATTCATGTTTATCTTTTAGAAGAAAGATAGGTAAAATTCAACTCTTTATTCCTTTCAAGAAATATGAAATAAATTTGTTAACTTCTATTTCATTAGTCATGATGAGGAGTTAGTATATAAAGTTCAAAAGATATTTTAAAATTTTCAAAATTTTCTTAGCAATTTAAATTTAAGAGTTCAATGGATAAGATAAATTTGTTCATTTGAGCTAATTGATAAGAATTTTTATATCGTTCATGAAATTTAGTCTCGTCGTGAAAAATATTATTTAACCAAATAAATAAAATTAATAGATTCAATATGTATTATTATCAATCTTAACTGGGTGACAAAGGCGTCTTGTCCTCATGACAAGTTAAGTCTTTGTCTTGCCATTAGCCATGCAAGTTTCTATTTTCCCTAACTAAGTCCTTTGTTTTTGCATGAGATTCACCATTATGTCGACCAATGAGGAGAATCTCCAAGGGCTAGCTTAACAATACTCAGCGGAACCAGGATCCAGGGGAAGGGGCAATTTTTTAAGCAAAAAAAATTACAGATGAATTGAAAATAAAATTAAATATTTAATATTATAGTAAAATTTATATTTTTATTATAAATTTTTGTTAAAAATTCTCTATCAAAATTTTATATTATTTATTAAATTCTAAAAATCTATTAAATTTTTTACATATATTTTTATTTAATCCTTAAATCTAATAATTTATTTATAATATTTTATTAAAAATAAAAAAAATTAATATCTAAAAAATTACTAATATATATAATTATATATATTTATAATTGAAAATTATATATTGAAAGTATATAATTTTATAAAAAAGGGTATATTATATATAATTTTAATTTAAAAGTATATATTATATATGTATAATTTTAAGATATATTAAAGGAATATATAATTATATATAATTGAAAAGTATATATTAAAAGTATATGATTTTATAAAAAAGGTATAATTATATATATATATATAATTTTAAGATATATTAAAGGAATATAAAATTATTAATTACATTATTATATATAACATATTATTTTATAAAATTACATACATAATATATATATTAAAAAATTATGTATAAATTCAAAACTTTATATATATATATAGAGAGAGAGAAGGGGGGGGGGGGGGGGGGGGGGGGGTGGGGAGGGAGGGTTGGGGAGGGGGGATAACCGACCCCACTTGATCCCATGGTGTTCCGCCCATAACAACACTGCAACATGAGTCTAGGAGATGAAGAAAAAGAAGGATATTTAGCCCTCAAGGAGGAATATAAAAGGTTTAGTAGGGACACAAGAATACTACTATTCACTGGTTGGTCGATTCCTTACAAATAGAGTAGTAAAAAACATTGCAATGAAAAATACCTTAGCCTCCATTTGGAGACTAGTGAAGGGTGTGTGTGTTAAAGAGTTGGAATTGAATCCATATTCATTTCAATTCTTTCACGAGTTTGATGTGTTACAAGTACTCAATGATGATCCTTAGACCTTTGATCAATACTTACTCATTATAAAGAAAATAGAGGGAGGAAAGCTTCCCTATGAGATTCAACTTGTTGAGGCAAATTTTGGTTACATGTCTATGATCTACCATTGGATTTATGTCAAAATTAGTTGGTACTTTTACCTGTGTTGATAAAAAAACTTCACAAGTCCATGGAGACCCCATATGAGAATTAAGGCCAGCATTGATATAAGGAGACCTTTGAAGAGGAGAATAAAGATAAAAAAAGGTTGGAGGAGATTGGATATGGGTGAACTTCAAATATGAAAGGCTACCAAACTTTTATTTCTATTATGGAATCATTGGACATGCTAAAAAGTTATGTGAAAAATGCTTTGATAAGAAAGACACATTGGAGGAAAGAATATATGGAAGCTGGCTAAGGGCTTCTCTGAAAAAATAAAACTTTTCCTATGGCGAGAAGTGACTCCGGTTACTAGAGAAAGTGAAGGAGGGACAGCCATGGAGGAAGACAGACTAGAAAAGGATACTATGGAAAAGTAGACTGTGATTGGGGGTTTTAACCTTGATCATAGGCTTAATCAAAGCCATCTCTTTAATTTGGGAAATTCAACATAGAATAAACAAAAAGAGAAAGTGAATGATTCAGGAGAGGATTCAAGAGATATGAAAAAGGAAGGCATAATAATTATAGATCTTAAAAGAAGAAAGAATGCATGATTTAGGGGATTAGGGTTGTTCAACTAAAATATAATAGCTGGAGGAGAAAATAAGTAGGATGATATTCAAAAAAACAAGTTAGAAAAGGTGGGCCTTGGATACTAGGACCACCTAGAGCAATGAGTACTATAAGCTGAAATTGTCATGTGCTAGGCGACCCATGATTAGTTTAAATCCTAGTTAATAAAGTCCAAGAGTCAAAAGCCTAACACTACAAAAAAAAACGCTATCTGCAACGGACAGAATCCGTCGCAGATCCGTCGCAAATCAAGATTTGCGACCGATCTGCGACGGATACGATCCGTTAATAAAAAAGGCGTCGCAATTTTTAATTTTGCGACGGGCCGTCATAGATTGCGACCGATTTGCGACCACTAGGCGGTCGCAAATTTGCCACTCAAATTTTCGCGGGCAAACAGTAACCGTCGCAAAACCGTCGCAGATTGTCGTTGCAGATTTTCCGTCGCAGATTTCGTCGCAAAACTCGTCGCAAATCCGTCACAAAGGCCGTCGCAGATGTTCTGGAGTATATATGCCGTGGTGTTTTCCGTCGCAAATTCCGTCGCAGATTCCGTCGCAGATGTTCTGGAGTATATATGCCGTGGTGTTTTCCGTCGCAAATTCCGTCGCAGATGCCGTCGCAAATGCAATGAATTTACAATTTTTGTGTCATTATATGGATTTTATATATAAAATACACACCTGTAGTAATAATATTTACAATTTAATTACATAAATGTTACATGGTTTTATCTCAAATTTGATTATATTTATATCAAGTATATTTATATCATACTTGATCATTGGATCCTAAAACCCTCATCCATGTGCAATTTCAGGCCTTGACAAAGATTTCAATTCAGCATCTTAGAAAAACATAAATATTAACAACTGATAAGAATTTTGGCCCACGAATTTTAAGGAGTCCCTACAACGAAAAACATGAAACTCTAAATCTAATACATATGAATTACCAAAATCCCATTTTGTTTGATTTCTTTAACACATACCCCAACAAGGACACCAATCTCTATGCCTAAGAACAATGTTGTAGTGAAGGTAATGATCCAAAGAAGAAAATCCCTCTTATCCACGCGCCATAAGAAGATAGCCTCATCATAATCCACCTGACATCAGAAATTTCCAGCAATGAGATAATAAGTATAAAATTGCTTAAATCAAAACTGTTTACTGTTTGGAAACTAATGCACAAGCACCGAATAAAAAAAAACTCTTCTTCTATTTGGTCCATTTAAATTATAAATTTATTTGCCATAGTAAGATGTTATGAACAAATATAAACTGATATTATTCAGTTCAAAATATATATATATATAAACCGATATTATACATCATAATTTGGTCTCCACTCTCCATAATCTTTTAACACTTCATATCAATTCCTTGAATATAGAAAGATACAGAACCAAATACTTACAAAAATAGGAGCTTATACTACAATTTCTTACTATTACTCTTTTGGAAAAGCATCTTCACTTTCATGAATAATGTTTCTAACTTCAAAAAAGTAATGGTACCCAAAATTTCAATCTCATTTTTGATGCAAAAGATAATTTATATAATAAAAGAACAATGCTCAGACATTGTGGATTGAAATTCTCCAGCAGGAATGTAAATGCACGGATAATAATGGTGAAGGATCAATTGAGAATCCCGCCAGCATGGCAATTAACTAGGACCACAATACATTACAAAAATTACTTCACAAGTCAAACTCGAGGCAATTACTCATTTTCTATTTTCAGAACAAACTAAAAAAAAATTTTATGTATTCCATCTTTTGTAATGTATCTTATAATCAAATGACCTGATAAATGTGGAGACCAGAAGATGTAAACATAATTCACCATCACACTCAGATTGTGATCTTAATATTACTCACCAGGCTCATTACAGCAGAGATTACTATTGCAGCCAGAGAACACTGTAAAGTACAAAAACCAAAAAAATCCAAGGTAAGCATTTAAATTGAGAGAGAGAGGGAGAGAGAGATATGCTGTCAAACATTAAAAAGAAAGAGTTAAAAAGAGGGGCACGTGGTGGGGAGATCAGAAAAAATCAACTAGCCAGTGCTATATCACTACTGGTTTCTAATGTTTTTGTCCTACTAGGCCATCAACACAATGATAATTTTCAGAACACATTTCTTTCTTTTTTTTTGGACAAGAATTCTTTAAGGATTGTGAGCATGATTTAACTTGAAATGCAATCACTATTTTTTTCAAGCATTTTCAATTGAAAACAACTACAGTTAGGAAAACAAACCAGAGGGATGTATTCAAATAATGAAGTCAAGAATAAAAGCGCACAGCCCATGATGATGCCAGTTACAATTCCAGCTAAGCCAGTTTTTGCCCCACTTTCATGACTCAATAGTAATTTCCTTTCACTTCCTTCAAACAAAACACTAATCATACGTAATAATAGCATTTCAGTGTTCTCAAGTACTGTAATTCAACATCTTTTATCTGAAAATACGCATTGGATACGCTTGAAACTTGTACAAAAATGGTACTGGTACATTTAGAATTGTTTGTTCAACAACTATAAATCTCCAGTTGGACCTCGCAGTCACATGTGAATCCTACAAGGGGCTTACAGGAGAGGAATGAAGCCTATAACTCATGTCACAGAGGAAAATTAAAATCTTGCAAACCTATCAAAGAAAAAAGATATATATTTACATGCATGTCCAATACCATAATGGAATCTTTCCTATAGTTTCTTCATATGAGGTTTGTACTCTGGAAAAAAAAAAACAAAGAATAGTAGCAGAGCTTCTTGTCCAAGTAGGATTCAAATTGATTCGTTGAAATCATAGCTCTTCCTAGAACTTGCTCATTTGTACAAACATAATTTCAAGGTATACTAATTTCCCCAGGCACCAAAAAACAAAGCTTGTTTTCTGAGCAGGTAACTTTCATAGATTATGAACAATTTGGCAGTTTTTATAGACCATAAGATAATCTGAAAAAACTGTACATACAGTAATACTACCACAATTTATAACTCTATGTAGGTTGTCTCCATTCGCTAGATTCAAACCCAGAAAGTTCTGCAAGCTCCGACAGTTCTTTCTCTCCACTCAAAACCTGCAAAATGTAACAGCTACACTGAGAAGAGAGCACCCTTAAACCTCTTCGGATAGAAGAGAGGAAGAAAACAGCATCTCCAAAATACTTTCTTACAGCAGTTAATGCAAAAGGAAATATTTATGAATCATTACACAGAAACATCTAACCCAATTGAGCAAACCAGTTCCCTTGAATATTATTTACTTTCACTTGAATAGAATCATATGAAAATGGGCATGAGACCTATAATTCACTCTAGAGACCATTATTCAAGCAATTTAGGGAGGAAAACAGAAAAATGAAAAAAAAAAAAAGAAAAAGAAAAAGGAACCTCAGTGACTCAGTCTTGTGAATTTGTTTTTTAAGGACAAGAAAACTTCAAAACATAAAAACCTTCCTTACCTCACCATTAATCACCCACGTTGGAAATCCTTCGATTCTAGCATCTGCACATGCCTTGGCTATTTTAATTCCTTTTCTATATCCATCAGGGAAGCATTCCACATAGTCCAACACTTTTGCTGCCTCCTTTCCGAACATCTATATTAATGAAACGAGATAGATAGCGTAAGAAACAATGGCCCAATAACAAGACTGAAAGCTTCCTATCCACTGGAAATGGATGCCTTGATACAAATACGTTCTCTATATATGCTAGTTCTTCAACTGGGGATGGTTCAAAACTATTATTAAATTAACCTTACTGATTACTTCTTTCAAGAAACTCAAACGAGTCATTTGGTTAACTTAACCCAATGGTAAAATAAAAGTTACTGGGTTTATCCAAGCACTGAAAACAAGCTTTGCGGACAAATAGGTTGACCATGTTCATAATCCTGTGCAGAATAGTAAAAGCAGCTGCAGGGCCCAGAAACAATAGAGCCAATAGTTTCCAATTATGGGTTTCATTAGTTTTTTATGGATTTCTAATGACCATGGGCAACACTTATTCGCATCAATCATACTAATTTTTCTCATGTCTTAGCCTTAACCTTCATTTCAACTTCTGAGTAGCTGGGATAGACTACTAAATAAGGTTGAATAGACCACCAGGCTCACATTCCAACCTGATTTTTAAACCAGCGCCATTTTATTTCAAAACAATTATCATATAAAAACTAGTTGCCAAACTCTGTGCAGTTATTTTTATTAAGTTATATTTAAAAATGTAAGTATCAGATATTATTAAGTATGTTACAGGATCTAATTAGGAAATCTCCGACATGGCTTAATTAGAGAGAGTTAATATGTTATATGTGTGATGTCAAAGTTTGGCCTAAACAACTACTAAGACCAGCTTTATATTTATTGATTGTGAAGGGTAAACGTACCTGTTTTTGTTCTAAACAATGAGAACACCAGAATGCTCCATACATTTTAGCTCCAATGAAGTGTAGATGTCTTGCAAGAGAAAGAGCAAAAGGACTTGACGATGTGGTAATCTCAGACGTAAAATATGGTAGGTCAATTTCAGCCACACTGTTTATATAAAAAACAATACAAAAAATGTCAGTTTAAATTCTCCATCACAGAAAAAAGCAGACCATGAATCTTAAGGTATCAATGAAAATGTACATCACTGTAACACCCCGATACCCTATATAAGTACTATGCGTATACCTAGTATACATACAGTAAATATATAAAATATAAGGATGTCACTTTTCGTTACCTTTTAAAAACCTGTAACAGAGTTCAAACCATAATACCTTAATTTAAATAACATTTACAAAATCATTATCTTTATTAAAACTTCATTTATACATATAAATACTCTCTCGTCAGAAATACATCATAATTAAAATTTATACATGTATGCATTACCCTCTAGTTGGTCTCGACAAACTTTACTCTTCTTGTGGCATAACAAAAGACTTCATATCTTCCATCTATATACCTGCGCGAATAAACACCCGCGCTAAGCCCGAGAGCTTAGTAGTCCAAATATAAATTATAAACATATAGTATAGAAGTATTGATATATAATGATACATCGATTCAATATATAATTAGTTCTTATCATATCTTCTTTTCTTTTTAATTTTATCTTTAATATATCCTAGCTAATTTCATATATGATGTATATATATACATAATATTATCACCAACCCCAATGCATCACCAATACTCAAAACCAATATATTAATACCCCTACATTATATATATACCACACCAACCATTATTGCAATACACACTTTACATATCATACCAATTATTATTGCAATACACACATTACATATCATACACTCATTATTGCAATACACACATTACACATCATATCACTCATTATTGCAATACACAATTTACATATCATACAAATCATAAATCATATTTCCAATAAAGACAACCTTTATCATCAACCACAATTCATTTACATATTACACTTAATAACATTATATTATTCACAATTCACCAAGCATAATTCATTATTAATACTCACAATCAATATTTCAATACTTGCATTTCACATTGACAATAAAGACAGACTCGGACCCAAAACACTAATATGTTATTCAAAGTTCAGAGTTACTGCTTTGGTTCATAGTCACAATCATCACGCCCGTAGGCAATGTATATACATGTATCTCTATCCATGGATAGTGTAACGGACCCAGTCTCTTGGACCATCAACTCAACACATATGAGGAGATCCTCAACCCGGCAAGACTGTTACAAATCATATATCTCATATTCACAATTCTCATAGTGTAACAGACCCAGTCTCTTGGACCATCAACTCAACACATATGAGGAGATCCTCAACCTGGCAAGACTGTTACCTTTCATCATTTCTTAGGCATGCCACCCAAATCCAGAACTCTGAAACTGAATAACATATTAAACAAACAATTCATTTATTATTTCATTATCAATCTCATCATCAATTAGGCCAACATGCCTTATCTCTTTCAATTAAATTATCATAGCCAATCACAATGGCTTCATATCATATCATATCTCAATCCATATTATACATATAGCATCATTGATATCACATTTCAAAGTATATTATTCATATAATACATTGCCATACACAAGATTCACAATGCATATAACATAACATTTTCTCACTTCTCAAAACACATTAACATCATTCATTACTAGAGCATTTATCATAACAAATTGCACATACCTTAAGAATGATCCTCATTTCTTCCTACCTTTCCCATTTCATATTTCATCCTTTATATATATTCTTCATTTACATTCACAATATAATAGCTTATTTAACACTTTCATCCCAATGTGTTAATGTTCAAAGACATATAAGGATATACAATCAAATAGGGTTTATGCTTACCTTGTTAATGATCTTCACATCCTTCACATCATTCAATCATCACCTTAGTCCAATTATGTTAACAATATAATAGATCACTTAACACATTTGCAAACAAATGTGTTAAGCCTCAAATTATGTAATTAAATACAATCATATGTATTGGTACTTACCTCAAGAACTAGTCCCGTCAATCTATACATTTCTTTTCTTTCCAAGAATTCTCCACATTTAGGTTAATGCAACCCAATCTCTTCAAAACCTAATCCAAAGGAATATTAGCAAAATGACCATATGAATAGTACATTCTGGTTTAAGACTCCATTTTATCCTTATTTTGAAAAATTGTATAAAATAATCTACTTGACTAAAAATTCTAAAATTTTTACGGAATTTAGTTTTGTATCTTAAAATCATTCCTTTAAAATTTCAGATCAAACTGAACACAAAATCTTGGTAAAATAGTTCACCTAACCAGACTGCCCCAATTGCCCTGCATCCTGGCAGCAGTTCTGAACTTTGTGAATTCTATAAATCAAATTCAATCAACGTGGTTCCAAATTATTTTTCTCAAATACTAGACTCACTAAGCAACAACATATCCAAAATTCAATTGGATATGATTTTTCTACATTTTATTAAAAATCCCGAAATATAGCTGTCTCAGTTAAGGTACCTGCTGGAACAGGTCTAATAAAAATAATCTTTCTAAACTCATAACCATTCCAAAATCGAATCAACATATTTTTCAGTCATTCTAGACTCATAGAGGCACAACATATCAAAAATTCACTTCAAGAACATTTTTCTATAATTAATTAAAAATCATACAAGTCACAGCCTTTACTAATTGTAAAACAGAAAAAAAATTCACTAAACGCAACTCTTACTCTTCCATCACCAACACCAACCTAGCTTCTTATCTTTAATTCCATTTCAACACTTTTACACACACCATACACAAACACACTCCATCAAACTCAAACAAAATTCCAAATAGAACAAGAGAAATCAAGAGAAAACTTACCTTAAATGAAGAAATTCCACAAATCTCTAACCAAAACCCTTGATTCCTTCTTCAATTTGATTATAGAACTTCAAACACCTCCCTAGCTCTTTCTCTTCTTCAATGGCCGGCCTCTTCAAGAAAGAAAGAAGAAAATACCAACAAGTCAACCACTTTTCTTCTTTTAATCTCCACCATGCAACTTAACCAAAGAAAATTACCTCTATGCCCTTCATCCATTTAATTAATCTTTTGTCTCATATATACCCATATATATAATTTCACATGCCACAAATAAATATCATCTTGTATTGACCAACCCTTTTGACCAATGTATATGTTAGTTATACAACCATATAAACAACATATACACTTCTCTCTACACCCTCTTTTCTTCTCAAAACACAAATACCTATACATTCTTTTCCCAACTTCTTTTCTCTTGTAATTTAACACATATATTCAATCCAATATATAACAATAACATAATCAAAACTTTTAAGGTATACATAAGGATATTACAATTCTCTCCCCCTTAAATAATTTCGTCCTCGAAATTATCTAGCATAATTGTAATCCATTCATAATACTATACCATCTTAACTTCCATATGAAGTTAATTATACGCTTAAGTCATTATATCATCAAATTATATAGCTTCAACTCTCCTCTTTAGAATCAACCACCTTCTTTAAATTCCATAACTCATCATTCTATATGTTTATACATCTTGTTATTTCCTTAATCAAACATTCAAAAGAACTCATTACATTTCTTGTTAATGTCTGTATATAAGAATCAGATCATTCTATAGTACACTTATACTCCATCTAATCTTTATATTTAATATATTTTGTTATTTCACTTCTGTATAATTACTCTCTTAACTTTAACATTAAAAATCATTGACTTATATCTGAACATTAATTATCCCTTCATTACAATCACTGTCTAAATAGACATTTATCACCCTCAATATATAACAAAATCCTGATTTTTCATAAATGGAGTTATTTCTTTAGCATGCTTTTCACTTAACTTACATATTAATACATTATCTTTCAACTTATTTTATAAATAACCAATCTTTTTCTCTTCTTATCATGATTAACAACTACTATACTCCACTCATTCATGTCCAATCATACTTTAAAATTTACATCATATACATTATCATGTAAATACATATTTTCTTAATACAACTATACACATTAAATTTTATTAATGATCCATAATCTTAGCCAAATCCAGATCAATTAATCTATCTGTCACAATATACCCACGTTCCAATCTTGTTCAATTCCAACCAACGATTAAGTAATCTAACTTATCATGAAATTTCACAATTTCCATATAAGTATAAATATAACTTAATTCCATAAGAGCAAACTTATATTCAATTTCTGCTCTCTTTCAATCTATTTTCAGTCAAATCATCATGATAACAAATCACTTCTAATATCTTTTAATATACACATAGTTTATTCTTTATTATCTTAGTATAATTTCCACCAATTCTCATAAAAATGTTATATCATACTTAATATCTATAATTCATTCACTCAAACTTTGAGTTCATTCCCTTAAACCTCAAGTTACATACCATAAACATATTCAGTATAACTTTCATTCATATAATATAATTTCTCCCTTTTACTAACTCTTCACATTTCCTATCATTGGTATATTTATTTTGATTACCTTTTTGTCATATTATCCATAACTCAACACATTTCAAAATTTTTTTATTTTTTTTTCACAGTTATAACCAAATTCTTAACATAAAAAAAATAATAATAAGGTACAACTTTAACCATCATAATTTTTAACTATACTTCTCAAACAAAATTGTCAACCTCACCAAATCCGTATTACAATCATTATATCTAAGATCCAAATCCATGGATAACAAATTAACCGATCCAAAATACTGAACAAAACACATGACTTTAAGAGATTAATATTCAAACCTGGAACTTTCAATTCAATACTGTTCTTTTATAATTCTATTCTCAATCTTAACATTTTTAGTATAACAGAAGTTAACACATTCCAACTTCGTTTCAACCAATTTGTATTCGCTTATATGATCCTTATCAACTTAACTCATGCTTTAACAATATTACTATATACATATTCAATCATATACAGTTCTTATACAATTTCTATTCATCACTTCATTTCTAATCCATCTACAATCTCTTATAATATAATTACATAGAACTTTTCATATGTGAATACTTTGAAACTCTAAATATAATATAATCATCAAGTTCAATACTCATTATAACAATTTCCACTGTCCAATATTACTCAAGTTTTTTCCATTCTCACTTCCATCACATAATCCATCTAGCTTTACACAGTTCAAGACCTAATCTCTCTTAGGTCCACTAATACATATAACATTGTTTTTCCATATCACTAATTCTATAGTTATACCACATATATCTTCATAAGCCATCCTCATAATGTGATTCACAAATGTGTTTATATATCATAATTTCATTCATATTGGAAAACTCAATTCACATATCATATACTGTATACACTTAATTATATGCTCTTATAGTATTTTCCTTTTTCATACATTCAATACAAATTTAGTGTGTATCATTTTCTTTTAAACACTATCCTTCTCATTCTTCCAATATGATATAAAGTATTTATTCACACTACAAACATATATATTCCGACTATAGTAACACTTCATATTCATCTCAGTCACATTCCCAATGTGACATCTCTTTCACTTTCGTCTTTAAAAATATTTAATACACTCCCATATTCATTCTTACCCTGTTCAGTAAAATGACTTAAAATAACTCATTTCTATTTACTTATCCACTTCCTTGATTATTTCAAAACAAATTCTCATACTATCAATCACATTACTCAATTCATAATACTTCCATATGCAATACTAGTCATTTCACTTAGCTCATGCATTGCATATACAGTTAACTATCAATATCCCAATAATCTTTATCAAATTCCACTAAAACTTTAACTTCTCAATTTACTACTTCGTTTAAGCTTCAATTTGCCAAACTCATCTTTTCTATCATCACTTTAAAAACATCTTACAAATATATATCACAAAGCAATATTAAAACATATAATTTCCACAATCAATAAGCTCACTTCAAAAATCTCAAATATCACATATTATCACCATTACCATGAGCTTTCACAATATCCAAGCATCTCACATTTCTAACATTGAATTTACCATGTTCGCATTAAAATAACAATATCAACTTATTTTCTTACTTAACCAATATCATCTCTTTTTCCTTTAAACAAAACCTTAATTTTATATACATATATCCCAACTTTAAATAATCACACTTTGTCTATACTAACTAACTCATTCACTATTCCACCATTCTTTCCTCATTTTAGTAACATATCTTTCAATAATAACAATCCAGCAATATTTTCTCTGTCTAACAACCTCAACATAAACATTATTATAAAGAGGTTCAAAGTATAAAGGAAAGAATACATATTTTAATCTTGATTTTGATTGCTACTTATTTTCAACTTTATTCTCCTTTTTATTTCTTTATGTTTCAATTCACATTATGCCCTACATAATATTGCTCATAAATATCAACATTACATTTCATGTTGCACACAACATGACATTCTTCGTATGTATCATTAATATACAAATATCACATTACATTTCACAATGCGTTTCTCATAATCAATTAGGCACTATGCCTCAATTATAATTCATTTCCAACATCATTGTCAACAATCATAATTTCTCATCACATCTAAATAGTATACACATATATCATCAACTATATTGAACATCTCATATAACACAAATATTCTACAATTTATATTATGCCACATCCGAGACCAACCTAGATGTTAATGCATATGCACGTATTACAAATTTCATTTCAAAACTTTTCCTTTTTATTTCTATTTAAACTTTTTAAAAAAAAAATTTTTTTTTTAATCTCACTTAGGCCGAGAATCTAGAACCTAAGCTCTGATACCAAAACAATTGTAACACCCCGATACCCTATATAAGTACTATGCGTATACCTAGTATACATACAGTAAATATATAAAGTATAAGGATGTCACTTTTCGTTACCTTTTAAAAACCTGTAACAGAGTTCAAACCATAATACCTTAATTTAAATAACATTTACAAAATCATTATCTTTATTAAAACTTCATTTATACATATAAATACTCTCTCGTCAGAAATACATCATAATTAAAATTTATACATGTATGCATTACCCTCTAGTTGGTCTCGACAAACTTTACTCTTCTTGTGGCATAACAAAAGACTTCATATCTTCCATCTATATACCTGCGCGAATAAACACCCGCGCTAAGCCTGAGAGCTTAGTAGTCCAAATATAAATTATAAACATATAGTATAGAAGTATTGATATATAATGATACATCGATTCAATATATAATTAGTTCTTATCATATCTTCTTTTCTTTTTAATTTTATCTTTAATATATCCTAGCTAATTTCATATATGATGTATATATATACATAATATTATCACCAACCCCAATGCATCACCAATACTCAAAACCAATATATTAATACCCCTACATTATATATATACCACACCAACCATTATTGCAATACACACTTTACATATCATACCAATTATTATTGCAATACACACATTACATATCATACACTCATTATTGCAATACACACATTACACATCATATCACTCATTATTGCAATACACAATTTACATATCATACAAATCATAAATCATATTTCCAATAAAGACAACCTTTATCATCAACCACAATTCATTTACATATTACACTTAATAACATTATATTATTCACAATTCACCAAGCATAATTCATTATTAATACTCACAATCAATATTTCAATACTTGCATTTCACATTGACAATAAAGACAGACTCGGGCCCAAAACACTAATATGTTATTCAAAGTTCAGAGTTACTGCTTTGGTTCATAGTCACAATCATCACGCCCGTAGGCAATGTATATACATGTATCTCTATCCATGCATAGTGTAACAGACCCAGTCTCTTGGACCATCAACTCAACACATATGAGGAGATCCTCAACCCGGCAAGACTGTTACAAATCATATATCTCATATTCACAATTCTCATAGTGTAACAGACCCAGTCTCTTGGACCATCAACTCAACACATATGAGGAGATCCTCAACCCGGCAAGACTGTTACCTTTCATCATTTCTTAGGCATGCCACCCAAATCCAGAACTCTGAAACTGAATAACATATTAAACAAACAATTCATTTATTATTTCATTATCAATCTCATCATCAATTAGGCCAACATGCCTTATCTCTTTCAATTGAATTATCATAGCCAATCACAATGGATTCATATCATATCATATCTCAATCCATATGATACATATAGCATCATTGATATCACATTTCAAAGTATATTATTCATATAATACATTGCCATACACAAGATTCACAATGCATATAACATAACATTTTCTCACTTCTCAAAACACATTAGCATCATTCATTACTAGAGCATTTATCATAACAAATTGCACATACCTTAAGAATGATCCTCATTTCTTCCTACCTTTCCCATTTCATATTTCATCCTTTATATATATTCTTCATTTACATTCACAATATAATAGCTTATTTAACACTTTCATCCCAATGTGTTAATGTTCAAAGACATATAAGGATATACAATCAAATAGGGTTTATGCTTACCTTGTTAATGATCTTCACATCCTTCACATCATTCAATCATCACCTTAGTCTAATTATGTTAACAATATAATAGATCACTTAACACATTTGCAAACAAATGTGTTAAGCCTCAAATTATGTAATTAAATACAATCATATGTATTGGTACTTACCTCAAGAACTAGTCCCGTCAATCTATACATTTCTTTTCTTTCCAAGAATTCTCCACATTTAGGTTAATGCAACCCAATCTCTTCAAAACCTAATCCAAAGGAATATTAGCAAAATGACCATATGAATAGTACATTCTGGTTTAAGACTCCATTTTATCCTTATTTTGAAACATTGTATAAAATAATCTACTTGACTAAAAATTCTAAAATTTTTACAGAATTTATTTTTGTATCTTAAAATCATTCCTTTAAAATTTCAGATCAAACTGAACACAAAATCTTGGTCAAATAGTTCACCTAACCAGACTGCCCCAATTGCCCTGCATCCTGGCAGCAGTTCTGAACTTTGTGAATTCCATAAATCAAATTCAATCAACGTGGTTCCAAATTATTTTTCTCAAATACTAGACTCACTAAGAAACAACATATCCAAAATTCAATTGGATATGATTTTTCTACATTTTATTAAAAATCCCGAAATATAGCTGTCTCAGTTAAGGTACCTGCTGGAACAGGTCTAATAAAAATAATCTTTCTAAACTCATAACCATTCCAAAATCGAATCAACATATTTTTCAGTCATTCTAGACTCATAGAGGCACAACATATCAAAAATTCACTTCAAGAACATTTTTCTATAATTAATTAAAAATCATACAAGTCACAGCCTTTACTAATTGTAAAACAGAAAAAAAATTCACTAAACGCAACTCTTACTCTTCCATCACCAACACCAACCTAGCTTCTTATCTTTAATTCCATTTCAACACTTTTACACACACCATACACAAACACACTCCATCAAACTCAAACAAAATTCCAAATAGAACAAGAGAAATCAAGAGAAAACTTACCTTAAATGAAGAAATTCCACAAATCTCTAACCAAAACCCTTGATTCCTTCTTCAATTTGATTATAGAACTTCAAACACCTCCCTAGCTCTTTCTCTTCTTCAATGGCCGGCCTCTTCAAGAAAGAAAGAAGAAAATACCAACAAGTCAACCACTTTTCTTCTTTTAATCTCCACCATGCAACTTAACCAAAGAAAATTACCTCCATGCCCTTCATCCATTTAATTAATCTTTTGTCTCATATATACCCATATATATAATTTCACATGCCACAAATAAATATCATCTTGTATTGACCAACCCTTTTGACCAATGTATATGTTAGTTATACAACCATATAAACAACATATACACTTCTCTCTACACCCTCTTTTCTTCTCAAAACACAAATACCTATACATTCTTTTCCCAACTTCTTTTCTCTTGTAATTTAACACATATATTCAATCCAATATATAACAATAACATAATCAAAACTTTTAAGGTATACATGAGGATATTACAATCACAGCCAAGTGAAAAATACAACTATGACTAAATAACAGGGCCAAAATGATACGAAATAAAAATATGGAGACCTAGAAAAAGGAAATTATTTCAGGAAAGTAAAAACGAATATTTTTACATACCAGTCTGCGAAGTTTGGGTTTCATTAGCCGTAAAATCATTTGAATTTTGGGTTTGATTTGTTGCAAAATCATTAGTACTCTACTCTTCAATAGGCAAAGGAAGAGCAGGTGAAGACTCTGTTTTAGGATTCTCTTCAATGGGTACTGATGTCTCTACAACTGATTATGATCTGATTGAATCAGAGACTAATAAAAGGAAAGCAAGACCAATTAGAATAAATGAGACAGCAAATTTTACAAAGATATGATCGTGTTTATAATCTCCAGTGAATAACAAAGAAAAAAGAGCATAGATAGATCTGCAGGCAAATTGAAACTAACTTCAAATAGATCAGAAACCCTAACATTTCGGGGAGTATCAAAAAACAAAATTACAATCACATATAAAATAGCAGCAAATAGAAACTTCAAACCTAGAAAATTTTAGTGAAAATTTTGAAAAACTCTACCTCGAATTGATACTGTTAGTGTTACAAAAATATTCGGCATTTGCGACGAAAATCTGTTTCCGTCGCAAATTTGCTACGGATCTGCGACGGAATTGCGAGACTAACATTTTCCGCAAAAATTTTCGGCGGGAGTAATCCCGCCAACTTTAGCGACGATTATTTGCGACGGATTTGCAACGGATTTGCAACCAATTTCTCAAAATTCCTCTGACTCGTCCTTCCGTGGCAAATCCGTCGCAGATCCGTAGCAAATTTGCAACAAAAACATGTCCGTCGCAGATTTCCGTCGCAAAATTCCGAATATTTTTATAGTGAAATTTGCGACGGCAATAGACGGTAGCAGATCTCCGTTGCAAATTGGTTTTTTTAGTGTTTTCTCTCTCCCGGCAAGTTTCCGCGCCAACTTTTGCGACGATTATTTGCGACGCACTGATTTTCGTCGCAGATCTGCGACGGATTTGCAACCAATTTCTCAAAATTCCTCTGACTCGTCCTTCCGTCGCAAATCCGTCGCAGATCCGTAGCAAATTTGCGACGGAAACATGTCCGTCGCAGATTTTCGTCGCAAAATTCCGAATATTTTTATAGTGAAATTTGCGACGGCAATAGACGGTAGCAGATCTCCGTTGCAAATTGGTTTTTTTAGTGTTTTCTCTCTCGCGCCAAGTTTACGCGCCAACTTTTGCGACGATTATTTGCGACGGAATGATTTTCGTCGTAGATCTGCGACGGATTTGCAACGGATTTGCGACCAATTTCTTAAAATTCCTCTGACTTGTCCTTCCGTCGCAAATCTGTCGCAGATCCGTAGCAAATTTGTGACGAAAACATGTCCGTCGCAAATGCCGAATATTTTTGTAGTGTAAGTTTGTTTTCTTAATTTTAACAAAATCAAACAGAGGAAAGTTGGATGTTGTGAAGTGGAAATTAGGTTTTGAAGGAGTTTTTGTGGTGGATAAAGTGGGATGAGTGGAGGATTAGATTTTCTGTGGAAAGACAGAGGATCAGCCAAATTAATCAGTTTCTCACAAAATCATATTGATATCAAAGTCACACTGGAAAAATAAGGAACATGGAGACTAAAAGGTTTTTAAGAGTTTCCTGAAAGATCAAAGAGAAAGACTCATAAGAGTTGTTGCAATCATTAAGGAAGAAATTAAACCAACCATGGTGTGGCATTGGAGATTTTAATGTTATACTTAAATGTTTTGTAAAGAAAGGGTGTGGACAACAACAAACATAATGGATGCTCAGGGTTTTAGAGTTGCAGTCCAATTCTGCAATCTGACTGACTTAAAGCTAAAAGGCCATCCCTTCACCAGGGAGAGGAAAAGAGGAACACAGAGGTGGGTAGAGGAGAGGTGGACAAAGCTATGGTATCTCCAAATTGGACTCAAAAGTTTAGGGAAGTAAGATTAATAAATGTTGTGGTACCAACCTCATATCATTCTTTGTTGTATCTGAATTTAGATCTCCAAGAATTTTACAAACTTAGACTAAAACCACATAGATTTAGATTTGAAAATATATGGATATGAAGTGCATATTGCATTAACATAATTAGTGAGTCATGGGGCAGTAGCAATACCATAGATATAGCAGAGAAGATAAAGAATTGTAGCAAGGCAATACTTGGGTTAAGGTATTCTAAACAAATCTAAGCAACAAGCAAAGTAACTAAAAAGTCATATTGAGAAGCTTTGATCTAGAACAAATAATGCATTTTTGTTATTGCTTGAAGACACTTAGAGACTATTGGAAAGTACTAAAGGTGCAAGAAAATTACTAATGTCAATGGGCAAAGAAACTCTGGATGAAGGAGGGAGATGCCAATATAAAATTCTTCCACGTTATACTTTTGCAAGGAAGAAGAATAATACAATTAGAAGACAGCGTGATGATGAAGTGATTTAGAGAGAGAAGAATAATGGGATTGAAGCAGTCATGATTAACTACTTCGAGGATTTGTTTTAAAGCAGGACAGGAGATAGAGAGTAGATACTTAGTTGTGTCAGTACTCAAATTATTGTGGAACAAAGATAGATGCTAGATAAACCTTTTTTGGTAGAGGAAGTGCGTTAGGCTATCTTCTCGATGCACCAAGATAAAGCACCTAGCTTGGATGGGATGAATCCAACTTTCTACTAGAAGTATTGGTCGGTGGTTGGTGAGAATGTTACTAAAGCTTATCCTGACTGTCAAAACAAGTGTTACCTACTAGAGGGCCTCAATGATATCTATTATTTTAATCCCCAAGAAAAATAGCCCTGGAACTATGAAAGACCTAAGATCAATCTCTCTATGCAATGTGTTGTATAAGATAACATTTAAAGTATTGGCTAATAAACTTAAACAATTATTACCTATAGTAATATATTACCTACAGTAAAATATGAATCACAAAGTGGATTTAACCTAGGTTGCCTCATTACGGATAACATATTGGTCGCCTTTGAAATCCCACACTACATAAAGAAGAGATGCTCGAGTAAACAAAGGGTAGGAGACTTAAAGCTCAATGTGAGCAAGGCATATAATAAGGTAGATTAGGGTTGCTTACAAAGCATGATGATCAAAATGGGCTTCAGTGAGTAGTGGGTGAAGTGTATAATATTATGTGTAAGCTCAGTGACTTATATAATTACTTATAAGAGAGCTAAGCTCGGACTAGTTCAGCCACAGAAGAGCCTCGACAGGGAGATTCACTCTCACCATATATATTCCTACTCTATTCTGAGGGCCTATCTTAATTACTTAAAATGAAAAAGAATTCAGGCATAATACAAAAGTGTCAAGCAGTAAAAATGGCACCTAAGGTAACACATCTAATGTTTGCTAATAGCTGTTATGTTATATTTTCTTTAAAGTAGATGGCAGCAATTGGAGACACATTAAATACTGCCTAAAAAGTATGAAATAGCCTCGAACAAACTATGAACTATCAAAAATCATTAATTAATTCAATAAATTCACAAATATTGCAGCAAAATAAAGCATCACCAGTGGTCCGGGGATACAAGAGACTACAGAGATGGGAAAATTCCCAAGGTCGCCATCTCTAGTGGGACGTAGTAAGAAAGAAACCTTTGCTTTTGTCAAGGATAAAACTTGGGCCATAATGCAAGGATGGAAACGATGAATGTTGTCTAAAGCTGGGAAAGAGGTCTTGTTGAAGTTAATAGTTTAGGCAATACCAGTATACACAATGAATGTGTTTTTGCTACCACTGGATCTACGTAGAGATTTAGAAGGCCTAATAAGCAGGTTCTAATGGAATGGGAATAAGGAGGAAAGTAGGAGTATATACACTAGATGGAGTGGGATGTTCTATGCAAAAGGAATAGGACTGGAGATTTACATTTTAGGAAGATTAGTATAACATCTTACTCCTAGGTAAACAAGGATAGAAATTGCTCAATAACCCATAATCCCTAGTGGCAATGGTCTTTAAAGCCATATATTATCCAAATTCATCATTTCTAGATGCAAAATCGGGTCCTTATCCTAGTTATGTGTAGAGGAGTCTAGTGGCTACTCAAAGTGTACTCAAGGAAGGATGTAGAAGGAAGATTGGAAAGTCAATCTATGGGAAGAAGCATTGCTACTAGATAAAGAGAACCCTAGGGTTATTATGACCAGTAGAAGAGGAACACTTGACTTTGGTGTCATAGCTAATTTGGGAGCATACAAGAGATTAAGACAAAGATAAGATTACTAGATACATAAATGAGAGGGATAGTGCCTTATATGCCAAATGCCTCTGAGTAACAGGGGTAGAGAAGACGAGTGGTGGACCTGGGTTCTAGAGGACAGATGAAATTATTTAATTCGCAGTGCCTATTGGAAGCTTGTGGATCAAAGGGGTGATGAAGATGAGATGAAAGTTTTCAGGGAAAACTCTTGAAGATGAATATGTCGCTAAAGATTAGGAATCTGCTTTTGCATGCATCCAATATCTGCCTACTCACGACGATTAGCCGAAAAGAGGATCGACACTGATGGGCTATGTCCAATTTGCAACCAAATGCAGAATCTATTACTCATATCCTACGAGATTGTGAGGTGGCTAAAATGTGCTATAACGTGGTTTTCCTAGTGTTTCAAGTGGATGAGACTCTATCATTTCTAGAGTGGATGAAGTAGCTGATATCATCTAGCAAACCAAAGGTAATGGAGATGATTGGAATGGTATGTTGGCCACTATAGATGAACATAAATGAAAAGGTATGGTCCAATAAAAGAAGCGAACTAGCACATATAGCACTTAAGGCTCAACGTTCCATGGGTGAGTGAAATGAAGAGCAATAGATGATGATGAGGATGGATGGATCAGGTCAAACGGATAGTCAAAAGGACGAGAAAGAGAAATGGAAACCCCACAAGATGGATGGCTAAAATGCAATATTGATGCTAGCGGCTGACAAGGTGGGATAAGCACGAATTTAGGATTGGTGTTTCGGAACTCGGATGGGGCAGCAATTGGTGCCTACAACTATGGATACTTGGGTGAGTTGGAACCAAAACTAGCAATGGCCCTCAGCTTTATAGAAGCATTAAGGTGGGTCAAGCATAATGGGTGGCCTGGAGTGATTTTTGAGTCTGATGCAGAGATACTCATTAAAGCCATTGAAAGTGGCAGTATTGATAATATATGTTTTGAACTAATAATCCAATATTGTTTATTTTTAATTTTTGATTTGAGTCCATGTCACATCTCCTTTGTTAGGAGGTTTACTAATAACATAGCTAATGTATTGGCTCGAGCTAGATGTTATCATATAGGTGTTAAGGAGTGGGATGTAGCACTACCCACCGAAGTTGAGCTCCTACTCAATGATTTTGCTCAATAATATAGTTTTTTGTGGACTTCAAAAAAAAGAAAGTATTGTTATCACCTTTTTGATAAATTATGTATAACAATAATGAATTTTCATCTTTTTTTTAATTGAATAATAAAATCTAGTTAATATAAATGTCCAACAGCTTATGTTTTGAGTGAAAAAAAAAATCTAGATATAAATTTAGAAACTGCAATTTTTTTTATCCACATGAATTTATTTTGAATAGTATTTAATAATGAGTAAACATCTAATACTTATTTATTTATTAATAATATTAAAAAATATAAGTCCTTATAAAAATGATATATTTGTTAAAAATTCATCATGAGTCGAGAGAGCCAGATAATAATATTTTTGAGTGACAACCTACTTTAAAAAAAAATTTCTATTATTTTGACCCATCATTATTAATCTCTAGGACTTCTGCAAGCCAAGATATAGTTTAACGGTAAGTACATCTCTCTTACATAAAAATCGATTCCTCCTCCCAATGTAATATAATTTTTAATATATATATATCTCTCTAGAACTTCCAATACTATACAGTATATTTAAACTTGCAACACTCAAATAAGCAACATCTTAGAATTCACCAAAAGATCAAACACAATTTATGACATTCTGTTTTCACAAATTGACAATATTAATACGATCAATCACTCGCATGAATTATTAGCTTCATCTTCCATAAAATCAAATGAGTTTTATGTATATTGTCAATGCTTGATGCACAACAATTATTCAGATAATGCTGAGAGAAAAAACTATAATTTTCCCTCCAGAATTTCTTACCTCTTATTATGTTTTTGCACTAGTTTTTTTTTTTTTAATTCATGTCTGCACTAATAACCCATTTCTAATCAACCACCACCAACCTCAATATCAGTGGCAGTACTTTCTTTAGATTTAGTATCATCTAAATATTGCTGATAAATATAGGACATGAACCCCCAAATAGCAATTATCATAGCTATAATTTTCACTCCATCCATTCCGTCATGGAAAAATAACACAGCAAGAACAGGAACAATTGGTGATCCCAACGTACTAATCACATTAGAGAAAAGAGAAGATACCTCAAATATTAACCCCAACAATCCCACTGATGATATTTGCCATGCAATTGCTGTCCATATTAAAGTCATCAAATAAGATACTTTTCCTTCTTCGTATTCTTTCATTTCTTTTCCCAAACTTTTCCATTCTCCACTAACAAAAAGCCCCGCTATGCACCCACAAGTTGCGATGAATGATGGGTATATTTGCATCTCTAGCACAGCAGAAAAGGTCTCCTTCTTTATAATCTTCTCGAAAGATAGTTGCACTAAAGAAAGGCATAAAGAGTATAATGCAGATGCACCAAGTGTGCATAGAAATCCTATTGCATACTTTCCTTCTGAAGTACCTGAAGAGTTCCCAAAGCCGGCATTAAATGCGAGTGTGGAGGCTGAAATAGTAAGAAGGACTAGAGAATTCAATATTAAAAAGGTCAGCCTCTGTGAATTGAGGAAAAAGGCGAAGAAGGCATTAAAGGCCAACTGGCTTGCGCACAGCAATGAATAAGTGGAGACAGGAAGGTATAGAAGTCCATATGAGTACATCAAGTTGTCACCTGTTATGAGTATGCCAAAGGCAAGGTATAGAAGTAAAAATGTTGATAGTGTTGGTTTAGTTGTAGATGAAAATTCGTCTGAATTGACAGTAGATTTGGCAGAACGGCAGAAGGCGAAAAAAAGGGGAAGTAGTAATGGGAAGCCAGCAGATTGAACAAATGTTGCCATCCATTTGCTATTACCACCTTTGTCATAGTATAACCTTCCTAAAAGAGTTGCAGTAGATTGGCCTGAGAGATTAAAGAGTATATAGCAGGTCACACGTAACCACCACTTATAGTGTACCAGTTTTGGAAGATTATAAGAGAAGAGATTGTCCTTTTTCGAGGATAGCTTTCCATCACTAGCATCTGAAAACCACCAAAAAAAAACTACATAATATCATGAGCAGTTCTAAAAGAACATAGTTGAAAACTAGGACAAAGAAATAACTAGCAAAAAAACTATAAATACAAATGAAGAATATCTTAGAAATTGCATCAAATAATAAATGCCTAATCTTTTGCTACTACATACTTAAAGTAGTATTAAATATAATCAGTGACTAACCAATCATTTCTGGTTGCAGCTCTTGAGCACCATCCATTAAGATTTTCAGGTTATAAATTCACTGGTTCTTATCTTATTACTATTTCTACGGCTCCTTTTCCTTTGAAGCAATTTCCTCCAAATTAGTCAATGCAGCATGTGTTTTTTAATTGCAGTTAATTTAGAATTTAAAAACTAATTAATGGTTTGGAAAAGCTATAATTTTTAGCTTTTCTCAAATCATTGTTTACAAAAAGCAACTAAAATATTTTTTAAAGATTAAAGAAAATGTCAAAAAGCAGTTTCAAAATGTTACTTCAAACACCATCTGAAACTGACCTGCAGTGTTTTTGTCAAGAAAACCAAAATAACGGACGTACAAAAGTGCAAACAATATAAAGTCACAGAAGCAAGAAATTATTGGCAAGCAGATACAAACTAGAAAAAGAATCAAAGTACTCTCGACTCAGCAGAAGAGAAAGAGCAAACCAAGCTAGAGATGCAGCAATAACCAATTAAAGCACAGGCAGCCATGGGGTCAATTACAACATCAGAATATGAAACAACAAAACAGAACAGACAAAAGGAGACTGCCGTACTAAAGCAGAAGAAAGGACTATAAGCAAATATGTATAAGAAAAATTAGAACCACCTTAAGCCCAAGAAATTAATAAACTGTTTGTCCACTTGACTAAAGAATCTATACCCAGCACTGTCCTACATGTTTTAACATTACTTAGTCCATAAGAACATATTCTGCTTTGTTATCAAGCAGCATTTTATTTTTTAAAAAAGAGAATCAAGCACCTCCAAATGACCAATTAGCTTCTGACGACTTCACAAATTGAATGAACAACTGAGTCAAAGAAAGCTTTCTTTAATTAATTTCCCTCTCTCACTTTCTAACTTTCCAAACATAGCCTCTTTCTCTTTAATACATCTTTTTTTTTAGGATAGCTCTCCATCACTAACATTTGAAAACCACCAGAAAAACAAAATACATTACATCATTTGTGATTCTAAAATGACCCAGTTGAACAGGAGTAACTAGTGAACAACTATAAAATATAAAGGAAGAATATTATAGAAATTGCGTCAAATAATAAATTCCTAATCTTTTGCTGCTACTTTGATTACTGCATATATAAAGTAATATTAAATATGTAGTTAGTGACTAACCTGTCAATTCTGGTTGTTCTGTCAATTTTTGTTGGTTTAACCAGATTAGCTACCTACTTATTAGCTATTTTTTTCGCCAAAAGATGAAAATATGTGGATGGCATGACTTCTCACTTCGTTCTAATTGGAGAAAACATCAATAAGCATGTCTTTTTATTGAGGCTGTGATACTTTTACTGTCACATTAGCAAGAATAAAATTTTGTATTCTTTAATTGTTATGACTTATATTTTGTACAAGTATCTAAGTGTTTTATCTTAAATGGAGAAATTATATAAAACAAACATGATTACAACTGCGAATCCTAGTTGAAATGGCAAACCAGTTGAATCATGTAGCATTCAATCTTAAGTACGTCCTAAGCTTGTAGTGGGTAAAAAATTGAACTTATTCTACACTCATTGCACTATTATATATAGAGTTTGAATGGAATGAGAACTGTGTTTGCAGTCTTTTCTGTAAACACTTCCCTCTCATCTTCTTTGCTATTCTCAAACAAACATTTTTTACTTTATACATTATAAGCTTATAAACAAAGTTGTGAGCATTGAGCAGCAATTTAATAGTTAAGCCAACTTGAAGTCCCCTCATCGATCATTGTGGTGGGGAATTTTCAACACATCGACCATTTTATTAAAATGGAAAGGCTACCTATCACTATTATATAGCCTACAATGCTCAACCCATTTGGCCTTCTTATAAACCAAAAAATACGTCAATGAGTTTTGCTTAAACTTCACCAAAATGGCTGTGCACATCAACTGCCAATTCTCTATTTCTGCACCTAATTAGTTAATATAGTGTGTGTTTGGCATTGTGGTTAAATTACTTTTGTTAAACAGCGTTGCGTTTATTTAGAATTTTAAAAATCATGATTGGAAAATCTATATTTTTAGCTTCTCAAACCATTATTTTCAAATTAAAAAAAATTTAAAGAAAATGACAAAAGTCAATTTTGACAAGCAGCTCTAAGCTCAATCTTACAAAAAAATAGGGCTTTGCCGACGTTTATATTGGGTCATACTTAAAAAGTGTCGGGCGCTTCAAATTTTATGAACCATGGGCCGACGTTTGCAAATGGCGTCGGCACCTATAGCAGGGATAAATTAATATGCTCAATTTGAAAGTACCATCTGACAAAGAATTGTAAATAAAAAACTGACCATTTTGCGAGTGCTCTCAACTCCTCTTCATCGATCTCCAATATTGTCTTCTTCGCAGTTATCTTGGCTCTTCAATCACAGATTTTCACTGTCAACCTTATCTCTATATTAATATTTAGGTTTTTTTTTTTTTCTATAAACGCATCTCTGATTTGAAGATTATTAGCGTTTATGTATAGGTTTATTCTCTCCAGTTTAAAATTTCAGCACAAAATTTAAATCTCCAGAGACTATCAATCCTATCTTTGCTTCAGTTCAGTCCTTGAAGCGGTCACTATTATCTATTTCTTTATCTTCTTCGACATCCTGGTCAGGGAGAGATTCAGGGAATACGCATAACTCTCCGGAGTGAAACTCTGGTTTTCTGATCTATTTGTGTTTTTTCGTTTCAATTAGTTGATTTATGCCTTCTTTGTTTTGATTAATTTGTATTGTTGTTAAGTTTGTAGAATGTCTTTGGTGAAACTGCAGATTAAATGAGGAAATGATGGAGTTTATGGTAAACAACTCAAATGATTGACTCGCATGTATTTTTAGATACTATATGAGCATCCAACTGGCTATGCTTCTCTGTTTCATGTTTAACTTTTCAGGTAGAAACTCAAATTGAGAACAATTTTGAATTGAAGAAGAGTACTTTTTTTTTAATTGGTGACATTTTTTGTTTCTAGTCTAAGCCCTCTGGATCTCCTTGATCTTGCCAGCTAAGTGAATAGTAAAGCCACCTCAGTTGCTCCAAATAGGCAAGTAACTATTGGAGTGCCACTACCTAATATTCAATGGCCCATCATGGGTTTGAATGTTGGGCCATTTAATGCTAATGTTTGAGTTGTGATCTGAGATGGTGTAAGAGCTATTATCTGTGTTGAAGAGTGCCCTGGACTTTTAAACCTGCAATTTTTGGAATCTTGAAATGCTATGTGTACAATTAGGTAAGCTGTTTAAATTGAAAAATATGAAATGGGCTGCATACAGATCATTTTCTTTAATTTTATATATATCCCTCTGTCTGCTTTGAAAAGGTACTATTGCTGGCTTTGAACTAATATCTAAAATGTTGAAATAGATAATTAATTGCTCTAATTTAATGACGCAGTTAAGTAATGTGACTTTCCCTTTGATTGATATGCAGTATGCAGAACTGAAACCAGTTCCATACTTAACTTATTCTGGTAGTCAAATGTTAAGAGAAACAAGTGCCACTCCAATTCTTGAACTTGTATTTTATTATCTTACTTTGCATGAGTGGTTTGATATAAAATATATCAATTTTTCATTCAGTAATTTTACTTTGCAAGCCTATTGTAGTGTTGGACCAATTTTACAATATTAAAGGAAGAGGTAAATTTCTTGACGAATGCCTTCTTTGTTCTGATTAATAACAACTAATGATCATAATATTTTTAAAAAATAAATAAATAAACAAAGATTATAGACATAATTAGTTGAGATATCAATCTAATTGCAGTTACTATTCAAGTTTATTGTTTACTGTGCAATTTTTTCTAGTTAGTAACCAGTATTAGAAAATAAAGTGTTCTGTTTCTCTAAGTACTCATACCATGAAATCTTTAATTATGTGATAATTTTCTTAGATTTCAGGTGGTCGATAGGGAAGGCTAAGATTATCATCATGCATATCGTGAGTTTCTAATCACAATTTGTGACATTTGTAATTGTAGTTTTTGAAGATGCACTTCTTGTATAAGAAAGTCTTTGGTATCTGTTATGCACATTCATCTTCATGTTGAAATTAATGAAGGTAATATATAATAAATCAGACCTACTAATTGTATTGGATTATTCCCATAATTCTGGAGGTCACACCAATAAAGTAGTAATAATTAGCAGCCTTTGTTAATTTGTTATAAGTATTTGCTAGGAATTTTCTTCTAAATAAATGGAATTTTATTTCACGGACCTGAAAAGAATAAAAGGCATAAAAACCACCATGTGATTCTGTTTACAATTCGCATATGAATCTTGTCCCCTAGCCAAAATGCAAAGCTGTCTTCACACATCATTACCAATTATCTTTTGCCACCTATCAATCTGGCCCCGCCAGACCAACACTTCTCTCATGACATGCTACCCTTTTAAGCTTTAATCATGAACCTCTCAAAGTTCTCTCATAACAGATAATGGAAAATATTAACTCTCTCCTTCTCTTTCTTTGCACATTATTGAAGTTCATCATGATCATAGGTGAATAGATTTCATAATCATTAATGGCTTCCTTTTGGTCATTCTTGGTAATGTTAATGGCTTTTATGGCGTATTCTTCTTCGCCAGTTTCAAAAAGTTCACAAATGCATATGCAATTCTCTACTATCAGCAGCTCCGGCATTCTTGCTTGAAGCTCTCTTATCTTCTCCTCCTCCAATATCATGAACTTGAGTGTTGGGTTTAAATCTTTTAGACTGATTTATGTGGTTATCCATTTATGATGATAGTTGTTGTTGATGTGAAGAAGCGGAGGATGTAGTTTGATATAAATCGACTGTTTAAAGCTAATGTTTCCTCTTGGATATGGATCACATAGTTAAAACTAAGATTTCTCTTTGGAATATATTTCTTTAAGAGAGTTGATTGCTTTCATATTATAAAAATATGCAGCCAGGAATATGTGGACCTTTTTGTCATTTCATTATATGAATCACGAATATATTTCTCGTTCTTCTCATTTTTAATTGTTTTTTTTTTTTTTTTGCGGAGTATGCTTTTTTTTTTTGGAGAGTATGCTTTTAAGGCAGTGAAGGCCTTCACTTCAATCGGAGTTCGTGCAAAGGACGCTGTCTGTATTGTCACAAGGAAGAAGGTTCCTGTGGTGCTTGCTTCTAGTCTTGCCTATTTTTTTGTGAGGCCAGTAGAGAGGGCTTGGGCAATAGCCCTTATGCTTGGGAAGCTTCTATTGGTTTTTAGAAATTTTGGTAAATCCTATAGTTTTTTATAGATTTTAGATTTATGCAAATTAAGTTTTTTTGTCTTCAACTAATACCATATAGAAGTGCTAAATTTTAAGAGATTTAAATCTTTTATAATACATTAATAAGAAGATTAAAGTATATTATTTTTTTCCGACAAAAAAAGTATATTATATTTTAGAATGTTGAATATTATATCAATTGAAATGTAGCAAAAAATACAATTTGTCGCCAAATATTATCAGTGTGAGTATAACGACTTTTTTATACCGTCCCCAATAATCCATTACCAATGCTATTGTGATATCTGTCACTGTTGTATTTATAGACGCTTTATAAACATCCTCAATGATCAGTTATCGGCAAATGTGTTTTTTGTCACCTATTGTATGGCTATTTGACACCAACGGGCAGTATTGCGGCAGTTCTGAAAGCGTCGGTAAATTATTTAGCGACGCAATTGTTCGTCTCTAGAAATAATTTTTATCGTCGCTAAAAAGAAAAATTGTAGTAGTGTAAAACCAAACAACAGATATACAAAAGTGCAACAATATTGTTAGAAGCTATGACACTTATGCTGTCTTAATATTTTCTTTGTTGATGTTGTCATGATAATTTTCTAGTTGATGAATTTAGAAGCCAAGTGTATGGTGAAGCTTAGTTTAAGCAGAAATTTTGAAAAATATCTAGAAAAAGTAATGTGTTAGTTGAGGTATGTTGACCAGTGTATTGCAAACATGCTGTATAAAATGCATGGCATTGAAAGTGGCTTGAAGTATCGTATATTCATTAATATTGAACTAATATATATATACACTGTCACTTTGTACCAACAAACTGAAATTTAAAATATACAAGATAAGAAGATGGTAACAACAAATAAAACAAATAATAACAATTAGATTTGTTAGCTGACGTTCTTATCCTTATCCTTGATACGCCCCTGCAAGATGGTGCTCCCATCGGAGACACCAATCTTGAACCAAAGATTTTGCAATCGATATTTGTGTAGTCGTTTGGTCAGAATGTCAGCAAGCTGATCAGTGGTGGAAATGTATTGCACCTTGAGTTTTCCAGAAGTTACCAAGTCTTTGACAAAGTGGTAATCTAAGGAGAGATGTTTCATACGTGAGTGGAGCACAGGATTGGAACAGAAGTATGTTGCGCCAATGTTATCGCAGTAGAGGATTGGTAAAGCTTGATGCTGAGGATTTAGTTCACTTAGCAGTGATTGTGACCAGCAGATTTCAAAGGAAGTGGTAGCAATAGCCTAGTATTCGGCCTTCGTTGACGACCTGGCAATAGTGAGTTGACATTTGGAGGACCAAGAAATCAGTGTAAGTCCTAAGTAGATAATGTAACCACTGGTGGAGAGAAAATAGTCCTTGTCTCTCACCCATTCATAGTCAGAGAATCCACGAAGTGACAAATTCTGAGATGGGCAAATAAAAATACCATATTCTGCAGTACCCTTACCGAAGGACCCATTTAACTACTTGCCAATGAACTTCTGTTGGCTTGTGCATGTACTGTGACAACTTGTTGATGGTAAAGCAAATGTCTGGTCAAGTAAATGATAAGTATTGAAGAGATCCAAGAATACTTCGATAGAGGGAGACATCTTTGAAAGGAGGAGCATCATTGAGTTGGAGGCGGCTGGTTGCTTCCATGGGAGACCCAATTGGCTTGGCATCAGCCATGTGAGCCTGAGTAAGCAAGTCAAGGACATACTAAGATTGGGAAAGAAAGAGCCCATCCTTTGAAGAAGTGACAGAGACACCCAGAAAGTAGTGTAAAGACTGAAGTTCCTTGATGGAGAACTTGTGACCAAGACAATCAATGAAATGGTGAATGAGTGTGGAATTATTCCTCGTGACTATAATGTCGTCTACATAAACTAGTAAGTAGATAATAGCACCATCCCGGGAATAAATGAAGAGTGAGGCATTTGCTTTAGAGTTGGAGAAACCATAAGATAGAACAAACTGATGAAGTCTATGGTACCACATTCTGTTCTGGGAGCCTGTTTAAGGCTGTAAATGGACTTGTGTAACCTGCAAACATGAGATTTTTTGTTAGGATCAATAAAACCCAGGGGTTGAACCATGTAGACGTCTTCATGTAATGGACCATGAAGAAAAGCATTATTCACATCTACTTACAGTAGGGGCCATCAGTTTGAAACAACAAATGTGAGAACAATATAAATAGTAACTGGTTTGACGACTGGACTGAATACATCATGAAAATCAATATCAGGGCATTAGTGAAAGCCCTTGGCTACTAATCTAGCCTTATATGGGAGATTGATCCATCAGAATTGTGTTTGATGCAAAAAATCCATTTGTAACCAATAGCCTACTTCCCAGGTGACAATTCAACTAACTCCAAGTTTCATTTTTCAACAGTGCATTGAATTCATTCGAGAGAGCCTCTCGCCAATCCTTGATATTTTGAGAGATGCATATGGGTTCAATTAGAGTAGGAGAAGCATGTTTGGTGGTTACGTGAATGAGTTTTAGTTTAAAAATATTATTTTGTGAATGAGTGGTCATGGTATGAGTTTGGCCATAGGAGATGGGTTGGAATTGGTTGGAATATTGGTGGATGGTAAATTAGTAGGAGGGGAAGGAGAGACAGTTAATGTCGAAGTCCTTGGGTCGGTTGTTTATAGAGCAGCAGAAGCAATATCTATCACAGGAGTAGTTAAATTTTGGGATTGATGAGTTTGGATAGGAATTGAATAAAATGGAGGTTCAAAGAGAGTCCAATTGGAAGTTAAAGAGGAAGTGACCCATGGAAGTGAGAGATTAGCTATAGCATGTGGGAATTGTGTTTCGTCAAAAAGAACATTATGAGAGGTGAAGAGATTTCTAGTTTTGAAGTCAAAACAGAGATAAGCACTTTGAGACGATGCATGGACAACAAAAATAGCTTGAGAACCTGATGAAGCAAATATTTATTTCCTTATTTAAGAGTATCATATTAAGACACCATTTTAGGGATTTGTCTACCTATGTAATTATTTTATTTCCATATTGCATTCCATTTTATTTTTGACAGTCTGTTGCCAATTTATTTAGTTTTCTTATTTCTAATAAAGATTTATATAATTCTAACTCTATATAATATAATCTCTTATGAGGTGATAAGGGAGCTAGTTTTCATATTTCAATAAAATTTCAAAGAGGGCTTTGTCTCTTTTTCAAGCTTTCAGTATTCTTTGAATCAATGACTGCTTGTTTATTTCTATATTCTTGGGCATTCTTAGACTAAACAAGGTTATAGAAAATATTTTTATTATTTCTGCAGGAATATAGAAATAAAATAGTTTTCATAGTTTTCTGCAGAAATAAAATAGTTTTCATAGTTTTCATATTTCAATAAAATATTTTCTATAACCTTGTTTAGTCTAAGAATGCCCAGAAATATAGGAATAAACAAGCAGTCATTGATTCAAAGAATACCGAAAGCTTGAAAACGAAACAAAGTCCTCTTTGAAATTTTATTGAAATATGAAAACTAACTCCCTTATCACCTCATAAGAGATTACATTATATAGAGTTATGGTTACATAAATCTTTGTTAGAAATAAGAAAACTAAATAAATTGGCAACAGACTGTCAAAAATAAAACAAAATGCAATATGGAAATAAAATAATTACATAGTTAGATAAATCTCTAAAATGATGTCTTGATATAATATTCTTAAATAAAAAAATAAATATTTGCTTCATCAGAGCCTCTCGCCAAGTTTCATCCTTGATAGCTTGAGAGATGCATATGGGTTCAATTGGAATAGGAGAAGAATTTTTGTTGGCATAAAGTTTGTTCAATTTATCCCAAGCTTTTTTGGAGGTTTGTGAAGATGAGATTAGAGAAACTAAGGTATCAGATACATAGGCAATAATAGCATGAAGAAGAAGGCTATCTTGTCTTACCCATAGATTATGGGTTGGATTAGATTTGGTGTTGTCATCTTCTATGATGGTAGATGAAGGGCATGGGTTGGCACCTGTAATATAACTGGTGAGGTCAAATCCTTTAAGAAGAGAATGAAATTGTGCTCTCCGGTATGGATAATTTGTGGGAGTAAGTTTTAATGAGAGTTGAGTGGTTGCGTTGATAGATATTATGGTATCATTTGAAGTGAGAGATAGGTGGGTGGAGACAACTTAGGGAGTCGATGAGTTAGTGCCAGACATCGTGTGATGAATGAAGAGATAACTTGTTAGAATATATTAGGCTTTGATTCCATGCATGAAAGTGGTTTGAAGTACCGTATATTCATTAATATTGAACTGATATTTATATACATTCACTTATAACCAACAAACTGAAATTTAAAATATACAAGATAAGAAGACGGTAACAACAGATAAAACAAATAATAATAATTAGATTTGTTAGTTCACATTCTTATCCTTATCCTTGACAGGCATATCTTTGTATTTTAAAAAATAAGAGAGAAATTTCAGTAACTTTAGTTTATATATATATATATATGCTTTGTTATTTTGTTTATAAAGCCAATAAGAGGTTGAGAAAGTGTGATAAGTAATGTATATGTTGCCCTACATTTTTTAATTACCTTTTTGTATAGTTTATGTTTTACTTCATTCAATTTTGTAAAGGGGAGTTTAGTCATTTATGTAGTTTATAAAAACAACATTATATAGCTTCTGGAAGATTGAATCTGATTACTTTTCAGATATTTTCTTTTCTGTTTTCTCTCATTTTTCTTCCCTTTTCTTTAATACAAACAACAAGTTGAATCTTCACATGGAATCAAAGCTAAACCTGTGAAATGATCCTTAATTTGTTGATCATCATTTACATTTATCTCGATTGTTCTTTTTTTTCGCAACTCGTAAAAATTTATAATCTAATTTGTTCGATTTACTATGAGTTCATCAGATCAAAAGCATGATAGTTTTTACGATCCATATTGGTGATTAGATATGTGTTTCTTCTCTATGTTCTTTAGATTTGTTCTTCGATTTCCCCATTTCATAAATTTTTTCCTTCATTTTGAATTTACAGTACAAACCCTAGATTCTCGATATTTGACTCTCTTCTTTGTTTAATATAAGTTTTCAGTATACTTTTCCTTCTTTTTTGGAGATTACTTCTTTTATTGTTGAATCATCATGATTGAGAAGATAAGACTTCGACTGTTGCTATAGCGTAACAATGTGATTAGGTGTTGTCTATTAAGGATACTAGATATCTTTATCATCTTCAGAACTCTAACCATCCAAGTATGATGTTTGTAACTTCCACTCTAATTAAGCATAATTTCTTCTCTTGGAGTTGAGTTATTGTAGACCCTTAATTTTTTACCCAGTCCGGTCCGTTATCTTTTATATAGTCCAAAATAATTTTTGGTGGTATTTAAATAAATAATATTTATTTTAGTATTTATTATTTATAATTTTTAATAAAAATAAAAATGGTGAATTTAATAAAAAAATATAATAATAAAAATAAATAAACAAAAATAAATAAATAATAATAATAATAAATAAATAAACAAAAATAAAAAAAAATCGGCGACGAAAAATTCGTCTCCGAAAGTCAAATTGGCTAAGGCCAAATTTGCTCGCAGGAATGGGCCATTTCGCCCACAGGAAATTCCTGAGGCAAAATGGCCTTGGCCAATTTCCTGCGGCGAAATTGGCTAGCCGCACCAATCCTCGCAGCCCAGCTCTCGCAATTTCGCACCAGTCCTCGCAGTTTTGGCCAGTGTTCGCAGTTTTCGCCAGCGAAATTTGTTCAACGCAATTTTTTTCGAAACCAAATTCTATTTGGTTTCGGTTTCTTTTCCTAATTAATTTTAGTTTTCTTAAACAATTAGAATTAATCTTATAAATAACACTTTAAAACACAGAAAAAAGGGACTGGAACTTTGAAATCGGATAGTGGGACTTTGATTAGGTGATCAAAGCTTGGATTATAGAAAACACTAGCAATAAGCAAGCAAGCAATCAATCCATCAAAGGCAGCAACCTTGCCTTTGTCTTTGTTCATCAGAAAGTAACTTTTTGGTGGAACCAACTACGCAGGTTTGATCCTTCATCATAAATTACTCATGATCGCAGTAGCTTTGTTTCTTTGATTTGATTCATAAGAATATACACACAAAACTTTGATCTTTAAATATGTAGTAACTTGATCTTTGTTTCAATAACCCTAAATTATTTCTTCTGTTTCTAAAACCTTAAAACCCTAATTTGTTTCTTCTAAAACCTGAAGAACGCTAAAAATATTCTTCTATCTCTAAAAAACCCTAATTCGTTTCTTTTGTTTCCAAGAACCTTAAATCGTTTTTCCTATTTTCAAAAACTTTTAAAAAAAAACCCTAAACTGTTTTCCTCTAACTTTTTTTTCAAAATTCCCAAATGTTTTCTTAAATCTCTAAACACTAACCTACTTTACAGTTTCTAAAAATCATAATTATTTTATGAGACTCAAAACTATTTTCTTAAATCATAAAATCAAATATGTTTTCCAAAATGTCAAAAACTCTAATTCTCTCAAAACCAAAATGGTAAACCCTAGTTTTCGTAAACCCTAATCCTTAAAACCTAATTTAGCAAAACTAAACCCTAAAGCCATGATCCAGCAAACTTAAAACAACAATCCAGTAGCCATGAATTATAAAACTTAATGTCTTAAGATTCTAAAACCCTAATTTTATAATGTTACCCCTAAACCCTAATTTGGTTCATGAAACCCTAATTCATTCCAATTTTCCCAAGCCTTTATAGTAGGCTAAACAAATAATAATAATAATACTAAAATCCTAAAACCCTAAATGTTAATTAAAGAACTTTAAATAGAAACAATAAACCCTAATTTGTATCTTTACTTGCTTTATTTTTAGATTTGATTATGTAGTTTATTATATGCTTTGATGGTTGATTTATTTAATTTCAATGCTTGATTTATTAAATTTATCATGGATGAATGTTTATTAAATATTTTGATTGATGTTTAATATCTTTGATGAATGATTTATTTATGATGAATGGTTATTTACTTTTATCGATTTATTTTGATTTTCAAATATTGTAAGAGGTATGTTTTCACTTTGTGGGTATCTCATTAATTAATTTCTATGTAATTTAAATTGCTTTTATATTTAGGACCAATGTAAATGACATATTTCTACCTTTTGGTGGGTGTCCTATTTAGTTTAGATATGGATGATGTAAGAACATGTTTTCATCTTTAGATGGGTGTCCATTTATTTGCTTTGTTTGGACATTGCTTTGATTTTAATATAATGATGATTTATTTTAATTGTTGTGTGTAATATGGATAATATTGTTATACTTAAGAATTATAATATTAAGACCTACAAAGGAGGCCGGTTCCAATGAACCAGGCGTTGTGGGGATGCTAGGTCATTTCTCACCTTCCCCACACGTACCCAACTTTCCGAACCCATTAGGGGGTTGGGGATTTCTTAGGAATCGAGTCATCCACCCCTTTCTTTTTTCCAGCCCATCCGGGTAGTGGCTCCATTTTCTCCGATCTTAGGCCCGTGTTCTCTAAGGCTCCAAGCCTAAACAGTGCCGAAGTCACAAGAACCATTCCACTAGGAGTGGGGTCGAAAATCCCCGCTCACAGTTATGAAGATAGATTTGGCTTCCAAGATGAATCTGGGAATTATTGACGGTAAATATCTAAAACCAGAGGTTTATTCCATTGAGTTTGATGCCTGGAGATGAGCTGATTGTATGGTGATCTCGTGGATCCTTAACACCATATCTAAGGAGTTAGTTGAGGGTTTTGTCTATGTTGAAACTGCTAAATAGCTCTGGGATGAGTTAGAAGGAAGATACGGTAAGAGTAATGGACCTCTGATCTATAAGATTCAGAGGAAGATAAGTTTAGTTACACAACGAATTCTGAGTGTAACAACTTACTATGGGAAACTTAGGAAACTTTAGGATAAGTTAGGTTGTCTTATTCATTTGTCTATGTGTACTTGTCCCGCGGTTAAAGAATCTATTGACTTAGCCAATCTTACTCAATTGATGCAGTTTCTGATGGGATTAAGTGATTGGTATGATCATGTTAAGAACCAAATACTATTGATAAAACCCTTACCGTCTATAACTAAGGCTTATTCTATGGTATTAAGGGTAGAGAGCATAGGGAAACTCATATTGGCACTATTAATGGTGCCAATGCTAGTGCCTTGCTAGCCAGAGGGAAATCTGTTAGTCGAGGAGTGTTTCAAACCTTTAGTCGAGGTACTGGTAGAGGAAACTATTCTAGCAATAGTGTTAGGAGGGGCAAAAAGAATCCTAAGGCCGGGAAGTATTGTACTCCTTGTAACATGAGAGGACATGAAAAGGATAACTTTTTAAACTTATAGGCTATCCAGATTGATACTTTGAGGGTAAAAAATCTAAGGGCAAGCTCAGGCTAGGTTTGTGGCTCATGTAGAGCATACCTTGGATGGGGTTGCAATGGAGTCCGATGTTGCTAAACAACTTGATTTGACTGCCATTATTACTTCTATTGTTGAAAAGGAAGTTCAAAGACTATTAAGGGCAAGGCTCTTGATGAAGGTCCTTCTACTAACTGCATTACCTATGCAAGTATTAATCAATCCCATGCTTGTATGACTGCTTGTATTGTTAATGGGCTCTGGATCATACACTTAGGTGCCACTTATCACATGTATTTTACTAGTGTTAATATGACCAATATAACTCCTTTAAATCCTATTACTAGTGTTACTTTACCAGATAAAACTACAACCACAGTCACAAAATTTGGTTCTGTTACCTTACATCCTTCACTTACTCTACCTAATGTTTTGCTTATACCTTAATTCAAGTATAATTTGTTGTCTGTGAGTCAATTTATTCATGATATTCAAATTTGAGTCATTTTTTATCAAACACATTATTTTTTATAGGACCTTTTGACCAATCAAGTCATTGTTTTTTGCAAACTCCAGGTTAGTTTGTACATACTTGATCATACTAGCTTCTTGTGAGTATAATTCAGCTTTATCAGAATACGAATTCAGCTATGTTAACTATTATTGAGACTAAGTCTCCTATTTCTTTTTCAAAGTCTATAAATACTATGTCATCCAATAATTTTGTCTGTGTTCCTTTTGGTCTGGTTCACAAACGGGTCATACATCTTAATAAAATTAAGCATTTTCCATTTAAGGTCAAATGTGATTCTAATTCTGATCATTTTTGTGAGATTTGTCCTTAGCCAAACAACATAGATTACTTTTTCCTCATAGTTCTTTTAGTACTTCAAAAACCTTTTGATTTGTTACATATTGATCTTTGGAGACCTTTTGGGGCACCATCTCTTACCAAAGCACATTATATGTTAACCATAGTTGATGATTACAGTAGAGCTACTTAGACTTTCCTTTTAAAACATAAATCAGAAACATTCCTTCATCTCAAACACTTCTTATCCTATTCCATTACTCAATTTTCAACTCCTATTAAGATTGTAAGAACTGATAATGGCACATAATTCCTAACTATAGCTTGTCAACAGTTGTTTTATAACTCTGGTATAATTCATTAGAAAACTATTGTTTACACTCCTCAGTAGAATGGAGTAATATAAAGAAAGCATAGACATCTTTTAGAACTTGCAAGGTCTTTAATGTTTCAGGCCAATTGTCACACCCCAAATTTGAAGTGGACAGTCCTAGGATTTGGGTCAGTATAATACACTAAAACCACATAGAACCCAGTCTCATAAAAGAATAACATTAAAATTTCACTAAAATTTTTTCCATTTATTTGATACAGATATTTCCATCTAATATATTCTTATTTCCCTTTTGTATTACATATAATAGAATTTTCCTAGTTATCTTCCTTTTTTTCTTGCCACTCTTTGATACCACAGTGTTGTCATTGCTAGAGTTGCACTACCTAAAAAAGTAATACTAAAAACAATAATAATGCATGAGGTGAGCCGCAACTCAGTGAGTGTTCTTACTTTTTAGTGTATGTTTTAATTTCACTTTACATTATAATCCAGTTAAATATCTTGTTGAAGTTTATGTAATATTTGTGGTTCAACCCTTTATACTAACATACCATTTCATATTTAGGATCACACAACACATTTATTAAATTTAAGGTAGATATAATATATCATGCAAGATATTTCTATTCATGACATACTCACCATATATACTTTTCATGGCAAAATCATAATAATAGCAACTTAACAATTTAATATGTGATTGTTATAAGCTCATATATAGCAATACTAGCTCATTTCAGTGCTTATTACTTATTAGTCTAACTTTTTAGACTTTATCATATGAATAGATAGATTACTAAATTTCAAGTAATTAAAGTGGGCCTAATCCGATCTATGTTATCTCTTTAACAGTATTTAACAATAATATTCATTATTAAATTATTAGTATTTAAATATTTACTTATTTTTAACTGAGAATTCAGTTAACATATATATAACTCTCGAGTTATAATAATATACTCATAACGGAATAAATATTTTACTCAACCTGAGTATAATAGAATATTAATTTTTAGTAGAAATTATCAGTATTTATAATTGTATTTATACTAAATTTATATTTTTCTTGAGCACTCTCAATTAATATATATATCAAATTTACTTATTCAGAGTAGGTATTTATACTCAACTTGAGCGTAACAAGATACTTAATTTGAAAATCAGATAATAATACAAAGCAAAGGTAGTCTAGAGACTGTAAACACAGGCAGCCAAAGGCTAGATTTTCAGGGTGGTAACTTTCCCTTATGTGCATTTCAGAATACCAGTGTACACTGCCTAGTGGCTTAACCCCACTAGAGTTGGGCTTCGTCAACATGATTATCATAAAATCAGATTTGGTCATCAGATTAGTCTCAGAAGACTCATCTAGAAGGTCATACATGAATTAAATTGGCTTACTTCTGCATTTATATATTTATAATTTATCATTACTATAATGATTTAATAATCATTCAATTACTTATATAGTAAAATTACTAATGAGGATATTTATATTTGATTATATAAAAACATTATTCTTTTTAGTCTTAATTTTGGTACCCGTAAAGACTTTACTATTATTTATATACACAACTTTAACAAATCATATTCTTAAGCTAGTCATATTTTATGACTTATTTATATCTCTTTTTAATAGTACTTTAATTTAATTCCATGAATTAAACATCACATAAATCTCATGTATTCAATACATATTAAAAATAAATATGCCATCAACATATTTTTAGTATCAAATATCATAATGAAATTCTATCATTTTACAATCATCAATTTCGACATATACGTGTATTTTGTCATATTATATTTTACTCAAACTTATAAAGTAAAATAATCTCTAATTCTTAATACCATTTTTATATTACTAATTCTTACAACTTCATCGTCGTCATATATAAGTGGTCATAAAATCCAACACCAACATCATAAAGTAACAATCAATTTTTTTTTTAAAAAAAATCTATTCTTGTGTTACACAATGTGTATATATATTAGTATATGCTCTTACTTTCTCAATTAATTTAACAAACAAAATTAAGTTTATTTTCTTAGCTTGCCTATACACATTTCATAAATTATCTTTAAATTTCAGTAAGGTAGCTTTTAGATATATTACAAGTATACAGTACGTATACACAAGCTCTTTCTCTTTGTTATTTTCTACCTCCTACTATACTTACTTATTGTTACATATTTTACTATTATTATTTTTTTAAAAAAAAAAAGTTTACATGTAAAACAAACAACAAGAGGGCTTATCATAGCTTTTTATTGCTATTCTACTTTAATTTATAATATCTCATCTTAAATTCCCCACCAATCAAATTTTCTATACTTTACATGCTTCAAAATATATGTATATATATAATATTACTTTCAATCAAAATCACATAGAAAGTAACACCATACATAACTCCACATACATAACATCATCAAATTTATCAAAAATATTAAGACATGCATAAACTAGAATAATTTATCCAACTTTGTAGGAGTGATTTCATTTTCTCAAGCTCATATTTTACATTCTACTCATAATAATAAAATTATAAATAGATATTCTAGTTTCTTTTAATTAGCTCTTTCCATATATATAAGTTTCATAAATTATCATGATCATTCATAGGATGTATATATATATTGTGTATATCTTATATATATATTACACATCTTTATTATCTCTATTAAACATTAATTATACTTTAATTTCCTAGCACATATGTATTTACTTCTTTGTTTATGTAAATATACATATATATTTTTATATATAGATACTAATATTTAATTTTCTCTTAGTACTTAATATTATTTATAATTCCTTCTCCATGTATATAGAACCATTTATTTATATACATATAAGTATTTATTATTTCATACATATATATATATATATTCCTCATGTACATATATTTTCGTAATCGTAATCATCATTTAGTGATAATAACTAGAACCATCTTCACTATGCCATAAATTATCCACCATAAATTCCCACCAATCAATTTGTTTCATCATTCATACTTGTCTTAAAAAAAACTTAATTACTTCAATATAATTTCAACCAATCATCACACATACCACACATACATATATAGCAAAATAGTCATAGACAATTCAGAAATTTACAGTAAATGGCCAACTTTATTATTAAATAATTTCATCTTCATAAGCTTATATCTTTCACTTTACACGTTATAATTGATTTCTAAAGTGATATGCTTGTTCATCTCAATACACCCTATCAATATATATAAATTTCAAGAATTATCATTCATGTTTGAGAAATTATATTTCACGTATATCTTATGTATATGCAGTATATATCTTATGTGTATATTTCATTATTTTTAATCCTACCCGTAGTGAATTTTTTATCATCTTCCTCTAATCCATTGTTCAACTACATGAACACTTAAACTCAACCTTTACTACTATTTTTTTAAATTCTAACAGTTTCTTATTATGCTCAAATTTATTTCTATCAATTCTGTTAATGTCTTCTTCATGTTCATCAACATTTTTTTATGTCATAAATTTTTTGTTTAATTTTCAACTTTTAATATTTTTTATCTTTCATTTAAATTTTCAAACAAGTCCTTTCTAAATAAAGTTTTAGCAAACAACACATACAAATCATATTTCAGGGGTTGTGAATGCTCACCTTTATTGTTGAAATCCCAAACAAAAGCTTCTATTTTCTTTGAGCTATCCAACCCAAGCCAAACTTCCTTTCTCAAGCCTTACTCTTTTTTTTTTCTTTTCTCTCTTTTTTTTTATGGCATATAAGTTTATGAGTTTATTGAGTTGGTTTGATAGATCATTTATACAGATTTATTGTAACACCCTTATACCCTATAAACATATAATACACACACTCCCAGTATGTAAGATACGCATATATGGTATAAATATGTCACAATCCGGTTTAATAAAAATTTTCATATTCCCTTATTACTCAAAATATTTATATTTATACAGATATATATATATATATATGTATCAAAATACATGATACCTCACATTACTCCATTATTTAAAACACTTTATAATTTATAGTATATGTAACACCCCGATACCTTATATAAGTACTATACATATACCTAGTATACATACGGTAAATATATAAAGTATAAGGATGCCACTTTTCGTTACCTTTTTAAAACCTGTAAAAGAATTCCAATCCATAATACGTTAATTTAAATAACATTTATCAAATCATTATCTTTATCAAAACTTCATTTATACATATACTTACTTTCTCAAACAAAATACATCAATATAAAAGTTATACATGTATGCATTACTCTCTAGTTGGTCTCGACAAACTTTTACTCTTCTTGTGGCATAACGAAAGACTTCATATCTTCCACCTATTTACCAGCGCGAATACACACCCGCGCTAAGCCCGAGAGCTTAGTAATCCAAATATAAAATAGAAACATATAGTATAGAAGTATTAACATATAATGATATATCAATTCAATATATAATTAGTTCTTATCATATTTTCTTTTCTTTTTAATTTCATCTTTAATATATCCTAGCTAATTTCATATATGATGTACATATATACATAATATTATCACCAACCCCAATGCATCACCAATACTCAAAACCAATATATTAATACACCCACATTATATATACCATACCAATCATTATTGCAATACAACATTACATATCATACCAATCATGAATCACATTTCCAATGAAGACAACCTTTATCATCAACCACAATTCATTTACATATCACACTTAATAACATTATATTATTCACAATTCACCAATCATAATTCATTATTAATACTCACAATCAATATTTCAATACTTGCATTTCATATTGACAATAAAGACAGACTCGGGCCCAAAACACTAATATGCCATTCGACTTTCAGAGTTAATGCTTTGGTTTAATTATCACATTTATCATTATCCCAACTAGGCTTCAAGGATTAGGTTCAACCAAGCTTCAAGGGGAACAAAGCATGCTAAGTATCAACCCAACTTGGCTTCAAGAACCAATCCAACCTAGCTTCAAGGGTTGTACCATCTCAATTAGGCTTCAAGGGCTAGACCCAACCAAGCTTCAAGGGGAGTAAAACATGTTAAACTTCAACCCAACTTGGCTTCAAGGATCAAGTCCAACCTAACTTCAAGAGATTGTTACTATTAGGCATGCCACCAACAACAAAACTCTGAAAATGAATAACATATTAGACACATAATTCATTGATCAATTCATCATCAATATCATTCACAATTCCCATCATCATTTAGGCAAACATGCCTCACATGTCTCAATTGAATTGTCATAGCCAATCACAATGGCTTCACAACATATCATATCTCAATCCATATGATACATATAACATTATTGATATAACATTTCAAAATATATTATTCATATAATACATTGCCATTCACAATGCATATAACATAACATTTCATCATTTCTCAAAACACACTAACACCATTCATTATTAGAACATTTATCATAACAAATTGCACATACCTTAAGAATGATCCTCATTTCTTCCTACCTTTCCATTTCATATTTCATCCTTTATATTTATATATATAAAGTGATTTACATTCTTCATTTACATCCATAATATAATAGCTTATTTAACACTTTCATCCCAATGTGTAAATGTTCAAAGACATATAAGGATATACAATCAAATAGGGTTTATGCTTACCTTGTTAATGATCTTCACATCCTTCACATCATTATCATCACCTTAGTCCAATTATATTAACAATATAGTAAACCACTTAACACATTTGCAAACAAATGTGTTAAGCCTCAAATCATGTAAATATATACAATCATATGTATTGGTACTTACCTCAAGAACTATTCCCATCCATCTATACATTTCCTCTTCCAAGAATTCTCAACAATTAGGTTAATGCAACACAATCTCTTCAAAACCTAATCCAAAGATCATTATTCATAGGTTTAGAATCATCCACATACATTTGTTTAGGTCATTCTTTGATTACAAAGTATTTAGAGTGTATATAAAATGTTTAGGAGCAAAAGACTTTTGAAGAATCAAACAATGCATGAAGAACCAAAAACCATCACAGTAGCAAACACACCCAAGGGACACGGCCAAGCTTGTGGCCGTGTCTCTCAAGACCAAAACTTCCCGAGGCAGACACGGGCAAGGACACGGTCGTGTCTCTTAACACAACTCAGGCAGTAGCAAACACATTCAAAGGACACGGCCAAGCTTGTGGCCGTATCACCTTAAAACCTATCCAACACGGCCAAAATTCTCTAGACTTGGCCGTGTCTCTCAAAAATAATAAGTCTTGGCCGTGTCTCAACTTGCTTTTGGTCGTGTCACTCAAGAACAAAACCCTAATTGTGGCCAAAACACTTCTAATGGCATTTAGACACAATATGCACAACATAAACTCAATCCAATGGATGTAATCAAAGTCATTAACACTTATTTTGCATGTTTAACACAATATTCACAATTAACCATACATTTAATCATTCACCAATTCAAAACCCTAAAACCAACTTAACTCTTGATCCTTCACAATCAACATCCACTTAAACTTACAATCTTCACAACCAAACCAACACCAATTCAACCTTTTAACTTACAATCAATACTAACACTTATAACACAACTCAAACACACCAAATCACAAAATCAACAAACCCTAATTCACTTCACACAAAACTTCAAAATAACAAAGAAAAACAAGAGAGTACTTACCTTAAATGAAGAAATTCCACAAATCTTTAACCAAATCCTTTGTTTCCTTCTTCAATTTAATTCTTGCATCAAGAACACCTCTCTTGCTCTCTCCTTTCTTGAATGGCCGGCACACCAAAGAGAAGAAAAGAAAAATAAACAAAAGTCAACTTCCTCTTCTTCTTTAAATCTCCACCAAGAGATTTTAACCAAGCAATTACCTATATACCCTTTTCCATTTAACTTAACTTTTGTCACTTGTATGCCCATAATAGTAATTTCACATATCCAAATAAATATCCTCTTTTATTGACTCTCCCTTTTGACTAATGTATATGTTAGTTATACCACCATATACCCAACATATACATTTCTCTCTACACCTTACTTTCTTTTTTTTAAACAACACATACACATTCTCTTTTAATTTCTTTCCTCTTTCAAATCAAATATACATTCAATCCAATTAAAACAACAACAATATTCAAGACTTCTAGGGCATACATGGGGATATTACAATTCTCTCCCCCTTAAATAATTTCGTCCTCGAAATTATCTAGTATAATTGTAATCCATTCATAATACCATACCATCTTAACTTCCATATGAAGTTAATTATACGCTTAAGTCATTATATCATCAAATCATATAGCTTCAACTCTCCTCTTTAGAATTAACCACCTTCTTTAAATTCCATAACTCATCATTCGATATGTTTATACATCTTGTTACTTCCTTAATCAAACATTCAAAAGAACTCATTACATTTCTTGTTAATGTCTTTATACAAGAATCAGATCATTTTATAGTACACTTATACTCCATCTAATCTTTATATTTAATATATATTGTTCTTTCACTCCTTTGTAATTATTCTCTTAACTTTAACCTTAAAAACCATTGACTTATATCTGAGCATTAATTATCCCTTCATTACAATCACTGTCTAAATAGACATTTATCACCCTCAATAGATAACAAAATCCTGATTTTTCATAAATGGAGTTATTTCTTTAGCATGCTTTTCACTTAACTTACATATTAATACATTACCTTTCAATTTATTTTATAAATAACCAATCTTTTTCTCTTTTTATCATGATTTTCAGTTACTACAACCTCATTCATTCATCCAATCACACTTTAAAAAAAAAAAATTTTACATCATATACATTACCATGTAAATAATTACACTCTTGGTACTACTATACACATGAAATTTCAATAATGATTCATAATCTTAGCCAATTCTAGATCCATTGATCTATCTGTCACAATATATCCACATTCAAAACTTATTCAACTTCAACCAACAATTAATATATTTGACTTATCATAAAATTTCACCATATTCATATATGTATATATATAACTTCATTCCATTAGGGCAAACTTATATTCAATTTCTGATCTCTTCTTATCCATTTTCAGTCAAATCATCATGATAACAAATCACTTCAAATTATCTGTTAGTATACACATAGTTTATTCTCTATTATCTTATTATAATACCCACCAATTCTTATAAAGATTTTATACCATATTTACTATCTACAATTCATTCACTCAAACCTCGAGTTACATACCTTAAACATATTCAGTATAACTTCCAGTCATATTCTATAATTTCTCCCTTTTTAATATCTCTTCACAATTATAACCAAATTTTTAACATAAAATGATAAAGTACAACTTTATCCATCATAACTTTTAACTATACTTCTTAAACAAAATTTTCAATCTCACCAAACCAGTATTGCAATCATTTTAGTTAAGATCCAAATCCATGGATAACAAATTAACTGATCAAATATACTAGACAAAACACATGGCTTTAAGAGATTAATATTCAAGCCTGAAACTTTCAAATTAATACTGTTCTTCTCATAATTTTATTCTCAATCTATACAAATACAAGACTAAGGTATATCTCAAGAATTACATATTCCTTCTTTGTATTTTTACCATATCAGAAGTTAACATATTCCAATTCTATTTCAAACCAATTTGCACTCGAATAAATGATCTTTATCAACTTAATTCATATTTCAACAATATTACTATATACATATTCAGTCATATGCAGTTCCCTTACAATTTCTATTCGTCACTTCATTTCTAATCCATCTACAATCTCTTATAATATATATATATAGAACTTTCCATTTGTGAATACCTTAAAATTCTAAATATCACATGATCATCACATTCAATGCTCATCATAACAATTTCCACTGTCCCATATTACTCAAGTCCCTTTCATGCTCACTTCCACCACATAATCCATCTAGCTTTACACAATTCAAGACCTAATCTCTCTTAGGTCCACTAATACATACAACATCATTTCCATATTACAAATTCTATAATTATACCACATACATATTCGTAACTCATCTTCATAATAATTTTCACTTTATTTTTTTTTTCATAATTTCATTCATATTGAAAAACTCAGTTCACAAATCATATACATGTATACACTTAATTATATGCTCTTATTTTATTTCCCTTTTTCATACATTCAATACAAATTTAATGTTTATCATTTTCTTTTAAACATTGTCATTCTCATTCTTCCAATATGATGTAAAGCATTTATTCACACTACAATGTATATATATATTCTGACTATACTAACACTTCACATTCATCTTGATCATATTCCCAATGTGACATCTCTTTCACTTTCGTCTTTTAAAAAAACATTTAATATACTTCCATAACCATCTTTACTCTTTGCAGTTAAAATAACTTAAAATAACTCATTTTCATTTGCTTATCCACTTCCCTTTTTACTTTAAAACAATTTCTCATACTATCAATCACATTACTCAATTCATAATGCTTTAATGTGGAATATTAGTCATTTCGCCTAGCTCATGTATTGAATATACATTAAACCATCAATATACCAATAATTTTTTTTTTCAAATTCCACTAAAACTTTAACTTCTCAATTTACTACTTTGTTTAAGCTTCAGTTTACCAAACTCATCTTTTCTAATATCACTTAAAAAAAAATCTTCCAAATATATATCACAAAGCAATATTAAAACATATAATTTCCACAATCATAAAGCTCACTTCAAAAATCTCAAATATCACATATTATCACCATCACCATGAGCTTTCACAATACCCAAGCATCTCACATTTCTAACATTGAATTTACCAGGTTCGCATTAAAATAATAATATCAACTTATTTTCTTACTTAACCAATATCATCTCTTTTTCCTTTAACCAAAACCTTAACTTTATATATATATATATATCCCAACTTTAAATAATCACACTTTGTCTATACTAACCAACTCATTCAATATTCCACCATACTCTCCTCATTTAAATAACATAACTTTCAGTCTTAACAATCCAACAATTTTTCCTCTGTCTAATAACCCCAACATAAACTTTATTATAAAGAGGTTCAAAGTGTAGAAGAAAGAGTACATACTCTTATCTTAATTTGTTTTCAACTCATTTTCAACTTTATTCTCCTTTTCATTTCTTTATGTTTCAATTCATATTATGTCCTACATAATATTGCTCATAAACATCAACATTACATTCCATGTTGCACACAACATGACATTTTCATATGCATCATCAATATACATATATCACATTACATTTCACAATTAGTTTCTCATAATCAATTAGGCACTATGCCTCAATTATAATTCATTTCCAACATCATTGCCAACAATTATGGTTTCTCATCACATCAAAATGGTATACACATATATCATCAATTATGTTAAACATCTCATATAACACAAATATTCTACAATTCATATAATGCCACATCCGAGACCAACCTAGGTGTCAATGCATATGCACATATTACAAATTTCATTCCAAAATTTTTCCTTTTTACTTCTATTTAAACTTTTCAAAACTTTTTTTTTATTCTATTTATATTTCTTCAAAAATTCTCTTTTTAGTTTCACTTAGGCCGAGAATCTCGAACCTAAGCTCTGATACCAAAATAATTGTAACACCCCGATACCTTATATAAGTACTATACATATACCTAGTATACATACGGTAAATATATAAAGTATAAGGATGCCACTTTTCGTTACCTTTTTAAAACCTGTAAAAGAATTCCAATCCATAATACGTTAATTTAAATAACATTTACCAAATCATTATCTTTATCAAAACTTCATTTATACATATACTTACTTTCTCAAACAAAATACATCAATATAAAAGTTATACATGTATGCATTACTCTCTAGTTGGTCTCGACAAACTTTTACTCTTCTTGTGGCATAACGAAAGACTTCATATCTTCCACCTATTTACCAGCGCGAATACACACCCGCGCTAAGCCCGAGAGCTTAGTAATCCAAATATAAAATAGAAACATATAGTATAGAAGTATTAACATATAATGATATATCAATTCAATATATAATTAGTTCTTATCATATTTTCTTTTCTTTTTAATTTCATCTTTAATATATCCTAGCTAATTTCATATATGATGTACATATATACATAATATTATCACCAACCCCAATGCATCACCAATACTCAAAACCAATATATTAATACACCCACATTATATATACCATACCAATCATTATTGCAATACAACATTACATATCATACCAATCATGAATCACATTTCCAATGAAGACAACCTTTATCATCAACCACAATTCATTTACATATCACACTTAATAACATTATATTATTCACAATTCACCAATCATAATTCATTATTAATACTCACAATCAATATTTCAATACTTGCATTTCACATTGACAATAAAGACAGACTCGGGCCCAAAACACTAATATGCCATTCGACTTTCAGAGTTAATGCTTTGGTTTAATTATCACATTTATCATTATCCCAACTAGGCTTCAAGGATTAGGTTCAACCAAGCTTCAAGGGGAACAAAGCATGCTAAGTATCAACCCAACTTGGCTTCAAGAACCAATCCAACCTAGCTTCAAGGGTTGTACCATCTCAATTAGGCTTCAAGGGCTAGACCCAACCAAGCTTCAAGGGGAGTAAAACATGTTAAACTTCAACCCAACTTGGCTTCAAGGATCAAGTCCAACCTAACTTCAAGAGATTGTTACTATTAGGCATGCCACCAACAACAAAACTCTGAAAATGAATAACATATTAGACACATAATTCATTGATCAATTCATCATCAATATCATTCACAATTCCCATCATCATTTAGGCAAACATGCCTCACATGTCTCAATTGAATTGTCATAGCCAATCACAATGGCTTCACAACATATCATATCTCAATCCATATGATACATATAACATTATTGATATAACATTTCAAAATATATTATTCATATAATACATTGCCATTCACAATGCATATAACATAACATTTCATCATTTCTCAAAACACACTAACACCATTCATTATTAGAACATTTATCATAACAAATTGCACATACCTTAAGAATGATCCTCATTTCTTCCTACCTTTCCATTTCATATTTCATCCTTTATATTTATATATATAAAGTGATTTACATTCTTCATTTACATCCATAATATAATAGCTTATTTAACACTTTCATCCCAATGTGTAAATGTTCAAAGACATATAAGGATATACAATCAAATAGGGTTTATGCTTACCTTGTTAATGATCTTCACATCCTTCACATCATTATCATCACCTTAGTCCAATTATATTAACAATATAGTAAACCACTTAACACATTTGCAAACAAATGTGTTAAGCCTCAAATCATGTAAATAAATACAATCATATGTATTGGTACTTACCTCAAGAACTATTCCCATCCATCTATACATTTCCTCTTCCAAGAATTCTCAACAATTAGGTTAATGCAACACAATCTCTTCAAAACCTAATCCAAAGATCATTATTCATAGGTTTAGAATCATCCACATACATTTGTTTAGGTCATTCTTTGATTACAAAGTATTTAGAGTGTATATAAAATGTTTAGGAGCAAAAGACTTTTGAAGAATCAAACAATGCATGAAGAACCAAAAACCATCACAGTAGCAAACACACCCAAGGGACACGGCCAAGCTTGTGGCCGTGTCTCTCAAGACCAAAACTTCCCGAGGCAGACACGGGCAAGGACACGGCCGTGTCTCTTGACACAACTCAAGCAGTAGCAAACACATTCAAAGGACACGGCCAAGCTTGTGGCTGTGTCACCTCAAAACCTATCCAACACGGCCAAAATTCTCTAGACTTGGCCGTGTCTCTCAAAAAATAATAAGTCTTGGCCGTGTCTCAACTTGCTTTTGGCCGTGTCACTCAAGAACAAAACCCTAATTGTGGCCAAAACACTTCTAATGGCATTTAGACACAATATGCACAACATAAACTCAATCCAATGGATGTAATCAAAGTCATTAACACTTATTTTGCATGTTTAACACAATATTCACAATTAACCATACATTTAATCATTCACCAATTCAAAACCCTAAAACCAACTTAACTCTTGATCCTTCACAATCAACATCCACTTAAACTTACAATCTTCACAACCAAACCAACACCAATTCAACCTTTTAACTTACAATCAATACTAACACTTATAACACAACTCAAACACACCAAATCAGAAAATCAACAAACCCTAATTCACTTCACACAAAACTTCAAAATAACAAAGAAAAATAAGAGAGTACTTACCTTAAATGAAGAAATTCCACAAATCTTTAAACAAATCCTTTGTTTCCTTCTTCAATTTAATTCTTGCATCAAGAACACCTCTCTTGCTCTCTCCTTTCTTGAATGGCCGGCACACCAAAGAGAAGAAAAGAAAAATAAACAAAAGTCAACTTCCTCTTCTTCTTTAAATCTCCACCAAGAGATTTTAACCAAGCAATTACCTATATACCCTTTTCCATTTAACTTAACTTTTGTCACTTGTATGCCCATAATAGTAATTTCACATATCCAAATAAATATCCTCTTTTATTGACTCTCCCTTTTGACTAATGTATATGTTAGTTATACCACCATATACCCAAAATATACATTTCTCTCTACACCTTACTTTCTTTTTTTAAAACAACACATACACATTCTCTTTTAATTTCTTTCCTCTTTCAAATCAAATATACATTCAATCCAATTAAAACAACAACAATATTCAAGACTTCTAGGGCATACATGGGGATATTACAGTATATATATATACTCCCAAAATATAATATAATATACATAATGTCAAAATATACTATAAAATAAAATATGTACATGCTAGCAAAGTGGCACTGATCTTGCTGTAGCACAAATACTTCAAGTTCCAATAACACAAGTCTACACCCGATCTGGTCTAGTAGAACTCTCTAGCTCTACTGGATCACCCTTGTCACCTGCGTGATGAATTACAATCGCGCTAAGCCGAAGCTTAGTAGTACGAATTTTGATAATAATAAAATTCAGAAACAATGGCAATGCAGAATGTTCATATGTTATGTCATCACATGATATTCAAGACCACTTTTGGATATATGCTTTCATCACTTGATAATTCACACAAACACATACACAAGCATGAGCCCAAACAACTAATACATCATTCAATTCTTAGAGTTACCATTTTGGTCTATAATGACACCATATGTCTAGCCCCGAAGGTAAAATATCAATGTATCGGTCCAACTAGGCCCGGGCTTACGATCCGATCTTTTCACCCAGCCTAGCTTCAAGGACTTATTTCTGAGGCTTACGAGCCGGTCTTTTCACCTCAAAAATATTTTCACAATGACGCCAAGCGTATAGATTCATAGGCAAATATAGGCATGCTGACAAACACATAACTCTAAAAATTGAATAACATACTAGGCACACAATTATTTCATATTTCCATTATCAATATCTTTCTCATTTTCCATTTTCTCATGAGCAAGCTAGGCACATTGCCTCATTTATCTCATTTATATCAACATCATCATATAATCATAATGTATCTCATTTTATACAATCTATCCATCACCAATGGTTTTACATAATATCTTTATTGTATACACAACAAACCACATTACCCAAACATTGTGGGTCATTTTCATATTTTGCACATATTTCACATTTCATTCAATTTAGCCATTAACAATGGCTTTTCACAATGCATAATAATGTATACATAGCAATTCACATATTTTAGCATCATGTTCATGAATATTTAATGTATCAAGTAGCTTAACACATTTTCCATCCAAAATGTGTTAGGCCAAATGTAATGCAATCACATCCCATTTATTAAGAGTTTGTACATACCTTAGAAAACACTCCAAAACAAGCTTTAAAACTTCCTCTAACTTTCTCTTCCAAGTTTTCCTTCAACACTAGAATTGGGCAAACTACTCTCTCTCAATGCCTATACCAAATACGGTCATAAACAACCATTTAATATCACATTCTAAGGAATTCTCAACATCAAATCATTTAAATAGAAATTGTAAATGAAAAACAAAAAAAAAGAGTTATTCTCAAGTGACACGCCCAACAACATAGGCGTGTTACTGACCGTGTCACTAATCCAATCATACAGAAGCTTTGACACGTCTAATGACATGGGCGTGTCACTACCTGTGTCATTCATTCTTCCTTACATAATGTTTGACACATCCAACAACACAGGCGTGTTAATAGCCATGTCAATTATTTTGCCTTATAAAAGCTACGATGCGCTCAGGGACATGGCAGTGTCATTGGCCGTGTTAGGCAAAATCTGCATTTCGAACTCTCAACCATATGAACACAATCATTCCAAACTCAACAGTACAACACCCTAAATCATTATCTTAGTTTATATCCATAATTCTCCCATAAATTTAACATTTATATAACTCCAACATATCATAACTATCATCTTATTCAATCAATCATCACTTTCTCTCATAACACATTCAAAGAAGAAGAAGGAAAAGAAACCTCTTCTCTTTCAATCCAACCTTAAAATCATCATTAGCCACTTACAACATCTTCATACATATTTAAATAAGCCATCAAAACATACTAATACAAAATTCCCAAAATCCAAATATCATATTCTTTGATATATTAAATATCATTTTCTTTTTCGCTCTTACTCCTTATATATATATATAATAAGCCACTATTCAATTCTTTATACTATATATATATGTAATGTATATCTTAGGTATATATATATGTCATATTTTCATCAAATATATTTCAAATATACATTTTACTTTTTCACTTAAAATCCTTTCATTTCATTTAAATTATTTATTTAATGTATCCAAATTTAATTTATTTTATTTAATATTCAAAAATTAGGGGTATTACAATTCTCTCCCCCTTAAGAGAATTTTGTCCGCGAAATTATCTGCTATCAACTCTGGAACAACTGAGGATGCTGACTCTGCATTGTCTGTTCACTTTCCCATGTTGCCTCCTCAGTGGCATAGTTCCTCCAAAGAACTTTTATAAGTGGCACTTTATTATTTCTTAACTCTCTTACTTCTTGTGCCAAGATCACTACTGGTTCTTCTTCATAAGTCAGATCTGAACTCACCTCAATAGATTACACTGACAATGTATGAGATGAGTCTGACTTGTACCTTCGAAGCATAGAGACATGGAAAATATTATGTATCCAGTCTAACTCAGGCTGTAAAGCCAGTCTATAGGCCACTGGACCAATTCTCTCTAATACCTCATATGGTCCTATAAAATGAGGACTCAACTTTTCTTTGCTGCCAAATCTCAAAATTTTCTTCCAAGGAGACACTTTCAGAAAATACTTTATCTCCCATACTAAACTCTATGTCTCTTCTTTTTAAATCTAAATAGGATTTCTGTCGATCTGAAGCAGCTTTCAAATGACTCTGTATCAATTTTACTTTCTCTTTTTTTTTTCCTTAATCAAATCAGGACCAACCAATTTACTTTCTCCAACCTCATCCAAATACAAAGGTATTCTGCATCTTCTGCCACACAAGGCCTCATAAGGTACCATTCCAATATTGGACTGATGACTGTTGTTATATGCAAACTCAATCAATGACAAGAATTTGTCCCAACTTCTACTGAAATCAATGATACAACTCCTTAACATATTCTCTAAAATCTGTACCACTCTTTCTGACTGCCCATCTGTCTGAGGATGAAAAGTAGTACTAAAATGCAATCGAGTACACAATGCATTATGCAAACTCCTCCAAAATCTAGATGTAAACCGGGGATTTCAGTCTAACACCAAAGAAACTGGGACTCCATACAACCTTACTATCTTACTTATATACAGCTCAGCCAATCTCTCAAGAGAATAATCCATCCGAACTAGAAGAAAATGAGTTGTCTTCGTCATCCGATCAACTATCACCCAGATCGCATCATACTTCTTTTGGGTCAAAGGCAGTCCAGTGACAAAATCCATTATTACTTGTTCCCATTTCCACTTTGGAACTAATAAAGGCTGAAGCAACCCTGAAGGAACTTGGTGCTCAGCTTTCACTCTTTGATAAGTGAGACATTTGAAAACAAACTCTGCTATGTCCCTCTTCATACATGACTACCAATAATGATGTTTTAAATCTTGATACATTTTGGTATTCCTAGGGTGCATAGCATAAAATGACTAATGTGATTCCTCCAAAATCACCCTCTTTAATTCAGCATCGCTAGGAATACATAACTTATCTCTGAACCATAGACTGCCATCATCTCTCACATGAAAGTCTCGACTCTCTCCCTTTTAGCAATCCGATACAATATTTTGAATTTTCTTATCTACTAACTGAGCCTCCCTAATTTGATCCAACAACACTGGCCTTAACTGCAACTGAGCCATCAAAGCACCATCATCACAAGACTCAAATTTGACATGCAACGCTCTTAACTCAACAAGCAACAAGAGCGAAAAAGTAGTCAAATTTGCCAAAGACTTTCGACTCAAGTCTTTAATCAACTTTATCCACTGTCTCTCCCAAAGATTCAGCTCTTTTTGAACACCCAAATACTTCAAACTCTTATGGTCAGTATAAATAAAAACTTCTCCCCATACAAGTAATGTCGCCAAATCTTCAATGCAAAAACTATAGCTGCTAACTCTAAATCATGAGTTGGGTAATTCAGCTCATGCAGCTTCAATTATCGAGAGGCATAAGCAATGACGCTACCTTCCTGCATCAGAACACAACCTAAACCACTATGTGAAGCATCACTGTAAATCAGATAAGGTTTACCTTCCATAGACAGTGTAAGAATAGGAGCCTGAGTCAATATCTCCCTTAGCTGCTCAAAACTCGCCTAACACCAATCTGTCCACACAAATCTAACTCCCTTCTGAAGTAATCTGGTAAGTGGAGTAGTTATTATAGAAAAACCTTTCACAAACCTATGATAATAGCCTGCCAAACCCAAAAAACTTCTAACATTTGTCACAATCTTAGGTGGACTCCAATTCAAGATAGCCTCAACTTTACTCGGATCAACTCTATTACCTTCTGCCGATACCACATGATCGAGAAAAGTTACCTGATCAAGCCAAAACTCACATTTAGACAGCTTAGCATACAACTATTTCTCTCTCAGAATCTGCAATATAATCTGCAAACGCCTGTCATGATCCTCCTTATTATGGAAATACACTGGAATATCATTAATAAAGACCATCACAAACTAATCTAGATAGGGTATGAATATCCTGCTCATCAAATCCAAAAATGTTGTTGGTGCATTCGTCAATCCAAAGGGCATCACTAAAAATTCATAATGCCTTTACCTCGTGTGAAAAGCTATCTTATGCACATCCACTTCTCTAACTTTCAACTGATGGTACCCTGATCTCAAATCAATCTCAGAGAATACTACTGCTCCCTTCAACTGATCAAATAGATCATCTATCTGAGGCAATGGATACTTATTCTTGATGGTCATTGTATTCAACTATCAATAATCAATATAAAAACTCAAGGTGCCATCCTTCTTCTTTACAAATAACACAAGCGCTCCCCACGGGGACACATTAGGGTGAATAAACCCTTTATCCAACAACTCGTGCAACTGTACCTTCAACTCTCTCAACTCAGCAGGTGTCATATAATAAGGAGTTATAGATATTGGAGTGGTATCAGGAAACAAATCAATACCAAACTCAATCTCTATCTCAGGGGGTTTCCCTGACAACTCCTCAGGAAAAATATCTAGAGACTCGGCAACTGTGGGTATACTATCAAGCTGGGATTCCACTACTTATCTACCACATGAGCAAGATATGCTTCACATCCCTTCCAGATCATTTTTCTAGTTGAAACAGCTAAAATAAACATGGATGAAAGATGTTTATGCTCACTAGATACCATCACATCTCTACCATCACGTGTTCTCAGAGTAACGCGTTTCTGCTGACAGTCTACCACAGCCCCATGCCTGGATAACCAATTGATGCCTAAAATCAAATCATACTCCTTAAAAGGCTTCTCAATCAGGTCACTAAGAAATTCCTTATCCTGAACAATAACTGGACTATCTCGGTGCACCCTGCTAACCATAACATTATGCCCTAAAGGATTTGTCATCAAAATATCAAATCTTAGGGACTTTGAATGTAAATTACTCACATGTAAGATAGATGCACTAACGCATGATTAAGTCGATTGAAGTACTGAATAAAGAAAAAGTATCAACAATAACGGCTGAAGCATCTGACTGCCTCTGCATCACACAGACCCACTGCGATGGCCCTGCCTCATCAGGTCTATCTCCGACTGTAGAACTTCCTCTTTAATCAGACCCAGATCTACCACCCATATCAAAATCTCAGCTACCATGACTCCCTCTAACACTGGGTCGAGAAGTTTCAATATCTTTCTGTCTATCATCTGATGGCTCTGGACAATTTCTAATAAAAGGATCTGGTTATCCACATTTATAACATACTGTTGGTCCTCCTATCCTCCAGCAAATACTTCTATGTACTTTACTACAATGAACATAGGTAGGTGGAGCAGATCTTTAAGTCACTAGGGTCGAAGCACTAGCCACTGAAATTGCAAGTCTCTGCCTCTGTCTCTGCTATTGTACTGACTTGTCAGACTTCCCTTGGCTCCTAATGAATCTTTGAAGATATTCCCCTTAGCCTCTCTTCACTGATGAAGACCCTGCCTTATTCTGGAGTCTCCTAACTCTGGTCTCCTCAACCTTAGCAGCTGTTGCAAGACCCTATGCTCTCTCAACACTCCTAGCAGCTGCAACCAATTGAAAAAAATCCTAATATCGTGAACCTGCTATAATACACATAATAGAGGGTCCCAACCCCTCCTCAAACCTCCGACACCGATCAATCTCATCAAAAATGATCCCACCAGCATACTGACTCAGCCTAGTAAACTCTATCTCATACTCCGACACTGTCTTCGTATCCTATCTCAAACTCAGGAACTCTATCTTCTTTGCATCCTTATACTCCCTCGGAGTATATTTCTGCTCGAATTTCTGCAGGAAATCATCATAGGTAAGGACTGGTGGATCATCTAGAGCATGTGGAACCATCTTCCACCAATCATATGTATCCCTCTGTAAAAGAGATCTAGCATAATCAAACTTCTCCTCTGGAGTAGCCTTCAGCTGAATGAACACTCTCTGGACCCTGTCTAGCCACTGCTCTACTACAGGAGGGTTTATAGTATCAACAAAATCCTCAGCTCCAAACTTCCTCATCTTATCATATTTTCTCGTCGACAACTGCGGTTGCGGCTGTGGTGGCGATGGCTGCTGAAATGGAGCCTGCCTCAATAGCTTCACCATATGTCATATCTAGCCATGTGGAATCTCATCAACCGCTGGTCTCTCAGGCACAGGAGCAAGTGCCTCTTCAGCAATCTCAGCTCTAGCTCCATCTCTACCCTCACTAGGAGCCACACTCTCTACACTACCCTCTGTAGACTAATGCGTCTGACATGCCATAACTACCTATATCTGCAAACATAGCAAAAATTGACACATCAGAGATCAGAAACTATCAGTGCCAATGCATGTTTCATAATTGAAAACCATATTTAAAAATTTCTATTTCCTTTCTCTCATAACCCACATAGGTTGAGAACATCAAATCTAGGCTCTGATACCAAAATAAATGTAAAATCCTTATACATTATAAACGCATAATATACACACTCCCAGTATGTAAGATATGCATATACGGTATGAAGATGTCACAATCCGGTTTAATAAAAATTTTCATATTCTCTTATTACTCAAAATATTTGTATTTATATAGATATATATATATGTATCAAAATACATGATACCTCACATTACTCCATTATTTAAAACACTCTTTATAATTTACAGTATATATATACATATACTCCCAAAATATAATATAATATACATAATGTCAAAATATACTATAAAATAAAATATGTACATGCTGGCAAAGTGGCACTGATCTTGTTGTAGCACAAACACTTCAAGTTCTAATAACACAAGCTAGACCCAATCTGGTCTAGTAGAACTCTCCGGCTCTACCGGATCACCCCTATCACCCACCTGCATGATGAATTACAATTGCGCTAAGGTGAAACTTAGTGGTACAAACTTTGATAATAATAAAATTCAGAAACAGTGGCAATGCAGAATGTTCATATGTTATGTCATCACATGATATTCAAGACCATTTTTGGATATATGCTTTCATCACTTGATAATTCACACAAACACATACACAAGCACGAGCCCAAACAACTAATACATCATTCAATTCTCAGAGTTACCATTTTGGTCCATAATGACACCATATGTCTAGCCCCGAAGGCAAAATATCAATGTATCGGTCCAACTAGACCTGGGCTTATGACCCAGTCTTTTCACCCAGCCTAGCTTCAAGGACTTAATTCTGAGGCTTACGACCCGCTCTTTGCACCTCAAAAATATTTTCACAATGACGCCAAGCGTCTAGTCTCATAGGCAAATATAGGCATGCTGCCAAATACAGAACTCTGAAAATCGAATAACATACTAGGCACACAATTATTTCATATTTCCATTATCAATCTCTTTCTCATTTTTCCATTTTCTCATGATCAAGCTAGACACATTGCCTCATTTATCTCATTTATATCAACATCATCATTAAATTATAATGTATCTCATTTTATACAATCTAGCCATCACCAATGGCTTTACATAATATCTTTACTGTATACACAACAAACCACATTGCCCAAACATTTTGGGTCATTTTCATATTTTGTACATAGTTCACATTTCATTTAATTTAGCCATTAATAATTGCTTTTCACAATGTATAATAATGCATACATAGCAATTCACATGTTTTAGCATCATGTTCATGAATATTTAATGTATCAAGTAGATTAACACATTTTTTATCTAAAATGTGTTAGTCCAAATGTAATGCAATCACATTTCATTTATCAAGAGTTTGTACATACCTTAGGAAACACTCCAAAACAAGTTTTAAAACTTCCTCTAACCTTCTCTTCCAAGTTGCCCTTCAACACTAGGGTTGGGCAAACTACTCTCTCTCAATGTCTATACCAAATATGATCATAAACAACCATTTAATATCACATTCTAAGTCATTCTCAACATCAAATCATTTAAATAGGAATTGTAAATGAAAAAAAAAAGAGTTATTCTCAAGTGACACCCCCAACAACACGGGTGTGTTACTGACCGTGTCACTAACCCAATCACATAGAAGCTTTGACATATCCAATGACATGGGCATGTCACTACCCGTGTCATTCATTCTACCTCATAGAACATTTGACACGCCCAACAACACGGGTGTGATTGGCATCCTTATCTTCTCTTTCCATCCTTATCTATATATATATAATAAGCCACTATTCAATTCTTTATACTATATATATATGTAATGTATATCTTAGGTATATGTATATATCATATTTTCATCAAATATATTTCAAATATACATTTTACTTTTTCACTTAAAATCTATTCATTTCATTTAAATTATTTATTTAATGTATCTAAATTTATTTTATTTTATTTTATATTCAAAAATTAGGAGTACTACATTTATAATCGATAACTTTTTGCTTAATATAATCATAATTAATTTGAGTAGCTTCCAAACTTATGACAAGTGGATCTAATGCTTTCAAATTTCTTTCTTTGTATGGCACAAACTTGACTTTTGTTGCCTCATAATTGTCTTTTTTTTTTCCACATACCCATGGCACCTTAACTTCTTCTATTTTATTTATTAATTATCTTTTCATCATTATTTACATACATACATCCTTAAAATGCCACGCTATCCTACCCATGAACTAAATTTCTTGATAATAGTCCTTAATTCATAAAGAATATCAAGTTTAGCTTAATAGGGCCATGATGGGCTTACTTACTTTTATACATACATGTCGATACTTGATTTATTATCATAAGAAATTCTTATATGGATCTGGTTCATATTCCCACTCATGAAACAAACCAATCATAAATTATAATTTGAATTATAATATTTTAAAAAATAATTTAAATTAATTTTTTTTTTCAAATCGCATTTTGTGATTGGCTTGGTCCATGAATAGGGCCATGAACTAGATCTATCTAAGAATTTTCATTCTTATCATTCATAACTAACCTGAATATTAATAATTAATAACAATATATACTCTTATGGAGATAAATTTTAATCACCAATGTAAATAAATTGCTAATTTATCTATTTCAAATTTAAAATTTTCATTAATATGCCCATTGGCATAAATATTTTATAAATACTTATGTATATTTTCTCAAGATTGATAGCAAATTATTGTATAAAAATTCAATTAATAGCTTGTAATTTTTTTTTTACTCAATACTTTATATTTTCAAAATTATTTATCTCCTCCTCCGCCTACTACCACTGCCACCACCAACTCTTCCTCCCCCTCCTATGCTTGTTCCTCCTCTTTTTCTTCTTTTTCTATTGACGTCTTCGAAATTATTGAAATGTGAATCCAATGCCTCATATCGAAGCATCCGGTTATCATTTTCTCTCGATCTTCTTCCTGCATGTGCCATGTCATGAAGAAGTCACTTGCCACCATCGGTGTTCATCCTCCCATCATCGAGTTAGATGATAGCGAGATCTCTGCTCTCCCTCCACCTCCACTTTCGTCGGCTTCTTCTGATCATGATGCTGATGACTCTCCTCACAATCTTTTTCCCGACATTTTCATTGGTGGCGATTGTGTTGGTGGACTCAAATCACTTATCGCTCTCCACCTGAGTAATCTTCCCGTCCCCAAACAATTAAAATATATTTTCAAAAAAAAGAAGAAATTTGCGATTTTAGTTTTTGATTTGTGTTAATTTTCTATTACTGTAAGTGGATAGAAAATTAGCTTAGGCAGCAATAATTTTTCTGTTTGGTTATTATTATTATTATCTTCTTCTAGTTCACTATTTGATGGTCAAATACTAAAAGATATATAAGGGCCATTTAATTAGTAGAAGATTAAGTCAGTCTCTAATTTGATACATTTACCTAATGCATAAATATAATTAAATTATTACACCAAGTGTTATATATAAATGGATATATTCATATATATATATATATATATATTTTTATGCATGCCTACCTCTTATAAATATTTTAATAATTAGAGTTAATACTTCCTTGTATCTCATTATTATAACCTACTTTAGTTTGGGGTATTACACCAATTTACCCAAATAGTTATGGGGATGCCATCGTTACAGCTACTTACATCATAAATACATTGCCCACTTCTAGACTTAATCTAAAAAACTCTATTTGAATTGTTGTATGGTAAACTTCCCGATTTTGACTCCCTTAAAGTGGTTAGTGGTCTTTGTTATTCTACCAATACTTACCTCATAAAGATAAGTTTGAAGCCAGAGTTGATAATTGTATCTTTATTAGATATGTTTCTGGTCAAAAGACTTATAAGTTGTTTAGTCTCTCTTCTCAATCTACTTTGGTTTCTAGAGATGTTCAATTTTTTTAACGATATTTGTCACGACCTGATTTCAATGGCATGTGACTGTCACTGAGGGACAGAAAATCTGAAACATCAGACCCCACAATCGCCTGATGTAATATAGTAGTAAAAATATCTAAACCATCACATCATTCATTAAATTACAAAACAAATATAATAATTCAATATTTAGAATTTATGGAGTCTCTAAAATTAGAAATATGTACCAAAATAAAATAAACATAATTTTAAATTATTTCATACATAAAAATCACTGCCGGAAAAGAAAAATAGTATATCTGAACATTATCATAAATGCTAACCCTGCGAACCTAAAAAAAATAGTGAGATAGGGGTGAGCGGCTGTAACACCCTTATACCCTATATATGTATAATACATATATCCCATATATGTAACATACACGTATAAAGTATAAGAATGTCACAATTCGATTTCAATAAAATTTTCACATTTCCAAAATAAAATTCCAAATATTTAAAATGCATTTGTAAATAGTAAATAAAATATCATTTACTAGTTTTATGTACCCAAAGTAAATATTTGATATAAAAATCTTTAGAAAAAATTCTCCAAAGTTGTGTCTGTAAATAAGACATCTCAAAAATTTCAACAATACTCAACCTGTAGAAAACACACTCCCAATAATAAATCAAATATTTCACCCCAACTTCTCAATCTCTCCACATTTTTCTCAAAACATATAAATATGTACACACACATATATATAAATATATATATACAAACCCATATCACAAGATCAGTCCAAAAATTCTTTATATTTTATAATACTCCCAAAAATATAAATATAATATACATAATATACATAATGATGAAATGTACTACAGAATAGAATATATACATAGCAGCAACTGGCTCTGATCATGTAGCAGCAAAATCACCTCAAGCTTAACCAATCTCAAGTCTAGACCTAACCAAGTCTAGATAAACTCTTCGGATCTACCGGATTAACCCTATCACCTGTGCAATAAATTTTAATCGCACTAAGCTAAAAGTCTAGCGGTACATACTTTGATAATAATAAAACTTTAAAATAATGGCAATGCATAATGTAGTTGCATAATATTTCATAATATAGTTGTAGACCCTTAATTTTGACCCCAATTTGATATGGTCCTAATTAAAGGATGCCAAAATAAATTCGATCCAATTTACAACTTCTAATAAGTCTGTCTAATTTTAAAAGTCACAAACTCAACTATAAAACCCTAAACCAAGTCTTTTTTAGAAGGTCCGGTCCAAAAAATTAAAAAAATATACGAAATTAGTTTAAGTTCAAAGGCCCAAGTGACATGAACCTTGGCTCATGTTGACCTGGAGGCCCCATATCGACATGAGCATTGGCTCATGTCGATGGTTCATGTCGATCTGGATGTCCCAGGTCGACATGGCTTAGGTCCATGTCGACATGGAGGCCCCAGGTCGACATGAGCATGCCTCATATCAACCTGGGCAGCCCAAGGTATGAGCATACCTCATGTTGACCTGGGCAGCCCAAGGTCGACATGAGGTTGGTCTCATGTCGACCTAGGGCAACTAGGTCGACATGGGTTCAATAACTTACTTAATTCAACTAGAATTTGTTTTAAGGACTGATTAATATGAGGTTAAGGATTCTGAGTGAGGTTAGGGCCTATAAATAATAATGTTTTAGAATTCAAAGAGGGATGAACATTAAAGAGGGTCGGCAATGAATATTAAGAGAGATTAAAACCATAAAACAGAAGAGATGGCAACAAAGAGACAAGAACAGCAACAGCTTTTTGGAGAGCAAAGGAAACCACAAACAGAAAAATCAAATCAACTAAAGAAGAAGGCAGAATCCATATTGTATTCACATTGTTCATCCAGAAATCAATTTTTTTGGTGGAACCAACGACGGAGGTTTGATCTTTAATCATAAATTATTCATGCACACAGTAGCTTCGTTTCTTTGATTAATAAGAGCATGCATGCAGTAACATGATCCTTGAACGTGCAGCAACTCGATCTTTGAACATACAGTAAATTTATCTTTGTTTTAGTAACTTTAATCATTTGCTTTATTTAACACATTGATCATTTGGTATTCATAAACCCCCATGCACATTTCATAAAAAAAATAAAACTATCCAGTAGCCGTCAAGGATTTAAATTAATTGTTAGAATCTATTTTGTTTACTTTATCTCAAGAACCGTAAATCACTTTATTAAAACTCAAAACCTCAAACTATTTTTATCCAAAAGCCTAAACCATTTCATTATTAAACTCTAAAATATTAATGATTTCTCCAAAACCTTAATTTATCTCTCCAAATCCAAAATTATGTTTTTAAGACAGTGAGTGAAACCCTGTAACCCTTTCCCCAAATTATTCTACCTAAAGCCACTAAAAAACCCTAACTATCCAAAAATCCTAGTTTTAAAAACCCTAATTCCAAAACCCTAGTTTCCAAAACCCTAGTTTCAAAAACACTAAAAATCCTTAATTTTAAAATCCTAATTACAAAACTTTAGTTTCTAAAACCCTAAGTTTCGAAACCCTAAATTCTTTAAAACCCTAAATTTATATATTTATTGCTTTATTTAATTTTAGATTTGATTATATAGTTTATTATTTTTTTTGATGGTTGATTTATTTAATTTCAATGCTTGATTTATTTAATTTATCATGGATGGATATTCTCTTTATTATTATGATTATTATTTGGTTGTTTTAGTATTAAAATTGTAAGAGGTATGTTTCCACTTTGTAGGTACCTCATTAGTTAATTTCTATGTAATTTAAATTGCTTTTATATTTGGACCAATGTAAAAAATATGTTTCCATCTTTCGGTGGGTGTCCTACTTAGTTTAGACATGGATGATGTAAGGACATGTTTCCATCCTCGGATGGGTGTCCATTTATTTGCTTTATTTGGACATTGCCTTGATTTTAATATAATGATGTTTTATTTTAATTGTTGCATGTAGTATGGATAATATTGTTATATTTAAGAATTTTATAATATTAAGACCTGCAAAGGAGACCGATTCCAATAAACCGGGCGTTGTAGGGGTGCTGGGCCATTTCTCACCTTTCCCACACGTACCCAACTTTTCTAATCCATTAAAGGGTTAGGGATTCCTTAGAAATTGAGTCATCCACCCCTTTCTTTTTTTCGGCCTGGCCAGGGGGCGACTCCATTTTCTCAGAGCTTAGGTCTGTGTTCTCTAAGACCCCGAGACTAAATAGTACCGAAGTCGCAAAAATCATTCCACCGAGAGTTGGGCAAAAATCTCTGCTCACAGTAGTATGCAATTCCAATTTAAAACATAATCTTTATTCTTTTTAAACATCGCATTAACACATATACAAGCATTGAGCCAAATAACCTAATATACTGTTCAAATTCCAGAGTTACTATTTTGGTCTATTTTGACACCCGGTGTCTAGCCCAAAGGTAATACAAGTGACACCCAACGTCTAGCTCGAAGAAAAATCATAGTGACATCTAACATCTATCCCGAAGGCAAATCATATATTAGTGATGCCTAGCATCTAACCCCGGAGGTAAATAATGAGAATAATCTCATAGGCATGCCACCAACACAGAACTCTGAAACTGAATAATATACTAGGTAACACATAAATAATACATATTTTTCATAATCAATTTTCTTAACACATTGTCTCTTTTCCTCATTTTTCTCATTCATAACGATGCCAAAGTACTTTAATTCATCATATCTTATCACTTTATCACAATGAATGTCATTTAGGATTACAATCATATTATCCAAATATTTTGAGTCATTCTCGTATAATTCACATAAACCACTTTTTACTCATTTTAGCCATTAACAATGGCTTTTCATAATGCACATAATGCATGCTCATCAATTCACATGTCATAACACAATGTACATGAATGTTTAAGTTGCCAAATAGCTTAACACACTTTTCATCCAAAACGTGTTAGGCCAAATTTAATGCAAATAGATTTAAATTATCAAAAGTATGTGCATACCTTAATTGACGTTCAAACTCAAGCTAAAGTCACTCTCTAACCTTCACTTTTAAATTGCCCTTCAACACTGAGGTTGGGCAAATCACTTCCTCTTAATGCCTATTTAAAATGTGAGCAAATACAATAATCATATTTCAAGGTATTTCAAATATAAAACTCTAATTAAACATCACTCCAACCAATATCCTAAAATTTTGTGTTTCCTTAAACATTGAAATTTTATTTTAATCTATTTTAATTGGTGTTTAAAGTTCATTTTTATTATTAAAAACATAATAGAACATGTTTTAACTAATTAAATCAAACAAACACATATTTTAAAATGTGCCCTAAGCCCCTTCACTACTACTTTTTCATTCCATCCTATTTCAAATCTTCATCCAAGCTTATTTCTATCATTTAAGTCATTTAATAACATGATATATGCAATAAAATCAACTAAACATACATACTTTAAAAATTCTCTTCCAAAACCCTAAATTCAATAATACATTACCCAATCCCTAATCAAAATTGATTAAATTCATCATTTGACTTTAAAATTCTTGTTTAAGCAGCAAAAAAAATCACTGGAATCCATTTGAATAATTAGAACACATGATTACAAAATCCCAAATTCAATATATTTATATTTTCATGAAAATTCAAAGGTAAAGTTAGAAAACTTACTAATTCTAGAAGAAATCACCAAAACTCCAATTAATTCTTGTAAAATCCTTTAAATTTTGATGTATGAAAGAAGAAGAAACCTCTCTTTCTCTCTATTGGAGGTTCGGCCCCTTTGGAGAAAAAGAAGAAGAAAATGTTTTAATTTTGTTTTAATTTTTCTCTTTCATCTTTTTAACCAAATATATAATATTATTTTATGTTATATAATTATTTATTTATTTAATTTAAAAATAATAATTACTCTTCCATCCATAAATAATTTATTTTTAAATTATTTAATTAATTTTAATTTTATAAAGCATATTTATAATTTTGCCATTAAAATATTTGACTTTGCTATTTAAAGTTGACTTTTATTTATGTTATATATATTCTCTATATAATTCACATATATATTTCATTTTGCTTACTTCTAACCGTTCACTTTTTATTTAAATTATTTATTTAACTTATTTAATTTATTTTTTTTATAAAGTAACGGATGTTGCAAAGTCTCGATTCAGTGAATGATATCGGCCAATATACTTACCCGGTGTCCTGCTATGGTTCTATACTATCATTATAAATGTCATGCCAATACATCATGTTAATCATACATCCAATCATATAAACATCCAAGGATAGAATGCAGTCCATAAAAACCATTCTAAAACTGAAATTAGGGGAGCTGACCCCTATCTGGCACTCTTATTCAAATATTGTCTCTTAATTTCAATTCATATGGGGTTTGCCATTACAGCCTAAGCAAAGCAGCGCTAACGGATTGACAAGCAGCGCTAAGCATAAAAATATCTCTGCCGTCACGCCAGTCTTAAATTCATTATAATATCATCAATCATGCATTATCATAATCTAACAATATCATACGTGGTTCCATATCATTCCAATTCTATCCAGCAATCACAATTCAATATTATCACATATATGCACAATCACATACAAATGCAAAAATTCTAATATTATAAATAGCGCATAATATTTATATATGTATATACATTAAATATTAATGCATGAAATATATAAAAGTATATTAAAAAGTATCACTCACTATTCAGAAGGTAAGACCTAATCAACTGCTCGGTCACGGGGTGTCAAAATGTAATATCCTAATGTATGCCCTAGAAGTTTGGATATAATTGTTGTTTGTTTGAATTATGTGTATATGTTATGTTGATAAGAAAAAGAAATTGAAAAGAGAATGTTTATGTATTGTTTAAAAAGGAAAGGAATGTGTAGAGAGAAAGTGTATATGTTGGGTATATGGTAATATATATAACATATACATAAGTCAAAATGGATGGTCAATGCAAGAGGATATTTATTTGTGGTTTGTGAAATTACTATAAAGGGCATATAAGAAAAAGAAGTTAAGTTAAATGGATGAGGGCATTTAAGTAATTGCTTGTTAGAATTGCTTGGTGGAGATTTAAAGAAGAAGAGAAGTTTGATTTGTATTCATTTTCTCTTCTTTACATTGTTTGGCAGGCTACCATAAGAAAAGGGAGAGCAAGAGAAGTGTTTTCATTTCTAAAATCAAATTGAAGGAAGAATGAAAGGATTAAGTTGGAGATTTGGTGGAATTCATCAAATTTGGTAAGTACTTTCCTGTTTTCCTTTGTTATTTTGAAGTTGTGTTTGAGGTGAGTTGTGATTTGTTGTTATTATGATTTGGTGTGTTTAAGATGTGTTTATAAGTGTTGAAAGTGATTATAAGTTACAAAGTTAAATTGGTGTTGGTTTTAGTTTGAAGATGGTAAGTTAAGTGGATGTTGATGGTGAAAGATCAAGAGTGAAGTTGGTTTTAGGGTTTTGAAGTGGTAAATGATTATATGTATGGTTAATGTGGATATTGTGTTAAACATGCAAAATAAGTGTTAATGACTTTGATTACATTCATTTGAATGAGTTTATGTTGTGCATAATGTGTTTAATTTCAATCAAAAGAGTGTTGGTTGTGGTTAGGGTTCTTGTTCATAAGAGACACGGCCAAACCTAAGAAGAGACACGGCCAAAACTAAAGGATTTTTGAGAGACACGGCCAAGTCTATGGAAATTTGGCCGTGTTGGATGATTTTTGGAGAGGACACTGCCGTGTCCCTTGCCCATGTTTGATTCTGTTGCTTTTGGTTGAGAGACACGGCCACAAGCTTGGCCGTGTCCCTTGAGTGTGTTGGCTACTGTGATGGTTCTTTGCTCTTCTTGTATTGATGAGATTGAACATACATTTGATGATGCATATGATACTATATGAACAATGCTATGTTTTATGCATTGTGAATCTTGTGAATGGTAATGTGTTATATGAATAATGTACTTTGTAATGTTACATCAATGATGCTATAGGTAAAATGTGAAGGATATGATGAGGTAATTGATTATGTATAGCTTGATGGGAGTAGTTCTTGAGGTAAGTACAAATTTACCTAGACGCATTCTTTTATATGATTTTGAAACTTAAAACAATGTTAAGTAGATTATTATATTGTTAATACAATGTGACTAATGTTGTTATTTGTATAGTGTGAAAGCTATAATGATTATCCAAAAAGGTATGTGCAATGCAATTTATTATGATAAATGTTTTAATAATGAATGGTGTAAATGTGTCTTGAGAAATGATGAAATGCGATGTTATCATAGTTGATAATAATGATCAAAATGAAATAAATGGACATATAGTTTATATGACAATGAATTTAAGATACATGTGCAATGCAATTGATTATGTATGCTTGGATGATAAAGTGTATAATGTGAATTGAGATAAAATGTGATGTGAAGCCATTATGTTTGGCTATGATGATTCAAATGTGATGTGAAGCCATTGTGATTGGCTATGATGATTCAATTGAGATAAATGAGGCATGTTTGCCTAGATGATGATGAGAATTGAGAATGAAAGTGCTAATGAATAATAAATGAATTGTGTGGCTAATGTGTTATTCCATTTTCAGAGTTTGTTGTTGGTGGCATGCCTAATATTAGTAACAATCTCTTGAAGTTAGGTTGGACTTGATCCTTGAAGCCAAGTTGGGTTGAAGTTTAACATGTTTTACTCCCCTTAAAGCTTGGTTGGGTCTAATCCTTGAAGCCTAATTGAGATGTTACAACCCTTAAAGCTAGGTTGGATTGGTTCTTGAAGCCAAGTTGGGTTGATACTTAGCATGCTTTATTCCCCTTGAAGCTTGGTTGAACCTAAATCCTTGAAGCCTAGTTGGGATAATGATAAATGTGATGATTGAACCAAAGCATTAACTCTGAAAATTGAATGGCATATTAGTGTCTTTTGGGCCCGAGTCTGTCTTTGTTGTCAATGTGATATACAAATATTGAAATAAATGAGTAATGAGATCTATGGTTGACTTTGTTGGCAATGTGACTCATGATTGATGAATTGTGAACAAAATAATGTTATGAAATATGTTGTGTAATGTGTGTATCGATATATTGATTGTGAGTGTTAGTGATGGATTATGATTGGTGAATTGTGAATTAAACAATGTTATGAAGTATGATGTGTAATGTGTATATTGATATATTGATTGTGAGTATAAATGATGGATTGTGGTTGGTGATAATGATATGTATATAATATATGAAAATTAGTTGAGATATATGAAAGGTGCAATTCAAAATGAGAAACATGATAAGAAACTAATGGTACATGGAAGTGATATTTCATTATATGTTAGAATTTCTATAATGTATGTTTATATGTTATATTTGTACTACTAAGCTCTCGGACTTAGCGCGGATGTGTAATCGCGCAGGTGACTAGGTGGAAGATATGAAGTCTTTCGTTATGCCACGAGAAGAGTAAGAGTTTGTCGAGACCAACTAGAGGGTGATGCATACATGTATAACTTTTGATTATGATGTATTTCTGACAAGAGTGTATTTATATGTATAAATGAAGTTATGATAAAAATAAGATTATTATATATATATAAGATCATTAAACGTATAATGATTTTGGTAAATGTTCTTTAAATTTTTGTATTGTGGTTTGAACTCTGTTAAAGGTTTTAAAAATGTAACGAAAAGTGACATCCTTATACTTTATATACGTACTGTATGTATACCAGGTGTATGTATAGTACTTATATGGAGTATCGGGGTGTTACACAAAATATTAAACTGGATGGTCTATAGAATAAATTACCAAAAATTATTATAATAATATAATTAAAGATTCTATAATCAAGTATTTTAAAATTTAGAATTGACTGGACAATTATAAATTTTAATTTAGATTCGATACCCAAATTTTTAGTATTTATGTAATTAATGACTATTAATCAATTTAATAAATTTAATTTATTTATTAAAATTTAATCATCATCGTTGCCAATTCTATTTATTTTTAGTTCGATAAATTAATTAATTAATGAGCAAAAATTTATGTCGAAAAGTAACACTCATCGAACCCTCATTGGCGTTTCGTCGAAAAATTTCTAATGGAAGAATTCGGTAGCAAATTTACTACCCACATATTTTTCTTGATGAGAGAATTCCAAATATATAGGTCACTCTCACTCACTTGCTTCAATCTGGCCGAAAAATTGATCAAAAAGTTTGGTCGTGTAACATCCAAAATTTTTTGAAAATTTCTAATTTTTGAAAAATTTGATAAAATAAATTATAATTTAAAAGGATAAATTAAATTAATGGTTTTAAATAAAAAAATGAAGGGATTTTAAATGAAAAAGTGGAATATATATATATATATGATATATATGCAAAATATACATATCATATATAAAAGTCAACACTTTTTAAAAGAAAAGGGTATTTTGGTAATTAAATCTTATAAATTCAAAATTAATAAAATAATTCAAAAACAAATTAATTTTGAATGGAAGAGGGAAATTGGAACTTTTAATTTATTAAAAAAATAATTAAATATTAAATTATTTTAATATATATATATATGTGTGTGTGTGTGGTTAAAAAAAAGATGAAAGGAAAAGAAAGGTAAAAGTCTTCTTCTTCTTCTTCTTCTTCAAGGACGTTCCATAGGAGCTTGAAGACCAAAAATTTTGATTCTTCCATACTCCATAAATTGAAGAAATTAACAAGTTTCAAGTGGATTTTTGGTGATTTCCACCAAAATTAGTAAGTTTCCATCTCTTTTCTTTGAATTCCATGGAAGATGAGATTATGTGAATTTTGAGATTTTGATGTAGTATATTATAATTGTTGGAATTGGTGTGTATGATGTTATTTTAGGTATTTAACAATGATTCTAAGGTTAGATTGGAGAGATGATGGAGTTTGGTTAAAGAATGGTGAAGAGAGAGAATTTAGGGTTATGGATTTTTGGGGTTTTGAAAACATGAACTTTAATTGTATAAATTGGTTCTAAATGAGTTTTTTTGATTCATAAACAAGTATTTTAAAGTCAAATATTGGATTTGGTGGTTTTGGGTTGGAGTTTGAGAATGGAAGTGGAGATTTAGGGTTTTGGAAAAGTTATTTTCCAAAGTGGTTGAATTGTGTGATTTTATTTGTTTAAGCATGTTGTTTAGTGTTAAAAGTGATGAATATAAGCTTAGAATGAGTAATGGATTATGTTGGAATGGAAAACCTTCAATGGGGGAAGGTTATGCCATTTTTGAGATTTTGTGTATAAGAGTGTATTTTTATAATGTAAATGATTTAAATGTATTAAAATATGTTTTTAATAATATAAATAAACTTAAAACACTAATTTAATTATAGTAGAATGGAATTCTAATGTTGAAGTAAGGAAAGGCTAAATTTTTGGAAATTTATAGGAGTGATGTGTAATTATGGTTTAATGTTGGAAATGCCATTAAATGTGATACTAAATGATTATTTATTATCACATTTGGTTTAGGCATTGAGGAAGGTTGATTTGCTTCATCCAAGTGGTGAAGGGCAAGTTGGAAAGATTGGATTGAAGGTTGTTTTTAGCTTGCTTTGGGTTGCTAGTGGAGGTATGTACAAACTTTGAATATATTGTGTATATTTGCATGACATTTGGGCTTAACACATTTTAGTTGAAAAATGTGTTAAGTTACTTGGTTCATTGATTGTGTATGAATAATGTGCTATGACATTTGTAATGTCATATATGTGTTAAATCATTGTGAAAAGCCATTGATAATGGCTAATTTGTGTAACATGTGACATATGCACATTATGTGAAAATACCCAAAGTAATTAGGTAATGTGTTGTGAATGCAAAAATGAGATATGTGTAATAATGAAATGAATTGATATTGATTAAAATAAGAAAAATGAGAAAAATGAGAAAGATGTGAAAAATGAGAAAAGTGAGAAAAAAATGTGAAAATAAGGCAATGTGCCTAGATTGAATATGTAAAAATGAGAAAGAGATTAATAATGAGAAATATGAATAAATTGTGTGCCTAGTATGTTATTCAATTTTCAGAGTTCTAGGTTTGGCGACATGCCTATGATTGCCAACGGGCTATACGCTGGAATGGTGAAAAGACTGGGTTGTAAGCTAGGCCAGCTGATAAATATGATATTTTTGGGGTGAAAAGACTGGGTCGTAAGCCTCAAAAACTGTAGCAGTCTAGCCGGGTTGAGGACCAAGATACTGGGGCCTAAGGGTCTAGCCGGGTTGAGGTCCAAGAGACTGGGGCTATTACATTATCCATGGATATATTGCCTGTGGGCTAGACACGTGGTGTCATTATGGACCAAAGCAGTAACTCTGAAATTTGAATAGCATATTAGATCCTTTTTGGGCCCATGCTTGTCTTTGTTTTAACGTGAATTATGAAATATTTGAAAAATATAAGAAAATGGAATGGTGTGACATCTAAATGCATTGTGCATTGGTATTGTATTGAGTTATATTGTTATTATCAAAGTTTATACCACTAGACTTCGGCTCAGCGCAATTGTTTCCATCGCGTAGGTGACAGGGTAGACCCAGTTGAGCCAGAGAGTTCTTCTAGATTAGGTCGGGTCTAGACTTGTAGTTGAGCTTGTTGAGTTGCTATCGAGATCAAAAACACTGCCAGCAGCATATATATATTTTTATGTTATTGTACATTTTTTAGTTTTATGCATAATATATTATGTTTTGAATTTTACATATTGTATATTATAAAGAATGTTTGGGTCAATGTATTTGAAATGGGAGAGTAAGTGTGTTTTAAATTATATATATATATATATAAATGTTTGAGAAACTTGGAGAAATTGAGAAGTATGGTTGAGATGGTTTTTGGAAATTATTTGGGAGTGTTTTCTTTTTGCAGGTTGAGTAATTGCTAAATTTTGGGATGTCCAAAATACAGACAAAACTCTGGCGAATTTTTTCTAGAGATTTTTATATATATTATTTATTTTGGGTTCTTATAACAAATAAAGAATATTTATATTCTATTTAATTTTTATATATTTACAATTTTAAATTTTAAATTGGAAATGTGAAATTTTTTTATTAAACTTGTCTGTGACATTTTGTACCGTATATGCATATTTTACATATGCTGGAAATATATATTGTACGTATATAGGGTATAAGAGTGTTACAGGTTGTGACTGAATTATGGTCAAATTTAAAACTTTATCCAAAAATTGCAAATGATATATCAAAATGAAGCTCAGGAGATGAGGAGTTAAATGGTACCTGAATAGTCATGAAAGGAGGTCAAAAAATAGATGAAAACTCTAGTCAAAGTTATCAATAGCAATACTACATCGTGGCCTTCGGAAGGCGCATGTGGCTTAGTCTAGTGGCCGTTCGGGAAGAGTTAGGTGTTGTTGGACTCATCATCGGATGGTGGTTTTCCTAGTCTGGTACTATCAAAATTCGAGCACCGGACGGCAATAGATCTAAGATTTTCTCCAACGACCTCTTTTCTCTCTCTCTCTTCTCTCTCTTCTTTTTTCTTTTAGTTTTCTCTTTCTTCCTTTTCCTTCTTTTCCTTTACCCTTCTTTTTATTTTTATTTTATTATTATTATTTCATTATTATTATTATTTTATTAGTTGGTGTTAAAATCTCCTCCGTTAAATAAATTCGTCCTTGAATTTAATAGAATGATCATCAATTCATTATAAATCTAATCATATAGAAGCTAATCAATGTGCCACCAATGGATTCAATTACAAAATAAATATGGATATTTTTCTCTCATCCCTGATTCTGTTTTCCACTTACACTCCTCGGGTGCATGATTTCATCATAATGAGCCTTCGAATATGAGAATCTATAATGGCTACAGGAACCTCCTCATAAGAAAGATCTTTGTAGATCTAGACTTTTTGCGATTGTAGCATGTGCGAAGGATCCAAAATGTACTTCCTCAACATCGAGATATGGAATACTGGATGAGCGTGAGAAAGATCTGATAGAAAGTCCAATCGATATACAACTGCTCCAACTCTCTCGATAATCATATACGATCCAATATACCTCGGTGCTAACTTACTCTTCTTACTAAACCTCATTACTGCTCTCATTGGTGAGACCTTTAAAAATACTATGTCACCCACATCAAAAGACATGTCTCTACATCTCGGGTCAGCATAACTCTTTTGACTGCTAGCTGCAATCTTCAGTCACTCTCGAATAATAGAAACTTTTTTAGAAGTAATCTGGACTAAATCAGGTTCTGCTAGCTGTCTCTCACTAAATTTTGTCCAGCAAATTGGAGATCTACATTTTATGCCATAAAAAGACTCATAAGGTTCCATCCTGATGTTAGCATGATAACTTTTATTATAAGCAAACTTGACTAATGGCAAATGCCAATCCCAATGGCTCCCAAAATCAAGCACACATATCCGAAGCATATCCTCGAGGGTTTGAATTGTTCTCTCTGATTGACCATCCATTTTAGATGAAAAGCTATACTAAAATCTAATCTTGTATCTAAAGCATCCTGTAATGACTTCCAGAATCTAGAAGTAAATTGGGGTCCTCTATCTGACACAATAGAAATTGGAACTCCATATAGATAAATTATCTATTCCACATATAGTTTTGCATACTTAGCCACCGAATAGTTTACCTTCAACGGAATAAAATGTATTGTCTTGGTCAAATGATCTACTATAACCCATATAGAGTCATATCCTGAAATAGTTTTAGGCAATCCAGTCACAAAATCTATGATAATCCTCTCTCAATTCCACTCAAGGATATGGAGTGGTTGCAACAACCAAAAGGCTTCTAATTTTCCAACTTAACCTGCCAACAACTGAGGCATCTAGAAACAAATTCAGCAATATCTTTCTTCATACCATTCCACCAGTATATACCTTTCAGATCTCAATATATTTTGGTGGAACCTGGATGCACATTTTAAGCTGCAAGGTGTGTCTCTTCAATGATTTTTTTTTAAATTATCTACATTTTGGTACACACAGTTGAGAACCATGTCGTAGCATATCCTTGTCATCCATAACAAAGTCTTTAGAGTTACCATCCTGTACTTTTTTATAATTTTGGATAGTTATGGATCTCGTCTCTGAGCTACCTTGATCCGTTCTATAAGAATTGAAAGAACCTGGAAATGTGCCAATAACACACCTGAGTTGATTACTTCAAGCTGCAATTCCTCATCAAATAACTCCATCAACTCCTTAATAATGGGCCATCTCTCCATCACAATGTGAGCTGGACTATCAGAAGATTTTCAACTCAAGGCATCAGGCACTATATTTGGCTTGCCCAGATGATAAAGGGTCGTGTAATCATAATCCTTCAGAAGCTCTATCCATCTTCTTTGCCTCATATTTAAATCCCTCTGATAAAAAATATACTTTAGACTTTTATGATCATTGTATGGCTCACAAGTTTCACCATACCAGTAGTATCTCCAAATTTTCAATGCAAAAATTATTATTGTCATCTCTAAATCATGAGTAGGATAATTATACTCATGCTTCTTTAATTGATAGGAGGCTTAAGCAATTACTCTACCATGCTGCATCAGAACACACCTAAGTCCAACTCTAGAAGCATCGTAATAAATAGTATAGCCGTCCATCCCATATGGTAAGGCTAATACTGGAGCAGAAGTAAGATAATCCTTCAGCTTCTGAAATCTATCTTAACAAACATCATTCCAGATAAACATGACATTCTTGTGAGTTAACTGAGTCAAAGGAGTTGTTATCTTGGAAAAATCTTGGACAAAGCGACGATAATACCCAGCTAATATAGAAAACTATGGACCTCGGTAACAGTCGTGGGTTGTGGCCAATTCATAATACCTTTAATATTTTTAGGTTCTACCATAATGCCATCTTTAGTAATAATATGCCCTAAAAACCTCACACTATCTAGCCAAATTCATACTTAGAAAACTTGGCATACAACTGATGATTCCTTAGAATCTGCAAAACCATCCTTAAATAATGTTGTGCATGCTCCACGGTGATTTTAAATATAGCAAGATGTCATCAATAAATATGATAACAAACTGGTCTAGGAATGGCTTAAACACCCAGTTCATCAAATCCATAAATGCGACTAATGCATTAGTGAGTCCAAAAGATATTATAAGGAACTCATAATGACCATACCGAGTTCTAAATGTTGTATTGGATATATCTTCTCTCCTAATCCTCTACTAATGGTACCCCAATCGTAGATCAATCTTAGAGAAACATTGTGCTCCCTGAAGTTGATCAAACAAGTCATCAATTCTAGGAAGGGGATACTTATTCTTTACCAACTCTACCACCTGCGTGATGAATTACAATCGCACTAAGCTAAAAGCCTAGTGGTACATACTTTGATAATAATAAAACTTTAATACAATGACAATGCATAATGCTTTTGCATGTTATTTCATAATGTGACATATAATTTCACTTTAAAACATAATCTTTAATTTTTTTATAATTTTCATTAACACATATACAAGCATGAGCTCAAACAAACTAATATATTATTCAAATTTAAGAGTTACTATTTTGGTCCATATTAACACCCAACATCTAGCCCCAAAGGTAAATCATATATCAGTGACGCCTAGTGTCTAGCCCTGAAGGAAAATCATATCAATAATGCCTAGCGTCTAGCTCTGAAGGCAAATTATATATCAGTGATGCCTGACGTCTAGCCCTGAAGGCAAATAATGAAGATAACCTCATAGGCATGCCGCCAAACACAAAACTCTAAAAATTGAATAACATACTAAGCACACAATTAATACATATTTTTCATAATCAATGTTCTTATCACATTGCCTCTTTTACTCATTTTACTCATTGCTTCTTTTTCCCATTTATCACATTGTCTCTTCTTTTCATACTCTCCAATCACTTTATACAATTATGGGTCACATTCACAAGTAACTCATTTTTAAGCAATCTTTGTTTCCTTGGCTTTTATATATATATATATATATATAAGGATGATATCTATATATATATATCATTCTTTTATCATTGGAAAAAAAATTATAATAATTAATTCAAATAGATTAGTAAATGTAATTTTTTTAGTCTCTTAAATCAACTAAATTTAATTTGCATTACTTGTTTTATAATTTCTTTATTTTTCTTTATTTCTAAAGTTTATGAAGTTATTTTATTAGGCAAAATTATGAAGGCATATTAAAAAAAACACGTCAATCAATAAACCATATATGAACAATATGAATCGAATTTGAAAAATAGGTTAACCGAATTTAAGTATAAATTCAGTTCAAATTAAATCTAAAAATTGAGGTTCATAGTTCAAGTTTAGATTATTCATTTTTGAACCAAGATTAACTGAATGTGTATGAGATTAATGGACTTGAACCATGGTAGTTCTCTGTTTTGTAGGTTATGTCTCCATTAGAAGGGATGGCAAAAAGCCAAATATTTTAAAGTATCTGCTTGCCATTTTTTGCATCTCTGAATATATATTTTTTGGACTTTTGGGAGGAAAGAAAACTCATAAAAACAACAAAACAAATAAACATATCAAAATAGAGTATGAAACAATAGAACATAAATTTTCTTTCACTTATTTTTCTTCATTTTCTATAAATTTTTCTTACACTTTGTGAAGATTCAAGTTCTTGTTTGTATCAAAAGAAAAGGGAAGAAAAATGAGAGAAAATAGAAAAGAAAATATCTGAAAAGTAATCAGATTCAATCTTCAGAAGCTACATAACATTGTTTATATACACTGCACAAATGACTAAACTACCCTTTATAGAAATGAATGAAGTAGAATATAAACTGTATAGAAAGGTAAATAAATAATGTAGGGCAACATATACACAACTTATCAGCCCCCCCCCCCCCCCCCCCCCCTCTTCAAGATGGAGATTGAAGAAACAATCCAATGTTAGACAGTAGAGAAAATTGAGAATGAGCTCCTAAGCCTTTGGTGAAGAGATCTGTCAACTGCTGGTTAGATGAAACATGAGATGTAGAATTGAAGCCCTCTTTCAATTTATTCCTTATAATGTGACAATTAATATCCAAATATTTAGTGCTTTTATGAAAAACAAGATTGACAACTATGTGTAATGCTGCCTGATTATCATATTGCAAAGGAATAGGCACATGAAAATCCTGCAGAAGAGAAGTGAGAAACTACAAATCACATACAATGCTAGCCATATTTCTATACTCAGCCTCTGCAAAAGATTTAGCAATAGTAGCATGTTTATTTATTTTCTAATTTATTAAATAAGATCCCACAAACACACAATAACTAGTCAAGGATTTTCTGGTCAGTGAACAAGTGCCCCAATCAACATCACAATAAGCACTAAGAGACAGAGAAGATTAAGTAGAAAAAAAAAAGACCAGATGAAGGAGTGCCTTTAAGGTATTTCAAAACATGCAATGCACCATCCCAATGAACATATCTAGGAACACTCATGAACTGGCTAAGCTACTGGGTATAAAAGGAGATGTCAGGTTTGCTCAAATTCAAGTATAGTAATTTCCTACCAGCCTTTTATATTTTTCTGGCTCAGGAAAATGATCAGAGGTTTCATCATACATTTTAAAGTCATTTTAGTATTTTAAGTTTATTTTTATCATTAAAAACATATTAACACAAGTTTTAACCAATTAAATCTAATAAACACATATTATTTAACAAAACCCTAAAATATGCCCTAAGCCTCTTTATTTCTAATTCTTCATTCCAACCATTTCCAATTACAAATTTGAGTCCATTTTCATCATTTAAATCATTAAACAACATGATTTAAATGATGAAACCAATTGAACACGCATTCTTTAATAAAGCCCTTTTCCATAACCCTAAACCTTATTAACCAATTCCAACTTCAACTTAAACCAAGCTAATCAATTATTCATCCATAAAATTATTGTTTACTCATCAAATAAACATCGTACATGTCAATTCTAACAATTATAACATGCTACATCAAATACCCAAACTTCACCTAACCCTAAATTTTCACAACCTGTCCATATCAACCAACCAACCAATATTCCACTATACTCTCCTCATTTTAATATTATTTCTACCCATTTTATAATTAAACAATATTTTCTCTCTCTAGAAATCCAAACATAATCATCAAATAAAAGAAAACAAAGCTTTAGAGAAGAGGTACTTAATTGAATCTTTGATAAATCTTCAAAATCCTCTTAATTCTCTTGAATTTTCTTGTAAAATTGAGCAAATAATAGGAGAAAATCTTTCTTTCTCCCCCTCTTTCTCTATATACATCAATGGCTAAAAAACAAGGAAGAAGACTTTTCTTTTTTGTTCTTTCTTATTTCCTATCCATAAGCATACATATATTAATTAATTTCCTTTTAATTCTCCACCACATGTTTTCTTTCTTCTTTGACTTTCTTTTATTTATTTATTTATTTATTTATTATTATTATTATTATTATTAGTATCATCATCATCACCACCACCACCACCTTTTTCACCATCAATTTATATTTGATATATATGTGTAGTATATGTTATGTTATGTATATGTCATATATATGTTACTAATATTTTACATATACCATTATGTACACACATATATATAATGTATATGCCATGTATATGTAATTTATATTTAAGGTATATGAATACTTATATGCACATATAACAAGTATCCTATATACATATCAAACATACTTTATATGTATTATATATATATCAAGTATATAATATATATATATCCAACATGTACAATTAATAAATAATATGTATATTCTATGTATACATTAGATATATATAACACCTATACCTCCAAATACTTATTTAATTTCTCCAAAATGATGGATATTACAATCTTCATAAGCCAAATGGCTTGGTTTGCTACAACTATTGTTGCTATATACTTAGCCTCAGAAAAGGATGGAGCCAAAAGGACCAAGCCAAATGAGTAGACAAAACTTGAAGTGCTTCTAGAATCGTTAACACATCTAGCACAATCATTATCTGAAAATCACACCAATTTATCACTTTTCCCTTTGAAAATAGAAGCCTAAATCAACAGTTCCTTTTAAATACCTAAGCATCCTTTTTGCTAAAATAAAGTACTGCTGGCTCGGAGACTACATAAATCTAGAAAGCAAGCTTACTGAGTAAATAATATTCAAGTCATTGTTGTTGTTAGATAGAGCAACTTCCCATTTAAACTCATGTCCATGCTTGCATTGATTTTTTTTAGTTTCATCATTCACAAATAACTTTTCACTCACAACCAAAGTTGTTGTTATAGACTTGCATTTGTCCATTTTGAATTCCTTCAAGATGTCCAACACATATTTCTTTTGTGAGAGAAACAAGCTTCTAGGGTGTTGTATAACTTTAATCCAAGAAAATAACACATTTCACCCAAATCAGGCATTTCAAACATCTCTTTCATCATCTGTTTAAATTCCTCCACCCTCTTTATATCTCCTTCTATTATAAGGAGATCATCCATATAAATGGAGACTATTAAATCCACATAAATGGAGACTATTAGTTGCTTGACATTTTTAGAAATCTTCATATATAAGGTCATCTCTCTCTCATTTCTTTTGAAGCCACGACTGATAAAATGAGAATTGATTCTAGTGTACCAAGCTTTAAGAGCTTGTTTTGTGTCATACCTCACATCCAAATGAAATACCTTCCAATCCTTTTTTATTGTCAGTGCTAACAAAAATCTAATTGTTTCAATCCTAGCCATAGGTGCAAATGTGTCACAATAATCAATCCCTGGAAGTTGAGCATAATCCTTCACTACTTGCTTTAAATTTAAAGTTATCAAACATAGGTAATTGAAATTGTTGTAACATAAGACGCAAAACTGGAGTAGACGGGTGACCTAGCCGTTGATGCCATAGTGATTGAGAATGAGAGACAGTATGGGAAACATTCGGTTGTCCAATATGGGTAATAGGCAAATGGTTCAGCCACTCATAGAGTCCATTAACGGGCTTCCCTTCCACTAGCAACACCCCCGTGCTCAAATCCTTCACAGTAAACAAAAAAGGATTAAACGCAACCTCAACATTGTTAGAAACACAGAATTGATAAACCAAAACCAAATTTTTATTTAAAGTAGGCACACACAAAACATTGTGTAATTGTAAAGGTTTGGAATTTGACATAAGCACTGCAGAATGAGAGACAGTATGGGAAACATTCGGTTGTCCAATATGGGTAATAGGCAAATGGTTCGGCCACTCATAGAGTCCATTAACGGGCTTCCCTTCCTCTAGCAACACCCCCCTGCTCAAATCCTTCACGGTAAACAAAAAAGGATTAAACGCAACCTCAACATTGTTAGAAACACAGAATTGATAAACCAAAACCAAATTTTTATTTAAAGTAGGCACACACAAAACATTGTGTAATTGTAAAGGTTTGGAATTCGACATAAGCACTGCAGAACCTGTATGTGAAATAGAATGTGTAGTACCATTACTAAGGAGAACATCATCTGCTCCATCATATTCAGAGTGGATTGCTAAATTCTGTAAATCTTGAACCACATGTTGATTAGCATCCGAGTCCATAACCCATTGAGGTTCTTGCGAAGAACTCCCAGAAGCATTGACACAATTAACTTGCGGCTGAGCAACAGGTTTTCCAGAATTGGGTTCGAACAACCAAGGCAGAAGCTTCTTAAGTTTGAAACACTGTTTTGTATTATGTCCTGGTCGATTGCAAAATTGGCAGACAACCTTGCCTTTGGAATTTCCTGAATTGGAATTACCTAAACCAGCAGGAGTATTGTTCCGATTGGACTGATTGGTAGAGGACCGAAGAGATCCATTCTTTGAAGATGTATAATTTACAGTGGTGGGAACAACAACATGACTAGGTTCACGAGCAAGTTGGCTCTCAAAATCTGTTAATTTATCATGCAAAATATCAAAAGATATTTCAGTGTCACGAGCTCGAATGGCAGCAGCAACCTCCTTGTATTCTGAGGGTAGCCCGTGAAACACATGGAGAACAATCTCATTCATTGAGATATCAACACCAGCAGCAGCAAGTGTGGATCGTATAACTTTAATTTTCTGGAGAAACGCAGTAATTGATTGAGATCCTTTCTTAGCATTAAATAGAGATTCTCGAAGGCTCATGATTCTCGCCTGAGAAGGTTTTGCATATGTTTTCTGAAGAGTAATCCAGACAACATGTGTAATATCCTCATATATGCTCTAGAAGTTTTGATTTTGTTATTGTTATTGTTGTTATTGTTGTTGTTGTTATATTGGATTGTATATATGTGTTAATTGCAAGAGAAAAGAAATTGGGAAAGAAAATAGGGTTTAGAGAGAATGGTATATGTTGTGTATATGATGATATATATAACATATAAATTGGTCAAATGAAGAGTCAAAGGGGTAGAGATATTTATTTGGTTATTGGTGAAATGACTATTAAGGGCATTGGATTAAAAAGAAAGCTAGAACAAATGATAAAAGGGTGTTTTGGTAATTGTTTGAATTGGAACACTTGGTGGAGATTAAAAGAAGAGTTGACTTTATTTTTTTTGTGGTTCATTTCTTCTTTCTTCTTTGTGTGGCCGGCTCCTTCATAGACAAAGGAAAACAAGAGACAAAGTGAAGATCTTGATGTGTCAAGCTCAAATTGATGGAAGATTGAAGTGATCTAGTGGATGATACAAGAAGTCTTATAACTTTGGTAAGTTCTCTTGTGATCTTTGTGTTTATTTGAAATGATATTTGAGTTTGATAGATTTTTAAGAGTGTGTTGGTTGATTTTGAGATGTGAGAAGTGTTTGAGTGATTGGATGATGGATGTTGAGTATGGATTGAAGAAAAGAGTAAGTGGTTGGAAGAGATGATGTTGTATATGTGGTGAGGGTTTTGAGATGGTTTTGTGTTTTGTGCTTGATGTGTGTTTGGCTTGTTTTGGTGTGTTGCAAGTTTTAGATGAGTTTTGAGTATGTTTTGTTAAGATGGTGTGAAGTGGATGTTGTTGGATAAAAGTGTTTTGTTGAGTGTTTGGTTGTTTTGGTCGGAATCTTGATTTGTGGCCGGACACGCCCATGAGCACGTCCAGGGTCTTTAGGCGTGTCAATTGTGTTGGAGGCAGTAGGTTTGACACGACCAGTAGCACGCCCGTGTTATTGAGCGTGTCATAGCTACTGTGAGATTTGAGAATTTACACGCCCAGAAACACGCCCATGTTGTTGAGCGTGTAAATACTTCTGTGTTGTGGAGTTAGGGCACGATCATGGACACGCCCGTGTGGGTGAGCGTGTCAGGGTTAGGGTTTGCCCTAATTAATTCCTAATTGGATTATCTCTTGTGTATCCCTAAACAAGTATATGCTATTACTTTTGATTTAGGTCTTGAAGATAGTGATTAATCATTGATTTAAGAGGTAGAAGGATCTTGAACAAGGAAGTGTTAAGAGTGGTGTGATTTGTTTTTGTGGTAAGTACAAAACCTATATGATTGTGTGTAAGTTCAAATGTGGCATTATTACATTGTTAATTTATTTGAGCAATGTGTATTGTTATGTTTATATCACTGATGATATATATATATATATGAATAATGTGAATGACATGATGATGCAAATGAATGTGTTTATGAAAGATTGAAATGTTATGTTGTGAATTGAGATGAAATGGAATATAGAGCCATTGTGATTGGCTATGATGATATAATTGAATGATGTATGGCATGTTTGCCTAATTGATGAGAAAGATTGAGAAAGAGTTTGATAAAGAGAATAATGAAATAAGTGTATGCTTAATATGATATTCAATTTCAGAGTTCTGGTTTTTGGAGGGATGCCTATTTAATGAAAGGTAACAGTCTTGCCGGGTTGAGGATCTCTTCAAATTGAGTTGAATTGAGGTCCAAGAGACTGGGTCTGTTACACTATGATAATTGATATTATGAGATATTTGATTTCTAACAGTCTTGCCGGGTTGAGGATATCCTCGAGTTAGATGAGTTGATGATCCAAGAGACCGGGTCTGTTACGCTATCCATGGATAGAGATATATATATGTATATGTTGCCTACGGGCTTGATAATGGTGTTTATGAACCAAAGCAGTAACTCTGAATTCTGAATATCGTATTAAGTACTTGATGGGCCCATAGGTGTCTAGGTTTTATGTATAACATAAATGTTGTTCTAATGTAATGAAATGTTAATATTACTTATATGATGAAACGGACTATTCACGGAATATTGTTTGTTGAGTATGATCTTTACTAATTGTGTGTGTATCATTGATGTTGATTTATTAATACAAATGTGAAACATTGCATTGCACTAAAGCATAACATTAGCATGAATTGTCTTACTAAGCCCTTGGCTTAGCGCGATAGTGTTTGATCGCGCAGGTAATAGGGTTGAACCCGAGAGCTCTTCGAGACCGAGTGAGAGTAGACAGTGAAGAGTTGATTTTGGGAACTTAAAGATCAGAGGAGACTTGCCAATCATGTATAACTCTTTTATATTTTGTAAATATGGGTTATAATGTAAATATATGTATAATTGTAAATACGTATTCAAATGCTTTCATATATGTAAATGTTTTCTATATTCCGCTGCGTAATATTTAAATGTATGTATATATATCTAATATGTTTTGTTTATAAGTAAATGATTTACTTTTCCATAATATATAACGATAAGAGTATTGTATCAAGTTTAAAATGTTTTGAATGTTAAGAAAATCCGTAGCATTCCTATATTCGATACATGTATACTACATTGTGGTGTATGTAGTGTGTATGTATTGGGTGTGGGGGTGTTACATCATGTGATGTCTTTTCACCAACAACAGATGGGACAATATCGGGTGTGAGTGATGCAACAATTGCACTTTGAAGTAGTTGATCTTGTCGAGTCCAATAGGGGTCTGAAACATGTTCTGCAGAAATAGGGTTCTCAACAAATTTGAGAAAATCGTAACCCACTAAAAGTGAGTACCACTGGGTGTGCCAGGATTGATAATTAGCATAATCAAGCTTAATAGGAGCCTGAGCTGTAGAATTGATTGATATTAACTGATTAGAGGAGTTGAGACTAATATTAGGTGATGGGACGACAATAGGAGTGACAGAGGATCCATCAGATGGTGTGTTCATTGTAGAATCAAAGAAGAAGAGGAAATCTGAATCAGAAAAAAATGCTGTTAAGCAATTATGTGCTCTGATACCATATAGAACTTAGAAATGGAATGGTAATTCACTTTGTATACAGAGTTTGCACAGGTATAAATACAACAGAAATACAAGAGTCCTATCCTAAAATAAAGGAAGACTAACATATCAGATACAATAGAATTGTATTCAAACTTAGATCACATCTATCTAGCATCATTATCCAATAATTATTTCATTATGCACAAAAACCAAAAAACTCACATATTTTTACTTATATCATATGTATGAATGCATCTTCATCTTCTTCTAGAGTGCTGCTAAAAAATCAAAAGGTATTACCCAAACATCAAAGGACATTATCCAAACATTACATCATGTAAAATCAAAAGACAAAACAGGAACTAAACAAAAACATAAGAAACTTAAAAAGGATCACATTTTTTGTGTGAACACAATTATAAAATTTGACTCAAACATTACATTTTTTTTTGCTAATCATTCAAACCAAGAAAAGTAAAAAGAAAATAAAATAAAAGTCAAGGCTTTCTTTATAATTTATTCTTTTTCTTTTTTCTTCCTTTAAATCTAAATACAAAAAAAAGATACAAATTAGAATTAATGATGATGATAATGATGAAGAAAGAGAATAATTTCATCTGTGAGCAATGACTAGAGTTTCAATGAACCTTAACACATCAAATCTTGAAGTAAATTTATCTACAGAAGATGATATTTTTTATCTTTGTTTGAATTAGCTTCATACAATAAAAAATTGAACAAATTTCTAAAAACCTAAATGATCAATCACAAGAAATTTAAATTTAATTTGATGGAAAAATTAGTAAAATTTAATACCCAAAGAATACCCAAAACTAGGGAAGCTAAAAAGCAAAATAATCACAAGAAAAAACAAATTAATCCTAAAATTTTTTTATGGAATTTGAAAAGCAGATTATTCTTAATAATATAGAATTAAACCCAAAAGAGTTTCATTAAAAATCAAAGCTTTTCTCAAATATGAATTCCTTAATTAAAAAACAGAAGATAACAGAGTAATAAAATAAGAAAAATAGAGTAAAATAACAAAAAAAAAAGAGAAAAAGGCCTGAATTTTTGTCAAAACACAAAGAAATTCAGAAAAAGATTGATTTTTTCTTTGTTTTCAAGGCATACATCATGAGAAGACTATAAATTAAAATTACATGTAAAGTTTAATTAAAATTAAATGAGGAGGAAGAAATATATATGGCAGTCAGCAGAAACAATAGCCATAGAAGCAACAAAGAAACCAGATTCCTTCATTGTTTACATATGGGAGATTTCGAATTTAAATTCTAAAAAGCATCAAGAAAATAGGTTTGGTTCTATTTATTTTCTGGGAAAAAGAGAAAAAATAAGCAAGAGCATGTGATAGTGAGTAGTAGAGCCACGTCAAATTGCCGTTAGAGGGTTGGACGACAAATAGACAGAAGGACCATTTTATTACAAAACTAAATAGTCAATGGACATCATTGAAATATTTTGAAGTTTAAGGACTGTAATATCCCTAATTATGCCTTAGTAGTCTTGGTGTTATTGTTGTTGCACTTGAATTATGTATATATGATAAGTTGATAAGAAATTGGAAGAGAATGTTTTTGTTTGGTGGTTGGGAAAGAAAAGAGGGTTTAGAGATAATTGTATATGTTGCTTATATGGTGATATATATAACATATAAAGTGGTCAAAATGGAAAGTCAAGGAAAGAGGATATTTTTGTGTTGGTTGTGAAATTACTTAAATGGGTATAGATATGACAAAAGCTTAGTTAAATGGATGAGGATATTATAGTAATTTTCTTTTGGATGGGTATTTAATGCCTATTGACTTTGTGTTTCTTCATCATTTCTTCTTCTTCTTGTTGTTGTGTGGCCGGCTCACCAAAGAGACAAGAGAGCAAGAGAACAAGTGATGGTTTTGATGATTTCAAGCTCAAAGTGAAGGAAGTTTTCAAAGTTACAAGTTGGAGTTTCAAGGAATTTCATTATTTGGTAAGTTTTCTCTTGTTTACCCTTGTTATTTTTGAAGTTATGCTTGAGTTGAGTTGTGATTTGATGATGGTATGATTAAGTTGCTTAGGGTGTGATTTTAAGTATTGATTTTGCTTGATAGATGAGAAGTTGAGTTGGTGAAGGTGTTGGAAGTGATTGTGTTGAGTAAGAGTTGTGTTTAGTGAAATTTCTTTCTGTTTTACAATTAGTAAAGGCTGTGACTTGTATGATTTTTAATTAATTATAGAAAAATGTTCTTGAAGTGAATTTTTGATATGTTGTGCCTCTATGAGTCTAGAATGACTGAAAAATATGTTGATTCGATTTTGGAATGGTTATGAGTTTAGAAAGATTATTTTTATTAGACCTGTTCCAGCAGGTACCTTAACTGAGACAGCTATATTTCGGGATTTTTAATAAAATGTAGAAAAATCATATCCAATTGAATTTTGGATATGTTGTTTCTTAGTGAGTCTAGTATTTGAGAAAAATAATTTGGAACCACGTTTATTGAATTTGATTTATGGAATTCACAAAGTTCAGAACTGCTGCCAGGATGCAGGGCAATTGGGGCAGTCTGGTTAGGTGAACTATTTGACCAAGATTTTGTGTTCAGTTTGATCTGAAATTTTAAAGGAATGATTTTAAGATACAAAACTAAATTCTGTAAAAATTTTAGAATTTTTAGTCAAGTAGATTATTTTATACAATTTTTCAAAATAAGGATAAAATGGAGTCTAAAACCAAAATGTACTATTCATATGGTCATTTTGCTAATATTCCTTTTGGATTAGGTTGTGAATGATATAATCAAATGCATGTGTAAGGTCCTAAAACTATGAATCATATCAATTGTTCTTTGCCCTAATTGCATTGTTGAGATTGAACAATGTTATGTTATGCATTGTGAATGGTAATGTGTTTCATGAGTAATATACCTTGAAATTGAAATGTATATCAAAGATGCAATGATAATTCAAATAAGATATGATATGAGACAATGCCATTGTGATTGGCTATGATGATGAGAATTTGAGAATGGAAATGGTAACTATATAATAAATGTATTGTTTGTTTAATATGTTATTCAGTTTCAGAGTTCTGGATTTGGGTGGCATGCCTAAGAAATGATGAAAGGTAACAGTCTTGCCGGGTTGAGGATCTCCTCATATGTGTTGAGTTGATGGTCCAAGAGACTGGGTCTGTTACACTATGAGAATTGTGAATATAAGATATATGATTTGTAACAGTCTTGCCGGGTTGAGGATCTCCTCATATGTGTTGAGTGATGGTCCAAGAGACTGGGTCTGTTACACTATCCATGGATAGAGATACATGTATATACATTGCCTACGGGCGTGATTATTGTGACTATGAACCAAATCAGTAACTCTGAACTCTGAATATCGTATTAAATACTTGTTGGGCCCATAGGTGTCAAGGTTATATGAATGTCCTAAATAATGTTATGAGCTAATGAAATGGGATGTTGTTTATTGAGTATGATTGATTAATGTTGAATGTGGAAAGATGTTGAAATGTGGTATGCTCATATGACTATGATTTGTGAAATGCATAATTATGTGGTTAACTTTATATGTATGATGTTGATCTTATCATTAACATATGTGAAATTGCATTACATTAAAGCATACCATTAGCATGTTTTATCTTACTAAGCCATTGGCTTAGCGCGATAGTGTTTAATCGTGCAGGTAATAGAGTTGATAGAGTTGAACCCGAGAGTTCATCAAGACCAAGTGAGAGTAGACCTTGAAGAGTTGATTTTGGGAACTTAAAGATCAGAAGAGAATTGCCAATCATGTATACTTCTGTATATTTTGTAAAGAAATGTTTAATGTGTAAATATGTACATATTTTATAACTTTCGCTGTGTAATATTTAAATGTATATATATATATAACTAATATGTTTTGTTTTATCAGTAAATGATTTACTTTTCTATAATGTATAATGATAAAGGTATTGTATCAAGTTTAAAGTGTTTTGAATATTAAGAAAACCGTAGCATCCCTATGTTTGGTGCACTTATGCTACATTGTTGTGGTTGTAGTGCGCGTGCATTGGATATGGGGGTGTTACAATTGTTTTGGTATCAGAGCCTAGGTTTGAGATTCTCAGCCTAGGTAAAATGTAATAAAAAGAATATTTTACTTAAAAAGTTGGTTTTGAAATAATATACATGTTTGGGATTGGCAACCTCTGATCTTTAATAAGATGTAGTATGTTGTGTTTGCAGACTTAGGTTGTGATGGATTCTCACTCACGTCAGTCGATTGAGGGTAGTGCCGAGAGTATTGCTCCTGCTGAGGGAGCTAGAGTTGATAGTGTTGAGGAGGCACCTGCCTCTGTGTCAGGGAGACCAGTTGGTGATGAGGTTCCATCAGCTTGGTTCAGGCATATGATGGAAGTAATGAGACAAGCACCAGTGCAGCCACCTCCACCACCACCTCAGCCTCAGGTACAGATGAGGCATTATGACAAATTAAGGAAGTATGGAGCGGAGGATTTCATTGGTACTACTGACCCAGCTGTAGCAGAGCAGTGGCTTGACAAAGTTCAGAGGATCTTTATTCAGTTACAAGCTACCCCTGAGGAAAAATTTGACTATGCAAGATCTTTGCTGCAGAAAGATGCCTACGATTGGTGGAAGACGGTGCCCCATTCTATGGATGATCCTCCAACATTGTCTTACACTGATTTTCTGAGGGAATTTGAGTTGAAGTATACTCCTAGGGAGTATAAAGACATGAAGAAGATGGAGTTCTTAAGCTTGAAGCAAGATAGCAAGACTGTAACTGAGTATGAAGTTGAGTTTATTCGGCTGAGTCAGTATGCTGGGGGTATCATTGCTGATGAGATTGATAGATGTCGGCGTTTTGAGGAGGGATTGAGGCCCTCGATCATGTGCTTAGTGGCTGGATCCAGATATCAGGATTTCCCACAGCTGGTGGCAGCAGCTCGAAGTGTAGAGAGAGCTCAAGTTATTGCAGCTGCTTCAGAGGAAGAGGTTAGGGTTAGGAGGCCCCAGTTTGAGGCAGGGTCTTCTTCTGCAAAGAGGGGTAGAGGAAGTTTTGTTCCTCGGAGTAGTAGGAGCCAGAGACCAGCGGGTAGGTCAGTACAGTTCCAGAGGCAGAGATTTAGACCTGCAGCTTCAGTAGCGAGTGCTCCTACTCCTGGAGTTCAGAGATCCACCTTACCTGTGTGTAACCAGTGTGGTGGAAGACATGGGGGCGTTTGTTGGAGGCATAGTAGATCAGGGGTATGCTTCAGGTGTGGATCACCTGACCACTTTGTGAGAGACTGTCCTGAGAGGTAGGAGCAAATGCCAGTTGATTCTGCTGCTTCTCGAGCTAGTGTGAGGGGAGGCAGAGGAGGCAGAGGTGCCAGCCGGGGAGGTAGACCAGGATTCAGTTCTAGAGGAGGTGCTACATCCAGGGAGGGTAGACCAGAGGAGGTTGGATCTTCCCAGAGGATGTATGTTATGCAGAGGCAGCCAGATACATCAGCAGTCATAGTTGGTACTTTTTCTTTATTTAATACTCCAGTACTTGCTTTGATTGATCCGGGTTCCACGCATTCATATATTAGTGCATCTGTTTTGCCTGTATTTGATGTGCATGCTGAGTCCCTAGGATTTGATGTGTTGGTGACAAATCCGTTAGGGCATAGTGTGGTTGTGAGTAAGGTGCACCGAGATAGTGTTGTGAGGGTGCAAGGTGAGGAGTTTCTTGGAGATTTGATTGAGATGCCATTTAAAGAATATGATGTGATCTTAGGCATGGACTGGCTATCTCGACATGGAGCTGTGGTAGATTGTAGAAAGAAAATTGTTTCTTTGAGAACGGGTGATGGTAGAGAGGTGATAGTATCTAATGAGCAGGAACAGCTAGCCTCCTTATTTGTTTAAGCTGTTGCAGCCAGGAGGTTGATTAGAAAGGGGTGTGAAGCCTATCTTGCTCATGTGGTGGATACTAGAGTGAAGGGTTCCCCTATTGATAGCATTGCCACAGTTGCTGAGTTCCCGGATGTATTTCCAGAGGAGTTGCCAGGGTTACCTCCTGAGAGAGAGGTGGAGTTCGGTATTGAATTGTTGCCTAATACCACTCCTATCTCCATTACTCCTTATAGAATGGCACCAGCAGAATTGAGGGAGTTGAAAGTGCAATTACAGGAGTTGTTGGACAAAGGATTTATTCACCCCAGTGTTTCTCCTTGGGGAGCTCCTGTGCTATTTGTGAAAAAGAAAGATGGTACTATGAGGTTGTGTATCGATTATAGGCAATTGAACAAGGTGACTATTAAAAATAAATATCCTTTGCCTAGAATCGATGATCTCTTTGATCAATTGAAGGGTGCAGCTGTGTTTTCTAAAATTGATTTGAGATCTGGGTACCATCAGTTGAGAGTCAAAGCTGAAGATGTTCCTAAGACCGCTTTTCGGACCAGGTATGGGCATTATGAATTTTTAGTTATGCCTTTTGGTCTGACGAATGCACCTGCAGCTTTTATGGATTTGATGAATAGAGTGTTTAGGCCCTATCTGGATCAGTTTGTAGTGGTCTTCATCGATGATATATTGGTGTATTCGCGGAATGAGGAGGAGCATGACATGCATCTGCGGATTGTGTTGCAGATTTTGAGAGAGAATCAGTTATTTGCCAAATTGTCGAAGTGTGAGTTCTGGTTGGATCAAGTAGCTTTTCTCGGACATATTGTTTCTGTAGAAGGCATCAGAGTTGATCCGAGCAAAGTTGAAGCCATTTTAAATTGGAGTCCAACCAAGTCTGTGACAGAGATTAGAAGTTTTCTGGGTTTGGCAGGCTATTACCGGCGGTTTGTGAAAGGGTTTTCTTTGATAGCTACTCCACTCACCAGATTGCTTCGTAAGGGAGTGAGGTTTTTGTGGACAGATCAGTGTCAGGCGAGCTTTGAACAGTTGAGAGATATGTTGACTCAAGCGCTTGTTCTTACTTTACCTGTTGAAGGCAAACCATATGTGATCTACAGTGATGCATCACATAGAGGTTTAGGGTGTGTATTGATGCAGGAAGGGAAAGTTATAGCTTATGCATCTCGGCAGTTGAAACCGCATGAGCTTAACTATCCAACCCATGATTTGGAATTGGCTGCCATTGTGTTTGCATTAAAGATTTGGCGCCACTATCTGTTTGGGGAGAAATGTTTCATCTACACTGATCACAAGAGTTTGAAGTATTTGGGTGTCCAGAAAGAACTCAATCTTCGTCAGAGGAGATGGTTAGAATTGATTAAAGACTACGACTGCTTGATTGACTATCATCCAGGTAAAGCAAATGTTGTTGCTGATGCCTTGAGTCGGAAGTCTTTAGCTGGTTTAACAGTCTACTCGCTCTCGTTGCTTGTTGAGTTGAGAGCATTGCATGCCAGTTTTATAGTTTGTGACGATGGTGCATTGTTGGCACAGTTGCTTTTGAAACCAGTTTTGTTAGATCAGATCAAAGAGGCTCAGTTGATTGATATGAAGATTCAGAAGATTATTTCAGATTGCAAGAATGGGAAGACTAGAGATTTTGTTGTGAAAGATGATGGGAGTCTCTGGTTTAAGAACCGATTGTGTGTACCCGATGATGCTGATTTGAAAAGAGTCATTTTAAAAGAAGCTCATCAGTCAATGTTTGCTATGCATCCGGGTAATACGAAGATGTATCATGATTTGAGACAGCATTATTGGTGGATGGGGTTGAAGAGAGACATTGCTGAGTTTGTATCGAAATGTCTCACTTGTCAGAAGGTTAAAGCAGAGCATCAAGTTTCAACCGGGTTGCTTCAACCATTGTCAGTGCCAGAATGGAAGTGGGAAAGAGTGACAATGGATTTTGTGTCTGGTTTGCCATTGATACAAAAGAAGCATGATGCTATATGGGTGATTGTGGATAGATTGACTAAGACAGCTCATTTCCTTCCGGTTCGAATGGATTATTCTTTGGAAAGGTTGGCTGAGCTGTATATCCATGAGATTGTGAAACTGCATGGTGTTCCAACTTCTTTAGTGTCTGATCGAGATCCTAGGTTTACTTCCAGATTTTGGAAGAGTTTGCATAGTGCTTTAGGTTCTCGACTGCATTTCAGCACTGCTTTTCATCCACAGACGGATGGACAGTCAGAGAGGGTGATACAGATTATTGAGGACATGTTGAGAAGCTGTGTCATCGATTTCTCTGGAAGTTGGGATAGGTTTTTACCTCTTGTGGAGTTTGCTTACAACAACAGTCACCAATCCAGCATTGGTATGGCACCGTTTGAAGCATTGTATGGCAGACGGTGTAGGACACCTCTTTGTTGGAATGAGCTTGAAGATAATAAGTTGGTTGGTCCTGATTTGATTCAAGAAACTGAAGAAAAAGTAAAGTTGATTCGAGGCAGGTTAAAAGCAGCTTCAGACCGACAGAAGTCTTATGCAGATCTGAAAAGGAGAGATATAGAGTTTGATGTTGGAGATAAGCTATTTCTGAAAGTGTCTCCTTGGAAGAAGATTTTGAGGTTCGGTCGGAAAGGAAAATTGAGTCCTCGTTTCATTGGGCCGTATGAAGTGTTAGAAAGAGTTGGGCCAGTGGCGTATCGACTTGCTTTGCCACCTGAGTTGGATCGTATTCATAATGTATTCCATGTTTCTATGTTGAGGAGATATAGGTCGGATCCATCTCATGTGTTGCCATTTGAATCTATTGAAGTGAGCCCAGACTTGACATTTGAAGAGGAACCAGTTGCTATCTTGGCACGTGATGTAAAAGAGTTAAGAAATAAGAATGTGCCTTTGGTAAAAGTTCTGTGGAAGAATCATGCAAGAGAGGAAGCAACTTGGGAAAGTGAGCATACCATGCGAGACCAGTATCCTCAGTTATTTCAGAGTTAATTTCAGGTAATTTCGAGGACGAAATTTCTTTCTAGAGGGGGAGAATTGTAATATCCCTAATTATGCCCTAGTAGTCTTGGTGTTATTGTTGTTGCACTTGAATTATGTATATATGATAAGTTGATAAGAAATTGGAAGAGAATGTTTTTGTTTGGTGGTTGGGAAAGAAAAGAGGGTTTAGAGATAATTGTATATGTTGCTTATATGGTGATATATATAACATATAAAGTGGTCAAAATGGAAAGTCAAGGAAAGAGGATATTTTTGTGTTGGTTGTGAAATTACTTAAATGGGTATAGATATGACAAAAGCTTAGTTAAATGGATGAGGGTATTATAGTAATTTTCTTTTGGATGGGTATTTAATGCCTATTGACTTTGTGTTTCTTCATCATTTCTTCTTCTTCTTGTTGTTGTGTGGCCGGCTCACCAAAGAGACAAGAGAGCAAGAGAACAAGTGATGGTTTTGATGATTTCAAGCTCAAAGTGAAGGAAGTTTTCAAAGTTACAAGTTGGAGTTTCAAGGAATTTCATTATTTGGTAAGTTTTCTCTTGTTTACCCTTGTTATTTTTGAAGTTATGCTTGAGTTGAGTTGTGATTTGATGATGGTATGATTAAGTTGCTTAGGGTGTGATTTTAAGTATTGATTTTGCTTGATAGATGAGAAGTTGAGTTGGTGAAGGTGTTGGAAGTGATTGTGTTGAGTAAGAGTTGTGTTTAGTGAAATTTCTTTCTGTTTTACAATTAGTAAAGGCTGTGACTTGTATGATTTTTAATTAATTATAGAAAAATGTTCTTGAAGTGAATTTTTGATATGTTGTGCCTCTATGAGTCTAGAATGACTGAAAAATATGTTGATTCGATTTTGGAATGGTTATGAGTTTAGAAAGATTATTTTTATTAGACCTGTTCCAGCAGGTACCTTAACTGAGACAGCTATATTTCGGGATTTTTAATAAAATGTAGAAAAATCATATCCAATTGAATTTTGGATATGTTGTTGCTTAGTGAGTCTAGTATTTGAGAAAAATAATTTGGAACCACGTTGATTGAATTTGATTTATGGAATTCACAAAGTTCAGAACTGCTGCCAGGATGCAGGGCAATTGGAGCAGTCTGGTTAGGTGAACTATTTGACCAAGATTTTGTGTTCAGTTTGATCTGAAATTTTAAAGGAATGATTTTAAGATACAAAACTAAATTCTGTAAAAATTTTAGAATTTTTAGTCAAGTAGATTATTTTATACAATTTTTCAAAATAAGGATAAAATGGAGTCTAAAACCAGAATGTACTATTCATATGGTCATTTTGCTAATATTCCTTTTGGATTAGGTTGTAACACCCCTTCCCGACCTACGTGTGTAAGCTGAGTAGAGGCGCCACCCTATCCTAATGTTGCTACCACTTTTACTTAGTCAAATTTTTGTTCCGATTTTTATAGAAATTTTGCCATAGTTTTGCCTAAAAATTCAATCCCAAGTGTCGACAAAACTGGTTTTTTTTCTAATTTTTGAAAACATTTTTACACAGACCAATGCAAACAAAATCATTCTCAATACACTTCCAATAAATCCCCCTTATAACCTCAACTACAACCTGCAAAAAGGATTTACACTTCTAGTACAAAATAAAGTAAAGGTTTATTATGAAATACAGCAGATAAAATCTTTGTTCACTATGCAACGGAAAGTAACAATATTTACAAATTCATATACATCAAAACTCAAGTTTTACAACACATAAAATTTATACATGTTTGGCAGTCAGTCTTCGATCTTAAAGCCCACTATTCAATCTTCAAAATCTAGGCTCGACTCGGCCTAGAGGAACTCTCTGGTTCTTCCTTGTCACCTGCGCGAAGAATCACATTCGCGCTAAGCCAACGGCTTAGTAAGATAAAACATGCTAATGGTATGCTTTAATGTAATGCAATGCCACATATGTTATTGATAAGATCAATATCATAAATATAAAGTTAACCACATAATTATGCATTTCACAAATCATAGTCATATGAGCATACCACATTCAACATTAATCAATCATACTCAATAACCAACATCTCATTTCATTAACTCATAACATTATTTAGGACATTCATATAACCCTGACACCTATGGGCCCAACAAGTATTTAATACGATATTCAGAGTTCAGAGTTACTGCTTTGGTTCATAGTCACAATAATCACGCCCGTAGGCAATGTATATACATGTATCTCTATCCATGGATAGTGTAACAGACCCAGTCTCTTGGATCATCAACTCAATACATATGAGGAGATCCTCAACCCGGCAAGACTGTTACAAATCATGTATCTCATAGTGTAACAGACCCAGTCTCTTGGACCATCAACTCAACACCTATGAGGAGGTCCTCAACCCGGCAAGACTGTTACCTTTCATCATTTCTTAGGCATGCCACCCAAATCCAGAACTCTGAAACTGAATAACATATTAAACAAACAATTCATTTCCATTCTCAATTCTCATCACATTTAGGCAAACATGCCTTCTTTCTTTCAATTACATCATCTTAGCCAATAACAATGGCTTCACATTTCATTTCATAATATAACATCTCATTATTCAAGTATATATATATATATATATATATCTCATCCATGATCACATTATATCTCACATAGCATCATTCATAAATATCAACATTTCATTCCACATTACTCATGAAACACATTACCATTCACAATGCACAACATAACATTGTTCAATCTCAACAATGCAATTAGGGCAAAGAACAATTGATTATAACATTCATTGATTCAAGTGTGTTTAAAGTGTTTAGGGTTAGGTTTAAGGACCAACCTACCTTTGGAGAACCAAAGCAATGCAAGAAGAACAAAGAATTAAAACCCTAACCATAAATAGTACATTCTGGTTTTAAACTCCATTTTATCCTTATTTTGAAAAATTGTATAAAATAATCTACTTGACTAAAAATTCTAAAATTTTTACAGAATTTAGTTTTATATCTTAAAATCATCCCTTTAAAATTTCAGATCAAACTGAACACAAAATCTTGGTCAAATAGTTCACCTAACCAGACTGCCCCAATTGCCCTGCATCCTGGCAGCAGTTCTGAACTTTGTGAATTCCATAAATCAAATTCAATCAACGTGGTTCCAAATTATTTTTCTCAAATACTAGACTCACTAAGAAACAACATATCCAAAATTCAATTGAATATGATTTTTCTACATTTTATTAAAAATCCCGAAATATAGCTGTCCCAGTTAAGGTACCTGCTGGAACAGGTCTAATGAAAATAATTTTTCTAAACTCATAACCATTCCAAAATCGAATCAACATATTTTTCAGTCATTCTAGACTCATAGAGGCACAACATATCAAAAATTCACTTCAAGAACATTTTTCTAAAATTAATTAAAAATCATACAAGTCACAGCCTTTACTAATCCTAAAACAGAAACAATTTCACTAAACACCAATCTTACTCTTCCATCACCAACACCAACCCAACTTCTCATCTATCAAGCAAAATCAATACTTACAATCATACCATAAGCAACTTAATCATACCACTTCAAAAGAATTGAAGAAATTAGAGAAAAGATCTTACCTCAAATGAAGAAATCCACAAATCTTTAACCAAAACCCTTGTTTCTTTCTTCAAAATGCTTCAAACCTCAAGATCACCTCTCTTTCTCTCTTTGTCTATGGAGAATCCGGCCACTTCAAGAAAGAAAGAAGAAAATGCACAAGTCAAACACCTTTTCTTCTTTTAATCTCCACCATGCATCTTACAAGGAAAATTACCAAAACACCCTTAACCATATAACTAACTCTTTGTCTCATATAAGCCCTTTATAGTAATTTCATTAACAACCAAAAATATCTTCTTCCACTTAACCATCACCTTGACTCTTCATTTGACCAATGTATATGTTAATTATATCATCATATAAACAACATATACATTTGTCTCTAAACCCTAAATTTCTTCTCCAAAACACATATACATATACATTCTCTTCCCATTTCTTTTCTCTTACAATTTAACACATATATGCACAAACATTCACTTCCCAATATATATATCAACAACCACAATAACAACAACATACTCAAAACTTCTAGGGCATAAATGAGGATATTACATAGGTTGTGAATGATATAATCAAATGCATGTGTAAGGTCCTAAAACTATGAATCATATCAATTGTTCTTTGCCCTAATTGCATTGTTGAGATTGAACAATGTTATGTTATGCATTGTGAATGGTAATGTGTTTCATGAGTAATATACCTTGAAATTGAAATGTATATCAAAGATGCAATGATAATTCAAATAAGATATGATATGAGACAATGCCATTGTGATTGGCTATGATGATGAGAATTTGAGAATGGAAATGGTAACTATATAATAAATGTATTGTTTGTTTAATATGTTATTCAGTTTCAGAGTTCTGGATTTGGGTGGCATGCCTAAGAAATGATGAAAGGTAACAGTCTTGCCGGGTTGAGGATCTCCTCATATGTGTTGAGTTGATGGTCCAAGAGACTGGGTCTGTTACACTATGAGAATTGTGAATATAAGATATATGATTTGTAACAGTCTTGCCGGGTTGAGGATCTCCTCATATGTGTTGAGTGATGGTCCAAGAGACTGGGTCTGTTACACTATCCATGGATAGAGATACATGTATATACATTGCCTACGGGCGTGATTATTGTGACTATGAACCAAATCAGTAACTCTGAACTCTGAATATCGTATTAAATACTTGTTGGGCCCATAGGTGTCAAGGTTATATGAATGTCCTAAATAATGTTATGAGCTAATGAAATGGGATGTTGTTTATTGAGTATGATTGATTAATGTTGAATGTGGAAAGATGTTGAAATGTGGTATGCTCATATGACTATGATTTGTGAAATGCATAATTATGTGGTTAACTTTATATGTATGATGTTGATCTTATCATTAACATATGTGAAATTGCATTACATTAAAGCATACCATTAGCATGTTTTATCTTACTAAGCCATTGGCTTAGCGCGATAGTGTTTAATCGCGCAGGTAATAGAGTTGATAGAGTTGAACCCGAGAGTTCATCAAGACCAAGTGAGAGTAGACCTTGAAGAGTTGATTTTGGGAACTTAAAGATCAGAAGAGAATTGCCAATCATGTATACTTCTGTATATTTTGTAAAGAAATGTTTAATGTGTAAATATGTACATATTTTATAACTTCCGCTGTGTAATATTTAAATGTATATATATATATAACTAATATGTTTTGTTTTATCAGTAAATGATTTACTTTTCTATAATGTATAATGATAAAGGTATTGTATCAAGTTTAAAGTGTTTTGAATATTAAGAAAACCGTAGCATCCCTATGTTTGGTGCACTTATGCTACATTGTTGTGGTTGTAGTGTGCGTGCATTGGATATGGGGGTGTTACAAGGACCATGTTATTATATTATGTATTTCTGAAGAGTTGTCAGTGTAATTTATTCAAATTTTATACGAGCAACTTTTTTAATACAACAGCAACAACAACAAAGCCTTAATCTCAAGTCAATTGGGGTCGGTTATATGGATTCTTCTTTTCCACTCAATACGATTTAAGGTTATCTCTTCTGGTAGATATAACATCATAAGATCATTTTGGACCACTTTTGACCAAGTCAGTTTAGGCCTACCTCTGCCTCTCTTAGCTATATCTACTCTAACTTGTTCGGTTTTTCTAACTGGCGCATCGCTAGGTTTTCGTTTCACATGGCCAAACCACCTCAATCTATGCTCTCTTATCTTATCCTCAATAGGTGCTACCCCCACTTTTTCTCTAATGCACTCATTGCGGATTCTATCCATCCTAGTATGACTACACATCCATCTTATCATTCTCATTTCCGCAACATGCATTTTACTCATATGTTGTCCTTTTACTGCCCAACACTCACTACCATACATCATAGCAGGCCGTATTACAGTGCGGTAAAATTTTCCTTTTAATTTAATTGGCATCTTTCGATCACATAGAACTCCTGTAGCACCCCTCCACTTCATCCAACCAGCTTTAATCCTATGATTTACATCTTCTTCACAACCCCCATCTTCTTGAAGAATAGAGCCAAGATATCTAAAATAAGTACTATAAGGCACTGCTATTCGTTTAAAATAATTTTGCCTCTTTCTCTATTCTCACTATTAAATCTACAATGCATATACTTAGTCTTAGTCCTAGTTAGCTTAAAACCCTTAGATTCCAAAGTGCTTCTCCATAACTCTAACTTTTGATTTACCCTTGCTTGAGTCTCATCTATTAATACAATATCATCTACAAACATCATACACCAAGGGATGTCATCCTGTATATGTCTTGTTAGCTCATCCATGACCAAGGCGAAAAGATAAGGGCTCAAAGCTGAACCTTGGTGTAATCCAATAGAAACAGAAAAATCCTTAGTATCCCCTCCCACGGTGCGGACACTGGTGGTAGCTCCCTCATACATATTCTTCAAGACTTGGATATATCGTATAGATATTCCCCTACGCTCTAGGACCCACCATAAAACTTCTCTAGGGACTCTATCATACGCCTTTTCCATGTCAATAAAAACCATATGTAAATCCTTCTTCATCTCTCTATACTTTTCCATCAAATCTCTTATAAGAAAAATAGCTTCCATAGTTGATCGACCAGGCATAAAGCCAAACTGATTTGAGGAGACACAAGTATCTAACAGCAAACAGTATTCCACAACTCTTTCCCACAATTTCATAGTGTGGCTCATAAGCTTTATACCTCTATAATTTGAGCAATTCTGAATATCTCCTTTATTCTTAAAAATAGGTATCAAATTACTTTGTCTCCATTCATTAGGCATTTTCTTTGAACTTAAGATCTTATTGAACAAAGATGTCAACCATGTAACTCCTGTATCTCCTAAACATTTCCAAACCTCAATAGGTATCTCATCTGGTCCACAGGCTTTACCAACTTTCATCTTCTTCAAAGCTTCTTTAACTTCTGAAAATCTAATCCGTCTAGTGTATTTCATATTTTTCCGGCCTAACGTCTAAACCCTCAATGTTATCACTATGGTTACCATTAAGAAGTTCCTCAAAACAGCTTCTCCATCGTTCCTTAATATCCTCTTCTTGAACTAGAACCTTATTCTCTTTATTTTTAATGCACTTAACTTGGTTTAAATCACGACATTTCTTTTCTCTTATCTTAGCCAATTTATAGATAGCTTTTTCTCATTCTTTTATTCCAAGTTTCTCGTACAAACTCTCTAAAGATTGCGCTCTTGCTTTACTAACTGCCTTTTTAATATCTTTTTTTGCTTGTTTGTACTGCTCAAAAGCATCATTGTTATTACACTTGGGCAAACTCTTATATCATTCCCTTTTACTTCTTACCGCTTTTTACACTTCCTCATTCCACCACCAAGACTCCTTCGAGGGATGTCCACACCCTTTAGATTCTCCAAGAATCTTTCTAGCTACTCTTCTAATTGTTGTAGACATACATATCCACATATCATTTGATGACATATTCACATCTTCCTCCCACCCTCCAGCTTTGACCAACTCATTCTTGAACAACAATTGTTTTTCACCTTTTAAAGTCCACCACCTAATCTTAGGACTATTGTTTCTCCTTGGCCTACTAGTCAACCTCTTAAACTTGATATCCAAAACTACTAACCTATGTTGAGTGGTCAAAGCCTCACCTGGAATAACCTTACAATCCTTGCATCGAGTTCGATTGGCTTTTCTTATGAGTATGAAGTCAATCTGACTTCTATTTTGCCCACTTTTAAAGGTCACTAGATGTGATTCCCTTTTTATAAAATATGTATTTGCCAGAATCAAACCATAGGCTAAAGCAAAATCAAGGATACTCTTACCTTCTTCATTTCTAATTCCAAAACCATACCCTCCATGTACCTCCTCAAAACCTACTCTGTCTTTTCCTACATGTCCATTTAAGTCTTCTCCTATAAAAATATTTTCATTATTTGGAATCCCTCGCATAAGTTCATCCATATCATCCCAAAAATTTTGCTTGCTCTCCCCATCCAATCCAACTTGAGGGGCATATGCACTAACTATGTTGATGGTCTCATTCTGGATCACAAGTTTAATTGAAATAATCCTATCGCTTACTCTTTTCACGGATATAACCGTCTCCTTTAGGTTCCGATCCAAAATTATACCTACTCCGTTCTTACTTCTATCTGTACCTGTATACCACACTTTATACCCAGTATTCTCAACGTCTTTACTTTTCCCTCCAACCCATTTAGTCTCTTGGATACAAGCAATACTAATTTTTCTTCTCTCCATAGTATCAACAAGTTCTCTCAGTTTACCTGTAAGAGATCCAATATTCCAAGTTCCTATTTTGATCTTATTCCCTAATTGTTCTTTCTTATGCTTCTTCCTATAAATTTTTTTAACATTATCTAAACCTGTATCTCTCGTATTACTCTTATTATTCGTATTTTAGACTAACTTTTTTACCCACACCCGTCCATGATGTGAGAACCCTTGTTTATTATGCACCACATCCGGGCCCCAACATGGAGCGCCGCATTCGGGGAACGCCCTATATCCTTGCTTATTCTTCACTACACCCGGGCTCCGATGTAGCGTGTCGCAAGTAGGGAACGCCCCAACGATATTATTATTAGAATCTATATCATGAGATGTGACAAAAGTTTTACGCTGGTTGTCACCTACCGCAACCCTCCTCCTTTATCCGGGCTTGGGACCGGCTATACACAAGAAACTCATGTATAGGCGGCTAGCAACTTTTTTTAATAAAAAATAAAATATTATAATATTACAAAGATGATTATTTACTATTTTATTTATTATTTATTTTTTAAGAAATAATTATTTAACCATTTATTATATATTATTATATTTAAAGTTCGTATTATATTTTAAGAAAACACTATATTATTAATTATATAAATATCAGTATTTTTTTTGACAAAATATATAATAAATATTAATATTAACAATATAAATCTGTTTTATCCTTATAAAAATAAAACTATTTTATATACCATAAAAAAGAGAAGTTATAAACGGATCGACCAGGTTAGATGTGGATCAACTTCCTTTTTCGGGTTGGATTCGGGGAAAGGTCGAAAATACCTCCTCTAAATTACGAAGAGAAACAGCAGGCGCAGGGTTCAGCCACGTTTTGAATTTGATCGCAACTCGCCAGTTCCTCTGTCCTATCTCTTTTCGGCTCAGTTTAGTCTCATGTAAGAACTCAAAACCCGAACACATTCCTTTTCACTTTTTATTCTTTTTCTCAGTAATTTAGGTTTGAATTTGTACACTCAAATAGCTTACTTTGAAGTGGAGTTTTTTTTTTTTTCATTCAATTTCCAACAATTTGTTTGTGTGTTTGTTGGTTTGATTTTCTGTATACTCTTTGCAATTGATACCTGAAGTACCCTTTTGATTATACAAAAAAAAAAAAAAGGCCTGAAAAGGCTTATTGCTTGATTTCGCCATCTCCAAATGCAGCGTTGCTTTGCCATATTCACCCACAAAATTCTAACTCACTCCAATATTATCACCACCAACAACATCGCTGCTACTACTTTTTTATACTCTCAATTCAACCCCTTGTCCCCAAAGAGTAATGGGCTTGCGTTATTTCGTTTACTCTCATTTACTCCACTGCACCGGCGTGCTCCAGATCCTGATAATCCGTCCACCTTGATGAAGGAAGATGGTGTGTCAGTTTGTTCCCACATGTGGATCGAAAATTTTCATGAACCTGATAGGATAGCGAACAATTTGACCTCATATCTTCGGCGTTTTGAATTGTGGGTATTGGCTTATCAAAAAGTGTGTGCTGATGAGATGGGAGCTTATATGCCTCGTAGTGCAATACAACGGTCTGCATTGGAGGATTTGTTAGCACTTAGAAATGCTGTTCTTGATGATAGATTTAAGTGGGGTGCCAGACTGCAGTTTTTTATCAAATCTCCAAGGGATAAGACAGAGTATGAGTCTTTATCAAAGAGGAAGATTAAGGCTATCTTGACAACCACACAACCTGCTCCATTTCAGGATAAGATTGTTCAGGAAGTTCTGCTTTTGATCTTGGAGCCAATATATGAAGCACGATTTTCTCAAAAGTCTTTTGCATTTAGACCTGGTAGGAATGCACATACGGCATTGAGGGTAATTAGGAAGAGTTTTGCTGGGTATTTGTGGTATATAAAGGGAGATTTAAGTACAGTTTTGGATGGTTTGAAGACAGGATTGGTGATAAGTGCTTTGATGAGGGATGTGAGAGACAAGAAAGTGATTGATTTGGTGAAGGCAGCATTAACTACACCTGTGATTATGAGCCAAGTGGAAGAGCCAAAGAAGAAGAAAAAGAGGAAGTATCAAAAAAAGAGGGTTTTGGCTGAGGATGAGCCAAAGCCAGATCCTTATTGGTTAGAGACCTTTTTTGGATTTGCACCTGAGGAGGCTGAGAAGGTTCCTTCTTGGGGGCATTCTGGGATTCTTAGTCCCCTTTTGGCTAATGTTTGTCTTGATGAATTGGATCGATGGATGGAGCGTAAGATTAAGGAGTTTTACTGTCCTTCAAAGAGTGATGTCATATGGAATAGTCCAGAAGGGGAAGCAGAACAGGGAAATACATCTTGGCCAGAATTTGTGCCAACAAGTGGACCAGATAAGACCCGAAAAATGGATTATATAAGATATGGGGGTCACATTTTGATTGGTGTTCGTGGACCCAGGGCAGATGCAGCTACATTGAGAAAGCAATTGATTGAGTTTGTTGATCAGAAATACTTGCTCAAGCTTGATAATGAGAGTCTCCCTATTGAACACATAACTAAGGGTATAATGTTTCTTGACCATGTTTTGTGCCGAAGAGTTGTGTATCCAACTCTTCGGTACACTGCCACTGGTGGGAAGATCATAAGTGAAAAGGGCGTTGGTACCCTTTTGTCAGTTACAGCAAGCTTGAAACAATGCATTAAGCAATTCAGGAAGTTGAGCTTTCTAAAGGGAGACAGGGATCCAGATCCACAACCTTGCTTTAGAATGTTCCACGCTACTCAAGCTCACACCAATGCACAAATGAACAAGTTTTTGTCAACAATGGTCGAGTGGTATAGGTATGCTGACAATCGGAAGAAAATTGTGAACTTCTGTGCTTATATTCTAAGGGGTTCACTGGCAAAGCTTTATGCTGCAAAATACAAGCTTCGTTCACGTGCAAAGGTGTATAAGATTGGTTCTCGAAATTTGAGTCGTCCTTTGAAGGAGAAGAAAGGATCATCACCAGAGTACCACAATCTGCTAAGAATGGGCCTTGCTGAGTCAATTGACGGGCTTCAGTATACTAGGATGTCTCTTGTACCTGAGACAGATTACACCCCTTTTCCAAGTAATTGGAGACCTGCTCACGAGAAGGCTTTGCTTGAATATATAAGGCTGGATGATCCAAAAACTCTGGAGGAGCAACAGTGTTCCATTAGGGAACTTGGTTTGGTTTCACCTCAAGACTACATTTCAATGCTTGTTTGGAACTACAAGAGAAATGCTGTTGTGATGGATCAACTTTCCCTTGTAAAAAGTGGTAGCACAGATAAGGAGCGACAATTGCTGCTGAACACTAATCATGAGAACCATGAAAAAATAAACAAAGAAGATGAGGAGCACGAAGAAGGGTTTCATGTGGCACAAATGTAAAATGATTTTTGTGATCTGTCGAAAGAAAGAGTTTTCTGTAAGTGGCCTTCACACTATTTAGAGGAAGCAATGCAAAATGAATTTATTCTGCAACAAGCAAAAAATGAAAATCTTCATGTACGAATTGAAATATATTCAACTTTAAATTAAGAAGATTCAATTGAGTTGGCTTTTTCTTTCTAATTGGATGACAAGGGTTTTTAGCATCACTGCTTGCATCTATGCTTTCGCTGGTTCATATCTTGTTTTTCAAACATCTGTAGGAGTTATGAAACCTTATGTTTATTAGTTGGTTAAGTACAATAGACAACTTTAAAGGGCATGCACTTTCCTGCCTTATTATTTTATGAACAATCTCAATATTTGCCTCCCCACATATCAGCTCACCAATATTGGTTCTATGCTGTTGGATAAATTTGAGATCATAAATATTGATTTTAGACTCTTGCATAAATTTGTGATCTACACAGAAGAAAGGCAAAATCAACATTTCAAGTTTAGCATTATATACTAATGCTTTAAGTGTTCTTTTTCATTGCTTGGCATGGTCTTTGGGAAATTTTTCTCACATTCTATGGGTTGTTTTCACCTGTACTATTGACTTTTTGCTTTATTCCTTTGTCATTTTGTTTTTAACCTTAAATGTTACATGTTTCACTTTTGTGTATTTCTTCTTATCATGATAGTATTTCTTATACCATGTTGCTGATCATCATTTTAAGATGCTCAGAATAAAGTGAATTTCTGTTTGGCTGTTTGCTCTTAAAAACTTAAACTTATTTAACATTTGCAATCTGCTACAACGATCTGGCAAAAGTTCCTTACCACCTCTTAACAGGAATTTCTGAGCTGAACTTATAGATAGGGATCCGCCATCAATAAGCTTCTCTTTCAGCCAATATCAGGTGAGTGCTAATAAAGTCATTAAGCATGTCCTCAGTCTGCTTCTAGATAAATTTTGTTATCTCATTCCACATGTGACATCAGGCGTGGATGTATGGATTTGGCTTCCTGCATGGTACACTTCTTTTGAGCCTTTTTAGTGGAGGTAGACCTTGCCACAAAATGTGATTTATTTATTTTTTTCTGTGAGATCCTTCTCTTTGGATTAGACTACATACAACCAAGAATTAATGGCTTAGATTTTTCAGTTTAGTAATGACATGTTTGTATCTATTATTATGATCTTTATTTAAATGATCTTGAAGTGAATTGTTGTTGTTGATATTGTTCTCATTTTGTTCTAATATCACTAGAAATTAATTTTTATGCTCTATGAAAGTGGTTCTATCATCATTTCTTGCTGGTGAATATTTGTTAGTGCTTTTTTAATTTTTTGTCTCTCTCAATTTTAGCATTTGATTTTCTTACTGTGTTTTGTGACTTTGTCTAACTTCTAATATTAGTTAACATATGTTCAGTTAAGACATGTAAAAAGTACAAAGAATTGAAGGAAAATGAAACTGTTTAACGTGCGAAAATATTTTGGGGTCTGCAACTGTGTTTAGAAGTAATGTTGTGGATGGCTCCACTGGCGGCCTATGCTTTTAATATATATATTTTTTAAACATTTCATATACTATTGCTGCATCTCTAGTTGTTTTGCTCTTGTTCTTCTTCTGAGGATAGACTGCTTAACATTTCTTGCATCTCTGACTTTACATATATGCACTTTTGTACATCAATTGTTTGGTTTTTCATTTTCGTTTTATTGACAAGAATACTGCATTGGTTAATTAGGTGGAACATTGCTTCAAGGAAAAGGAGGTATAGAAATGGAAGCGTTGGAAGTTGATGTATTTTGAAGACTACTCAATTTCCTTTTTGTACCAGCAGTAAAAATTTATATATGATATGTAGCTAAATATTGTTAACTTCATTATTTATTACTTTTCTAGTTTATAAGCAGGCCAAATGGGTTGGAATATTGTAGGCTATTATAATAGGGGATTGCTATTATTCAGTGTCACAACCTTGACAGTTATCCCCAAAGTACCTAACCCTTCTGGCCTAAATGAATATAGGCCCATTGCTTGTTGTACTATTGTGTATAAGGCAATTACTAAGACTATAGTTAACAGGCTGGGGGAGGTGTTGAGTAGGTTGGTGAGCCCTTCACAATCTGCCTTTGTAGCTGGAAGGAGGATAGTTGATAATGTCTTGCTTGCTCTTGAATTAGTTTGAAATTACCGTATGGATAATGGAAGCCCAGATGTGCTATGAAAGTGGATTTAAGGAAGGCATACGACTTGGTAAAATGGTATTTTTTAGAGGAAGTCATGATTGGAATGGGATTTTTGCAGCAGTTCATTAAGTGGGTAATGGTGTGTGTTAGAATCTCATCTTTTTTGTTATGGTGAATGGGTTTGTTTGAGGGTTTTTGTCAAGGAAAAAAGGGGTTGAGCCGAGGGAGTTCAAATACCATGCGGGGTGTCAGGATCTTAGGACAAATCATCTCTGTTTTACTGATTATTTACTTATGTTTTGCTATGAGGATCAAGCCTCTGTGGAGTGGATAATTGATGTGGTGGTGAAGCACCTTGAAAGGACCTCGGAGTTGAATATAAATGAGACGAAGAGCTCTATCTTCTTCAGTGGAGTGAAGGCTGAAGTTAAAGCTTCTCTTCAACTTTTGCAATTGTAAAATATTTGGGAGTGCCGTTGGTGTCCACTAGAATAAAGAAGCAACACTGTGAAGGGCTAATTGAGAAAATTACAGCAAGGATAAATTCATGGAATGTGAAACATTTGTCATATGCAGGGAGGAACTAGTGGTTAATTTTGTATTAAGAAGCATGCAAGTATGTTGGTCTAGTGTTTTTATCCTTCCCAAGGCTGTAGTGAATGAAATAGGGAAGAGATGTAGTAATTTTCTATGGCATGGCAGATCTAAGCATGTTCAAAAATGTGTTGTGGCATGGGCATCTGTATGCACACCTAAGCTGGAGGGAGGTTTGGGAATGAAGAAATTGGGGCTATGGAATGAGGCTGCTTTGGGGAAACAAATTTATGAGTTACTATATGTAAAGAGATCTTTATGGGCTGTGTGGGTGAATGAAAATAAGCTGAAAAGGCTAAGCTATTGGGGTACAACTAAGCCCTTGGACTCAAGCTGAGTTTGGAGGCATTTGCTCAAATTAAGGGGGAAGCTAAAGCCATTCTTTAAATATCAGCTGGTGGGAGGTCAACTGTCCTTCTAAGATGACCCGTGGTTAGATGGGTCCGGCCTTGTTGATAAGTACCCAACTCTGGATATTAAAAATGCAGAGGTGCCACGGTAAACTAAAGTGAAAGATGTGTGGAAGGATAGGGGATGGGTTTTGCCAGACCTTTAAATAACCTCACTGATAGAGCTTGGCAAGAAGTAAGAAGATATACGTTACGAGAAGGGGATACAAACATACTCTCCTGGAGGCTTACACAATCTGGTGTATATTCTGTCAAAAGTGCCTGGGAAGCTTTTGAGAACAAGGGGAGAACCAGTTGCATGGGGGAGATTGGTGTGGGGAAATGGAAATATCCCAAAGCACAACCTCATAGGATGGTTGGCCATTAGGAATAGGCTTGTTGTTAAAAACAGACTTTGTAAATGGCATATTGTGAATGATGATGATTGTTGGTTGTGCAATAGTGGATCAGAAACTGTGGAGCACCTATATTTTGAGTGTCCCATAAGTAAGGCAATATGGCAGCAGGTGTTAAGGAAATGTGATATTGCTAGGGGTGAGCTTCCTTGGAGACGGGAATTAGTTGGTTCTCCAGCAAAGCCATAGGTAAATGCCATAAAGCACGGGTTAGGAGGACAACTCTTCTTTCAACAATCTATTGGTTATGGAGTGAGATAAAGGAATTTAGTTGCCTTCGAGTAGAGTGCGGTAGATGTGAGAAGAGTGTGCAGAAATATCTCATTTGCAGTGAAAATGAACTGCTCCAGAATGGTAGCCTAATTGATAGCAGACAGAATACCTGGGATTGAGGAGGAAGGATTGCTCACTGATGTGGTTCATGAAAAGGCATCTTGTAACTGGGGTTGGTTTACAGATGCTAGTGCTTGTTAGGAGCTGCTGCTGGTATGGTTTGCAGGACAGATAATAATTCATTTTTGGTGGGTTGAAGTGCTGGTTGGCTGTGGCAATATCCTTGCAATGGATAAATCTTAGCTTGTAGGTTGGTTGATATAATAAATTTGATGGTGACCTGGTGTGGCATTCTGTCATGGGTTTCTGTCTGGTTGGAGCTTTGTATACCAGGGCAGATAATAGTTCAGATTCCGTTGGGTTAAATGTTGGTTGGTCGTGGCAATGCAATGGATTAGTTTCGCCTTGCAGGTTGGATGGTTCTCTAATAGGTGCAGGTATGAGGTTAGCTGCTGTATGCTTGATGTGCTGGGATTGACTGGCCTCCAGGGCAGAATCATATGTTGCTCTGCTGGGTGACAATTACTTGCAGGCTGGTTTGCTGGGATTGGCTGATGTTTGCTGACCTGGTTTAGTTTTCAGATTGATGTTCTAATTATTTAGGGGCTTTGTAAAAGCAGTAGATTGAGGAATGGTAGGTTTGGCTTGAAAAGTTGTTGAACTGTGCTAATGGGATGGCTGGTACCTGCTGGGTGTCAAAGGTACTGGTCTGCTGGATGGGTTTGGCTTGGTATCAAGTTGCTGCAATATGGTGTTGTGCTGTGGTTTGGTGCAGGTAGCTTTTGTTACTGGGTAAAAGGCTTGGTAGTGGATGCTTCTGCTAATGAAGTTACAGGTTTGATCCAGTGGCAAGTTATGGGTGCTTGGGATTAGATGGTTTCGAGTTTGCTGCAATATGGGCTGTTTCAGTGGGATGTTGGCACACTTGGGATGGCCTATTTGGTAACTTGGTAGTGGATGTCCTACTGATATGGATGGTCGTATATACTCATAGGGGTAGATTCTGGAAGTTGTTGCTGTATAGCTTGGGTAGGGAGATTGGTCATTGAATATACTTTGATTTGTTGATTGTTTGTACATACTGAATTTTGGTAATGAAAATTAATTTTACTTGCTAAAAAAATATCAATGGTCACAGTGATGAAAATTCCTCCCAAAGTGATGGGACGGCGGGACTCCAAGTTGACTTTAACGATTGATTTGCTGCTTAATGCCCACAACTCTTTTTTACATTAGCTTGTTGATAAGTTTATAATATATTAGATATGGACATATGCCTAAGTCAACATCAACCAATAGTATATGGATACATATAAAATCCAATAATATATGGACATATCCAATAATATATGGATACATATAAAATCCAAACCATCCATTGAATACGTAAGGTCATGCCAAAATAGTTACTTGTATAAATCCACTAGGGAGCTAGCCAAGATAGACCGCTTAAAAAATTCTTATTAATTTTTGGACTGTGGTCATGAAGAAGATATTAGATAGTATAGACATATGGCAATGATCTTTTGAATCTCCATATGCTATCCAACTCTGCCAGGTTAAGGCAACTTGCATTTCAATTTAGCAAGAAATCAAAATCTTCAGGGAATTTGAAGTTTTGTAGTTCTATATGGCTTGATTAGAATAGTTTTTCTTTTGAAGAAAACAAGAAAGAAAGAAAGAAATTTTCATCCCTTTGTTTATAACAAAAGGAAGAAATATAAGACATAACCTTTTCCCTTGCAGTGAATTTTTACAATCTGAATCTTCATGGCTGGTGCTCAAGAGCTGCAACCAGAAATAACAAGTGAGTCACTAACAGTATTTAGTACTACAATTATGCATTCTATTTCTCTTTACTAGTAATTTTAGTAAATAGAATTGTGTCCAAATTGATTAATCTTAAGATTCTTTCTATCCCACTACTTTTATGTTATTACTTTGTTATCTACTACCTTCCGCTGAAGGATCATGATTCAGAAACTGCTGGTGGCATTTTATTATTTAGAAATCTGAAATATATATCCAATGCTAAATTTAAATGATTCTGGGAAACTTAATCGAAATAAACAAAATTTTGGCATTTATTTTTTTATGCAATTCTTATACTGCTCTTCGTTTGTGTTTTATACATTTTTGTGTTAGTGTTCGATTAGGTTGTTGTAGAACAATTCATGATAGTTTTTTTTTTTCCTTTTTGGTGGTTTCAGCTGTTAATGGCAGAGAGATATCCTCAAATGATGACAGTCCCTCTTTTAAGGTTCCTAAACTCGTGCACTATATGTGGTGGTTACGTGTGACCTGCTATGCACTCTTTGTTCTCTCAGGCCAATCTGCTGCAACTCTTCTAGGAAGGTTATACTATGACAAAGGTGGGAATAGCAAATGGATTGCAACATTTGTTCAATCTGCTGGCTTCCCAATGCTACTTCCTCTCCTTTTCGTCTTCTCCCTTTCTGCCAAATCTGCTACCGATCCCATCGATCTTTTATCTGCAACTAAACCAAAATTATCCACATTTTTGTTTCTATACCTTGCCTTTGGCATACTATTAACAGGTGACAACTTGATGTACTCGTATGGACTTCTATACCTTCCTGTTTCCACTTATTCTTTGCTGTGTGCGACCCAGTTGGCCTTTAATGCGCTCTTCTCCTTCTTCTTCAATTCTCAGAAGTTTACCCCTTTAATATTCAATTCTCTAGTCCTTCTTACCATTTCAGCCTCCATTCTTGCTGTTAATGCAGACTCTGAGAACTCTTCAGGTATTTCCAAAGGCAAGTATGCCATTGGATTTCTGTGCACACTTGGCGCTTCTGCAACATACTCTTTATACCTTTCCTTAGTGCAACTATCTTTTGAGAAGGTTATAAAGAGAGAAACCTTCTCTGCTGTGTTAGATATGCAAATATATCCATCATTTGTCGCAACTTGTGGCTGCATAGTGGGGTTTTTTGCAAGCGGAGAATGGAAAAGTTTGGAATATGAAATGAAAGAATATGAAGAAGGAAAAGTATCCTATTTGATGACTCTAATTTGGACTGCTATTACATGGCAAATTTCCTCTGTGGGTTTGTTGGGGTTAATTTTTGAGGTATCTTCTCTTTTCTCTGATGTCATTAGCACGTTGGCGTTGCCAGTTGTTCCCATTCTTGCTGTGATATTCTTCCATGATAAAATGGATGGAATAAAAATCATAGCCATGCTGATTGCTATCTGGGGTTTCTTGTCCTATATTTATCAGCATTATTTAGATGAAACTAAATCTAAGACAAGTGCGGCCACTGTCGTCGAGGTTGCTAGTACTCGATTAGAAATGTGTTGATTGTTCGGACAGGAACTGAAGTAGTGCAAAAATATAGTAGGAGGTAAGAAATTCTAGCATGAATTTATGGATAAGAACTCCAGGGAAAGTTTTACTGTCTCTGCATTGTCTGAGTTGCCGATTGTCACCGCTAATTTGTAAGAACAGAATGAGATCAAGTATGCCTGCATTTATATACAGATCTTATAAACAAGTGACTCTCAAGTTTTGTTTTGAAAATAGTTTGATAAATGAGACGAGTTTGAGCAAGGATTGTTTAATTTGTTTGGATCATGAATGGCTTGAACTTGGTTATCATGTATTTTTAAATTTGATAATGTATTTTTAATTAGTTTAGTTTTGAAGCTCCATGATACCAAAATCAAGCCAGAAAAATTTACAATTAAAGCATAAAGAAATAGAGGATGAAGCTTTAAACATTTTTCTAAGCTTTGAATCATGTTTGTTTGTATTTTTGTGTGTGTGTGTGTGTGTGTTAAGTAATAAGATTATTATTACTGAGGAAAAGAGCAAAAAGACCAGCATTGAAGTGAAAACAAAGCCCCACATGCCAAGACAAAACTGGTAAAAGAGCATGTTGGCTAAGGGACAACTTTTTGAACAAGAACAGTAGCAAAATAGAAAGCTACAGATATGTGCTAAACGGAAAAGGGGCTATTTACGGAAGGTGAATTAATCAAAGAAAGCCTTCTTCGGTTCATCTGTTTATTTATATTGGTCTTAATATTTAGCAAATTAAGTTTGTCTGATTTATAACAGATGCTTTAGCTTTAGCCAAATGGACACAAAATTGTCAACATTTTGGATCCCATGGATAATATGAGAGATTTATATAACTCTGCCTTTGAAAACAAATATCTTTTTAAAAATACTTTACTTCTCATTAAAATATATATATTTTTTAAAATATCTTTTCTCCTATTTCAAGTAATATTTTACTATAAAAATTTATTTTTAAAATTTTACGATTAAATAAATATATTCTAATAAAAAAATAAAAATTAATATTTTAAATTATATTTTCAACTAATAAAATATATTAATCTTTTATTAAAGAAAATTTTTTAATTTTAAATATAAATAGCACTCAAAAAATGAAAAAAAAAAGAAAGAAAACCGTCTGTCTATAAAAAGTGAAAGTTGGGCTGTATAAATGAAAATCAAAACTGATTTTGGGTTATTTCATGAAATTTCCTCGAATGATAACAGCTTGAGCTTGTTTGATTATTGGAGTGTTTGTACATTGGGCTTGCTTCAAGTAGTGAACTTCTTCATAAGTTGGTCTCCTCCTTGATAAAATAGCCTAATGTTGCAAGAACCAATAAGTTGTTCTTACGCGTATACAGTGTAATATTATTCTGTTGTATCTGATATGTTAGTCTTCCTTTATTTTAGGATAGGACACTTGTATTTCTGTTATATTTATACCTATGCAAACTCTGTATACAAAGTGAATTACCATTCCATTTCTAAGTTCTATAATAATGACAAAGCAAAAATACTATTATTTGCTGATGTAGCACAGTGATTAATGGAGCCACATCAGATCATTACTAGGAAGTTAGATAGCAAATAGACGAAAATACCATTTTATTACGAAATTGGATAATCAAGGGATGACATGAAAGTATTTTGAAGTTTAAGAACTACGTCATTACGTTATGTATTTTTAAAAGACTGCCAGTATAATTTATTCTATAAAATTTGTATATATAGAGAGCGAGTTAATATTAAATATTGATTATTATATAATTGAATATATTTAAGTAGTATCTAACATATAACTATACACTGACAATATAATACCATCAGTTTTTATTTTTGGGTTTTGTTTATTACTTTGAATATGATAACTATTTCGCATCATGTATAGCCAATAACTATTAATTATTTTTTTCTTAATTTTTTTTCAAACTAAAAAAGAAAAAGAAAAATAAGTCAAAAATTAGTAATTGAAATAAAGAATTATTTTTAAAATTTAGTAAATTAATTTGGTACCTTTGAAAAAAAATCAGTTTTTTATTACACAAACATAATATTTTTATTTTATTTTTTAGGGAACAAATAGAATAAATTACACCAATGCAAATTACACCAATGCTTTCTAAGATAACAATTTTTACCATAATTTTATTGATGAGTTTAAAATAACATTAATATAAGTAATGAGCATATATATAAATCATCAATATACGTATATATAGTTATTAGTCAGCGTGCGCCATATGCAGATATAATTTTTTTAATTGATCATGAGTTTGACTAATTTTTGATATTGATAATTTTTTATCACAGTAGTCAACAAATTAAATTAATAAATTAAAAAAATATAGATTAATAAATAATTAAAAAATTATTGTATTATATATTTTATAATAAACTCATTATAAATTAGATATAATAAAATAAAATATGAGAGAGATAATTAATTACAATCATATAACATACTTAGAAACTTTATCAATTGATAAATTGTATTAAATTAATTTTTACTACTTATTTGTTACTTGCATATATGTATTAATTATTTACTTCACTAAAAACAAACTACTTATACTACTTTAGTAAAAACAAAATAAATCATTGCTACTATAAAAAAATCTAATTATTTTCTTTTAATCAAAACGGACTATTATTGTATATATAATTTTTTGAGTTAAAATTTTTTTATGTAGATGCTTATATTTATTATAAAAAATTATTAATTCTTAAAATTTTCATCCCTAAATTATTAATTTCTTGATCAATAATATTTTTTAAATATTAATAAATAATATTTAATTATTTTTATCTTTTTAAATTTATAACTTTTTAAATTCTAATTTTATCTTTTAAATCTTTAACTTTTTAAATTCTAATTTTTATAATAATAAATTATAAAAATTTATATTATATATTTTTTTATTTGCTTAGATGGGCTTATAAATTCTCTATTTTCTTTAGCTTTTATATATATATATATATATATATATATATAAAACTAGACATCCACCCGTGCGATGCGCGAATATAATTTTTTTATTATACTTTTTTATCGTTGAAATTTATAATATATTTTACAGACTTTTAACTATTTATTATGATCATTATATTTTTTTAGGACAAAAATATTTTCTAAAAATATTTTGAAAGGGCATTAAAAAGTTTATTAACATTTTAAAATTAATTGAACTGCACATGAAATATTTTTCTATAAATAAAATGTGTGTATATAAACTGCTTGTGAGTCGGGTAGTGCTGCATGGCTTAGGTTACAGCGGTGGACCTTATATGAATTAGAATTAAGATACCATATTGGAATAAAAATGCTAGATAGGGGGTTGGCTCCCCTAATTTAACGTTTAGAGTGGTTTTTCATGGACTGCATTCTATCATTGGATATTATATATAATTGGATGTATGATTAGCATGATGCATTGGCATGACAATTATAATGATAATGTAGAACCGGAGCAGAACACCGGGTAGATATATTGGCCTATATCATTCACTGAGTTGAGATGCTCACCCGTCTCACTATTTTTTTTTCAGGTTCTCAGGGTGAGCATTTATGATAATATTTAGAGACACTGCTTTTCTTTCCCGGTAGTAATTTTTATGTATGAAATACTTTAAAATTATACTTATTTTTTTTAGTCTGTATTTCTAATTTTATAGACTGTAAATTCTAAATTATTGACCCTTAAATTTGGGTCAGATTAAATTTAAGAAGCTTAACCTAGTTTGTTATAATTTTAAAGAGTCTAAACCTAATTTAAAAGCTTGAAATTAAACTAGTCCTATTCATAAAAGCCCGAATTTAATTTGTGAAAAAGGTTCAGCATGAAAATTAAAAGTTAGGATTCGTTTGAGTCGGGATGGGTCCAAGTCAACATGAGCTTAGTGCTCATGTCGACTTGGACACCTAAATCGATATGAGCTAGATCTATGTCGAATTCGACACTTCAAATAGACATGAATCCTAATTTGGAAGGAATATAACCTGTTTAGGAATTCTAATTGTATTTAACTTTGGAACCATTAACCCTAATTGCCAAATTATAAATAGAAGGTAGCTTAAACAATTAAGGGGGCTGAACTCATCAATTAAGTAATTAAGATTGCAAGAGACTGAGAGTGGTGATGAGAAATTAAACTAGAAGAGAGCGATCGTCAATAATAAACACAGAATACATCAAGCCAAAACACACAATAACCAAAAGGAGACAGTGATCATTGTCTCCAGAATTGCTTTGGTCACCCAAAATCAAGGTCAGATTAGGCAGTAGCATGAACAAAGCTTGACTCAACATATCAATCTTAGTGGAGCCTTCAAATGTAGGTTTAGTTTTTTAAATTGAATTTACTTTAAACTTACAATAAGCTATGTTTATTATTATGTTACAGTTATTTAAATTTATAGTAGCATGTTTTTATTCTTCACAATAACAAAATCATCACAGCAAGCCACAATTAGCATCAAACCCTAGATTTAATTATAGTTCGTACCAATACATATAGATAGTAGCATCAATATATATTCAACCATTATTTTCATAAATTCAAAATCCTAAATCACATTATTAAACCCTAATTCACATGTAAAATTTTAGTTTAGGAAAAATCCTAATTTGTATAAATATAAAACCCTAGTTTAGGTAGAAACCGATACATGACCCATCGTCAATGTGGTCAATATTTATTTATGGATTATAATTGTTTTGTTAGTTTTTGTTATAGTTTTGTGTCTTATTTATTATGTTAATTATTGTTTTATTTAGGTATTTTATTAGTTTTTATCGGTTTGTTTAGTGTTTTCATTAATTTTGATAGTTTTAGTTTATTTTAGTGTTTATGTTGTTTTTGATCTAGTTTTTAGTATAGTGTTTATGTTTTGTTGGTTATTGTTTATTTACTTTTTGTTTAAAGTTTGTTTGATGTTTTGTTTTAGGTTAAAAAGCCAAGGAACCAAGACTGAAGGAAGAATGCACAGTAGCTGACACAGGCAGAGGACACGGCCAAGTCACTGGCTGTGTCCCATATCAAGTTAAAGAAGAAGAGTAACTCACAGAAGCAGGCACATGCAAGGGACACGGCCAAGTCAGTGGCCGTGTCCCTCCAAAAATACTCCAACACTGCCAAGTCACCTCTGACTTGGCCGTGTCTCACCAAGTTCCAAAGGAAAGAAGACTAAACACACAGAGGCAAACACAGGCAAGGGACACGGCCAAGTCACCTGGCCGTGTCCCTCCAAAAGGCTTCAACACGGCCAAGTCAAGCTCCACTTGGTCGTGTCACTCAACGAAGAAAAAAAGAAGATCAAAAGCATGCAGTGGTGGACACAAGCAAGGGACACGGCCAAGTCACTGGCCGTATCCCTCCAAAAATCACTCACACGGCCAAGTCACTTCTGACTTGGCCGTGTCCCTCATGATCCAAGCCCGCAGCGATTTTAAAGCGGACGTTTCATATAAAAGGAAAAGAAAAGCTAGGGTTTTGGAGGTGTTGACGATTTGGTGCAAAGTTTGAGCCGTCTGAGAGTGATTACAATTGTTTTCTCAAATTTTGATTACACTTTTGATTAATCTAGCTTAGATTAGATTGTTCTAGCCATTGATTCATTCTTCTTGCAAGATTTGAACAAGAGATTCTTCAGAAGCTTCAAGGAGTTTGTAACTTGGTTTTGTTCTCGAACTTATTCTCTTTATTTTTATTGAAATTGTATTAATGGATATTATCATATTTATTTTGATTTCTTTGAACATTAATGAGATGAATATGTTTGAAAGCATGATGAACTAATTTGATCTAGTCTAGGGTTTGTATGGATCTGCTATGATTGTATGAATTGGTTGTTACTCTTAACTCAATTATTTCTTTAAGCCTTTATTGAATGAATTATTGCTAATATATAGTTGATTGATCACCAATTATGTGTTTTAAGGTATTAGATGATGGATCAAGAGATGAAGTCTAATGCTGGAATAATTCAATTAAGGACTTAGGTGAATTAGAGATATAACCTAGGAAATGATTATTTCAATTGGAACAAGATATTTCAACTTTATATCAATAATTGAAACTACCCTTGGACCACTTATAGTTTTGTTCCGTTTAGATATGGTTGAATTAATTAACCTGCAAAAGGTGAGAACGAGCGACCATGAAACAAAAGTGGAAATGTTCTAATAAATTGAACAATCATTTTCTTATTTAACAATGTGGAACAAAGTCATACTCAGATTTGCAACTATTTTTGCCAAATACTCAGGATAGTAGGATCAATAATCCAAATATTCTTTTCCGTGTTATGTTTGATAAAACCCTTTTTCTTTTAATGGGTTTTGGAGAAAGTATGAAGGAATGAGAGGGAAATGGAGAATTGTTTTGCATTTCTTTTTGTGTTTAATCAAAATATCGTCAAGACAATTTAACTTGTAGTTGTTCAAGAGTCAGTTAGAGCTATTAATTGTTCATGAATCTGTTGATTGATCTATGTTTTGGAATAAAGTCTGGGAGGGAATTGAAGTCCTTAATATTGATCTAAGGGTCAATACTTCAACCCAGTGTCTTCCTTTCAGAACAAACGAGAGCTTTAATTTCAATCACTTAATGAGTTTACTAATTTATTTAACTTAAACTTCCTTATCAACTACATCATCTTGACTAAATTAAGTGAATGGGAAATAAATTGGAATTGCTAGTGAGCCTTGCTGACTGTAAATTTTGGGTTAGATTAGGTCTAAGAAGTGAAATTCCAGGTTAGATGTAGAATTCACCAGTACTGTGTACTGATGACAGCGAGGTAATGAGTCTATTATATAATTCACCAGTGTTTGGACAAGGCAAGCAAAAGTTATAAGGATAACTAGGCTTTAATTTCAGAACTATAGTTGAGAAGGTTAGAAAATCATCAAATGGAGGCTATTTGAATTTTCAACATGTATTGTAAAAGTTATACAGTATTTGCTTCCAATTTACAACTTTAGCTCTTTAACCATCTTGAATCTTCCATTTCCTTAATGTATGATATGCATCACAGCATATCTTTTATGAGAGTACTGCTTTCTTAGTTAATAAGTTTAACATTCAGGTGACAAAATTAAAAACTTGATTTTTGCAGAATCAAGCCATTCTTTTAGGGTTTTCAAGGTTTTTCTTCTTTAGCATAGATTATATGCTCATTCACTAGTCAGAAGGATGCTTATATCCGTTTTTAACCTTCTGATATAATCTTAGCTAATAAATCATATACATGTTTGTGATTAATTTTAATACTATTTCTGAGACTGCTTGAATGAATATTAAATGCTCTCTTGGATGAAAATTCTTCTAAAAGTTATTGCATAGGCAATGATTTCGTGAATCTAGTAGTTGGACTGGTTATTTCTTTTTTATATGATGTGGTAATAGTATTTGCATATGATATGTGTCTGTGCATGCACAAAGTAAAAGGAAAATAAAAGATGATAGAAAGGAAAAAGAGCTCTATTCCTTGTTGACACGCTCTCTCTCTCTCATTCTTGTTGTTCCTTTTCCTTTTCCCATTTTTCCATTCACCCACACAATTCATTATTTATTTGAATAACTAGATTTTAATTTTAGTTTTTGAAACATATCAAGCTTTTGGAGATTGCTAAGATATTTAGTTTCTGTTATTCCTAAATTACATGCATTTTTAATTGATGCAGGCCACAATTGGTATTGATTTTCTATCCAAAACCATGTACCTTGAAGATCGAACTGTTCGTTTGCAATTGTGGTTAGATTCATCACTTCAAATTAATCACACTTGTCACCGGCGATCTTGCAATTTTTTTTGTTTCTTGTTATTTCTGGAAACATGACCATGCATTTTATTTTTGTTTCCTATTATTTCTGGAAATAAATGTAACATACAAGAATTTTGGTGAACTGACCGCAAGCGAATGGGCAACCAATCAAAGACAGGATTTTAAATGAAGGAGAATAGGTGAATAGGAATAGAAGAATATAGATAAAAGTAGTGTCGTAGAGTAACAAAGAGAAGAAGAATAAACAAGAGAGAGGAAATTTAGAAAATACTGATATATTGCATAATCATCACATGGTAGAGCACAATCACATATATTCAAGTTTGACAAATTAGCAACTAAATCAGGCCATCCTTTGCCATTAGGTGGTTAACCAACTTCTTTGTCTTCATTCACAACTCAACTTATCACAATTCATCTCTCTCATCACCTTATCACAGCTCACCATCATCACATCCTTCTTCTTCCCTTTTCTTCTCTTATATATGGCAATTCCCTCCTCTTGAGACATTTTTGTCCCCAAGAAATTGCCCTTTAATGAAGTTGAGTTCTCAAGTTGAATCCACACTAGGAACGTTTACCCCTTTTACCAAATTCTATTGGACATGCTGATCACCTCTTAGTATTACCCTGGAATTCATAATCTTTTCTGGTGCAATCACAAAGTCATCTTCAAGTATTGCAGGAAGCACTGTCATTGGAACAACTTGCTCACCAATCTTTTTCTAAAGTAGGGAAACATGAAACGTAGGGTGTTTTGGAATTTGGGGGAAGCAAGAGTTTATAGGCTACTAAACCAATCCTTTCAATCACCTGGAAGGGTCCATAGAATTTTACTGCAAGCTTAAGGTGCCTTCTTACTGCTACTGTTGTTTGTCTATATGGTTGGAGTTTTAAGTAAACCATTTCTCCTACTTGAAACTCTCTTTCACTTTGATGTTGATCATTATAGAACTTCATTTGATTGTGGGCTTTCTGTAGCTATTGATTCATTGCTTCCCTTTCTTGTACAAATTGTTGCACAACTGCCACTGGACTTCCCATGAAATGAAAAGGAGGTATGGTGAGTGGTATTATGCCACCACTCTACCACCATTCAGTTCATCCAATGAGTCCTCAGTTATGGGAATAAGGAATTTGTTCTTCATTGCTAGTTCATTTAGTTGTTTATAATCAGCACAATCTCCAACATTCATCCTTTTTCACCAATAATGCAGGTGAGGTGAGAGAGCTATGGTTAGGCTGGATGATAGAAGTGTCGAGCATTTCTTGTATCAACTTTTCAATTTCGTCTTCGGTCTTTCTAGAAATGAGGGTGTCAATAAGGTATCATGTTAACTGGTAGTGAATTAGGTTTAAAGGAAATGTTGTGGTTGTTATAACACCCTTATACCATATATATATATAATATATACATTCAGCATATGTAAAATACGCATATATGGTATAAAAATGTCACGACTCGGTAAGAATAAAAATTTTCACATTTCAAATTTAAACTCCAAAATACTTTTAAATGTATAATTAAATAATAAATAAATATTCTTTATAAATTATAGGTTCCAAAATAAAATTTTATATAAAAATTTCTATGAAAAATTTATCAGAGATTTGTCTGTAATTTGGACAATCCCAAAAATAACAATAAATACAATCTACATAAAATAAGCACATCCAATAATATCAAATCATCATTTCACCCATACTCCTCAATTTCTCCAAGTTTCTCAATATATATATATATATATAAATAAATATATCAAAAACACATATAAAATCTACATTATAAAATTTATCCAAAATATTCTTTTTAATTTACAATATATACACCAAAACATAGTATAATATACATAATAATAATAAAATATACGATAATATAAAATATATACATGCTAGCAGTGTCTCTGATCTTAATACTCAAAATCAACTCAAATCTATACCCGACCCAGTCTAGAAGAACTCTCCGGCTCTACCAGATCACCCCTGTTACTTGCGGGATTAATTACAATCGTGCTAAGCTAAAAGTCTAGCAGTACAAACTTTGATAATAATAAAACTTATATGCAATGTCAATGTACAATGCTTATGTATATCATGTCACCATGTGACATACCATTTCATTTTAAATATATTTTTCAATCATTTTACAATTCATATAAAAACAAACACAAGCATGGGCCCAGAAAATTTAATATGCTATTCAAATTTCAGAGATACTGTTTTAGTCCAAATTAGCACCATGTGTCTAGCCCTAAAGGCAAATCATAATAATTACTCAAAAGTTAGCCTCGAAGGCAAATCATATCACAGTGACGCCAAGCGTCTGGCCTCGAAAGCAAATCAAGTAATTGATCAAAAACTAGCCCCAAAGGCAAATAATGAGGATAACCTCATAGGCATGCCGCCAAATGCAGAACTCTGAAAATTAAATAACATACTAGGTACACAACTATTTCATATTTTCCATTATCTTTTTTTTTTCATTTTCTCATAATTAACTAGGCATATTGCATCTTTCCACGTTATTAATTAGGCACATTGCTTCATTTTCTCAATTTTCTCATTCATATCAATGTTAATTCATTTCATTTCATCATATCTCAACATATTATCATAATGTATCACATTTTATATTAAAATACATTACCAAAATATTTTGGATAATTTCACATAATTCACATATAAATCACATTTTATGAATTTTAGCCATTAACAATGGCTTTTCACAATACCTTTAATGCATACATAACAAATCACATCACCCAAACACTTTGGGTCATTTTCACATATTTTACTTTTTATTCAATTTAGTCATTATTAATGGCTTTTCATAATGCATACATAACATTACACATGTCATAGCATATTAATTGTTCTTGCATGTTTAATACGTCAAGCAACTTAACATATTTTTTCAACTAAAATGTGTTAAGCCCAAATTATTGCCAACACATCTAATTTATCAAAAGTTTGTACTTATCTCTATAAGCTCTCAAATGCAAGCCACAAATCAAACTTCAACCTCCTCTTTCAAGTTATATTTCAACACTTGGGTTGGCCAAACTACTTTCTCTCAATGCCTATACCAAATGTGATCATAAATTATCATTTAGTATCACATTTAAAGGCATTTTCAATCTTAAACTATAATTAAATAATACTCCTACAAAATTTCTAAAATTAAGCCTTACCTCACTTTAACTTAGCAAATACATATCAACCCATTTAAATTAGTATTTTAAGTTTATTAATATTATTAAAAACATATTTTAACATATTTAAACTATTCACATTAATTAAACACATGCTTATGTACAAAATTCTAAAATGGCATAACCTTCACCATTGAAGGTTTTTTATTCCAACACAATTCAATTATCAATTCAAGCTCATTTCCATCCTAAATATCATTAAATAACATGATTTAACCATTAAAATCAAATAATTCACTATATTTGAAAATTCATTTTTCCAAAATTCTAAATCAATACTTCAATTTTCAAACTCTATTCAAACTTAACCAAATCTAATATTTGACTTTAAAATTCTTGTTCATATATCAAAATAACATATTTAGAACTAAATTGCACAATTAAAACACCAATGATTTCATAAACCCAAAAAAGTTACATATTCCTAAATTATCTCTCTTCACGAAACTCAACTTAAATTCAATTATTTCTTCAATCAAACCTTAAAATCATTATTAACTACTTAAATCAACTTCATTCATACCCAAATAGACAATTAAAACATAACATTTTAAAAGTCCAAATCACACATATTCAAATCTTTAAGAAAATCCAAGGAAAAAGTTAAAAAGCTTACTAAATATGGAGGAAATCCCTAAAAATCCAACTTGAACACTTGAAATCCTTCAATTCTTGAAGCATGGAAGAAGCAAAAATCTCTTCTTGAATTGCTTACGGAGTTCGGCCCTTGAGGTAGAAGAAGATGATGAAAAAACATAATTTTAATTCTCTTTCTTTCCACTAACTTATTAACCATATATATATTATTATATTATATTTTTAATTAATTAATTAATTATTTAATTAATAAAAATACTAATTTTTTTCCATACAAAAATAAAATATTTTTGAATTATTTTTATAAATTTCAATTTCTAAAGTTTATTTAATTTTTAAAAATTTCAGACGTTACAATTCTCTCCTCTAAAGAAAATTTCGTCCTCGAAATTATCTGTTATCAATTTTGGAACAACTGGGGATATTGTCTCCGCATTGTCTGCTCACTCTCTCATATCGCCTCCTCAGTGGCATGATTCCTCCAAAGAACTTTAACAAGTGGCACATTCTTATTCCTCAACTCTTTTAACTTATGTGCCAAAATCTCCACTGGTTCTTCCTTGTAAGTTAGATCCGGACTCACCTCAATAGACTTCATTGATAAGATGTAAGATCGGTCTGACCTATATCTCCAAAGCATAGATACATGGAAGACATTATGTATCCGGTCCAACTCAGGTGGTAGAGTTAGTCTGTAAGCCACTTGACCAACTCTCTCCAGTATCTCATATGGTCCTATGAAACGAGGACTCAACTTTCCTTTGCGGTTGAATCTCAAAATCTTCTTTCATGGAGACACCTTTAGGAATACTTTATTTCCCACACTGAACTCTGTCTTTCCTCTTCAAATCTGTATAGAATTTTTGTCGGTCTGAAGCTGTTTTCAAACGATCCTGAATAACCTTTACTTCCTCTTATGTTTTCTTAATCAAATCGGGACCAACCAGTTTATATTCTCCAACCTCATCTCAACACAAAGGTGTCATGAACTTCTTGCCATATAAAGCCTCATAAGGTGCCATCCCAATACTGGACTAATAACTGTTGTTATAAGCAAACTCAATCAGTGGCAAAAATCTATCCCAGCTCCCAGTGAAATCAATGATACAACTCCTCAACATATTATCTAGAATCTGTATCACTCTCTTTGACTGCCCATCTATATAGGGATGTAAAGTAGTACTAATTTGCAACCAAAAACCCAATACATCATGCAAACTCCTCCAAAATCTCGATGTAAATTGGGAATCTCGATCCGACACCAAAGAAACTAGGACCTCATGCAACCTCACTATCTCAATGATATACAGCTCAGCCAACCTCTCTAGAGAATAATCCATCTGAAATGGAAGAAAATGAGTTGTCTTCATCATATGATCCACTATCACCCATATTCATCATGCTTCTTCTATATCAAAGGCAGTCCAGTCATAAAATCCATCGTCGCTCGCTCTCATTTCTACTCTGGCACTGATAATGGCTGAAGTAACCCTGAAGGAACCTGATGCTCAGCCTTCACTCTCTGGCAAGTGAGACATCTGGATACAAATTTTCTTATGTTCCTCTTCATACCTGACCACCAATAATGTTGCTTCAAATCTTGATATATCTTAGTACTACTAGGGTGCATAACATAGAGTGACTGATTTGCTTCCTCCAATATCATCCTCTTCAATCTTGCATCATCAGGAATACACAATCTATCTCTATACCATAAACTGCCATCATCTTTCACATGAAAGTCTCGACTCTCCCCCTATGACAATCTATCATAATCTTCTGGATTTTCTCATCTGCCAACTAGGCCTCCCTAATGTAATCCAACAAAATTGCTCTCAACTGCAACTAATCCATCAATGCACCATCATCACACGACTCAAATATGACATTCAATGCTCTCAACTCAATATGCAACAAGAGTGAATAAGCAGTCAAACCTGTCAAAGACTTCTGACTCAAGACATCCGTAACAACATATGCCTTGCCAGGATGATAATTAATTAAATAGTCATAGTCTTTAATTAACTCTAACCACCGTCTCTGCCGAAGATTGAGCTCTCTCTGAACACCCAGGTACTCCAAATTCTTATGATCCGTATAAATGAAACATTTCTTCCCTTACAAATAATGCAGCCAAATCTTCAATGCAAAAACTATAGCTGCTAGCTCCAGATCATGAGTTGGGTAATTCAGTTCATGAGGCTTCAACTGTCGAGAGGCATAAGCAATAACTCTATCCTTTTACATCAGAACACAACCTAAACCACTATGTGAAGTATCACTATATATTACATAAGGTTTACCTTCCACAGGCAAGGTACGAATAGGAGCATGAGTTAACATCTCCCTAAACTGCTCAAAACTCACCTGACACCGATATGTCAATACAAATCTAACCCCTTTTTGAAGTAGTTTGGTGAGTGGTGTAGCTATCATAGAAAAACTCTTCATAAACCGATGATAATAGCCTACCAATCACAGAAAACTTATAATATCTGTCACATTCTTTAGTGGACTCCAATTTAAGATAGCCTCAACTTTACTTGGATTAACTTTAATACCCTTTACTAATACCACATGATAGAGAAAAGTCACATGATCGAGCTAGAACTCACACTTAGATAACTTAGCATACAACTGCTTATCTCTCAAAGTCTACAGTATAATTCTCATATGCCTGTCATGATCCTCCTCATTACGTGAATACACCATAATATCATCAATGAAGACCACCACAAACTAATCTAAGTATGGTCTAAACACCATGTTCATCAAATCCATAAATGTTGCTGCTGCATTCGTCAATCCAAAAGGCATCACCAGAAACTCATAATGCTCATACCTCATGCAACAACTGTCTTAGCTACATCCACATCTCTGACTCTCAACTGTTGGTACTCTGATCTTAGATCAATCTTAGAGAATACTGCTACTTCCTTTAACTGATCAAAGAGATCATCTATCTAAGGCAAAGGATACTTATTCTTGATGGTTATCTTATTCAACTACCGATAATCAATACACAATCTTAAGGTATCATCCTTATTCTTCACAAACAAGATAGACGCTCCCCACGGAGACACACTAGGGTGGATAAACTCTTTATCAAGCAACTCCTGCAACTGCACCTTCAACTCCTTCAATTCTACAGGTGTCATCCGATAAGGGGTAATGGAGATGGGAGTGGTACCAGGCATTCAATTAATATCGAACTCCATCTCTCACTCAGGAGGTACCCCTGGCAACTCATTAGGAAAAATATCTAAAAACTTGACAACTGTAGGTATATTGTCAAGCTGGGACCCCACTACTCTGATATCTACAACATGAGCAAGATATGTCTCACATCCCTTTCGAATCATCCTCCTAGCTGAAACAGCTGAAATAAACATGAATGACAGGTGTCTCTACTTACTAGATACCATCACATCTTTACCATCACGTGTTCTCAAGGTAACACATTTTCGCTGACAATCTACAACAACCCCATGCCTGGATAACCAATCCATGCCCAAAATCAAATCATACTCCCTGAAAGGAATCTCAATCAGGTCACCGAAAAACTCCTCATCTTGAACCACAACTGGACTATCTTGGTGCACACTACTAACCACAACATTGTGCCCTAAAGGATTTTTCATAAACACATATGTTATCCCAAGATGGCAACCAAGAGGGGGGGGGGGTGAATTGGTTTCCTCAAGAAATAATGACAATTAAAAAAACTCAACAAAAATAGAAGTGCGGAATTAAGAGATGGTTGAGTAATGGAAGAAAGAAAGAACACACAAGATTTATAGTGGTTCGGATTTTACTTCAATCCTACATCCACTTCCTTAACAACTTGTTAAGGTTCCACTAATCTTTGAAGTTTTTACAAGCTCACTTCCAACTTTGGTGTTTTCACAAGTTCACACCTAACTTCACAAGTGTTTTCTAAGGCTTACACTCAAGAACCTTTAAAGGAGTTTTTGAGGCTCACTCTCACAACCCAAACAAGAGTTTTACAAGGCTTACTCTCACAACCCAAGTGTTTTTCCAAGCTCACACTCAAACTTATACAATGGTGTTTTCAATGCTAACACCTAACATTCATTACAATTCAAATGTAAGTTTAAGTAAAAGAAAATTTGTTGCCTGGCTATCAAAATCTGTTTTCTCTTTCTTCTTGTTCTTCTTTTCTTGTAGAACCATTGTATTTATAGCCAATGTGGTCTTACTAGCCGTTATTGATAGTAAGAATAAAGTCTTGGCAGTTTAGACCTTCTTTACTTAAACTGTCCGAAGCTTCTCGCGGTCGTCCTTCATACAAGGATGGTTGCGCTCATATCTCACGCGGTCGTCCTTGGACAAGGCACGGTCGCTGAATTTAAAACAAGCTTCAACGGTCGAATTTGAGTGCTCTGCAGTTGGAATCTTGCCCATGCTGCGATTGTCGGGACGGTCGCGCATCACCATGGTGCGGTCGCCCTTTTTGAATGTTGAAGTGGGTTTTTAACGGTCATGTCACGTGGCATTCTCTGACAGGGCAGAAGAGATGTCCGCCAAAATTTGAATGTCGCGGTCGCCCTAGGTAGCATCTCGCGGTCAAATTGAGATTCTCGCGTCGAACTTCTGGACGCACCTGGGGACGCGAACACTACTGTCTCTTTAAGCAAATTCTTCTTGAATTGGTAGAGCGGTCGCGACTCTTAATGGGTGGTCGCCACAGTAGCAAGTGAGACCGTGTCATTCACCGTTCTTGTCACCGTGAACCTTACTGTGATTAGAAAGATTTGAGTTCCTTGGTTAGCGATCGTCCATAAATTGGGACGGTCGCTCTTCTTTAGGCGCGGTCGCGACTGAGGTCAGACTTCTGACCGCAAAACCTACTGTGATAAGGTTTCATCCTGTAATTGCATGGTGCGGTCGTATTCATGTGTGGTGCGACCGCTAGAAGTGTTCTGTTCACCTTTATTTGAAGTAACCTAAGCCTGCAACAAGATTCTCCAAACACATGTTAAATGGATCATTCATTTGAGTTGTCAAGGATCAAAATAGAGATCATTTGTCTAACAATCTCCCCCATTTTGACTTTGACAATTCAAATGGAATGATAAAAAAATAATAAGTCTAAAATGCTCCCCCTTAACATATGCATAAATCATGGTTAAGCAATTTGATATTTTTTGAGTATCTTGGTGCATTGAGTTATGGTTAAACAATCATTCCATTGTGTATATGTTCTCCCTCATTATGTATACTATTTTCTCCCTCATTGTCATAGGCAAAATAAAACAATGAAAGTGAAAGGACAATGGCAGATTAAACAATCAAATGCTTATTTAAACAAAACAATCAAAGGATACTAAAGCATTATGTTTATTAAGCATTAAAGGAAAGTACAAAGGCAGAACTATTAAGGCAACAAACATATTTAAGACATAAAATGAAAAATGCAAACTATTAAGACTAAACAGTTAAGCTATTCAGATTCATCATCCTCATCTATCTCTTCTTCTACTAAAGGTGCTTTTCCTTTATCTTGAGGAGCAAAAGAGGTAGAGCTTGTGCTAATGGACTCTTCTTCTTCAGGTAGGCTTTGAGCATGATCACTTATATCCCAATCTTCAAGATTGCATTGAGGCAAGTCCAGTTTTCCTTGCATATCATAGAGGTCATGGTGCATGTGAGATATAAGGTCAATTCTCTTGTTCAAGTGCTGGAATCTTTTGGAGACACTTTTCTTGAACTTAGAGAGTTTCCTGGAGAGAGATTTGATAGCATGGAGGATGAGTTGTGTAGAGGATGAGGTAGTTTCTTGAGTAGCTTTTGATGAAGTGGCTTTTGGAGGTAATTCCATAGCAACTTCCACAGAGTCTCCCTCTTCCTCAATTGTGTACCTTGGCCTTTTCTTCTGTCTATCCACAACTCCTTTCTTGCCAAAGTAATACACATATGAGCCTTCAATCTTCCTTACACATCCAGCATGCTCTAAGTAGTCAATGGTGATGGCACTAGAGGCAAGATTGAAAGGGTTTCTCAAAGTAGCTAAGTTCAAATCATTTAGTAGGTTTAGGTGCCTAGATATTTGAGTAATTTGTGAGGATAGGAAGAAAGTTCCAGTTCTTGTAACAGCATGATGATAGAGGGTGTCAATCAAGAACTTGGTTGTGTTCATTTGAATATTATGGGTGAAAGCATATAAAAAGATGAGGTCTCTCTTGGTTACCTTTTCATTCCCATCTGCTCTTTGATGGATGGTGTAGGTGATAATCCTATGGAGCATCCAATGGGTGAGAGATTTGATGTGTCTGGCTTTTGATTCCTTTTCAAAAGAAGTTTCCACAGAAATTTCTTGCCAGAATTCAGAAAGAGTTTGGTTTGAGAAGATTTGGTCATTGTAGGAGGTTATACCATCAGTAGGAAAGTTCCAAATGCTGCCAAAATCTTCTAGGGTTAAGGATTGGTATTGATCAAAGAGTTTAAACCTAACCCCATACCATCCTAGTGCAGAGTTAACACTCTTTTCTATTTGAAAGGACATAAGAAACTCCTTGCTTAAACTGGAATATCCTACCTCCTCAGGAAATACAAACTTTCTCCATCCAAGGACATCTAGCAATCTCTCAATTTCGTCCTTGATACTTAGGGCAGAAAGCATCCCACCAAAAGGAGATTTGGTTCCCTCAACTTTCTTTTTCTTCAGCATGGCATACCTAATATCTTCCTCAGAAGTTTGGTGGTGAGGTTTGTGAATTTTCTCACCCCTTCTAGACTGTGGAGGAGATGGAGGATCAACTACTGGTTCTCTTATTGTGATTCCTGAAACTCTCTTTGCTTGTCCTTTTATTTTGGAAGTGGTTTTCTTTTTGGGAGCCATTAGAATAGAAAGAAAGAGAAGAAAACTGGAAAACAGAGGGTGATTGAGAAACAAATGATTTTGAGAAGATTTTAGAGATTCAGAGGGAAGTTTGTAAGTTTGTATGTTTTAATAAGCAAAATATCAAAGAAACTGATGTAACATACTCTTAAATAGATGAAATTAAGAAAATAGCCATTTATGACTGTTGAAAGTTAAGAGTTGTGACCTGTCACACAGCCAACGGTTACAAAATTTCGATCAGAGTGTACAGAGTGCGGTCGCAGATTCAACAGGGTGCGATCGCGAAGTTCAGTCTAGCGACCATTAGCATGATCAGTACGCTCGCGTGTGAAGAAACTATCTGTAACGGTCAAAACTGTTCAAATTTTTGGCCCGCGCATAAATTTTCTCGACCGCGCACAGAGTTATTTGTTTGAATGAATCTGGCAGACAAGATAGCGGTCGCTATGGACACTGGAGCGAATGCGACTAACTTAGAAATGAAAGATTCAAGGAAAGATGGAGGATTTTTCTAATGTTTAGGCAAAAATATACATATATGCACAAAGAAACTTTATTAAAAGGCAAAAGTTTTAATTAATTCAAAGTGATTCCATCAATCATTCCTAAATTGAGTTTAATGAAGTTAAGTCTATCTTCATTCAAGGGTTTTGTGAAGATATCAGCAAGTTGATTTTGTGTATCTATAAATTCTAGGATTATATTCTGATTTTGTACATTTTCTCTCAAGAAGTGATGTCTAATATCTATATGTTTGGATCTAGAGTGTTGGATAGGATTTTTAGACAAATTGATAGCACTAGTGTTGTCACATTTAATGGAGATATTGTTAAACACTTTACCATAGTCAAGCAATTGTTGTTTCATCCATAATACTTGTGTGCAACAAAAACATGCTGCAACATATTCGGATTCCGTTGTGGATAAAGCAACCGATGCTTGTTTCTTACTATGCCAAGAAACTAGACAATTACCAAGAAAGTGACATGCTCATGTAGTGCTCTTTCTATCTAAAATACTACCGGCATAATCAGCATCTGAAAAGCCTATGATATGAAATGATGTGTTTTTAGGATACCAAAGTCCTAAATGCATTGTGCCACTCAAATATTTCAAGATTCTCTTAGTAGCATTCAAGTGTGATTCTTTAGGACTAGTTTGAAATCTAGCACAAAGACATACACTATACATTATATCAGGCCTAGAAGCAGTTAAGTAAAGTAGTGATCCGATGATACCTCGATATTTCTTCTCATCTACTGCTTTACCATTTTCATCTTTACCTAATTTCAAGGATGTGCTCATAGGAGTTTTGCTAGTTTTACAGCCATCCATTCCAAATTTATTGATGAGTTCTTTCGTATATTTGGATTGGTTGATGGAGATCCATCTTCACATTGCTTGACTTGCAGTCCAAGGAAGAACTTGAGTTCACCCATCATGCTCATTTCAAATTCCCTAGTCATACAAGTAGCAAATTCTTTGCACAAGGCTTCATTAGTAGCTCCAAATATTATGTCATCCACATAAATTTGTACAATCAAAATGTTATGCTTATCCTTTTTAACAAAGAGAGTTGTGTCTACTTTTCCTTTTGCAAAACCATTTTCAAGTAAATATGCACTAAGTTTATCATACCAAGCTCTAGGTGCTTGTTTCAATCTATATAAAGCTTTGGTAAGTTTGAAAACATGATCAGGAAATTTGTAGTTTTCAAAACCAGGAGGTTGTTCTACATAAACTTCTTCGCTTATAAGTCCGTTTAGAAATGCACTTTTAACATCCATTTGAAAAAGCTTAAAGTTCATATGACATGCAAAAGCAAGTAATATTCTAATAGCTTCTAATCTGGCTACGGGGGCAAAGGTTTCATCATAGTCAATACCTTCTTCTTGATTATAGCCTTTGGCTACCAATCTTACTTTATTTCTAATAATGTGACCATTTTCATCAAGTTTATTCCTATAGACCCATTTGCATCCTATTATACAGTGATCTGTAGGTCTAGGAGTAAGTTGCCAAACATTATTTCTTTCAAATTGATTAAGTTCATCTTGCATTGCAGTTATCCAATTTTCATCATTTAAAGCCTCCTCAACAGTCTTTGGCTCAATTTGAGAAACAAAAGCAAAATTAACATCTACATGATTAATTTTAGATCTAGTAATTACTCCCTTAGATGTTTCTCCAATGATGAGTTCCTTAGGATGATCTTTCTTGTATTGCCAATCCTTAGGTAGATCTTGAGTCTTTTCTTCAAGTTCATACTGATTTATCTTTGGAGCATCAATAGATTAAGAGGTTCAAGAGTACCTGCAAGGTCATTGAAAGTAATACCTTTCTTCTGATCACGATTAGATGATTCATCAAATACAACATGCATTGATTCTTCTATAACTAGAGTTTTCAAGTTAAATACCCTATATGCTTTGCTATATGATGAATATCCTAAGAATATGCCTTCATCTGATTTGGATGAAAATTTTCCAAGATTATCCTTGGTATTCAATATGAAGCATTTGCATCCGAATACTCTAAAATATCCGATTCTGGGTATTCTTCCATTCCATAGCTCATAAGAAGTTTTATTAGTTAAATGCCTTTTGTAAACACGATTTGCAATGTAACAAGCTGTATTAACGGCTTCTGCCCAAAAATAAGATGGTAAATCATATTCATTGAGCATTGTTCTAGCCATTTCAATTAAAGTTCTATTTTTTCTTTCAACTACATCATTTTGCTGTGGAGTTCTAGGAGCAGAAAAATTATGTGAAATGCCAAGTTCATTGCAAAAGCCTTCAAAATTTTCATTCTCAAATTCTTTGCCATGATCACTTCTAATAGATGTGATCACATATCTTTTTTCATTTTGAACTCTTTTTGCAAAAGTTTTGAAGTAATTAAAGGCTTCATTCTTTTGAGCTAAGAAATTAACCCATGTGAATCTAGAGTAATCATCAACAAAAATAAATGCATATGATTTGCCTCCTAAGCTTGTAACTCTATTTGGTCCAAACAAATCCAAATGAATGAGCTCTAAAGGTCTAGAAGTGCTTATAACACTCTTTGTTTTAAATGATCTTTTGTGTTGCTTACCATGTTGACAAGGTTCACAAATCCTGTCTTTGTCATATTTTATTTTAGGTAGGCCATCAACTAAGTTTTCATTACAAATATATTTCAATTGATCCATACCAGCATGTCCTAGTCTTCTATGCCATAACTATGCATCATTATTAGTGGACATTAAACATTTATGATTTGAATGAATGTTGATATTATAAGTGTTGTTTGTTCTAGTACCCTTAAATATGATAATATCATTTGAATTTGTGATTTTGCATTCCTTGGAATCAAAATTGACAAAGTATGCTTTATCACAAAGTTGACTAACACTTAGCAAGTTATGTTTCAAACCATCAACAAGCCATACATCTTCAATTAAATCCTTACCAATAGAACCAATGGAGCCAACACCAAGAATTTTACCTTTAGCATTGTTTCCAAAAGTTACATTACCTCCATGTTTGTAGGTAATACTTGTAAAGAGCTTTGCATTTCCAGTCATATACCTTGAGCATCCACTATCTACAAGCCATGTGCTTTTGTTGATAGTAGATTTTAGGCATACCTGCAAGGCAATAGTGATCATCTTCTTTTAGGTACCCACATGAAGTTGGGTCCTTGATGGTTAGTAGTAAAAGTGTCTTCTAACTTGAGATGAGCCTTTCTTATATAACAATAGAAATTTTGTGTCCGAATTTCATGCAATATGTGCATTGCCATGGCATTCTATACTTCTACATTTTTCTTTTTGTATTTAACGTATTATGTATGCAGCTACAAGTATGTGATTTCTTTTGTGCAAGTTTGGTGATCAACAATGCATAATTATTTTTTGCTTTATCTCCTAGCAAACCATAAGAAGTACTTTTGGTACTTTTAGACTTGGTGCAAGCATCTTTGATATGATCATCAGAAATTTTAATTGTAGATGCTTTTACAAATGTTGGTTTACTTGGTGCAATGTTGGTTGAGCCATTGAATCCTAATCCATACTTTAAGGAAGGTGATCTTTGGTTATTAATTAATGTATTTAATGCTTCCTTTCCTTTATGAAATTTGGAAATTGATTCTTTTAGTTCTTTTAGCTCATGCTTCAATGTTTCATTTTCTTTAATCACCTTTTCTAAGTCATGTGAGTTTTTATTTAACTCTCCTATCGTATTCATCAAGTGTTCATTTGAGGTTTTCAATTCTAAGGTAGAGTTCTTTAAGCATATAAAATCTTTTTCTAACTTAGAGTTTTTCTCTTTATAAAGCATCATTTTAGAAAAATATTTTTCTATTTTAAAGTTCATGTGCTCAATCAAATCACTATCATCTATATCATTTGTATCATTATGTGCTACTAGATCAAAGAATTGAGTACTTACCTCATTGGAGTCATCTTCAATAGCCATGAGACACAGATTTGCAATTCCTTCTTCTTCTTCTTCTCCACTTGAAGAAGAGTCATCCCATGTGGCTTTGAGAGACTTTTTCTTTTCTTTATCCCATTTCTTTTTGTTCTTTAATTTGAAGCAATCCGATTTAAAGTGACCAGTTTTTCCACATTCATAGCATTTTACCTCATTTTTCTTTTCTTTATCTTTGAAGGAGAATTTTGGAGGTGTACCTTTGTTTGTTTGTAATCTTTTCTTCCTTTTCCATTCATTGATTCTTTTTTAGAACATTTCCATTTCATCTTCATCATCAGTACTTTCATTGCTTGAGCTCTCAGCTTCTTTGATTGCTTTGAGTGCAATTGGTTTTCTCTTTTCTTTTTCACCTTGATCTTCTTCTTTCTCACTGTGTAGCTCAAATGTGAGTAGTTTACCAACTAGCTCGTCAGTTCTTAATGTGCTGAGATAATGAGCTTCTTCTATGGATGATACTTTTGATTCAAAGTTCTTTCTAGCTCTTAGGGCTCTCAAGATTTTACTATTTACATCACCTTGATCATATACCTTGCCATACTTCTTTAGTTCATTGACAATAGCAAGCAAGCGATTGGTCATGTCGGTGACATTTTCATTTGGTTTCATCTTGAATAGCTCATACTCATGGACATGCATTTGTTTCTTGGTGAATCTTACTTGAGTTGTACCTTCATGGTAGTTTTCGAGTGTTTTCCAAATGCAATGTGCACAAGTTAAATGTTGAACTCTTCCACCTTCTTCTCTTGAAATGGAATTCATCAAGATTGAAGCGGCTCTATTGTTCTTGAATCGATCTTTAACATTGCTAGCTGACCATTGTGCTTTGGGAAGTGGAACTTGAATACCGTCAACTTCATAAGTGGGAGGTTTCCACTCACTTTCCACGAAATCCCATAGTTCAATCCCTTCACTGTCTAGAAACAAATACATTTTGTGTTTCCAGTATGAATAATCAGTTCCATCAAAGTAGGGTCTAAGAATAGTGTTAAGATTTCCATGAGAGCTTGATGAAGAAGAAGTTGCCATAGTGGATCAGATTTCACAATTAAGTTTAAGAAATCTCAGGCTCTGATACCAATTGTTATCCCAAGATGGCAACCAAGAGGGGGGGGGGGGTGAATTGGTTTCCTCAAGAAATAATGACAATTAAAAAACTCAACAAAAATAGAAGTGCGGAATTAAGAGATGGTTGAGTAATGGAAGAAAGAAAGAACACACAAGATTTATAGTGGTTCAGATTTTACTTCAATCCTACATCCACTTCCTTAACAACTTGTTAAGGTTCCACTAATCTTTGAAGTTTTTACAAGCTCACTTCCAATTTTGGTGTTTTCACAAGTTCACACCTAACTTCACAAGTGTTTTCTAAGGCTTACACTCAAGAACCTTTAAAGGAGTTTTTGAGGCTCACTCTCACAACCCAAACAAGAGTTTTACAAGGCTTACTCTCACAACCCAAGTGTTTTTCCAAGCTCACACTCAAACTTATACAATGGTGTTTTCAATGCTAACACCTAACATTCATTACAATTCAAATGTAAGTTTAAGTAAAAGAAAATTTGTTGCTTGGCTATCAAAATCTGTTTTCTCTTTCTTCTTGTTCTTCTTTTCTTGTAGAACCATTGTATTTATAGCCAATGTGGTCTTACTAGCCGTTATTGATAGTAAGAATAAAGTCTTGGCAGTTTAGACCTTCTTTACTTAAACTGTCCGAAGCTTCTCGCGGTCGTCCTTCATACAAGGATGGTCGCGCTCATATCTCACGCGGTCGTCCTTGGACAAGGCACGGTCGCTGAATTTAAAACAAGCTTCAACGGTCGAATTTGAGTGCTCTGCAGTTGGAATCTTGCCCATGCTGCGATTGTTGGGACGGTCGCGCATCACCATGGTGCGGTCGCCCTTTTTGAATGTTGAAGTGGGTTTTTAACGGTCATGTCACGTGGCATTCTCTGACAGGGCAGAAGAGATGTCCGCCAAAATTTGAATGTCGCGGTCGCCCTAGGTAGCATCTCGCGGTCAAATTGAGATTCTCGCGTCGAACTTCTGGACGCACCTGGGGACGCGAACACTACTGTCTCTTTAAGCAAATTCTTCTTGAATTGGTAGAGCGGTCGCGACTCTTAATGGGCGGTCGCCACAGCAGCAAGTGAGACCGTGTCATTCACCGTTCTTGTCACCGCGAACCTTACTGTGATTAGAAAGATTTGAGTTCCTTGGTTAGCGGTCGTCCATAAATTGGGACGGTCGCTCTTCTTTAGGCACGGTCGCGACTGGGGTCAGACTTCTGACCGCGAAACCTACTGTGATAAGGTTTCATCCTGTAATTGCATGGTGCGGTCGTATTCATGTGTGGTGCGACCGCTAGAAGTGTTCTGTTCACCTTTATTTGAAGTAACCTAAGCCTGCAACAAGATTCTCCAAACACATGTTAAATGGATCATTCATTTGAGTTGTCAAGGATCAAAATAGAGATCATTTGTCTAACAACATCAAATCCTAGGGACTCAGAATGCAAATCACTCACAGGCAAGATGGATGCACTGATGTATGAATGAGTCGATTCAGGATTTATTAATGCAAAAACTGAAGTACTAAATAAAGTAAAAATACCCGTAATGACAACTGAAGTACCCAGCTGCCTTTGCATCACATAGACCCGCTGTGATGGCCCTGCCTCATCTGGTCTAATCCCAGCTGTAGAACATCCTCTCTGGCCAGACCCTGATTTACCTCCTCTGCCAAAACCTCTGCCACCATGACCCCCTTTACCACTTAGTCTATAAGTTGTTGTATCTGTTTATCTGTCCTCTGACGGCTCTAAATAATCTCTGATAAAATGATCTGGCGACCCACATATGTAACACACTGCTGGTACACCTATCCTCTAGCAGACACCCCCATATGCCCTACCACAATAAACACAGGTAGGTGGAGCAGGCCTCTGAGCCGCCAGGGTTGGAGTATTAGCCACTGAGGCTACAGGTCGCTATCTCTATCTTTGCCACTGTACTAACCTGCTAGACTATTCCTGGCACCTACTGAATTTCTAAGGATATCTCCCTCTGCCTCTCTTCACTGATAAAAATTCTTCCTCACCCTAGGGTCTCCTAGCTTTACTCTCTTCCGCTTTGGCAGCTGCTGACCCTGTGCTCTCTCAACACTCATGAAAGCTGCAATCAACTGAGAAAAATTCTGATACTGAGAGCCTACTATAAGACACATGATAAAAGGATGCAGCCCCTCCTCAAACCTACGACATTTGTCAATCTTATCAGAAATGATCCATCCAGTATACCGACTCGGCCAAATAAACTCAATCTCATACTCAGTCACTGACCTGGTGTCTTGCCTTAAACTCAGGAACTCCATGTTCTTTGTATCTTTACACTCCCTCGGAGTATACTTCTTCTCGAATTTCTACAGAAAATTATCATAGGTCAGAACTGGTGGATCAGCTGTAGTATGGAAAATCGTCTTCCACCACTCATAGGCATTCTCTGCAAAAGAGATCTAGCATAATCAAACTTCTCCTTTGGACTAGCCTGCAGCTGGATGAGCACTCTCTGAACCATGTTCAACCACTACTCTGCTACCATAGGGTCTATAGTGCTAATAAAATCTTTTAGCTCCCAACTACCTCAACTTTCCATATTTTCATGTCGGCAACTGCGACTGCGGTTGTGGCTGTGGTGGTGGCTATGGCTGTTGAACCGGAGTTTGTCTCAATAACTCTACCATATGTTATACCCAGTTCGGCAAAATCTCCTCAACTGCTGGTCTCACTGGCACAAAAGCAGACACCTCACAAGTAGTCTTAGCCTTAGCTCCATCTCTACCCTCATCACGAGCTACACTCTCTACACTATCCTCTGCAGATTGATGCGTCCGAGACGCCATAACTACCTATATCTACAAATACAGCAGAAATTGTCACATCAAATATTAGAAACTGCCAGTGCCAATGCATATATCACAATTGAGAATTATATTTAAAATCATCATTTTCTCTCTCTAACAACCCACCCAGGTCGAGAACCCCAAACCTAGGCTCTGATATCAAAATAAATATAACACCCTTATGCCCTATATACATATAATCATACACCCAATATATGTAAAATACGCATATTTGGTATAAAAATATCATGATTCGGTAAGAATAAAAATTTTCACATTTCAAATTTAAACCCCAAAATACTTTTAAACATATAATTAACTAATAAATAAATATTCTTTATAAATTATATGTTCCAAAATAGAGTTTTATATAAAAATCTATAGAAAAAATTTACCAAAATTTTGTCTGTAATTTGAACAATCCCAAAAATAGCAATAAACACAACCTACATAAAACAAGCACTCCTAATAATATCAAATCACCATTTCACCCATATTCCTCAATTTTTTCAAGTTTCCCAAAATATTTATACATATATATTTATCAAAAACACATATAAAACCCAAATTACAAAATTTATCCAAAGCATTCTTTTTAATTTACAATAAATACACCAAAAATAGTACAATATCTATAATAACAAAATGTATGATAATATTGAATATATACATGCTGGCAGTATCTCTAATATTGATGCTCAAAATACACTAAAATCTAGATCCAACCCGGTCTAGAAGAACTCTCCGGCTCTACCGGATCACCCATATCACCTGTGCGATGAATTATAATCACGCTAAGCTAAAAGCCTAGCGGTACAAACTTTGATAATAAAAAACTTATATACAATGTCAATGCACAATGCTTATGTATATCATGTCACCATTTGACATACCATTTCATTTTAAACATATTTTTCAATCATTTTACAATTCACATAAAAATAAATACAAGCATGGGCCCAAAGGATCCAATATGCTATGTAAATTTCAGAGTTACTATTTTTGTCCGAATTGACACCATGTGCCTAGCCCCAAAGACAAATCATAATAATTGCTCAAAAGCTAGCCCCGAAGATAAATCATATCACAGTAACGCCAAGCGTCTAGCTCTGGAGGCAAATCAAGTAATTACTCAAAAGCTAGCCCCGAAGGCAAATGATGAGGATAACCTCATAGGTATGCCTCCAAAAACAGAACTCTGAAAATTGAATAACATACTAGGCACACAACTATTTCATACTTTCCATTTTCAATTTTTATTATTTTCTCATAATCAACTAGCCATATTGCCTCTTTTCTTATTATCAATTAGGCATATTGCCTCATTTTCTCATTTATCTTATTCATATCATTGTCAATTTATTTCATTTCATCATATCTCAATATATCATCACAATGTATCACATTTTACATTAAAACACATTACCAAAATATTTTAGATAGTTTTACATAATTCACATATAAATCACATTTTATGCATGTTAGCCATTAACAATGGCTTTTTACAATGCCTTTAATGCATACATGACAAATCACATTATCCAAACACTTTGGGTCATTTTCACATATTGCACATATTTCATTTTTATTCAATTTAGTCATAATCAATGGCTTTTTGTAATGCATATAATGCATATATAACATTACACATGTCATAGCACATTAATTATTCTTGCATGTTTAATGCATCAAGTAACTTAATACATTTTCAACTAAAATGAGTTAAGCCCAAATTATTGTCAACACATCTAATTTATCAAAAGTTTGTACTTACCCATATAAACTCTCAAATGCAAGCCACAAATCAAACTCCAACCTCCTCTTTCAAGTTACCCTTCAATACTTAGGTTGGTGAAACTACTTTCTCTCAATGCCTATATCAAATGTGATTATAAATAATCATTTAGTATCATATTTAAAAGTATTTTCAATCTTAAACTATAATTAAACAACACTCTCATCAAATTTTTAAAATTAAGTCTTACCTCACTTTAACTTAGCAAATACATATCAACCTAAATTAGTGTTTTAAGTTTAATATCATTAAAAATATATTTTAACATGTTTAAACCATTCACATTAATTAAACATATACTCATGTATAAAACTCTAAAATGGCATAACCTTCACCATTGAAGATTTTCCATTCCAACACAATTCAATTATCAATTTAAGCTCATTTCCATCCTTAATATCATTAAATAACATGTTTTAACCATTAAAATCAAATAATTCACCATATTTGAAAATTCACTTTTTCAAAACTCTAAATTAACACTTCCATTACCAAACTCTAATCAAACTTAACCAAATCCAATATTTAACTTTAAAATCCTTGTTCATGCATCAAAACAACACATTTAGCACTGCATAAAAATATTCCTCCTAGAGTAGCTGTTAATACGAATAAGAGAAACTCTGTTATAGCCATTTTTGTACATTTAATGTACTCTACGGATAGAGGAATACATAGAGTTGAACATAGTAAAATAAGAAATTGAAAGATTTCATTGAAATTGTTCATTTGGAAAACCAAATTGCATAATTAAAATCCATGATTTCATAAACCCAAAAGTTACATAACCCTAAATTCTCTCTCTTCACCAAACTTAATTTAAAGTCAACCATTTCTTCAATCCAATATTAAAATCATTGTTAACTACTTAAATCAACTTCATTCATACCCAAATAGACAATTAAAATATAACACTTCAAAAAGTTCAAATCACGCATATTCAAATCTTTAAGGAAATTCAAGAAAAAAGTTAAAAAGCTTACTAAATATGGAGAAAATCTTTAAAAATTCAACTTGAACACTTGAAATCCTTCAATTCTTGAAGCATTGAAGAAGCAAAATCTCTTCTTAAATTGGCTATGGAGTTCGACCCTTGAGGTAGAAGAAGAAGATGAAAAAAATAATAATTTTAATTCTCTTTATTTCCACTAACTTATTAACCACATATATATTATATTATATTATATTATTTATTTATTTATTTAATAAAAATACTAATTTTCCTCTACCATACAAAAATAAAATATTTTTGAATTATTTTTATAAATTTTAATTTTTAAAGTTTATTTAATTTCTAAAAATTCCGGATGTTACAGTTGTAGGCTCTAAAGAGTGGTAATGAATTAAGGCTTTGGAATATGATATGATATTTAGTTATTAGGAATTGAAGGGAACCTTGTATTGGGTTTTGTTTTAGGTAGGTTTAGAAGTGGTTATGGTTGTGAGATTAAGGGCAAATAGCCTTGCTGAAATTCCTTTTCAGCCCCCTGAATTAATTTGTGCAGAGTTTTTTCACTTATCATCTTAATTGAGGTAGAATTGATCAAACCCTTGAGCTTTATCATTTTTTTTTTAATCCTTTTTTGGATAAGAGCTTGAAACCTTCAAATTCAAAGGTGATTGGGGTGTAGGATTTCACCCAACCCACCCTAGCACCATGTTATAATCACTGATATCTATTACTCAGACATCAAACTAGAATCGATGACCCTACATAGTCTATGAACAACCGAAACACTTTGCCCTCTCTATAATTTTTCTCCCATCCGCTATTGTTACATTCACTGAATTTACATGGACTGTGGAAAGCTTGAGTTCCTCGACTATCTTGGCATCAATAAAGCTGTGGGTGCTCCTACTATCGATAGAATCACCAATGTCTGATTTTCAATTTGCTCCTTCAATTTGATGGTGTTGTTAATAACGCTACCATTAATGGCATGCAAGGAGACCTATACTCTTTCAGAGCCTTCTTCCTCCTCTTCTTCATTATCTATAGCTTGCCCTTTTTTATCGCCTTCTTCGCCTTAATTTTCTTGCCCATTCAGTGCCATTACCCTTTTGGTTTGGCATCGGTGGCATGAGAAGAATTGGGGTAGTAGTGGGTCGAGTAATTTTGGGTACCGGCCCGATCTGATAGGGTTTGGATAGTGTATTTGTAAAACCCGATATTTTTCTAAAACAATAATATAAAATATATAAATGTATATATAAATAATAAAATAATATGGTAGGAATAACAAATTAAAAAAATGTGTTTACTAATAATGTGATTTATTAAATAAATATATAGGTGTTGGATTAGTTAAGTGAAAAAAAAATGTGTATAGCATTAATGTGGTTTGAACCTAGGTTGGATAAGAAGTATAATAAATAATTTACCGTTAGGCTAGGTAACATGTACTTATTCATATAATATACTAAATAATATTTAAGTTTTAAATTCAGTTGAATTTATTGCTTATAATAATAATAATAATAATTATTATTATTATTATAATCAAATAAATAAGTAATTAAGATAATTATAGAAAAAATAATAATACAAAAAACATCAATTTTGGAGATAGTGGTTATTAATTAAATAAATAAATTTTAATTGTTATTAATTGGAGTGTGAATTTTAGAGAAAGAAGGAAATAAGGAAAGTGAATAAAGAAAGAGGGAGAGCTGGAAAAGGAAAAGAAAAAGACAGAGAAAGAACAAGACACATATAGAGAGAGAATATATATACATATAATAATATAAATAGAGAAGAGAGGGAAGGATGTTAACGTCAATTACGTTTCACCTCCAATCTATCTCCTTTCGGTGATTGAAAAGTGACACGCGTTGGACCACAGTGATGACAGCTCGGAGAGGAGTCGACGACAACTGAAATCACTGCCATCAGCCATCATATGGAGAGTCGTACGAAGAGGCTATGGAGGTTGACTCCAGCAACGATTTTCGATGGCAATTTTGAACTTTTTCGACATGTTTTTTCAGCGATGCCAATATTTTTAAGACCCTCTTGTTATGATCTTTGATTAGATATATTATTTGTTAATTTTGGATATATTGTAAGTAAACTAAATAAACATTATTAAAAGTTTAATAGAATAAACTTATTAGTAACATTAATATTATTATTATTATTATTAGATTATAGGAAAAAATGAATTAAATTAATGTAATATTTTAAAAACTTAGTATTTTTGGACATCCAAATTATGATAAGTTAACAGAAGTTATATGAGACAATTAGATAAATAAGTAAATTATAGTAATTAAAAAAATAACAAACTTACCCTAAAATATAGTTTAAACTTCATTAGAAATTAGGAATAATTTTTATGCACCTTCTCATATCATAATAGTTTGACAATTTTAGGATATTTTTTAGTTAATAATTATTTTTTCACTCTATGAGTGGATTCAATAACTGAAATAAATAATAGTGATGATACAGTTAGATTTACAAATTTAGCTTTTGGCCAAGGTGAGTAGGTAAATATGTAACATTATATTTATAAAGTATTATATATATTTATGATTTTAGAAAAGAAATTACAAAATTCAAGATGCTGATTTATTTTTTAATGATATTTATTTTTTTTATAAATTGAGAATAAATAACGGTAGTTTAAATTTTCATATATGTGACTAAATGATTAGACTATACTAGATAAATAATTTATATATACTCTTATTATAATTCTGCAAGATCGCACCTTGATGACGTGTATTTATATAAATTTAATATTATTTTATAAATTTACCATTGGCCGGGGTAATTGCTCTGCATATGTGTATTAAAGTTATTTATCCTTGGGCTTACGAGATAAGTCATCATGCATCCTTAGATTGAAGGTGGATCATTAGAAATTATATTTGAGTGTGTATAAAAGATGTATGAATTGAATTATTTCTGATTTTTCAGATAACTGAGAAAATATTTGAAATTTATGTTTAAAATTTCAAGAATTAATTATCTAGCTAATTATTAATTAAATATATATTAAATATTATTAAACATTATTTGTTCTCCCTTATTATATATTTACCTATTTACTGAGTAGTTGGACTCACCCCTTATTTATTAATATTTTCAGACACTTTTGGAGAGCAACATGATAGACTCCAGCAGAACATAGACTCTTGAATCTGAAATTTTTTTGCATATAAAAGAGATTAGGCTAACAGATGAATAATTCCAGTTTGATCTTATTCTGAAAATAGTTAAATTTTTGTGAATTATCTTTAATGATGAAGATGATAAAATAATATTATAAATGATTATATATTTGCAAGGAATAATAAGTAAGTTATGATTTGAAATTTATAGTAAAATAAGTTACCTTATCTTTGGATAGTTGGGGTATGACAGTATTAATGGGTTTGGGATGAGTATTAAAAATTATATCTGTATTGGGTTTATAGACTAGGATACCCACTACTCGAACACTGATACTCGCAAGTACCTTACCCATTTATCTCATTTACAAAACTATAAATATATACATTTTTGTTGTGGTTTGAACCCCTAACATCTTAGAAAAGATTAATGCATTTCACCACTTAACTACATTAACAACTTGTTAATTGTCTAACTCAAAAATAAATAAATCATATATGCAAGTATATATAATTTATGTATCTAAGTCAATATTATATATAATTTTTATTAATATAGATAGCTAATATTATATCATTAATATAAAAAATTGAATTAAATTGTATATATAATACAATTGATACATAAAAATATAATATATCATATAAGATTAATTATATATATTGCATATAATATAAAATGATTAATGTTATAAAGTTGATTATAGTTAATATAATATTATCAATATAAAATGATATTATATATGGATGTATTGTAACACCCCTTCCCGACCTACATGTGTAAGCCGAGTAGAGGCGCCACACTATCCAAAAGTTGCTACCAATTTTACTTAGTCAAATTTTTGTTCCGATTTTACAGAAATTTTGCCATAGTTTTGCCTAGAAATTTGGATCCCAAGTGTCGACAAAACTTGTTTTTCTGATTTTTGAAAACACTTTACACAGACCAATGTGAATACCATCAAATTTAATGCACTCCCAATGAATTCACCTTATACCCTCAACTACAAATCTGCAAGAAGAGTTCACACTTCTAATACAACATAAAGTAAAGGTTTATGATTATTACACACTACTAACATACAATTACAACATAGAAATTCTCTTTTATATTTATTCATATACATGCCACAACTAGCTAACTCATAATGGATCTAAAAGATCTACCCCTGAGATTTGCTGTGGTCTGGTCGTTGCTTCCCCAAGATTTATCTACTGCTCCGAACCTACGAGTCAAGGAAAACTTAACTCGCTGAGCAATGACGCTCAGTGGGTACTTTACCGATGAAAATATAGTAAAACATGAAAGCATTTGAAATAAAAGGAATTAATTAAATCATAAATCAACCAACATTAAACCAAAGAAAGTTATTGTCCATTCAGTGTAGATATACTTTCAACAATTGTAAAAGCCATAATTCAAACTCATATTGCATTACGTAATTTTAGAAAAGCATGACTTTGGCTCAGGCTCTAGCTTTAGCTCTACTATGCTGTCTTGAGGCAGCTTGCACATTGTCTACTAAATCCATCATATCTTATTCTGTACAACTCCAAATTGAGTAATTTCAAGTTATACATCTAGCTAAGACACAAATAAACAATTAAGTATTCTTTGAGACTCTCTAATTCTGTCGTTAACTTGGATGAAATTCGAGCTCAAGTTATAGGTCATGTTCTAAACTCCTTTGTTCTAAGCCTAAATCATATCCGCTATGTCTGTTTCTTACCAATTTGGGATTCGGGATGTTACATGTATATATAGTATAATTTACTATATGATATATATACTATAATATATATACAAGTTAATATACATCATATTATTTTCACTATAACATATAATAAAAAAGTATATATATGTAAAAATAAAGTATGTACATATATTCTTATGAATTAAATAAAAGTGAATGTCTATTATTCTTATATTTTTATAACTCATATGTTTATTATATTAGGTTAACTAATCTCTTTGTTATATTAGGTTATTTAATCTATTTTATTGTAATTAATGAAGTTAGTAACCTATTATAATTAATGGGGTTAGTAACATATATTAATATTGCCTTATAAATAGAGATACTTCTACCATTTGAAATTGGATAAGAAATAATAAATTTTTTTCTCCTTAATTTTGTTCTTCATATTCTGTTGGTATATTTACATATTTTTTCTTAACATATATATAAATAGCAATAATAAGATATAAATAAATAACTATAGTAGTATTTATAATATAATACATATATATTAATTATATTAATTAAAAGAGAAATAATAAAATAAAGTACATATATATTATTTATTATATGGACTATGAATATATTATTAATTATTTTCATTATATACCATAATATATATTGTATATTATTATTTTTACTATTTATATATTATTATATATATACACTATATACTATATATACTATGATATAAATACTACTTAATATATAATATATTATTTTCACTATAATATATATGGTAAAAAAGTATAATACATATATATATTTTATTGAGCAATAATAAGATAGAGATATAATAATTATAGTAGTATTTATAATATAATACATACATATTAATTATATTAATTAAAAGAGGAATAATAAAATATATAAATAATTATAAAAAGGTATATAATTATAGTAAAACAAAGCGATGAGTTAAAGAGACTGGGGATTGAGATTTAACCAGAAAAATACCTCTATACTAAGTATTAATATATTTTAAACCATGCTCACCTTAAATAGACTCTTTTGGATAAAATTGCCCTTTAACCTAAAAAAATCAGATTTATCTCTTTCTTTCTTTTTTCCTAGCCGCACACTATCATTCTCTTTCTCTGTACTCATTTTCAAACTCTTCTCTCTTCTCTCTCTCTCTCTCTCTCTTTATTTTCACTACAAATTGAAGCTTTTCTTTTGCCGACAATCAAGATTGAAATAGGTAAGTTTGATTTATTTTTTATTTTTTATATTTTTATTTTTCTTGAAAATTTATAATTGTGTATCAAAATATCTCTCAAATCAACTCAAGTTCGACATTCTCCTTTACTTAAACAGTGAATGTAATGGATTTTTTGTGTATTTTATTTTTTAAAGAGAATGATTAAAAAAATATTATTTTATCTTCGATATTCTTTAATTATCATTTTTTGAAATGTTATGGTTGAGTAATGTTGTATAAATAGTTAGTTATTGTTCACATGAAGGTTTTTATTTATTTATTTTTAGCACTGTTATTATTATTATTATATTGATTTATATCAATATTTAAGGATTGTCATTGAGTGTTAGATTAGGAAATATTAATTTTATTTTATAAGTTTTAGTAAATATTATGGAGTATTACAAATGGTTATGATATGAGTTAATATGAGTTGATATGAGTTGATATGAATTAATATGAGTTGATATGAGTATGATATCAGCTGATATGAGTTTGATATGAGTTATTATTAGTGATATGAGTTTGATAAGAGTTGATATGAGTTAGTATGAGTTTGATATGAGTTAATATTAGTGATATGACTTCGATATAAGTTGATATGAATTTGTTATGAGTTGATATGAGTTATTATGAGCTAGAATTATTGGTATGAATTTATATGAGCTTGGTATGAGCATATTTTTACCGGTATAACTTGGTATGAGCTTGTTATAAGTTTATTTTTATTGGTAAGAGTTGATATTAGTTTGGTATGAGCATATTTTTTCTAATATGACTTGGCATGAGCTTGTTATGAGTTTATTTTTATTGGTATGAGTTGATATGAGATTGGTATGAGCATATATTTACTGGTATAACTTGGTATGAGCTTGTTATAAGTTTATTTTTATTGGTAAGTGTGAACCTCGGATTCTGCCCGAAAAGGATTCGGGCGAACGTTCACTTGTTGTCGGGAGTCGCCACTCAGTTTATTTTTGTTCGAAGGGAAAAACTAAGAAAACCCTTATTTGACTCCAATTAATGCATCCAATGTAAAGGTTTCTAGTCTGCGAACCCAAGGAGGATTCGGGGACTATGTCATGCATTTGACTAACTTGACAATAAAAAGAAGTAAATATAAAAGGGATGAAGAAAAGAAAAAAGACTGATTGTTGGTAAATTGTGGACTTGCTATTTGGGGTGAATCCCAAATATGCCTACATACTCCCGTTTGAATGGGAGATCAAAGCCCATGTAGTTCGGAAAAGCCTATTTAAAGGCGATGAAATTTATGCTTCATGCATGTGTGTGTGTATGCTTCGTGCATTTGTCGGGCTTTCTGCCAAATTGGTGAGATTTAGCACTTAGTGCTAAATGGTGAAATTTAGGTACTTTGTACCAAAAAGATGCAAATTTTAGGCCTTTGGCCTGCATTGTCGGGCTTTTTGCCAAATTTGTGAGATTTAGCACTTAGTGCTAAATGGTGAAATTTAAGTACTTTGTACCAAAAGAGTGCAATATGGCTTCATGCCAAAAGATTGATTGATTGTGAAATTTAGGTACTTCGTACCAAAGTGAGACAATTTAGGCTTCGTGCCAAAAGGTTGATTTTAACTGTGAAATTTAGGTACTTTGTACCAAAAGGATGCGATTTAGGCTCCGTGCCAAAAAGATTGATTGATTCACGGCTTAATGCCGAAATGTGGATTGATTTGTCCATTAGGCCATTAGACCTAAAAGGATTAGGTCTTTGACCGAAAGAAATTAAGAAGAAGATGGAATGCTTATGACATGCTTAAATTGACAAATGATGAATTAGGATATTACCTTGCTTAGGATTTTTCCACTTCGAAGTTCCAGATCTCGTTTTCTTGGACCTTGGATTATGATTCTTGATTACGGATTAAATTCGTCAGCATGAGGCCCGGAGTCTCCAAAAGCCAACCCCTTTTTCTGAACACCTGGAGGCAATTTATAGGCAAAATCGGGCTGTACGGCGGCCGGGCCGCCGTGGATGTGACAAGCCGAAAAGACGGAAGAAGCTGAAAGTTTTGGCGGCTGAGCCGCCGGAGTCACGGCGGCTGAGCCCCCGATTTTGGCGGCTGAGCCGCCGGGGTCACGGTGGCTGGGCCGCCGGTTTCATCCGATTTTTGCTCAAACTGATTTTTCGGGAGCTAGAGATTTCCAAAAATTATTCCGGGACCATATCCGTGATCCTCACGTCGTCCCGGACATTTCAAGTACCATATCGATATATTTCTGGTGAACTTTACCGCGGACCTTCGGTCCGGCTCGGTTGTCCGCAGTCTGAGAAAATTGGCTTCCCGAGCCTCAAAATTTGAGTGTTCATAATTGCCCCCCACTGGGGTCCATAAAAATGATTTATGGGGCCCAGTGGTCTTCTGAAGAGCGAATTTTGAGCGAGGGGTAAAAGATACGCCTTTTGGCACTTCTGGATTGCTTGCAACACTTCTGATTGCATTCTGATCGCATTCCGACTTTTCTGTACCTGCACTTTCATTTAGCACAAACAGTACATATGTATGCATGATGTCACCTTTTATTTTCATAAAGGCATTTATTTGCTTCTTTGCACCCATTGTATGCACAACTGGACCAAGAGCCTTCAAAAGATGGAAATGATCAATATGGGTAGATATGGGTTGCTTTCTGTCACCATTCTTAGGTGGATATTGATGGATTGGGATTTTATTTATTTCCAGTAAAGAACTTAGAAATAAATTCTAGGAATCTTTCCTTTACATGTACTTGAAATAGCTCTAGTAATGAACCAGAAGTAATACCAGGCTTTGCTGTGTTCTGCTATCAGTAATTATTTATAGTAAAGAACTTAGAAATAATCCTATAGGAAGTCAATCCGGCTGGGGAAGGAACTCGAATTTTTCTGAAGTTGCCCCCAAATTATTCCAAATAATGAAGTTGCTGAATTTTGGCCAATTGAGAAGCCAAGGAGACGTGCATTGCTGCAGGGGCTGGAGGGTGAGGATGTGGTTCCTCTTAAAGAGGAGAAGACAGATGCTGCAGAGAGTTTCGGAGCTAAGGAAGATACCGAAGACTCTGCCCCACGTAGGAGGCGTAGGATTTAGATCCCAGGGTGACTCCATTGTCTCTCTTTTTTTTTTTTTTGAGTTGTCTTTTTACCTTTTTGGTTTTTCTTTCTTTTTGACATTTTGGAGTTATGACTTGACTCTTTTTTTTTTAACGTTTTGGACTTGTGGTTTGACTCTTTTTGATTGGTTTTTGGTACTTTATGAAAGGAATGACTTCTTTTTTTTTGAATGAATGACTCCCTTGGGAATGAATGACTCTTCTTGGCATGACTCTTTCCTTTGCTTTCCAAGCATTATCTACTTTATTTACTTGCTCTAATTTTTGCCTAAGCTGTCCTTTCGGATTTTCAACTTAGCGAGCTCTTACCCATTCTTGTCTAAGCCGCCCTTTGCGGGTTTTTGACTTAGCGGGCCCCACTATTGCCTAAGCCGCCCTTTGTGGGTTTTCGGCTTAGCAGGATTTTTTTGTTTGTTTTATTTTTTTTTTGTTTTTTTTTATGTTGGCACAAGAAAAATGAATCAATGATTTTATTAAAATTTAGACCATGCTCAAGGAGAGCTGCCTACATATCTCGAATTAATTTGCGAGAATCAGGTCTAATGTAGTTCCTTATTGGAATGCATGATCATACATAATATTTCTTCAGTTGATCCAGATTGCATGGGTTTGTGAACTCCAGACCATCCAAATCAGACAAGATGACGGCTCCGCCGGAAAGTATTTTCTTCAAAATGTAGGGTCCCGCCCAATGAGGACGAAACTTCCCGCGAGGATCTATAACAGGTGTTCTGATCTCTTTCAGGACCAAACAACCTTCTTCCAACTTTCGATCTTTGACCTTTTTGTTGAAATGTCTGACCATTCGCCTCTGATACCCTTGAATCTGATGTAGAGTTTGAAGTCTTTTTTCATCCAAACCCAACAACTGATGATGATAATTGCTGATCCATTCAGCTTCATTTATCTGACTTTCTTGAATTATCCTTGCCGATTGAACTTCCAGTTCAATGGGGAGTACCGCTTCCATTCCGTACACCAGGGAATACGGGGTTGCCCCAGTAGGAGTTCTAATTGATGTTCTATATCCCCACAAAGCCAGTGGTAACTTCTCATGCCAACGCCTATGTTCCTTGATCATTTTTTGTATGATCACCTTTATAGACTTGTTCGCTGCTTCTACAGCTCCATTTGTTTGAGGTCTATAAGGAGAGGACTTATGGTGCTGGACATTCTTATCCTTCAAGAGTTTAGCAAATTCAGCTTGGAAATGAGTTCCATTATCAGTGATAATCTCAAATGGCGTTCCGTACCGACAAAGGATGTTGGTTCGGACAAACTGTGCTGCCTTTTTGGCGTTTAATTCTGCATAGGAAGCTGCTTCAACCCACTTTGTGAAGTAATCCACTGCTACCAAGATAAACTGATGTTCATTTAAGGCTTTTGGATGTATTTTGCCAATTATAGCTATTCCCCAATTATTAGCAAATTGATGTGTGGTAGCGGAAAAATCGTCCTTGGGACAAGCCTTATTCAGATCTCTGTAGTCAACACACATTCTGACCTTTCCGTCTTTCTTCGGGATCGGTACAATGTTTGCTAACCAGGAAAGGTAGGCAATTGGTTCTATGAACTTATTGTCCAGTTGCTTGGCAACCTCTTTTTTAATCTTCAAAGACCATTCTGGCTTCATTCTGCTCAATTTTTGCTTAACCGGCTTTGCATCTGGGTATAGCGGAATCTTGTGAACTGCTATGGCTGGGTCTATTCCCGTGACATCACTTGTCTTCTACATGAAATAGTTGGCATACTTTCTGATGCACTCGAGAACCTGTTCCTTATTTACACAATCACATGCAATGTATGTATGGTCATTTTCTTTGCCAATTATTATCTTTTCATTTATTTCTTTTATTTCATTTATATCATTTTTGCTAGATAATACTTGGAAAGCAAAAGACACAGGGTAACCAAGAATTTGAAGAGTTTCATTGATAATGGTGGAGTCATTCTCCAAGATTACATTAAATGTGACATTTGGGTTCTCTAAATCTGAAGCTATAGAGGACTCAAAACTAGACTCTGACTCGGTGTTTGACTCAGGATTTGACTTAGTACAAGACTCGGGTTCAGGGCATGACACAAGACTAGGTTTGACTAGAGCAGCCTGTCCCTCCTCGGCGTACTAGTTTATCAGTGGTCCATCTGTGGTCTTGATCAGCTTGGTGAAGCCCCTTTTGTCTTCAAAATTGGTTACCATAGCAACCTCATCAAAGAGACTAGGCTGCATGAAATCTTCCATAGTGATGGCATTGATGGAATGATTGGGCAAGGGGTTAGTGTTAATGTTTGGTTGCCTCCTGAGAGGAATGATGTCACCACTATCCACCAAATCCTGGATGCGGTTTTTCAAAGTCTAGCAAGCATCTGTTCTGTGCCCATTTCCTTGGTGGTACTCACAGTACTCATTGGCCCTGTAATTGGAGGGTAATGGGTTTGGAGGAGGCCTTGGGTCCAAAGGCTTCAAATATTTTCCTTCCACGGCCTTTTTAAACACTAGATGAAGGGGCATTCCAATGTCGGTATATTGCCTTCTTGACTGATTTCTTTGCCCAAGATTGCCCACACGTAAAGGATTCGCAGGGGCAATATTGGCCACTTCATTAGCCTTACTTGAGGAAGCAGCTTGGCCTTGTTTTTTATACTTCGAGATAGCTTCTTCATCTACTATCTTACCCAATTGTATCAGATCTTCTACCTTGGTTGCAGTCGCAATGAGCGATTTGAAAGTAGGTAGGTATTGGGTTTGCAGTTGGGCATGATACGTAGGCCTTAAATTTCTGATTATGATATCAATCTGCTCTTGTTCTGAAGGGCGATTGATCATTTGGGCGGCCTTTGCCCTCCACCTCGTAAGGAACGAGGAGAAGGGTTCATTGTTGTTCTGCTTGGTGGTCTCAAGTTCTCTTCTAGTGACATCCACCTTAATATTGTAGTGGTATTGAGAGTTAAATGCATTGCAGATGTCTTCCCATGTCTTAATCTTGGAACGGTCCAGGCTTACAAACCACTTGAGGGCAGCACCAGTCAGGGATTATTGGAATAACTGAGCAAAGAGCTCATCATTTAAACCCCAAGGACTTAAGGCTCCCACATACATTTTCAGGTGAGTTTTAGGGCAAGTAGTCCCATCAAATCTGTCCATCCCAGGCATCTTGAATTTTGGAGGCAATCTAGCTTGGGGAAACAAGGATAAAGAATCCATGTCTACCACCTCTTTATGAGTTTTCATGGCAGTGATCGACCTTTCCAGCAATTCAAGTTTTCTTTTCAGTTCATCAGTTTCAGTGACATTCTTAGAGAGTGGATCCTCCAAATTGATGACAGGGGTATTATTCTGAACAGTCATGGGGGTACTAGTTTGTCCCACAATAGGTTCTTTCCCTAAATTTCTAGAAGTAGTGGCTGTCTTTGGTACCCCTCCCATTTCAGCCAAGATGGCTACCCTCTGGGCGGCTAAAGCTTCATCAATTTTTTCTTGCATCCTAGCTTCAATTTCCTTAGCCTGTCCATCTAACAAGGCCTTGATCTGTTCAATTGTAGCCATTTCAGGAATTGGAGTGGTTGGTGAAGTTGGAGTGGTAGAGCTTGTGGGTGATTGCCCAGTTGGAGTTGGTGTAGTTTGTGTAGGTGACGGCACATGGATGGTGGATACCTGAAAAGGTCAAGGGTAAAGGATCAGGGTAGTGTGTAGGGTAGGAAAACTCTTGGTCCACTTGCACATATCAAAAGATTTTCCCCAAAACCGTGTTGTTATGTTGCATGAATGCACCTCATCACATCACAATTCATTTTAATGGAATGTGGCACTATCATTGGGTACATACAACCTAAGGGAAGGTTCTATTGGCACATGAAAAATAGATAATCGGCTTATAATAGGGACCCTTGAGTCTTGAGTAAGATATACCTAACCACATGTGAAACAAGGAGTTTCGCGTGGGTCCAACAGTACGATTACTCATGGGCCACTCCAAAAGGATTGGAATGGTTTGCGACAACAGGGAGGACGCTTTGGCTGTCCGCCGGCATAATCAAGGAGACCTGCCGGTCAGCGCTACTTGCTATCCAGACTCAGAACTTTGAATAGAAAGAGAAGAAATTCATTTGAAAATAATTTTTTATGAAATGAAGGAAAAGGATTCCCTCATATAATGCAAGAGAAAAAGATTCTCTGAATGTCAAAATAAATGCACAATTAGTCAAACAAGGGGTCCATTAAAGGAAAAAGATTCCTTTTGTCAATTTTCAATCCAATATCCCCAAGGAGGGGATATATATTGCTAGGGGTATCCTGCAAAATGAATAAAAAACACCCTAAAGAAGGGCAAGTTAGTCAAATGAATAATAGTCTACTAGGATCCCATAAATTATTTTTATGGTCCCCAGAAAGTCCTTTCGTCAATTTTTAATTTCAATATCCTTAAAGAAAGGATAATCATTGCTAAGGTACCCTGCAAAATAAATAAAAAGTACCCTAAAGAAGGGCAAGTTAGTCAAATAACAATTGTAGTCCACTAAGATCCCATAAATCATTTTCATGGTCCCTAGTGTCAAATTAATTAAATAAGCAATAGTAGTCCACTAGAATCCCATAAATCATTTTTATGGTCCCCAGTGGAGTCGCCAAATTGTGAACCTCGGATTCCGCCCGAAAAGGATTCGGGCGAACGTTCACTTGTTGTCGGGAGTCGCCACTCAGTTTATTTTTGTTCGAAGGGAAAAACTAAGAAAACCCTTATTTGACTCCAATTAATGCATCCAATGTAAAGGTTTCTAGTCTGCGAACCCAAGGAGGATTCGGGGACTATGTCATGCATTTGACTAACTTGACAATAAAAAGAAGTAAATATAAAAGGGATGAAGAAAAGAAAAAAGACTGATTGTTGGTAAATTGTGGACTTGCTATTTGGGGTGAATCCCAAATATGCCTACATACTCCCGTTTGAATGGGAGATCAAAGCCCATGTAGTTCAGAAAAGCCTATTTAAAGGCGATGAAATTTATGCATCATGCATGTATGTGTGTATGCTTCGTGCATTTGTCGGGCTTTCTGCCAAATTGGTGAGATTTAGCACTTAGTGCTAAATGGTGAAATTTAGGTACTTTGTACCAAAAAGATGCAAATTTTAGGCCTTTGGCCTGCATTGTCGGGTTTTTTGCCAAATTTGTGAGATTTAGCACTTAGTGCTAAATGGTGAAATTTAGGTACTTTGTACCAAAAGAGTGCAATATGGCTTCATGCCAAAAGATTGATTGATTGTGAAATTTAGGTACTTCGTACCAAAGTGAGACAATTTAGGCTTCGTGCCAAAAGGTTGATTTTAACTGTGAAATTTAGGTACTTTGTACCAAAAGGATGCGATTTAGGCTCCGTGCCAAAAAGATTGATTGATTCACGGCTTAATGCCAAAATGTGGATTGATTTGTCCATTAGGCCATTAGACCTAAAAGGATTAGGTCTTTGACCGAAAGAAATTAAGAAGAAGATGGAATGTTTATGACATGCTTAAATTGACAAATGATGAATTAGGATATTACCTTGCTTAGGATTTTTCCACTTCGAAGTTCCAGATCTCGTTTTCTTGGACCTTGGATTATGATTCTTGATTACGGATTAAATTCGTCAGCATGAGGCCCGGAGTCTCCAAAAGCCAACCCCTTTTTCTGAACACCTGGAGGTAATTTATAGGCAAAATCGGGCTGTACGGCGGCCGGGCCGCCGTGGATGTGACAAGCCGAAAAGACGGAAGAAGCCAAAAGTTTTGGCGGCTTGGCCGCCGGGGTCACGGTGGCCGGGCCGCCGATTTTGGCGCCTGAGCCGCCGGGGTCACGATGGCTGGGCCGCCGGTTTCGTCCGGTTTTCGCTCAAACTGATTTTTTGGGAGCTAGAGACCTCCAAAAATTATTCCGGGACCATATCCGTGATCCTCACGTCGTCCCGGACATTTCAAGTACCATATCGATATATTTCTGGTGAACTTTACCGCGGACCTTCGGTCCGGCTCGGTTGTCCGCAGTCTGAGAAAATTGGCTTCCCGAGCCTCAAAATTCGAGTGTTCACAGTAAGAGTTGATATTAGTTTGGTATGAGCATATTTTTACTGGTATGACTTGATATGAGATTGGTATGAGCATATTTTTACTTGTATGACTTGGTACGAGCATATTTTTACTAGTATGACTCGGTATGAGCTTGTTATGAGTTTATTTTTATTGGTATGAATTGGTATGAGCTTGGAATGAGCATATTTTTACTAGTATGACTTGGCATGAGCTTGGTATGTGCATATTTTTTCTAATATGGCTTGGCATGAGCTTGTTATGAGTTTATTTTTATTGGTATGAGTTGATATGAGATTGGTATGAGCATATATTTAATGGTATAACTTGGTATGAGCTTGTTATAAGTTTATTTTTATTGGTAAGAGTTGATATTATTTTGGTATGAGCATATTTTTACTGGTATGACTTGGTATGAGCTTGGTATGTGCATATATTTTACTGGCATGACTTGGTATAAGCTTGGTATGAACATATTTTTACTGGTATGACTTTGTATGATCATGGTATGAGCATATTTTACTGGTATGACTTGGTATGAGTTTGGTATATGTATATTTTTATTAGCATAACTCGGTATGAGCTTAGTATGAATATATTTTTACTGGTATGACTTGGTATGAGCATATTTTTACTAGTATGACTTGGTATGAGCTTGTTATGAGTTTATTTTTATGGGTATAAATTGTTATGAGCTTGGAATGAGCATATTTTTACTGGTATGGGCTTGGTATGTGCATATTTTTTATGGTATGACTTGGTATGAGCTTGTTATGAGTTTATTTTTATTGGTATGAGTTGATATAAGATTGGTATGAGCATATATTTATTAATATAACTTGATATGAGCTTGTTATGAGTTTATTTTTATTGTTATGAGTTGATATTAGTTTGGTATTAGCATATTTTTACTGGCATGACTTGGTATGAGCTTGATATGTGCATATTTTTACTGGCATAACTTGGTATGAGCTTGGTATGAATATATTTTTACTGGTATGACTTTGTATGATCATGGTATGAGCATATTTTACTGGTATGACTTGGTATGAGTTTGGTATATGTATATTTTTATTAGCATAACTCGGTATGAGCTTAGTATGAATATATTTTTACTGGTATGACTTGGTATGAGCATATTTTTACTAGTATGACTTGGTATGAGCTTGTTATGAGTTTATTTTTATGGGTATAAATTGTTATGAGCTTGGAATGAGCATATTTTTACTGGTATGGGCTTGGTATGTGCATATTTTTTATGGTATGACTTGGTATGAGCTTGTTATGAGTTTATTTTTATTGGTATGAGTTGATATAAGATTGGTATGAGCATATATTTATTAATATAACTTGATATGAGCTTGTTATGAGTTTATTTTTATTGTTATGAGTTGATATTAGTTTGGTATTAGCATATTTTTACTGGCATGACTTGGTATGAGCTTGATATGTGCATATTTTTACTGGCATAACTTGGTATGAGCTTGGTATGAATATATTTTTACTGGTATGACTTGGTATGAGCATATTTTTAATAGTATGACTTGGTATGAGCTGGGTATGTGCATATTTTACTGGTATGACTTGATATGAGCTTATTATGAGTTTATTTTGTATTGGTATGAGTTGATATAAACTTGGTACGAGTATATTTTTGCTGGTATGACTTAGTATGAGCTTGGTATGAGCATATTATTACTGGCATGACTTGTTATGAGCATATATTTACTGCTATGACTTGGTATAAGCTTGGTATGGGCATTTTTTTTACTGGTGTGACTTTGTATTAGCTTGTCATTGGTATATTTTAATGTGTTTTTATTGAATTGTAGGAAATTGATGTCATACTATATTATGTGCGCCAAAAATTAAAATATAATACAGAGTTCTTTAACAAAACATACATGTGGATCTTGTTATGTTAATCAAATGTTTATGGCAAGTCATGACGATTTCAGTTTTGATCATTGGAGGACTCCCAGTTATGTAACTGATTTTCTTGAGGGCAAGCACAAATACTGTAAATATGTTAAAGAAGTTGACATTATTTTTCTACCGGTGAACCAAGCTACACACGATTGGTTTTTAATAGAAATAAATTTACCGGTAATTGGTCAATAAAGATATACGATTTGCTGTATGTCGACGCCCACAGGAGCGATAAAACAAAATGTGTTAATCCAATTGCTAAGATGTTGCCTCGTGCTTTGAATTAAGTTAATTTTTTTAGATATAGGCCCGAATTGGAGACTAAAAAGGGTACAAAGCTGAAAATAATTTATAAGAATAATAATTGTCCTCACCAAGCTGGGTAAGTTAGTACAAATTGTCCATTCTCAGTCATTATATAATGATATTATTTGCCTTTTAATGTTGCTAATATTAATATATTATAACAGGAAAGATTGCGAGATGTTTGCTGCCAAATTTAGTTGAGTTTTTAATGACGACCAGCCTCAACATATGGGACTGTAGCTAACAAAATATGGAATTATTTAGATATAATACAACAGTTAATTTGTGGGTGCATGCTACAAACAAGAATAACAATGCTTATGATAACGAATAATATTTTGAAATTTTGTACGAATATTGTAAATATATTAGAATGTATTTATGAAAATATTACTTTCATTTATATTTATAGTATATAACAGGAAGCAATTATTTGATCATTAGATGTTATGACTTAATGTCGGATGTGGTATGTCACAATAAGTTGATGCATGATGCTTATTTTTTATACAATTTTTGTATGAGTTTTGGAAGTCTGATGATACAGGATGTGGCGTGGTCAAATTTTGTTAAGTCTCTTATGAGCTTGTAATGAGCATTATGAAATATCGATAAAAATATATACTCATACCAGTGAAAAATATATGCTCATAACAAGCTCATACCAACTAATACTAGTAAATATATGCTCATAACAAGCTCATACCAACTAATATTAGTAAACATATGCTCATACCAGTAAATATATGCTCATACCAACTCATAACAATAAAAATATACTCATACCAAGCTCATACGAACTTACACCAACAAAAATATGCTCATATTAATCTCATACCAACTAATACCAGTAAATATATGCTCATAACAAGCTCATACCAATTCATACCAGTAAAAATATGCTCATACTAAGCTAATACCAACTCATACCAGTGAAAATATATACTCATACCAAGCTTATACCAACTCATATCAGTAAAAATATGCTCATACCAAGCTCATACCAGTAAAAATATGCTCATGCCAATCTCATACCAACTAATACTAGTAAATATATGCTTATAACAAGCTCATACCAACTAATATCAGTAAATATATGCTCATACTAGTAAATATGTGCTCATACCAAGCTCATGCCAACTCATACCAATAAAAATATACTCATAACAAGCTCATACCAACTTAAACCAATAAAAATATGCTCATACTAATCTCATACCAACTAATACCAGTAAATACATGCTCATAACAAGCTCATATCAACTTATACCAATAAAAATATGTTCATACCAAGCTCATACCAACTCATACCAGTGAAAATATACTCATACTAAGCTCATACCAAATCATACTAGTAAAAATATGCTCATACCAAGCTCATACCAACTCATACCAGTGAAAACATACTCATACCAAGCTCATATCAACTCATACCAGTAAAAATATGCTCATACCAATCTCATACTAACTAATACCAGCAAATATATGCTCATAACAAACACATACCAACTAATATCAGTAAATATATGCTCAAACCAACTAATATCAGTAAAAACTCAACAAAAGTTGATATGAGCTTGGTATGAGTATATTTTCACTGGTATGAGTTAGTATGAGTTGAGTATGATTATATTTTTACTGGTATGACTTGGTATGAGAATGGTATGAGCATATTTTTACTGATATATGTTGGTATGAGTATATTTTTACTGATATGAGTTGGTATTAGCTTGATATGAGTATATTTTCACTGGTATGAGCTTATTATTATTTGTATGACTTGGTATGAGCATATGTTTACTGGTATGACTTGGTATGAGTATATTTTTACTGGTATGAGTTTGTTATTATTTGTATGACTTGGTATGAGCATATATTTACTGGTATGACTTGGTATGAGTATATTTTCACTGGTATGAGTTGGTATGAGCTTGTTATTATTTGTATGACTTGGTATGAGCATATGTTTACTGGTATGACTTGGTATGAGTATATTTTCACTAGTATGACTTGGTATGAGATTGATATGAGCTTGGTATGAGTATATTTTTACTGGTATGAGTTGGTATGAGCTTGGTATGAGCATATTTTTACTGGTATGAGTTGGTATGAGCATGGTATGAGCATATTTTTACTAGTATGAGTTGGTATGAGCTTGGTATGAGTATATTTTCACTGGTATGAGTTGGTATGAGCATATGAGTTAGTATGAGCTTGGTATGAGCATATTCTTACTGGTATGAGTTGGTATGAGCTTGTTATGAGCATATATTTACTGGTATTAGTTGGTATGAGATTGGTATGGGCATATTTTTATTGGTATAAGTTGGTATGAGCTTAGTATAAGTATATTTTTATTAGTATGAGTTGGTATGAGCTTGGTATTTTACTGGTATAAGTTTGTTATGAGCTTGGTATAAATATATTTTCACTGGTATGAGTTGTTATGAGCTTGTTATTATTTGTATGACTTGGTATGAGCATATATTTAATGATATGACTTGGTATGAGCATATTTTTAATGGTATGAGTTGGTATGTACTTGGTATGAATATATTTTTATTGGTATGAGTTGGTATGAGTTTGTTATGAGCATATATTTACTGGTATTAGTTGGTATGAGATTGGTATAAGTATTTTTTTTACTAGTATAAGTTGATATGAGCTTGGTATAAGTATATTTTTACTGGTATGAGTTTGTATGAGATTGATATGAGCATATTTTTACTGGTATGAGCTTGGTATGAGTATATTTTCACTGGTATGAGTTGGTATGAGTTTGGTATGAGTATATATTTACTAGTATTAGTTGGTATGAGCATATTTTTATTGGTATAAGTTGGTATGAGTATATTTTTATTGATATGAGTTGGTATGAGTTTGGTATGAGCATATATTTACTGGTATGAGCATATATTTACTGATATTAGTTGGTATGAGCATATATTTACTGGTATTAGTTGGTATAAGATTGGTATGAACATATTTTTACTAGTATGAGTTGATATGAGCTTGGTATGAGTATATTTTCACTGGTATGAGCTTGGTATGAGCATATTTTTACTGGTATGAGTTTATATGAGCTTGTTATGAGCATATATTTACTGGTATTAGTTGGTATGAGATTGGTATGAGCATATTTTTATTGGTATGAGTTTGTATGAGTACATTTTTATTAATATGAGTTGGTGTGAACATATATTTACTAGTATGAGCATATATTTACTGATATTAGTTAGTATGAGCTTGTTATGAGCATATATTTACTAGCATTAGTTGGTATGAGATTGCTATGAGCATATTTTTACTGATATGAGTTGATATGAGTTTAGTATGAGTTGATATGAGCTTGGCATGAGTATATTTTCATTGGTATGAGTTGGTATGAACTTGGTATGAGCATATTTTTACTGGTATGAGTTGTTATAAGCTTGTTATGAGCATATATTTACTGGTATTAGTTGGTATGAGATTGATATGAGCATATTTTTATTGGTATAAGTTGGTATGAGTATATTTTTATTGGTATGAGCTTGGTATGAACATATATTTACTAGTATGAGCATACATTTACTGATATTAGTTGGTATGAGCTTATTATGAGCATATATTTTCTGCTATTAGTTGGTATGAGTTTGGTATGAGTATATTTTTACTGGTATGAGTATATATTTTTTTCGATATTTCATAATGCTCATTACAAGCTCATATCAGCTCATACGAAACTTAATAAATTTGACCATGCCACATCCTGTATCATCAGAATTCCAAAACTCATATAAAACTCGTATAAAAAAATAAGCATAATACATCAATTCACTGCGACATACCACATCCGACATTAAGTCATAACATCTAATGATTAAATAATTGCTTCCTGCTATATACTATAAATATTAATTAAAGTAATATTTTCATATATACAATCTAATATATTTACAATATTCATACAAAATTTTAAAATGTTATTCGCTATCATAAATATTGTTATTCTTATATGTAGCATGCACCCACAAATTAATTGTCGTATTATATCTAAATAATTTCATATCTTGCTGGTTGCAGTCCCATATGTCGAGGTGGTCGCCATTAAAAACTCAATAAAATTTGGAAACAAACATCTCGCAATCTTTTCTGTTATAGTATATTTATATTAGCAACATTAAAAGGCAAATAATATTATTACATAATGACTGAGAATTGACAATTTGTACTAGCTTACCCAGCTTGGCGAGGACAACTATTATTCTTATAAATTATTTTCAGCTTCGTACCAGTTTTAGTCTCCAATTTGGGCCTATATTTGAAAAAATTAACTTCATTCAAAGCACGAGGCAACATCTCAGCAGTTGGATTAATACATTTTATTCTATCGTTCCTACGGGCGTCAATATACAACAAATCATATATCTTTATTGACCAATTACTGGTAAATTTATTTCTATTAAAAATCAATCGTGTGTAGCTTGGTTCACCGGTAGAAAAATAATGTCAACATCTTTAAAATATTACAGTGTTTATGCTTGCCATCAAAAATATCAGTTACATGGCTTGGAGTCCTCCAATGATCAAACTGAACTCATCATGACATACCACAAAAATTTGAATAACACAGCAAGATCTACATGTCTTTGGGTTCAGTACTGGGGGCATTACCAAAATTATGATTGGGTTTGGGTGTAACACCCTTTCCCAACCTACATATGTAAGCTGAGTAGAAGCGCCACATTAACCTAATGTTGCTACCAATTTTACTTAGTCAAATTTTAGTTCCGATTTTTACAAAATTTTTGTCATAGTTTCGCCTAAAAATTGAGTCCCAAGTGTCGACAAAACCGGTTTTTTTTTTCTTATTTTTAAAAACATTTTACACAAACCAATGCAAACAAAATCATTCTCAGTACACTCCCAATAAATCCCCCTTGTAACCTCAACTACAACCTGCAAAAAGGATTTACACTTCTAGTACAACATAAAATAAAGGTTTTGGGACAACCCCCATATTTAAATATTACACAGCGGAAGTTATAAAATATTTACATATTTACAAATTCATATACATCAAAACTCAAGTTTTACAACACATAAAATTTATACATGATTGGCAAGTCTGCTCTGATCTTTAAGCTCCCAAAATGGATTCTTCAAGGTCTACTCTCACTAGGTCTTGGTGAACTCTCGGGTTCAACTCTATCCACTCTACTACCTGCACGATTAAACACTATCGCGCTAAGCCAACGGCTTAGTAAGATAAAACATGCTAACGGTATGCTTTAATGAAATGCAATGCCACATATGTTATTGATAAGATCAACATCATAAATATAAAGTTAACCACACAATTATGCATTTCACAAATCATAGTCATATGAGCATACCACATTTCAACATCTTTTCACATTCAACATTAATCAATCATACTCCATAACCAACATCTCATTTCATTAAACTCATAACATTATTTAGGACATTCATATAACCTTGACACCTATGGGCCCAACAAGTATTTAATACGATATTCAGAGTTCAGAGTTACTGCTTTGGTTCATAGTCACAATAATCACGCCCGTAGGCAATGTATATACATGTATCTCTATCCATGGATAGTGTAACAGACCCAGTCTCTTGGATCATCAACTCAACACATATGAGGAGATCCTCAACCCGACAAGACTGTTACAAATCATGTATCTCATAGTGTAACAGACCCAGTCTCTTGGACCATCAACTCAACACCTATGAGGAGGTCCTCAACCCGGCAAGACTGTTACCTTTCATCATTTCTTAGGCATGCCACCCAAATCCAGAACTCTGAAACTGAATAACATATTAAACAAACAATTCATTTCCATTCTCAATTCTCATCACATTTAGGCAAACATGCCTTCTTTCTTTCAATTACATCATCTTAGCCAATAACAATGGCTTCACATTTCATTTCATAATATAACATCTCATTATTCAAGTATATATATATATATATATTTCATCCATGATCACATTATATCCCACATAGCATCATTCATAAATGTCAACATTTCATTCCACATTACTCATGAAACACATTACCATTCACAATGCACAACATAACATTGTTCAATCTCAACAATGCAATTAGGGCAAAGAACAATTGATTATAACATTCATTGATTCAAGTGTGTTTAAAGTGTTTAGGGTTAGGTTTAAGGACCAACCTACCTTTGGAGAACCAAAGCAATGCAAGAAGAACAAAGAATTAAAACCCTAACCATAAATAGTACATTCTGGTTTTAAACTCCATTTTATCCTTATTTTGAAAAATTGTATAAAATAATCTACTTGACTAAAAATTCTAAAATTTTTACAGAATTTAGTTTTATATCTTAAAATCATCCCTTTAAAATTTCAGATCAAACTGAACACAAAATCTTGGTCAAATAGTTCACCTAACCAGACTGCCCCAATTGCCCTGCATCCTGGCAGCAGTTCTGAACTTTGTGAATTCCATAAATCAAATTCAATCAAAGTGGTTCCAAATTATTTTTCTCAAATACTAGACTCACTAAGAAACAACATATCCAAAATTCAATTGAATATGATTTTTCTACATTTTATTAAAAATCCCGAAATATAGCTGTCCCAGTTAAGGTACCTGCTGGAACAGGTCTAATGAAAATAATTTTTCTAAACTCATAACCATTCCAAAATCGAATCAACATATTTTTCAGTCATTCTAGACTCATAGAGGCACAACATATCAAAAATTCACTTCAAGAACATTTTTCTAAAATTAATTAAAAATCATACAAGTCACAGCCTTTACTAATCCTAAAACAGAAACAATTTCACTAAACACCAATCTTACTTTTCCATCACCCACACCAACCCAACTTCTCATCTATCAAGCAAAATCAATACTTACAATCATACCATAAGCAACTTAATCATACCACTTCAAAAGAATTGAAGAAATTAGAGAAAAGATCTTACCTTAGTTAAAAACTTCTTAAATCAACACTTGAACACTTAATCTTTCTTCAATTTAAGCTTGAAATCATCAAAACCATCACTTGTCTCTTTCTTTCTCTTTGGCTATGGAGGGCCGGCCATCAACAAGAAGAAGAAGAAGAAAATGATGAAGAAAACACAAATCAAACCTTCTTTAAATATCCACCATGTGATTTTATCCAAGCAATTACCAAAGTGCCCTTATTCACATAATTATCTTTTTGTCTTATATGTGCCCAATTAAGTAATTTACCAATCTCAAATAAATATCTTCTCTTGCATTGACCAAGCCTTTTGACCACTTTATATGTCATATATATTAACATATACACAACATATAAATTTGTCTCTAAACCCTATTTCTTCCCAAAATACATATACATATACTTTCTCTTCTCAATTTCTTTTCTCTTACAATTTAACACATATATTCAATCCAATATATAACAATAACAACAACAACAATATGCAAAACTTCTAGGGCATAAATGAGGATATTACATTGGGTGTGGGGTTTGTTGTTGGAATAATGGAGCGGTTAGTGCTCTTGATTCGAAAAGCTTTTTAGGCGGCTTCTATAGCGAGCTTTTGAAGTCCTGCTTGTTCAAGGCTTGATACATTGTTTATGGCTGAAACATCCTCACTGCAGCTCCTATTTCTTCCTTCAAGCCCCCTACGAAGCTTAAGATGAAATATGCCTCCGTGAGGTATGGGTTTTGCTTCTCCATCTTTGCCTTTTTTTCTTCGAATTTCTCCTGGAATTCTAAGACACTGCCTTTCTGTTTCATCTTATTAAACTCCAAAACCACATCTTCTATGGGAGAATTCCTAAATCTCTTTATTAGTGCTTATGAGTATTACTCCCACCCAACATTTTCATGCATTTTTAATACAACCCCAATACCTTATTTTGAGGTTTCTAGAAAGGTATAGAGGTCCTAGTTTCATTTTACGTTCCTTACGAATCTCATTGATTTGGAAGTACTTATTGCACTTCCAGATCCATCATTGGGGTTCCTTCCCTTCAAATAGGGGAAGATCCATTTTGGGTAACAAGTTGTTTAAGTAACCTCTCTAATTATCTGCATTATTGGTTAACCCAAACTCATCTATTTCTCAAACGCCGGGATTAGGTTAAATACCTCTAGCTGCTAGTGGTATATCTTCATGCAGGGACTCTTTTCCTTTGCTTAGATTCCGCATCATCTCTATCATCTGAGTTAACTGAGTTCCTAACTTCATCTACTAGGAACGGAGCTGATCGTAAGTACGTTGTTGTTCAGCTCAGGTCGCTTGCTGTTCCTTTTAGAGGGCTTCGAAACTCAGGTTAACATGATTTTGGAGTCAGGCCCGTCTCTTGGGGGGAGCACCATGAGCAGTTGCTCAGGGCCCCCAAGGCAAGCCATCAAAATTAAGGGCCTAATTAAGGGTAAAATGCAAACTAAATTAATTCCTTTATCAAACTAAATTAAGGGTAAAATGTAAACTATATTAATTCAAGAACTAATTTTAAAATTAAGGGTAAAATTAAGTTTAAAAAATTTTTAAAGTAATTAAGGGTACAAGTTAAGGGCCTAATTAAGGATAAAATGCAAACTAAATTAATTCAAGAACTAAATTAATTTTGAAATCCTAATTAAGGGCTCACCCCCGACACATTGCATTTAATACAAGTTGCATTTATCAAAATTAGGGGCCCATATCTTAAATTCTGCTCGGGGCCCCTAAAATGTCCAAGACGGCCCTGTTTGGAGTATAGTGAGTTTCTCTTGTTCTTCCATTTCTTCTGATTCAATCTATCCAGTAGTTGCGTTTCGATTCTTTTTGGTCATTTTACTCATTTTGGTTTGCAAGCTCTGATACCGGTTAGTAACATACAAGAATTTTGGTGAACTGACCACAAGTGAATAGGGAACAAATCAAAGACAGAATTTGAAATGAAGGAGAATAGGTGAATAGGAACAGAAGGAATAGAAGAATATAAATCATAGTGTGGCAGAGTAATGAAGAGAAGAAGAATATAAGAGAGAGAGGAAATTTAGAAAATACTGATATATTGCATAATCATCACATAACAGAACACAATCACATATATTCAGGTCTGTTAGCTATGGTACAAATTAGCAAAACTGATTATTCCACTAAATTAGGCCATCCTCTGCCATCAGGTGGTTAACCAACTTCTTTGTCTTCATTCATAGCTCAGCCTTATTCAACTTATCACAATTCATCTCCCTCATCGCCTTGTCACAGCTCACCATAGTTGGCTATAGAGAAAGAATAGTAATATGTTTTGTGAAATCTATTCATTTGGGGAGAAGCAACATCTGCGGGAAAAATTCAATTTCAGCTGCAGAAGGTACATAATGTACCTATGGAAGATATTTGCAGCAATGCAATGTAACTTGCTGCAATTACTATCCTATAACCTTTGAAAAACACAGATATTCAGTTATTGCACATTTAGCTGATCATGGGGGAGAATTAGGGTTAGTGATAAAAGGAGGCATGTTCTGTAGAAAAATAATTGCACATTCAAAAGCAAGAGTTACTAAAAATGAAAAGAAGAAAACTGGAGAGTGGCAACTGAGAAAAGGAAAAGCAGAACATAGAAGACTTTTTTTTTTTTTTTAAATGTAAGAATTCAATGGAGCAGGTTGTCATGGTGGTTCAAATGTATGACAAAAAGAGAGGGAAAAGGAAAAATAGAATGAAAAGGAATGTCTAAACATTAACAGAGGAAGGGCAGGCAAAGCTAGATCATATGGTTATTCTAGAAAAAGGTTAAAACATGGAAAACAATGTAAATTGCCGCTTGTTCTATTGTTAAAAATGTATGTCATGCATTGCTTAAATATGGTGAATGCAAGCACAAAAGCAGAAGCAAATGGAACCAGCAGCTAAAACCATGAAAAATGTTAGGTCTTATTTCAATAATTATTTTATTGTTTTCAAGGGATTGGGCTTATTAACTTGGACATCAGCTTACCTAGACATGTCCAAGTTGGATTTTGATATTCACTTACTTTTCCATTGACAAATGTCTCTGACCAAGGAAACATTTCTTCTAGTTCTTTACTAGTTGAATGATTGTGTTATAGGTTGAATAGTATCTTTAATGCAGTCTTCAGTTATGATGCCGCAAGATCTAATTATAATTATGGAATATAAAAACTATATATGATGTGTTTCAAGTATTTGTGACCGCGGGAAAAATCAAGCTCCAAAATCTAGATATAGTGTCATAAGCTGCATAGTGCACAGAAATGAAAACATAAGAATTCACATGGCACTAGCTTGTGAAGCACATGCATTCCCTAAGTGTTAGTAGAAAGGATTTTTGAGAACATTTAGGCATGCATGCAAGATCTAATTATAATTATGGAATATAAAAACTATATATGATGTGTTTCAAGTATTTGTGACCGAGGGAAAAATCAAGCTCCAAAATCTAGATATAGTGTCATAAGCTGCATATTGCACAGAAATGAAAACATAAGAATTCACATGGCACTAGCTTGTGAAGCACGTACATTCCCTAAGTGTTAATAGAGAGGATTTTTTAGAATATTTAGGCATGCATGGTCATACATGACCACAGGAAGCCTATTTATATGAATATATTTGAGTGCACACGTGGATGTAGATTACTATTATGGGCATGCATAATTGCATGAAACTTGTGTGATTTTCTGTGTAAGCGTGCAAGTATGGATGTCTGCAATTTATTGGTACTTAATTTTGGTTTTTGCATGATTTTCTACAGTTAAGGAAAATGCCAATCATAAAATGCTGATCCTTTATTGATGTGTATGGCTACAGGGATACAGCTGGGCAGGAAAGATTCAGAAGTCTCATTCCAAGCTACATTAGGGATTCCTCGGTAGCTGTCATTGTCTTTGATGTTGCAAGTATGAAATTTTATAATTATAACTATTTCTTCGTCAGTTGTTGTTGTCATGTTTATGCAGCTTAATATATTTTCATTTCAAGAAAGATTAAGTGATACTGCTTGATCTACTTGCTTATTCTTTGATGCATATATTGGTTTGCATAAAGTTGTAAACTTGTTCTGATTCTGTTTGATTTTCCTGTAATTTTGAACTCACTGGGATCCACTTTTTTTTTTTTTTTTTTTCTGTCTAACCCTTCTCCTTTACGCATGTGACCACATTTTCTACTTGTCCACGAGTCATGCTTATGGTGCTGAAAATTTTCTAAACACTTATTCTACGTTTTAGGTCGGCAAACTTTTATGAATACTTCAAAGTGGATTGAAGAGTTTCGCACTGAGAGGGGCAGTGATGTGATCCTTGTCCTAGTTGGGAACAGAACTGACCTTATGGACAAAAGGTGAACCTGATCAATGTTGCTAATTAATGAATTTTGTGCTTGCGTAACAGTATGCATATGCATGAGTATTATATATTTTTTAAAACCTCAGCTGCACATGGTGGATCTTATCTTAGCCAACCAGTTTGGCTGCTATATTTTTAAAGCCAATAATAATTCAAGGATTTGAAGAATTTGATTCTTTGATTTTCCATAACTTTACCAGCTCTGACTTGTAATTTATAGTGCCTCATATATAAAATTTTATTGTGTGGATGATCGACAGGCAAGCCTCTATAGAAGAGGGAGAAGCTAAAGCTCATGACCTCAATGTCATGTTTATTGAAACTAGTGCAAAAGCTGGTTTTAATATTAAGGTAGGTTCTTAGTTCCATCTCTCTGTTTCTCTCAACTCTCCGCACAAGCAAAAACAAACTTAAATGTGTATATGATTGCTTATAGTGATCTCGAGTATTTATGAGGTTGAAGATGAATTTTTATTCTGCCTAACACAGTACCTTCTTAAATAATGGCAATAGTCTTTATGCAGGAGAAAGAGAGAGAAAGAAAGGGCAGCCTGTGAACTAAATGAACGATTAGATTTATTGGGTCATAAATAAACCTTTGGCCTCCTCTAATTTAGGAGGCATAAATTAAGCATGATCTTATTGGCTGCTCCCTATATTGTCATTTTTTTCTCTCTTGGCACACTTCTCCAGTAAATTTCCCATATCTCATTCACGAATAATTATATGCTATAACTGTTGTAGCAATAAATGCCTACAACACACCAATAGAATTCTTACACGTAGGCATTTATTGCTACAACAGAATTAAATAAATGTCAATAAATGTCTACGTGTAAAAATTCAATTGGTGTGTTGTAGGCATTTATTGCTACAACAGTTGTAGCATATAATTATTCCTCATTCACCTTATCACTGTCTCTTCCTCTGTACATGCTTACTTTTGCTTGTACAATCATTTTTTAGGCATTTGTATACCAATAAACTTTATATTCTCAAGGAGGAGAAAAAAACACACACGATAAGAGTAGAAAGTACACTAACTCGTTTCTTTATTGAGATAAAACGATGAAGAAGAGTAGTAGAGATAAATCAATTTTACTCGAAGGCTTTCCTAGAACTATGCTTGTGATTGGAGTTTGGATTTATTACTGTATTACCTAGGCAGTGCCCTTCTTCTAATGCTTGTTTTTTTCTTGGTTTTAACTTTTACTTCATGGATGAAATTTTGTGCGGGCATTGTTCAGGAAAATTGCTGCTGCCTTACCAAGCATGGAAACACTTTCTTCAACAAAGCAAGAAGACATGGTTGATGTGGATCTGAAGTCTTCAAGTGGAACTGCATCACAATCTGAGTCCCAATCAGGTGGATGTGCCTGCTGATGTGAGGAAACTCTACCATTTCTCTGATTATTTCTATAGGAAAATTTCAACAATTTTCTCTCCAGATGTGTAGATGTTCAGTTTACTCGTCTAGCCTTTTTTCCTTGTTTGCTTGAGAAACTTATTTGGGTGCACAAATTACTGGAAGAACTAGGAATAGAAAAAGTTGGGATTCATTCTTGTGTTTTTTAGGTTGGTTACAGCTTGTCAAACTCACCATCTCTGATAGGCATTTTTCCTTATTTTACTATAAACGGAGTAATAATTGCTTGTTGATAGAGTTTATTTCAAGCTAAATGGTATTGCTTACACCTCTTAATTTCTGTTAAATGATGTTAATTAGGCTGGGTTACTGGGTAGTGTTTTGTTGGATAAAAGGTCGCATTCAACCTGCCAAAACTTCAACTCACTCTTTTATAGGGGATGAACTTACCTTGTATTCGAATAGACTCAAATCTTACCTTGTATTCGGATAGACTCAAATCGAACATCTTTTCCTCTTCACAGGAAACTCTTGTCCTATAAGTTTCAACAACTCATTTGAAGTCTGCATCATTACAATGTGTGTATTTTACTTTTTGCCTTATAGTGGTCTTTTTCAGACACGAACTGCAAATTCTATGTTAATTTTGTTGTGTTGAATGGGCATTTGAGGCTTGCACTTCACACTGGAAGGATATTTCTTTTGTAATCAAAGCAAACATTATCATGGGCGGAATCAAGGGGGGGGGCATGGGGTCTATGGCCCCCCCTTGGTTCCTATATACATATACATATATATACATGTATATGTATATGTATATATATATATAATTTATAATATTTAGTTTAAATATTTTTTTAAAAATATCTCAAAATATATATAAATATTATTTAAAAAATAATATATATTATGTAATTTTTGAAAATAAAATTTAGATATTGAAATAAAAATAATATAAATTTTAATAGTTCACCGGTGTCCTGGTTTCGCCCCTGAACATTATAGTGCTAAGGGTTCATAAACAGCAAAATAAAGATTATATGGGCACTTGCCTGAGAAGCCTGAAAGTGAATGCCAAAGTACATTTATCCATATGGGTTTCTTTGGATCAAGAGGACCTCTAGATTTCAAGGTGCTGTCCATGTTTTTTTTAATATATTATGAATTTATTAATCTATTTGGCACTGCAAAATCCAATCCTTCAGGGAATAAAAGATTTTGTGAATTTCTCATTCTTTAAATTGAGAGGTTTAAAAAAATTGACTAGTATATTCATTTTCATAAAACCTTAGGAGTGCTGTATTTCAAAATTATTTTTTGGGGAAGTTATAGAAAATTATTTTTTAGGGGAAATTATAGAAAATTAATTTTTTTTTTCTGACATTTAAATACCTTATGGTTTGTTTTATTGGGCACTTAACCATTGCAAGGTTCAATTTTCAATTAAAATTTAGTTGTAGTTCATTAATATGAGGGAATTCACCTCAAAAATGCTTTTCTTAAGTACTTAATATTTTTTAGACTCTCATAATATTAAATATTTCAGAATGGATAAAAATATCCTTTATCCTAAAAAAACAAAAACTCTCACCTAACATTTGCCGCTCATCTCTTTCTTTTTATTTTTTCCATTATTTTTTCCTTTTTACCAATATGTTTGAATCTTCATTTTTATTTTTTACCAAAATTTTATATTTTCTCTTTATAATTTATACTACACAATCTATTTATATATTAAATTAGAAAGTTAGAATTTTTTTTAAGTCGAACTATGAAAGAAATAGATGATCGTATTTTTAATAAAGTATGTTTGTTTGAATTATAATTGTGATATTTTACGAGAAACTTGTTGATTTTATTATATTTAACCATAATTTGTATTTATTTTCTATTTATCTTTCTTTCTTCTTTTTTTTTTCTTGTTTCATTTTAATTTTTGGATTGTCGAAAAGTTAAATGGAGTGGTATAAAAGTTACTACATTATATTTAAAATAATGTTGTGTAATAATAGAGGTTGTTAGGGCTTGTTAGTGGATTCAATATGAAATTAGAAATTATGAGGGACACTTAGAGGCGATTAATGAAAACTAGAAAGAGTTAGCTAGTGCCTCTGATTATGCTTAACTCACTTTTAACTACCCTTAACTGATATTTAAAACACTTTATAATATGCTTGAACATACTATGTGGATTCATATTTTATATCTATTTGCAAGATTTTAATTTGCAAGTGAAAATAATGTTAAATTAGAAATTTTCTAACTGCCCATAATTATCTCTAACTATCGCTAACTCACCTTTAACTATCCCTAGCTGTCATCTTAACTACTTCTTAATAGTCCCTAACATACTATGGAGATTAAAATCTAAAACTAAAATTTATGTGATAATTTTTAATTTGTAACTGAAAAAATATTAAATTAGAAAGCCACTAACTGCCCCTAATTATCTCTAACTTATCTTTAACTACTCCTATTATTATTTAAAACACTTCTTATTATTATTATTGTCAATCATATAACTAAACTGGCTAAATATAGAAACAAAAAACTGAAAGTTAAATAGGAGCATGAATCAATGTTTAAATGACATTTTAAAACCAAAAGGAGACAAACTCAAAAATAAAATTTCAAAAATAAGCTATTCTTATGAACCCATAAATGTCTATAACTCTCCCTAAATATGATCAACCAACTTTGAATCAATGTTTTAAACAACATTTTGAAACCAAACATATACAAAAATAAACAACAATTTTTATATATTGGATCACAAATATTTTACAATAATATAAAAAATGTTACAAATGGAATACAACAATATTATAATGTTAATTGTGGAAATAATATGAAACATGCTATAGTGGATAAATTATTTTTGAACACTCATAGATTCCAAAGCATTGAAATTTCCATTTCTCATGACCATAAAAGCATGTGCACACGGAATCTAATCAAATATTTCACCTTAATGGATGATGCTTACTACTCTATGCTTCATCATTTCAATTCAACTTTCGTAATAATATCATGCAATAACAAATAAGAAGAAAAAAATAATCATATTATAATATTTCATATGCAGCACAAAATTCAATAAATGAAATATATAATCAAATAAAGAAGCATTATAGAGTATTCTAAATGGAAATTAGCGACATTTGTTGATGAGTTAATGATAGTTAGGATCAATTAGGAGGCTTTTTAATTTAATATTTTTTCAGTTGCAAATCAAAATCTTATATAGAAATTTAAATTTTATATTTTAATATATATAGTGCGTTAGAGAGTATTATAATGTGCTTTAAATGATAGTTAAAAGTAGTTAGAGGTGACTTAAAGATAGTTAGAAACAGTTAAGAGCTTTCTAATTTAATATTACTTTGGTTGCAAATCAAAGTTTTGCACATAGATTTCAATTTTATATTTTGATATAAATAGTGTGTTAGAGTATTATGGAGTATTTTAGATGAAAGTTAGGAATAGTTAAAGGTGAGTGAGGGATAGTTAGAGGCAATTAAGGATAGTTAAAAGATTTCTAATTCAATATTATTTTTAGTTACAAATGGATTTTAATTTGATATTTGAATCTACATTGTATGTTCTTAGTAAAATAAAGTGTTTTAAATGCCAATTAGCGCAACACTTTTATACCCTAAATACATATAATACATATATAGGATACAAAGGTATTACAATAAATACATATAAAATCCTTGCCTTAATATTAAAATAATTATTAAATTTATAAAAAAAATTCTCTAGAAAAATTTTGCCAAAGTTTTTTTTTTTCAATATTCCCAAAATCAAACAACACAATCTACTAATAAAAGAATACTCCAAAAATAATATTTCACAAAATCTTCCAAATCACAACTTTATGAAATTTACATCCATATACGCATAATATTTCCCAAAACATGTTTAGAGAACATAAGACGTATTTTATATTATACAAAATCAAAATTTTACAGTAACTTAAAATATACATGTATACAACCCCTGTCATAGCTAGTCTCGTGACAAACTGACACTTTAATCTCAACTTCACTTTAGGCCACTTTGCTCTACAGTCCTGTCACCTATAAGATATTTAACCGCGCTAAGCATATAGTTTAGTGGTACATATATAAAAATAATATATATATATATATACACATCAAAATCCTTTTCTCATAAAGTAATTTAAAATACATGTACAAAATCTTTTATTTTAATTCATAATCCATACACACACACATCACATCCACACATGCACATTGGGCTGAATAACCCCTATACAATTTTTAAGTCCAGTTATCATAACATTGGTTTCACGATTCAGCTCTGCTTGGGTCCATTTTTAAATTTAAATTCAGGACATAGCTCTGCTAAGGTCTATCAATATATGCATTATTAATCTTAATTTTTTGGACAAGTAATTGTATAGGGTCTAAATACAATAACACTTATTTCCATTTCTCAATTTCATCTCATTATCATTATTTTCCTTTATTCATATTTTTCAAGTGATCATCACTTTTCATGATCACCTTATATCTAATCACACCTTTAGCTATTTTTTCATATTTTATTTCTCATTACTTATCACGTTATTCATTTCTTATTTTTTTTTAATCATATTAAGCATATTTCACATTTCATACATTAAGTACATAACAATTGCATTAGCCATTCTTCAATGGCTCATCTTTTCATACCTTATGCACTAATCACACTCTTAATTTTACAATGCACATATCCTATCAAAACAAAAAAAAATGAGAATGACATAATATATTCTCAAATTCACAATTTGTTATGCCAACTACAATGTTATTCAAATAATAATTATTAAAATATGTATAACCTTATTTACTTTCAAATCCACTCCAAACCTCTTTCCAAGCCAAAACCCTAAACTCCATCACTTTTATCAATTTAGCCTACACACACATACAACCAACAATAAGCCAAATTATTTAATTAAAATCACTTCCATGGTTAATTTATATCAAACTATAATTAAATACACAATTTTCATCAAAATTTCAATAAAACTCTAATTTCATCACCTACTACTTTATTCAAACTTTATCCTACCTAACTTATTTTCAACATTTAACCATAAAATCATTACTTACATATCAAAATAATAATAAAACAACGCATTTCAATGATTATATCAACCTCCATCCAATACCCTAATTTTACATAACCTACTTCTAAATTCTAACATCATCAAAACTCACTCATATATTAAAAAAGCACTAAATCAACCTATTACCCTAATTATAAACACCTATAGTGAAAGCCTAATTTCCATATATCTACGCTATAACCCTAATTTCATTAATTGTGTCCATCTCATCCAATTAACCACCAAATCATCATGTATTCATCATTTTAACTTTAATACTATCAATTTAACCATTTAAAATAACTTTCTCTCTCTAGCCTAATCTCACATAACCATGGAAAAAAAACTAGTTAAAATTAAAGAATACTTGCTTATTTCTTGGTAAACCTTCAAAATCACCTTATTTCTCTTGAAATTCTTATAAAATTAGTGTTTGAAGAAGCAATCTCTCTCTCTCTCTCTCTCTCTCTCTCTCTCTCTCTCTCCTCATAAAATTCGGCCAAGCATATAGAAGAAAGAATATAAATAGTATTTTTCATTTTTCTTCTTCTTTTACTATCCATATATATTATTCAATTAATTATTTAATTATTTAATTATTTTTCTTTTAATTCCATCCACACTTTTTATTTCTTCTTTTTGACTTCATTTTCTTTTATTATTTATTTATTTTAATTATCATTTCCATCCATAATTTTTTATATATTTATATTTCATTTATACTTGTTGTATTTATTATATATGTCTTTATGTATGTGTATATGTAATAAATATTTTAGGCAAATGTTATATATATCTTTACTTGTATGTGTATATCATATATATATATTAAGTATATAATATGTATCAAATATTTATAGTAAGTATATGTTATATATATACCATATATATACTATAGATATTTTGTATATACATTAGGTATTACTACACATATACATCTCCCAGCATTCTAATTAACCTCTATATACTTATTTAATTTGTCTAAAATCATGAATATTACAGTTAGGGCAATTAGAGGTGAGTTAGGAATAGAGACACTTAGTGGCTAACAATTTTTAACTTCCATTAATTATCCCTAACTACCCCTAATAATTCCTAACTTCATATTGAAACCATTAATAAGGTTCAACAGTTTCATCTTTATACAACATTACTTTAAATACAATTCAACAACCTCCATATAAGTCCATTTAACTTTTTGACAATTTAAAAATTAAAATGAAATAAGAAAAGAATAAAGAAAGGAAGATAAATAAAAAAGAGATATAAATCATGATTAAATACAACAAAATCAATAAGTTTCTCATAAAATATTATAATTATAACAACTCAAACACACGTACTTTGCAAAAAATATGATCGGCTATTTCTTTCATAGCTCGACTATAAAAAATATCTAAAACTTACCCATTTAATGTAAGTAGATGGTGTCTTATAAATAATAAATAGAAAATATAAAATTTTGGTGAGAAATAGAGATCACGATTCAAGACTATTGGTGAAAGAGAGAGAATAATGGTGAAAATAAAAAAGAAAGAAACGAAAGACAAATGCTAGATGAGAGTTTTTGTTTTTTTAGGATAAATGATATTTTTATCCATTTTGGGGTATTTATGATTATGGAGGTCTAAAAAATATTAAGCCCTTTAGGAAGGATATTTTTGAGGTGAATTTCCTTAATTTAACATAATTTAATATACACTAAATCATTAATATAATAAAAATTTGAATATTTATATTTATATAAATAAATAGCTACCCATTTAACTATTAATACTATGTTTAACAATTTAGTTATGCATATAAATATAGAGGTAGCTTTATTGATATTATTTTTAACTTTCCATGTTACAAATTATATATCTCCAAATATTACAATTAGCACTAAATGTTTTTATTTATTAAAAATATAAAAATATTTATATAAATTTAAAACAATAAAAATAAGTTTTTTTTTTTCAAAAATACAATAAAAATAAGTTGTTCTAAAGTTTTGTTAAAATATTGAAACTGTAGTTATTTCTAGAAAATTTTATTTTTCTATAAAAATTTATCAATGAATTTTAAAAAAAATATATATGTATAATTAATAATGATTAATATTTAACATAAGAAAAATATAATATATACAATTTTTTGGGATGATAAAGTGTGCAAATTTAAAAGTCTCCTCTAAATGTAATAAAATGTAAATCACGATATTAAGTTATTAGATTCAGAAATTTACATAAGAAGAATTATTTTAAAAAATATGATCGTTCTAAAAATTTTAAAAATACTATATTTATTTTTTGTTTTTACAAAAATACATTAAAAAACACGAGCTCTTTATCCATGCAAGATATTTGGCCATTATTATTTTTGCTTTTTATAGAAAATTGTATATATTATAATATTTTTTTTACTTTTTTATACTTTTAGATATGCGACCATTATTTTTTTGTCTATTTGTTTTTTCTAATTTTTATCTTCTTTTTTATATTTTTTATTTATTTTTTGTCATTTTTATTTATTTTTTCATCTTTTTTAGTATTTTTTATACTGTTTCTATTATTTATGCTATTTATTTTTAATTATTTTAGACAAGTTTCATATAAAAAAATTTAAAATATTAAATTTAAAATATTTATATTAAATTTATACTTATATATAACATATAAATATATATAACTAAATATATAACAATTATATAACGTTATTCCTTTGAAATTCAATGTATTATTATTTACTTATATGTAATATATAAGTATATAAGTATACATATAACAATTACATACTATTATTCTTTTTAAATTTAATATATATATATACATATTTATATAATATATATATATATCCACATATACTGCTATTGTTTTCAAATTCAACACAAATATCTAGTTACACATAACATATACCCACATATCTAAATATGTGTAATATATACTGATATTTACAGTTACTCTATAACTACTGTATACCGAAACATACTATTACTCTATAATTAATATATACCCATATATTTAGCTTAAATATAATATATCACAATATATACTGTTATTCTTTTTGGTATATCTAGTTATATGCAATATATATGTAATATTCTCTGACAATCATCTTAGAGAACTGTCAGAAAATACTACTTAATATACTTTAACAGTCAAATATCCAATTGATGCAACTTAATAATAATCTGACTAAAAATTTTAGCAGACTTTCCTCTAATTATCCAAAAATTCAATATTCTAATGCAACCTGCAGAAAAATAATTCCAAATACCATACAATCATTCTCAACTCCAATTTCAATCACAAACCAAAACAAATACCATTTAAAAATCAATCCCTAAATATAAATATAATACATTATCAGAATTAAAAATTATTCGCTAAAACTTATAAATTCAAATTCAAATTATATACAAATATTTCATCCCATTAACAATTAATACAATCCTTAAATTTAATAATAATAAATTATATAATATATACATTCTTCATTATTGACCAAAATTATACATGTATTATTTACATCACAATATTACTATGTGAACTACAATTAAAATATTTAACACAAAATCATTATAATAAAACACCTCCTATATTGCAATTGATCTTTTTGAAACCCTAGCTCTTCAATTAACAACACTGCTCTGGTCCATCTTATTTGTGTATTAGACAAATCTAACATAGTAAACTTATTACTCAGTGGTATTTGTATACACATATTTTGCTACTTAATATTAGAGTAAAAAATTGAATTAATAAAATAACGAATCTCAATTTGAATAAAACAAATTAACAAATCAAATGTGTTGAGTAAAACTTGTTTACCGTTAAATAATTTCAAATTCAATTAAATTAATAAGGATATATATAACTATATAGTATTTGTCTATTAGTTATTGTATTTATAAATGTTGCTTTTTACACTTCAATTTATATTTACTACTTATAGTTTCTTTACCAATTATTGCAATTATTTTCATTGCAATTGTAACATCTATATTTTATATTTACAATTTATATTCCCACTTACAATTTATATTAATAAATTGTCAAATTCAATTTTAATAATAAAATATAACTTCACAATAAATTTTCAACATTTCTTTTTTAAACATATATTTCCCATTGATAAATTATATTTTTCACTTATTATTTATTATACAAGTCATAGCAATGTTCATAATGCACTTCTCCTATTTTCAATGGATTTTTTACTTATCAATTTAACTTTTTTAGCACTTTATTCAAATAACACTTTGAGCACTTTCATTTAAATAACACTTTGAACACTTTCATAGTGTTTAATTCAATAGAATTCGATTCAATAAAGCTTTAGTACATCTCACCTTTCATTATAATTTATTATATATTTCCAATTCATTTTTATATATATTTATAATCCAACAATTTAATATAAGCATTCAACATGTATATATGTTCAGATAAATTTTACATGTCTTTATACTTTTACCCTTATATACTTAGTATCAAACCCTATACTTGGATAACGGGTCACTAATGACAAATAAATTTTTAGTTTAAATATGACAAATGACTACGGCATGAATGCCCAGTATTAATAATAACACAAAGTGTCCACTGATGGTACAAAGTATCCACTAACTTTATAGACGTCCACCCTCTGCTAGTTATTCAATCTGATAATTAGGTTTAGTACAAGTACAATCAGACAATTCATTTACATTTTCATTCTAATAGTTTCACAATTATAATATTAATTTTAATAAAAATATTTCCTTTATACAAATTATTAGTCTTTTCCACCTTAACAATATAATAAAATAGGTTTTATTTCAAATAATTCTATGTAAATAAATTATCTTTAAATCTCAATGAAATTACTTTTAGGTATCAAGTATATAACATATACACTCAAGCTTTTCATATATTTTTCAGTCACTTCTTATTATATTTATTTATTTAACTAATTCCTTTTTAATTTACTCTTCACATCTTTATAAATTATATAAAGTATAAACAATTCTCTCAATTTCGTATGTCTTATTTATTATTTAAACATATATTGTAAAACAATTTGACAACTTCGTTCATATGTCACTTTTATCTTCTCAATTTACAACCTCACATTCTACTTATATATATGTGTGTGTGTGTGTATATATATATATATATAAATTCTATAATTTATTCTTGTTTTCACTATAAACTTTATTATTTTCTTCTAACATTTTATCTACTTTCTTTATACACTTAACCCAATCCTTAAACTGTCATTTCCTTCAATTCTACTAGTAGTTCAACATTTTAAATGTTGGTCTTCATTAGATTTTCTTTACAAATAATCACTTCTTTCTCCCCAACTATTAATGATCAATATAGTTTAACTCATCCAATACTTCTATATATAATTCACAAATTATCGTAAGTCGCCAAATGGTGTTGCTGTCAGGTATACGTTAAGTATACAATCTATATATCTAAACATTATTTTCAAAATATAATTTTTATCACTTAATTAATCCTTCACTTATTTTCTTTTTAATTATTTTATCTTTCTTCTCAATCTATTTAAAGTTATTGATGATACATCATTCTATCCATTTTCTTACCTTAATTCTCAAATTTTCCTATTTCTTCCAAGAATATCTCTATATTTGCGAATCAAATACAATTATCACTTATCCATTCTCTAGTAATCCACTCATTTTGTTTATTCAATTTCATTTATCAATACTTTTCTCATATTTTTCCCACTTTCTAAGTTTAACCATCTAATGGATTGATCTCACTTTAATATTATAAACAATCTTTCATTAATTGCAAATATTTCCAAGGTTTGATTAGGAATTCACTATTAACTCTACTCATTTAAACCAAATAAATAATGTCTAGCGTTCCAAGTATATAATTATATTCAAGCCTAAACGTCCATAAACAAATCAATCAAATATAATTCTACATTAAATTTCATTAAGTTAAATACTAGTCTTTCTTATTCAAGTTAATTTTCCCACTTCAATTCTCTTTCAATGGTACTTTCCTTTCTCTTTTCCTCACAATCTCTTGCTTGTGCATAACTTATCCTTATAACTCTATAAATGCTATTATATTTAACTTTAGACATAACTCACTTAAACCAGAGTAATCATATATATATATATATATATATATAATAGCCATTTAGCTCCACATACATTTTCTATCCATAAACAAATAGTTTAACATTTCAATACTCTAACTAATATACTTCAAAATATCGATTTAGTTCCATAAACACAATTCATTTCAAAATCAATTAATTTAATATTTCAATAACTCCAAGTTTCATTTAAACCATATTTATCAAGATAAAAGATTTTTCTTTCCTAAATACCAAATCTTCCATAACCTTGTAATTCAACTCTAAGGTTTTTTCCCCAACTTGATTTCAAGTTAATTATCTAGCAAACTCACTTTTAATTATTATACATATAATTATACTTTCAAAATAAAAGATTCCATAAACCTTAAATTCTTCCAAAATCCTAAACTTACCAAAATCCTAATTTATTCTATAATCCTAAATCATCACTTAAATAATTCAATAGTTCATTTAAAGATAATATAAATTAAAAAAAACAACATAAACACTCTTTATACATAACAAATATAGCTTACTTTCAAAGAACCAAGATTTCACTATCATCCTCTTCACAAATCACTTCATAAATAATTTTTTCATAATTAATCTTATTTAATCAAAACACAAGCTTTTTTAAGTAGTTAAAATCAAAATAAATTCAATTAATAGGAAAATAAATGAAATACAAGCACTAACATCTTTAAGGTAGCTTTTCCTTTACTCTTTTTTTTTTCAATCCTTTGGTTTAATGGTGATATCCTTAAGAAATCATGCTTAAAGTAGCTAAATTTCCATATAAAATCATGTTTTTCCTTCAAAGTCCCCGTGGTTTATAAGTGAAGGAATGGAAGAAGAAGAAGAAGAAAGAAGAAGATGGAGATGGTGATGACGGTGGAATTTGGGTATGAAGAAGAAGAAAAAGAGAAGTCAAAATTGGCTTTTATGTAATATCTAGGGTTTTAATTCCATGTATTGCTCATATCTTAACTTCTATACACTTATTTTCTTTAATTATCTCTTAATCCAACTTTTAACTTCGTAAAATTATAAAAATAATTACTTTAACTATTTTAAAGTCTTGTTATCCATATTTCACATTCTAATTATAGTACAATTTCATTTTAAGGTCATTTGGCATTTCCATAATTTTTACCTATTTAAAATTCTTTTTCGAAAATACCGATTAAATCCATATCTTGATTTAATTTTCTACTTATTAGGGTTCAATCAACCTTATTTCAACCAATTCTAAATATTCAAATCACACATCATATCATAATTAATCCGATATGTACTTATATATGTACTTAATACATAAAATTATTGCTTAAAATTTTCAGACATTACAATGTACCTATACATAACTAAATATATAATTAGTAAAAGAAATATTAGAAAAATTTAAAATAATGTAAACTATTTTGGTTAACACATTTTATATGGAATATGTTATTTAAACTTAATTAGCATAATTAATTAATTAGTAATTAATTTTATAATTATAAAGATCATTTATTTTACATAATAAGCAGCAACATGACAATAAGGTTTGAAGATTTTTCATCCTTTAAAGATTGGCTAATACATATAAAAGGTAGCATCGATTAAAAACACCAAAAAAAAGGGCCAAAGGAGCCCTAATAAATTCAACAATTAATCAAACACTTTGTTGATGCACTTGCAGCAGCTGTTCCACAAGCAATTTAGCACCAACAAGTAAACAACATACTAAAAACATATACAAACTCAAGCTCTTTACACTAAAAAAAATACCAACCATAAAAAGTCCAATAGCCAAATAAAATACCAAACCGAACTCTTCCTTTTTAATTTTTAAAGAATAAAAATCATTGAATTTTCATTCATTAATAAATATTTCTTTGAATAAGTGATTAGAATTAATCTTCAAAAAAAAAAAGTGTTTAGAATTAAAACTGTCTTTGAAGTATTTTATCAAATGTGTGATATGCATTTAAGTAGAAGGACAAAAAAAAAAGATAATTTACAATAAAAAAAAACAAAAAATCAACTTGTGTCAGACAACTTACTTAGTTTTGTAGTCATCAATCACATCTTGTATCAAAATCCTCACGGATTTATCATCCTCATGATAGGCCTTCAGTAAAAGTTCAAGAAAATCATCTCCAAAGCTCTCTACTTTTCCACCGAGTAATTTATCTCTCTGCTTCTCCACCAGGCAATTTATCTTCTCTCTTTTTAATTATTTTCAAAATAGAGATATGAATTTCATTCTTAAGCTTCTGTGCTTCATATTCATCTCTGTTTCTGAAAATATTACTGCAATAAATGGATACAAAAATGCATTATCTTGAATGATATTCATTCAAGAATTGGCACTATTGGAAACCATTCGCTTGCCTCCATATATCTATATGAATGATATTCATCAAGGGATGAGAGGGATTAGTATCCTGAATGGCTAGGATTAGGGGTTGACAATCTGACTCTGCTATCACATATTATAGATTGTAATCTGTTGCAATTGAAAGACCAAAGGATGAGGCCAACGATTAATAATTTCCTTTTCTTTAATTGAAAACTAAAACTAATTTTACTATTAATTAGTAAATTAACATGTTCACAACTCTAACCTCAGTATAATAATTTAATTCAAATAGCCATTAATTTTCTTATCTTTCTTTGTTTTCTTAAATCTTTCAATCTATATTTATGATTGGATTTATGGGTCAAGATTTAATGTGGAACGTCAATTAGCAATGGAATTGGATCATTTAGATGTTGGAGAACCAAAAGAAGATGAAAGCCAGATCATCATCTTTTCTTGGTTGGGCACCTTCTGACGTCAAAGGCTTATAATTGTGATCCTTTCAAGCATATGTTGGCTAGTAATTGGCATCCTTGATGTAAAGTTAAAATTTTCGATCTTGAAGGCCAACGAATATTGTTTCGCTTCAATCACATCTTTGATCTAACTAGAGATTTGGCAGGGGCGGACCTAAGTACAAGGTGGGGGCTGCCATGGCCTCCCCCAAATTTGTTTTAAGTATATTTATATATATGTATATATATTAATATATAATTAAAATTTTAACTTTTAGCCTACCCCAATTCCCTACCTCACCCCACTCCACTCAACCTATACCTTTTTGGAGGTGATTAAGGCTTCTCTAATCACTTCCTTGATATGTAGATTAGAGATGACTCAGGTTATTGGTGGTGTATGACTAGCTTTTATGGTTGCCCAGAGAGAGGAAGACGTCATAAATCATGGGACATGCTTCATTTATTGGCTGCAAATAACAATACTCCATGGGTTTGTTTAGGTGATTTCAATGATATGATGCATGTCTCTAATAAATTTAGTGGTAATCCACATCCTCAATCTCTGCTTCAAGATTTTTGAGATACAACTATGGCTTGTAATTTTTTTGAGATCCCTCTTGTTGGCTATCAATATACTTGGGAAAGAGGAGGAGGCTCGACTGGATGTATCAAAGAAAAGTTAGAGCTTTTGCTACTATGGAATGGCTTCAACAATTCTCTAATTGTATATTGTCAAGTTTAGTGATAGGTGTATCATATCATGTGCCTTTGCTTCTTGACACAAATCGCCTCTCTTTTCTTCCTGCTCAATGACACTTTCAATTTAAAAATTCTTGGCCACTTTGTCATGGAGTGTATGATGTGGTTTGTGATAGTTGGACAAGATCAAGCCATTGTTCTATTTTATCAAAAAGTACCACTTAATGCTTTTGATTTGTAGATTTAGGGGCATTCAATTCATGGTAATTTTAAATGAAAAATAATTGATATTGAAAGGAGTATTGAAGCTTGTCATATTCATTCGGATGTTGAATATGCTTCAACTTTAATCAGATTGAAGCATAGGCTTAATACAACACTGGAACAAGAAAATATGTATTGGCAACAATGAGCCAAATCTTTTTGGCTGCAAAATGGGAACCTTAACACCAGGTATTTTCATGCCTTTGCAAAATCTCATAGGAAGAATAATCATATTGCTATTTTGTAGGATAATAATGGTTCTTGGGTATTTCAAACGAGTGATATTATGGATGTGGCTTTGATTATTTCAAGAATTTATTTGCTGCAAGTGATTGTGAACTTGATTGTTCTATGGTTTTTCATATGGTGTATTGTTGTATTTCTGAACTAGACAATGATTTGCTGTTTTCGCCTTTTAATAATGAGGAAATTAAATATGTTGTGTTTCAAATACATCTGGATAAATCACCGGGTTCGGATGGAATGAATCTAGTTTTTTTTCCAAAAGTTCTGGCATGTTGTAAGAGATGGGGTTTGTATGAGTTGTATTAAGTGGCTTAATGAGGGTGTTTTTCCTAATTCTTTGATAGATACAATAATAGTTTTAATTCCAAAAGTTGATAATCCATCTGCTATGCAAGATCTTCACCCAATCTCATTATGGAATGTTTTTTATAAGATTATGGTGAAAGTCCTTGCAAATAGACTTTAAACAGTGTTTTTTAAAGTTGTATCTTAATCGTAATCTACTTTGTGCCTAGACGATTGATAACTGATAATGTCTATGTGGCTTTTGAATTGATTCATACTATGAAATGGAAAACATTAGGAAAATTAGGAGTGTAGCCTTAAAGATTGATATTAGTAAGGCATATGACATGGTGGATTGATCTTTTTTAAGGACTATACTACTAAAACTGGGTTTTTGTGAGAGGTAAGTCAATCTTATCGTGTTACCTGTTACTTCTGTCTAATATGTGGTTTTTGTTAATGGTACCCCGAGTAGAGGTTTAAGGCAAGGAGATCCCTTATCTCCTTATCTTTTTATTTTATATGCTAAAGGATTGTCTACTTTATTTAAAAATACTGAACTTTAGGGCAACATCCATCACTGTCGTGTAAGTAGATATGGTCCTAGAATATCTCATTTGTTATTTGCAGATGACTTTTCTATGAAATTTTCATATAAAGGGTTGATATACTGTTAAAAGTGGCTACTGTAAAGCTTTAGAAGATGTTCAAGATGGGTTGTTGATTTCTAATCCTAGACTTTGGAAATGGGTATGGCCCATTAATGTGGCTCCTAAAATTAAAAAAATTTGTTTGGAGGGCATTACCTGATATTGTTCCATGTCAAATAAGGCTTATTAATTGAAGTATTGGTACTGCCGTTACCTGTCCAATTTGTGGTGTTCCAAAAGATCTGTTGCATGTCCTATTTTTGTGTCCAAAAGCTGTGGCTACCTAAAAGGTGAGCCACATGGCTAAGTATATTGGATGAGTGTGTTCTTAAAAGGCGAGCCATGTGACTATGTATATTGGATGATGTATTCTCAAACGGAGAGCTGTAGGGCTTAGTTGTATGGTGAGTAAGCTAGATGAACGTATTCCCAAAAGGTAAGCCATATTGGATAGGTGTGTTCCCAAAAAGAGAGCTTATGAGGCTTGGTTGTATGGTAAGGTTAGCTAGATGAGTGTGTTCCCAAAAAGTAAGCCATATGGCTAGGTTGGAGGGATAAATTGGATGTCAAACCTATTGTGGATACGATTAGATAACAAGCTATTATGGCCAAGTTTGATGTTGAGCCTGTTATGGCTAGGTTCAAAGAGCTAGCTCTTGTGTCTAAAGTTTATGTGGATGAGTTTGGTTATAAGTGTTAAGCCATGCATCTAAGGTTTATGATGGGGAGCCATTGTGACTAAGTTGGATAGGCATGTTCCCAAAAGATGAGCCATATGGCTAAGATATAGTCCTAAATGGTTCAAGTCATATGAATGAGTAAAGACTAGGTATGGCCCTTAAGGTTTGGGCCATATGGCTAAATAGGGTGTGGTCCCTAAAGATTGAGCCATGTGGCTAGATAGGGTATGGTCTTTAAAGGTTGAGCCATGTGTCTGAGTAGGGTATGGTCCCTAAATGTTGAGCCATATGGCTAGTTAGGGTGTGATCCCTAAGGTTAGTCCATAAAGGTTAAGCTATGTGGTTGGTTAGGGTATGATCCCTAAAGTTAGACCATGTAGCTAGATAGGATATGGTCCCTAAGGTTTAGCTATATGGCTCGATATGATATGATCCTAAAAAGTTCAAGTCATTGTGGCTCATATCATATTAAATGGTCAAGTTATTGGCTTGGGTGAGGTTTTTAATGGGTTAAGCCAATGTGGCTTGGGTTATATTGAGTGGTCAAGCTAATGTGATTTAGTTTTTTATGGGTTAAGCCAATGTGGCTCGGACTTAGTTTTGGTGACTGAACCGGTATGGCCTAATTTCATGATCAAATTTTGTTTTGATGATCAAGTTAATGTGGTTTATTTTTTGGTAGACTAGGCTAATTTGATTTAGTTTCATGTTGATCAAGCCAATGTGGCTTAGGTTTATATCTTAATAGCTAAGTCCATGCGACTTAAATTTTGTTAGGTTAAGCCGATGTGGCTTAGTTTGATATTGATGATTTAGCCAATTGTGGCTTTAGCTAAAGAGTTAAGCCTATTTAAAGCTTTAGAGAGGGGAGGGGGGGGGGGGGGGGGGGGGGTCAAGCCAATGTGGCTGGTTTATGTTTGATTGTCTAGCCATTGTGGCTAGGTTTGGTATTTAATGGTTAAACCGATATGGCTTGGGTCTACATGTGTGATGTTTAAGCCGATGTGGTTGGGGTTTAATGGGCTAAATAAAAATGACTTAGATCTATATGGTTTAAGCTTATGTTGGATGAGTCTAAACCAATGTGGTTTAGGCTTATGGCATATGGACTAAACCAATGTGATTTATGTTTGTGTTTGAATTTGATTGACTTTTAAGAGCGGTATTTTAAAGTTGTAAAGGTGTTACAATGGTATGCATGTATGCATAAATGAAAAAAAATTTCATGAACATAACATAAGGTTGTTATGGTTTATGCAACTTAAGGGTAGGATCTATGGTCCTTACATAAAAAGGTGGTTTAATCCATCATACTATGACAGTTATATACCTAACCACATGAAGGATATTGAATCTGGCATGGGTTTGACAATACTGCATGTCCATTACACCTCAAAATGATTGAGAATTTGCCCCGGGTTAGATTTTTTGCTATCCCTCAATTTGCTTAATAAAGATTGCCAAGTATATGCTACTTGCTATCTAAGGTTTTCTAAACCTAAAGGGTAAGGAACCCTTATGCAGTATCTCAAAAGCATAGATCGAATTGGACTTCATTGAACTTCACGCTCCAAAATTTTGATGATTTAATCAATTTTTCTTGGGCAAAACAAAGGATATCTCAATCGAGGGAGAGAACGGGAGAATTCCATATGACCCAATATATCTGACAAGTCGCACTATATGTCAATTCAAAAAATTCCCACCGCTACCATAGTAGCAGCATGTATCAGAGCCAAAATAGGAGTAGACCCTTCCATGGCATTCGGTAACCATACATGAAGAGAAAATTGCACCGATTTCACAATTGCGCCAAAAAATAATAGAAAGGCACATAAAGTAATAAATAAATAATTAACCTGATTATTATAAACTAAGTTATTGAATATTTTAAACAAATCTTGAAATTTGAAATTGCCTGTTATCTAAATCAGCAGATTAGAAAGGTGGGGATCCAGCTGTTGTATCAGACAAGGATCGAAAAAGGCTAGCTTGAATTTGTATTGGGATGAAGAAAAGAATTAATCAAATAGAAAATTATTTTTGTTTTTTTAAAAGAGCCCATTTAAAATTTTATTTTTAATATTTTAAGTTCCCTAGTGGAGTCACTAACTATAAAACCTCACCCGAGCATTGATTCTGTCTGCTCTGAAATTGAGAGCCGAAATGCACATTTGAACTAAGTCTCACTCGATACCGTCACATATGGTCTTGGCTCAGTTTGGTAAATATGAGTTTAAAAATTGATTTTCTGTCTTAAGATAATATTTTACTCTCCTTTTTATTATGAGAAAGAAGATGTAACTTTTATTTTGAAAAGCATTGATTAGAGAGTCGCCACCTTAAATTATTTTTAGTTTGAAAAAAATTCAAGGAAAAAAACCCATTTGATCGACTCCGTAAAAATTAACTAATTTTACCCAAAAAGTTACTTGTTCAAAAGCAATCACGATGGGGTCCCTGGCTAAGTTTTCAAATAAATTTTGATAAAAAAAGATTTTTTCTTTGATTGATTTAACCTATGTGATAAAAAATGATTTTTTTTATGTGCATCTATGGCAAGATTAATAATGAATGATCCATTAAATATTCATGAACAAATTTAGCAGCATGGCATCCATAATTGCGATAAACATAAGTTATTATAATTTCAAAACTCATACACATGAGAGCTTTGACTCTAGTCTTTATGGGTATTAGGTCAAACACAAATACCAAACTATGGCTTATTAATGACAGATACAAAATATCAAGAAAATGCCACATTCATTCTCAATAGCAATACAAATGAATAAATGGAAAAAGAAACAAAATAGAATAATTTGCAATAATGAATTGCATAGAAGATGGCAAAAATAAAGAACACTTACAAAAAATAGCGAAAATAAACTAATTAAACTAACTTTAGTTATTAGGTGAGAGCTCGCTACTTGAAGTAATATTCTAAGTGTACCTACTTATTCCGTTCGAATGAGAATTAGAGTCGTAAGTACTTCATGCTTTTGGCTACAAAGGATTACCGAATGGAAATAGATAAAGTGAAAAAATAAATAATTTGGGTGATCATTTCTTCTTAACAAATAGCAGAAGAGACTTGCCACTTCTTAACTTCACTTGATCAATTGATTATGCAATTAATGGAGTGAAATAATTATGGTGGTGGTGATAAATTTAAATAAATAAAATAACCTTGAATTTAATTAATTTTAGTGAGTCAAAAAGTAATTCAGTAGATTTGTGATGCTAGAAATCGATTCCCTTGACTAAAAGGGAAGGCCCCTATTTATAGGGATCGAATTGACCACTCGAGCAGCGGTGTAGCTGGTTGGCTGCATGCGACGCAGCTTAACTGCACATGGCGCAGCTAGAAATTTTTTTTATGCAAATTAATTGAAAATTTTTATTTTATGATAAAGTGATTTTTTCTAATTTAATTTCCTAATTTTTGAATTATGTGCAAAATTAGGGGTTTACAATGCGCATCATAGTTTCATGTTACCTTTGAAATAGCCTATGAGTTTCCTAAAACTATTATGGAATTTTACCATTCTTTTAAGCATATCTGCCAGAGTCTGTCTCTCATTTTCTTCAATCGATGCAGAACTCTTTTTAGCGGTGTTTACTGTCTGCTGTATTTTCGATGATCTAGTAACTTCTGCAAGAGGAAGTATCCCTTTTTTTAATGTGTTCCACCATGGATGGAATGATGCCTTCTTGCCCTATTTGTTCTAGAGACTGCATCCGAATCACTGGGTCCAATAGTATCATTTACATTTTTTCTTAGCGACATTATACCAGAACTGATTCCATTGGGTGTGCCAAAATTATTTCCTTTAATCCTAAGGAATATAATATGTTAGCCTTGTGTTTGGGTATTCCAGATATGTTACAACCTCAATGTAAAGAAAATTTCAATGAAAATCAAGCAATTATTAAATTTTTGTCGAGGACCACCAAGGAAAATAAGTTCTCAAACTTCTTTATTGAAATTTTGCTTGGATTCTATAGCAATGCTAATAGATCCTGTGGACTAGAAAGCAAAATATTTAATCAAGTTTATTATGACAATGAGCAAAGCTATTAGATGAATTAGATTAAGTGGCTGATACAAAGACTAAAGAAATCAATGAAGAAATTGTTGAAATCCTAAAGAAATCGCTAATTATGAAATTAAAGTAGCTAAGATTTTTTGTTTGCTAGTGTGTTATTTTTGTTGCTGGATTGTCGATGATCCTTCCTCCTATTCTTCTTTACTTTTTAAACTTCACATTACCATTTTTCTCATCCCCTCTTTGGGCATAAAGAGATGCAAGATTTAAAGAAAAAATAAGATGTCATGGCACCAAAGTGCATTTGAGTCATTTTTAACAAAAAAAAAAAAATACACTAATGGTTCAAAAAACATCAAGAACCTATGTGAAATATACGCTATAGTTCATGGGTTTATTTGAACATTTGGCCAATTAATAATTATAGAAACTAAACTCAAATGCAAACGACAATGACCTCCATTTATATATGAGATTTGGTAGCAATAGATCCAACATTGGAGCAAACAACATATACTTGCCAACTTTGAGCAACGATTGAAAATCAAAGGGGTAGACTTGATGGTCCTTAACCCTCTACCCATCCAAGAGACTTGATTTATCATTGTAAACGAAGCATCTGGTAAGTATTGACTATTACTGACAATTAATTTCAAATTAATATATTAATAAAGGGGCAGCACGGTACATAAATGTTCCTGTTATGTGCGGGGTCCGGGAAAAGGTCAGACTTATTGAGTCTTTGTACGCGGGCTTTCCTTGCAATTGCAAGAGGCCGTTTCCACGACTCAAACACGTGATCTCAGGTCACAGGGCGACAACATTTGTCGTTGCGCCAATACTCCCTTTTAAATTAATATATTAATAAAATAAATTAAATAAACTTAACCATTTTTTGTATCTAAACCATACACTATGCAGGAGCTATCCTTGCATATGCATATTCGCAACCATGATGGTAAGAAATTTGTGACTAGAGATCGGAAGATGTAAATGTAAGTTATTAAATTTGATATTAACGTGCATTATTCTAATTCATGCATTTTTAGATACCATTAACTATTATTCTTTAATTTTTTTTTATTTTAGGATCTTCTTGTTCAAATGCAAAAGGAATTAGCTACTACAAGAAAATAAGTCTATGCCAACACAATTTTGCAAACGTTTTATAGAAGCTTTGAAAAAATTTTATAAGTGTTAATCATTTATGACGCTAAAATAAAGCGTTGGCAAAATTACCAATGTTTATCTAATAACTTTGGCAAAATAATAATAAATAATATATTTTTCAATGTTCTTTATTAAGCGTTTGTATATTCCAATAAATTACCAACGATTTTTTTATATGTTGATATTTTTAATAATTTACCCACAATTTTTTAGATGCATAGTTATATTTTTTACCATTTCAACTCAATTTTGCCGACACTTCATAAAAATATTGGTAAAGTTATGTAAGTTTCAATTATTTCTGACGCTAAAATAAAACGTCGACAAAATTACCAACGTTTATCTAATAACGTTGGCAAAATTACCAACGTTTATCAAATAATATTGGCAAAATAATGATAAATAATATATTTTTCAACGCTCTTTATTAAGCATTGGTATATTTTAATAAATTACTAACACTTTTTTTTATGTGTTGACATTTTTAATAATTTACCTATACTTTTTAGATGCATAGTTATATTTTTTATCAATTCAACTCAATTTTGCCAATACTTTATAAAAATGTTGATAAAGTTATGTAAGTGTCATTATATAACTTATTATGCTAATATAAACATTGATGGTCAGTAAAATAATAAAAATAGTATATTTTTTGATATTATTTATTAAGCATTGAAATTTTTTAAATAAATTACTAACACATTTTATTCCTGTATTGGTATTTTTAATAATTTGCTTATGCTTTTCAAATGCATAGTTATACCAATTTTAACATAATTTTGCCAACACTTTGTAATAGTATTAAGAGGATTATGCAAGTGTCAATATATAATTTCTTACGCTAACATAAAGTGTTGAAAAAATTACTAATATTTTTAAACAACATCAATAAAATAATGAAAATTACATATTTTTTTGACATTATTTATTAACTGTTGATATGTTTTAAATAAATTACCAATATTTTTTTCATGTGTTGCTACTGTTAAATATTTACCTATACTTTTTAAATAGCATATTTTTTCATGTGTTGCTACTGTTAAATATTTACCTATACTTTTTAAGTGTATAATTATATTTTATGCCAATCTCAATATAATTTTCCCAATGCTAAAACAAAAACATTGGAAAGTTTATTTTAGTGTTAATAGTTTACTAAACTAATCTAAATCGTTCACAATATTATATACTCCTTTTTTTAATATGTAGTAATTGATTTTATATATTTTAGTTATATTTGCAACAATTTTTTTATAGCGGTACCAATATTTATTTAATTTTAGACCCAATCAAAACTCTCCAAGACTCCTATTAATTACATCAGCGCAACCATAGGCTCTCATCCGTTTAACTCCATCAAATCCCATTACTTTCATGCTCTAATCTAACCTCAACCGTTCTCCTTCTACTACTTTCTAATATCTCAGAGGAAATCAATTCCTCACGAAGGATTTCACTCTCGTCCAGGAAATCAATTCCTCAACCGTTCTTGTAATTGTGGACGGGTGAAACCAGGACACCGGCGAAGGGGGTCAAAATTTTCAAGCAAAAAAAAATACATACGAATTTATATTTAATTTTTATTTCATATTAAAAAATTAATACAAATAATTGGTATTAATATTTGTATTCAATTTTATTTTTATATTAAATAATAAATTATTAAAATTTTTATTATTTTTATTTCAATATTTAAATTTTATTTTCAAAAATTACATAATATATATCATTTTTTAAATAATATTTATATATATTTTGAGATATTTTTTAAAAAATATTTAAACTAATTATTTAAACTAAATATTATAAATTATATATATATACATATACATATACATGTATATATATGTATATGTATATAGGAACAAGGGGGGCCATAGACCCCGTGCCCCCCTTGATTCCGCCCATGATTGTGGAGAAAGCACTTTCCTTTATTGACTTAAACAGGTTATTTTCATTCAATATAGAAATTTTTAGGTATTTTTCGTTTAGGAATTGAAATTTTAGGGTTTTTCATTTTTGTTCTTTCTTAGTTTTGCGAAGTTAGCAGGTCTGCTTTTTTATTAATAATAATGGAAATATAAACCGAAATATATTGTGAATCATTTTTTTAATAATTAAACTTTGTTTCTCATTTGGGTATGTATTTTTTGATTTTTCTTTGAGGGGATTTTGATGTGGAATTTTAATTTTTATTATCTGCTTGATCTTCTGATTAGATTACTTGCTTGTTGTCTCCCCTTCTCATCTCGAGCTCCGGAGCTCTTCTCAGGTATTTACTATTTAGACAACACATTGTATTATCTTCATGTTTTTTATTTGAAATTAGGGTTTTCGATTTGTTCTATCTTTGTTCTTATTATGGAATTATACAGCCTAAAGTGAGGTTGGGTAAGTATAAGAGGTATGCGGAGTCAGCAGAGGGAGAGGGAGAGAATTTGCAGGCTGTGTGGAGCCTCAATAACAAAATTGATTGCCATTCTTTCAAGTTTTGATTTTATTTCTTCATTTTAGTACTGTATTTTAATGATTTATTTTGAATTGTGATACGAGCTTTTCTTATTTGCATTTAGCAATTACTTAGAATGCTCTTACGCATTTACATAAATTTGGACTGTTTGGTGAGTGCTTCTGTATTATTAAAAATGATTGCAAGTGCCTTTTCGTACTTGAGACTCCTAGTGAAATGGGATGAGCTTGCTAGGTGCTGCTATGAGTGTGTCAGTGAGTAGAGGTTGGAATGTGTTGAACTTCACTGTATACGTACTTGCACATAATTAGGAGCTGATTCAACTTGTAGCATGAGTTTACATTTTTTTTAACCAAGTTATGCTTTCATTTCCTTTTAGATTTCTTGCTTATGTTTCCAGTGCTGTACTTGATTTCTATTTCTTTTCTACTTCTGATTAGTTCATTTCTGAATTTTACATTTTTCTTTTTCTAGGTTTGGTTTGATTTTGTTTTTGAGCCAGATTCTTCATGGTCTAGTGGGTGAGTAAGCTGATTCGCTTTTCTTTTAATTGGTATTCTCCATTTTATTAGCTATATTTTGAATTGAAGGATAGTGAAAAAGAATTCAAGAATTTGTTCGTGTTTTGTAAATTTTTGTGCTTTAAAGGTTTGGTGAGGTCTCCAAAAAAAAAGAACATTAGTTTACTTAATTGGACTTCAAAGTTATTTAATAAAGTTATTTGACTTTTTGGGTGTTTCTGGTGTTTTAGAATTTCGAATTTTATCCTTTTGGTAATGCATTAATTATTTTATTCTTGTTAAAAAAAAACCTTGATATTGGTATTATGAGCAATCTTTTTGCATGCTACTCCATTATCAACTTGTATCAATAATGCATTTGTGTTTTTTGATTGGAGCTTTAGTGCTTGGAGAAGATAGTTACAATCAAACTTTGAACTTAAATTAGAACTTAGCCCATACATCTGCTTCCCAACCTCTCTCCCTTCTTTCTCTCTTCTCATATGTTTTTTTTTTTGAACAGTCTTCTCATATGGTTGCATCTTATGATTGTCATAAATGTTAATTCGTAATTATCTTAGTTTGTATTTACTTAGGAATTTAAATTCAGTAGTTATTAAATAATGTTTTCATTGAAAATTTGCTTAACTAGTTGTTCCTGAGATGCACAGGCTTAATATCTTTCTACTGCCAAGAATGAGTTAGGTGTTGTATCTGCAAAGAGCACAGCAGGTAAATTTGTTTTTCCTATTTTGGGTTATTGAACTGATTGAACCAACTAAAATATCAGTGCATAAGTGTTCTTTTTTCTGGCTCTACGAGTCATGGGTATTTATGTGATTTTGATATTTTCTGGAAATAGGTAAGATGAGTGTCAAAATTTGGGTTTTAATCTTATTATGGAGGTTTTCACAGTCAATGTTGTAGTATTATTCTAATATTTGGAAGTCTAAGTTTAAGCACTTGTAGTTTTATAATTACTTTGATTTTATAAATTTATATGTTAGTACTGCATTTCCATTTCAATAGAAATTTTATCGCACTTAATTGTTGCCTGCTGAACCATTTCAGTAACACAAAATGCATTTTACCTAGTATGTAGATAGTTTGTAGTAGTCATAAAACAATGTTTGCATTTGAGAAATTGTTTTTGATAGTTACTGTTTCTGCATCTTCTTTGTCATTTATTCTTCTTTTGCTTGTAAATTATCAAGGATCATGTACCCGTTTTTCTGATATTGTGTCTTACCATTTGTTCTGTCTGTTTCCAATTTTTCTTTACAAGGACCTCTTTTATAACAACAGATGAAATTGTTTGTGCTTGGTGTTTATAGGTGCAACAATGGCTCCTATAAGCTGCACTGAGATGCAATGCCCGCTGGCAGGCCAAAAGGTTGCTAAGGTTGGAAGTTGACCTTAATGTAAAATCAAGCTACTGCAAAAGATATTTTTACGGGTGTTTCTTCCTGAAATTTTGTAAAGTGCACTAAAAAATTTCTTCCTAGTTAGAATCAATAAGCTTTGTAGCTATTTTGAGGTTTTACTTATTGGTTTATTTTCACCTGATCTTAGTTATTCCAAATATTTTGTCAACAATTTAGAGGTTATGTTGTTATTTGTATGGTTCACTTTTAATCTGTTATTAATTAAATCCTTGCAGTGAACTCGTGTAGAAAAGGAGCAATTATTTTTTTTTTTGGAGAGAAAAAGTTAAGTTGAATTGAGTTTTGTTTACATGTGTGCTTTTGTTATTAACATAACAATTGACCGTCATTACTTTGCTAAATTAATAACGTGCTTGCGTTAAATAATATAGAATAACACTTTTGATAATGTCAATAATTATATTTACCAACGCTTTGATTGTTTCAAAACACTATTGTTTTAAATTTATGTCGCTAAATACTAAATTTTTAACGCAAATAAAAGTGATGGCAATATAATTTACCAATACTCCTTTGTTATTGCAAATAATCAAGATGTTTGGGCATTATGTCGCCAAATAAAAAATTCCAATGCAAAGAAAGCATTGTTAGTACAACGCTCCATATGTTTTGGTATAATTACTGACACTTAAGCATTACGTTGGCAAAATAAATATTTTTGACTCAAATAAAAGTGTTAGGCATTATAATTTTATCAACGCTTTATATATGTCCCAATAATTATCTATGCTTGAGCATTGCGTTGCAAAAATATAATTTTCGACGCAAAGAAAAGCGTCGAGAGTAATTTATTCAAGTAATTTTTTGCGCCGTTATTTAAGGGACGACACTGCATTTAAAGATACTTTTCGTGACACAATTATTTATGCAGGTAATTAATTTAGCGACGCCTTTTTGTATTGCTAAACACATTTTTACGTCGGGATAAATCTATTTTCTTATATTCCTAGAATAATGAGAGTGTCGATGAGTCCTAGTTTTTTCCTGAGGATGTTGGTGGAGCCATAAAGGGGTGCATATAAGGCCTTGGTTCATAGATATCTGCATTCTTTGGTCCTCAACTAGTACCTCTACATTAACTGGGACTTCTCATTTTGCCCAAGTTGAGTGCTAGATCGAGACTGAGGCAATACGACAGGATCCAAAATCCCTGTTCAAGCAACAGTTGCAATAGGAGCTGTAGTAGCCAGCTGATTGACTAGTAGCTTGACTAATAGTTAAAGCATATGGGGCAGCAAATGTAGCAACAACTGCAAGATCATATCACATCTCTTCATTTAGGCCACTATTAGTGAGGCAAGACGATGAACTATCCTCTAACCCTCCTTCTGACCGATGCATTATTTTGTTTATTTTTCTATATTTTATATTGTATTTTTTTTAAGAACATTTAATTTGTACATTTTATTTATGTACATTATATTTAAAATATTCTTTTAAATTATTATATTGATGATATTGTATTTTATTTTACAAAAAATTATCTTCTATTTTAAATTTTCTCATTAAACTAAAAAAATTGAAAAGAGAAAAAATATTCAAAAAAATAGCGATCGGAGAGAGGGCTTGAGGCTATGTCAATATTAATAAATGCAACTTTAGTGACATACAAGCAATCGTCGATAAATTTGCAATAGCTATGCGTTGCTAAATTGACATGTTGTCTTCAAATATCAAAATAATGATTAAATTAGCAACATCTTTTAAAATCCATCGTCGCTAAACTTTCAATGACTGCTTTTGCTTTTGTTAATAGTTGTAGTATCATCGCTAAAGATATTTAGCAACGAATTCATAAGGTTTAGTGGTGTTATTGTAGTGTAAATGTTATCAATAACATATTAAAAATATACCTCTAATATATTAAAAATATATATCTTCAAATATACCTCTTGGAAGAAAATGATTATCATAAAATCCGCCTAATTATGCCAAGTTAAATATATTTAATATTATAATTAATAAAAAATTTGTTAAATGATGCAGTATTTTCTGGTTGCATATTTGATGTTTACTATTGTTAATATATATATATATATACAATTGAAATTACGTCTTCTGGAATATCGTTCTCTTAATAATTATATATCTTCAAAATTAAGCTCTATGAACACCTGGCTTCTACGAAGGTTCCTTTTATTAAAAATCTCACAGCCCACCGCACATAGACAGACACACACATAGAAATTGTTAAATGATCAATTACCAGAAAATGAGCTCTACATTAGAAATCATTTGACATTTTTCCCATTAATTTGACTAGCTAAGAAGGCAAAGCATTGCATGCATGACTTGGAGAAGCTTCTTCATTTATTTACTTTTACTTTTTTACTTTATATATATATATATATAGACTATCCAAAGCAGTGCATGCATGACTTGGAGAAGCCTCAATCAGTTCATTTATTTACTTTTTTTTAAAATATATGTATATACTATCCAGACCAAAATTAAAAATTTTATAAATAAAAAAATTAATATTTTTATTAATTTAACATTAAGAATTTAACTCTAACTAGTAGTATTGTTAGGAATTTTGCACATCAACCTTGATGGAAAATGTAAAAATTGATTTTTAAAGTGAAGTATTAAATAAATTATCTTCAAAAATGATATTTGATTATGAAAATAGATGAAAAGTTTTAATTTTAATTTTGTATGTATGAAATCTATTTAATTTTTTCTTAAATAAAATTTAATTTTTTATTTTGTATAGATAATTTTTATATTTTACAAATGAATTATTCCGATATATATGCATTGAAATAATGTAATTTATAAAATAAAACATGCAGTTAAAAATGTACATATATATATTGTAGGATAATATATATATAGCTCCATCCTTGACATATATAATTAATTGAAAAACACAGATCATTAAACTAACTTATAAGATTGATTTTTTAATTATTATAATTGAAAAAGACTTCATTACAATAAATTTTCAAATGGAATTTTTTTTTTTTTTTGCTTGAAGAGAAGTTGAAGTTTAATTCATAAAGTGAGAAATTAAAATCCATCACTTGCCACCCTTTACACATGCTTTGCTTTTGTTATAGTAGCTAAAAGAAGGAATAAAAATCAATTCCTGTGGCAAAGGAAATTTCCTTTTAAAAAGTAACATAAACACCTCCCAATACAACACATATATATATTTGTATAAGAGATCAACAAAAAATAACATAATTCCCAAGTAATTAAATATAGAAAATTAATAATGTGTCATCAAAATATTTCTTTCTCCACCAGAACTTTTATCTTTCTTCTCTTTTTCTTCTTCTTTTCAAATTCTATGGAAAACATCTCAGCCCTTGACGAATTCTCAACAATCGATATACTGAATAGAACTTGCAAAAGATGTGCAGAGAAATCATCTTCATTCATCTATGATTTTTGCCAAAGTTCATTGGACGCAATTCCTGCAAGCCATGTAACAAATCTTCAAGGGATAGCTGTAATTGGCATGGAATTAGCTCTAGAAAATGCTACAACAACAATTGCAAATATAAAAAGCTTACTGAATAATAGGGAAAGTTCCAATCCATTTACAATGGCTTGCTTGCAGGATTGTTTGGAGCTATATTCAGATGCTCTTGTGACACTGATTGATGGGGTTGCAGCCTTCTTGACCGGCCATTATGGTGTCTCAAATGTGAAAATTAGTGCAGTAATGGAAGCAGCAACTACTTGTGAAGAAGGGTTTACTCAAAGAAAAGGAGAGGTTTCTCCATTGACATTAGACAATTTTAATCTCTTCCATTTATGTGATATTGCACTTTGCATTATTCATTGGCTTACACTTGCTGCACCTGAAAGTTAATTTTCTTCTTTTTTATATTCTTATTTTATAAAAAGAAAAAAATATGTACGTATTATTTTTGTTATTAAAGAAATTTGATTTAATTAGAGCGTTGTTTAATTAATCTAGTTGTTTTTGGTGGATGTTTTACAATTGTAAAAGAAATTTGTAATATATTAAAATATAGTATTTATTTTTATGATTTGGTCCTTTATTTTTATTTTATTTTTTTGAGAGGTCTTAACTGGCTCACTCATATCATCATTGGCTAAGCCACCTATTAGAGAAGGGGGCAGTTGCCCTCTTCTCTTTTTAAATATATATAATATTTTTAAAAAAAATTTAAATTATTTATTAATTTCATTTAAAATTTTAAATTGTCCTTTTTTTTTAATTTTTACAAAAAGTAAAAAAAATTATAATAAATTATTTATTCTATAACCAATAGTTCTCTTTTAAAAAATTGACAAAATATTAATAATATACAAATACAAAAAAAATAATAAAAAAGGGATAAAATTTTCAACTAAATTAAATTGAACTCATTTAATGAATTAAATGAGTTCAATTTAATTTAATTAATTTTTAAAAAATTATATATATTATTTAATTTTTTTCTCTTTATTTTATTTTTATTGTGAATAATTTTATAAATTTAAAATTCTTTACACATATATATTAATATTTTTTTATTAATTAATTTTTTAATAATAAAAATATAATAAATTAATAAATTTATAAAATATTATTAAAATAAAAAAAAGATAAATAATTACGGAAAAAGTCAAAATTTATAAAAAAAAAAATTTGCCCTCCTTTATTTTAAAGTTTGGCTTCGCCCCTACATATCACGAGCTTTTCATAACTGCAAAAACCAATTTATTCCTCTTTAGATGTATTTTTCTGGTGATTGTTTGTACTCCTACTAAATAATTTAAATTCACCTTTTGAAAATTAAAATATTCAAAGTTTATATATATTATTATCACTAACAAAAAAAAAAGATCCAAAATTTTCATCTTCTCATTGGATGATAATAGTCACGGATCCATAATTAAATATTGAGGCGTCAAAAAATAAACAATTATAAAACTAATAATATTAAAAATATTAAAAATTTATCAAATGATAATAAATATTCATTGTAAAATAATCTTAGTTACACTTAAACTACTAGTTTATTTAATATATCAAAAAAATATTTTTTTAAGTCACAAAAATTATTTATTAATTCCAATATTACTAAACGATTATAACTGCTAAAAAAAGAAATCCAAAAATAAAAAAAAAAATATTACAATTGAATTCTAAAAATACGTTTTGGACTTGTAATTTTAAGAAAATCTATAAATTGATAGATTAAAAAATTAAAATTAAAATAATAAAAAAAATTATATTTTTAAAATTAGTTATCACTTTTTTGTACAAAGTTTATTCTTTCCAGAGAATATCTTTTAATATTATTTTGAAACCATATTGTTAAATAATTAATATTATTGGATTTCTATTTCCAATAATCACATAGCTAAATGTTTAATATTATATATATATATTTTTATAATTACAATTACAACTGAATTCTTGAAATTAATGAGTCAAGCTTGTAATATTTACAATTAAAGAAACCAATATTTATTTATTTAAAAAATAATATATATAATAAATATTATGAAAAAAATGAAAGGACCGTAGTGTCTCCCAAATACAACGGAGTTCCGCTACAGGATGATAATAATCATCTCAAGGAAGAAAAAAAGCGACATTTCCAATGAAGAAATAACTGTACACCCTTAGAGAGTATCACAGTTCACAATTTTGTTTCACTAATACTTCCACTCAGAATTATTAATTTGGTGTTTAATGTATATATATATGGACAATTATTGGCAGGTGTTATATTTTATCTTCTTTTTTTTTTAGTTATATTGGATGATTATTATATTGTAAGATATATCTAATTTATATCTTTATTTATTAACTAGATTAATTATAAATTATAATTTAAAAAAATTAAAAAAATATTTTTTAAATATTATAATTTAAATTATAATTTATGATTAGTCTAATTTATAAATAAAGATACGTTTAATGTCTATAAAAGATTTTTTTTATTATAATAAATAAAGATCATTTTTTTAAATTTGACATGAAATCACCACTGGATAACAACAAACTGAAAATATTTGTCTGTACGTTTCCAAATGTATGGGACGCGATCTATTTTAGGAGATATATGGGCCAAAACGACTCGTCTCGAGATCCACGTGAAACTCATAACAAAACCTATATTATTATCATAATGCTCTCTATTAACTATTACAATTTTAAGATAATTTTAACTATAATTCTAATGTAGTGTTAAGGTTGATTGGGGCCAATATAAAATTTTAATAGAGGAAATTATATCATTTATTATTTTTTAAAATTTTATTTTTATTGCTATTTATATGTATATTTTAATTTTTTTTGGCTTTGTTTTTCTCAAATTTACATTATCTTTTCTTTCTTTTTCAAAAATACAAATTTTCTAATCTCTTTAAAATTCTCGCTTTCTTTAATCTTTTTTTTTTATTTATAATAAGAGGAAATTTTTATTAATATAATATTTAATGGAAAAAAACATATTTATCAAAATAGAAACTACCTAAAAGAAATCCAATCAGCTACTAACATATCCATCCTATAGACGTCCCTGGAATCTCAAATTACAAAAACAAGAGAAGCAACCCAAAAATCAACAGCTGTGATGTAGTCTAAAAAAACAAAAATACATCTCCCAAATAAACAGTAGCATCAAAAGCAAATTAAGAATCACAAAACATGCCCAAATATAGTAATCCAGCACTTAGTTGCATATAAACCTAATCTGCATAACAGAGTACCTAGAAATCCAAAGAGCACCTAAAAATCCATTGATGGAGCCACGATACGAACTGAAAATCTGCATTATTTATTTGAGTCTGACCAACTAGTGCAGCTGCACAATAATTCTCTATTATTTGATACCAAAGAGAACCTGCATCTATATTGGATGCCAGCCAAAACTACTCTTATTTATACTAAACATATATGCTCATAGCATTTGTATCTGAAAATATTATGTGCACTTCTTTAACCAATTTCATCAACAACCAAAACCAAACAAACCAATAATGAATAAGAGAAAATGCGTCAACAAAACTCATTCCAACTGTTGTCAGCTGGGACGCACCTGCGGAAAATTTAGATAAGAGATAGAGGCTATATATTAGAGATCTTATGGAAAATGATGGAATGCAAGGCAAAAGGAAACCAGGCTGAGTGTGTTCAACCGAGGCAGAGAGCCAAGACAAGCACTAATAGCTGCTGAGTTAATTTTGTTACGCTTGTAAAAGATTTTCCTATTGAAGGAACTGAAAGAAAACAGAGTGCAGGAGTCTTAGAGTCAATATCTGCTGGATTTAAACACCAATTACAAAAGAAATGTTTGAAACATATAAAAATATGTACCATCACCACCATTATTTTTTAGGATTGAATGCGGAAGTAAAATATTTATTTGGACAAAATATAATAAGTAAAATAGAGAAAATAAATAGGAACACAAATTTATGTGGTTCGGCGTTAGCCTACGTCCACGAGCGAATGAGAGAAACAAATTCACTAATAATAAAAAAATAGTAGAAATGTTAGGGAGAAAATACACACAAATAAAATAAATAAAAAATAGTGATAAGTGTTTTAAAAACACCCTCAAAATAAAATCTCACTATTTTATCACTAAAAATAATATCTCGCATTTATTTTTTTCTCTCAAAAAATTTTCTCTATTTTTTTTTCTTTTACTTTGATACATGTTGAATTGAGAGAAGGGAATACTATTTATAATAGCCTTTTCCGCGTTAAAAAATACGTGAGGAAGATGACCTTTTCCTTTCTTTCGGTGGTAAAAGTTGTACCATCTAATTTTTTTTTAACTTATAGGTTCCATTTGAGTGAGACACCGCCATAAATCTTCTTCTCATACTTAAGTAGGTGTGATTTCTATATTAGCAATCTTTATATAAGCAATAAACTAAGGTAATATATTTATACAACTTTAATTGTCAAGAAATTACTTACAACTTCACCTTGACTTGAATTCATTGTAACAAATTAGAGAATTTCTTTCCACCTTCTCCAAATAGCCCCTTAGGACAAAATCAGTGATTACCAGTACCAATTAAGCTCAATTGATGCTTAGACTTGTTTAACATTATCAAACTCTTATCACTCTCGTGTCTAAGCTTCGTATGTCACATCTTAGTCATATTTGAATTTGACATATGAGAAGAGACTGCAACTAAATCCATAATAGTTGATCATTGCAATACATAATTTGGTTAGTTTTTATTATAACAAGAACACCTTTCAGAACATTCAAAACTCCATATCTACCAGAAAATCTACAGTTAAGATTATCCAAAGCAGATGAGGAGATGTGATTCTTCTTCAAATCAGGAATATATTAAATATTAGTCAATGTTCGAATTACGCTATCATGCATCCTAATTTTGACAGTGCCAATACCGATAATCTTACAAGGATGATTATTGTCCATGAACACAACTCCTCTATGTACATGTTCATAAGAGAAAAATCAATCTCTCTCTCTCTCTCTCTCTCTATATATATGGAATGAGCAAGCAGAATCTAAAATTCATCATTGTTTGGATTTGATATTATGTTTTAGTAACGACACATACATCACTGTCCTCCTAAACAACGCTGGCTTGGTGAATTTCTCTTTCTGATTCTTTTCTTTATTTTGAAGCTTTAAATACTCCATTTTAATGCGCCCTTTCTTTTTTACATTAATTACAAGTCATATAATTATTCTTTGACTGATAAGATCCTTTTCTAACTACTAAAATTTTTGAATATTTAGAATAGCTACTTGAGAGTCTTTATCTAAGAGCTCTTTAGAATGCAAAGATGTTTTCACCTCCTCTAACTTTAGAGACTTATTAATGTGAATCAATTTCTTTTCAAAGTTTTTATATGATGGAGGTAACGAATGAAGCTGCATAAGATTCGAATCTTCATCTTCATATATACTTAATCTCCATATTCGCCAAGTCTAAAAGAATAGAAGAGAATTCATCAATGAGACTTAATTGATGTACCTCCACCATAGAAATGGTGTACAAACGGTGTTTAGCATTAAAAACTTCATTGAATTGCTGATAGAGCCTTTTCATTAATTTCTACCTTTTTATTTTCATCCATCGTAGCGGTTATCTGATCCTTACCTAATAGCGCTTTTTGCAAACTGTTTTGCATTAAGATTACTTTCTTTTTTGACTTGACACATAGCAAAACTCATATTGCGCTCAAATTTTTCAATATCAAATTTTCTCATTATCATAATTAACCCCAAATAAATATTAGCAAAGTTCTGATACCATTAGTTAGGATTGAATGCGGAAGGAAAATATTTATTTGGACAAAATACGATAAATAAAATAGAGAAAATAAATAGGAATACAAATTTACCTTGTTCGGCGTTAGCCTACGTTCACGGACGAAGGAGAGAAATAAATTCACTAATAATAAAAAAGTTGTATAAATTTTAGAGAGAAAATACACATAAATGAGATAAACAAAAAAATAGTAACAAATGTTTTGAAAACACCCTCAAAATAAAATCTTACTATTTTATCACTCACAAAAAAAATATTATCTCACATATTTTTTTTCTCTAAAAAAATTCTCTCTAATTTTTTTTTTTGTTCTTTTACTTTGATATATGTTGAATTGAGGGAAGGGAAGGCTATTTATAATAGCCTTCCCCGCATTAAAAAAACACCTGAGGAAGATGATAGCTACCACATATTTTTTTTAAATTCATGGGACCCATTTGAGTGGAAAACCACCACATTATGAACATTTGGAGTTTAACCTCCTCCATTATGTGAATCAAAGGTGCAACAAATTGCAAAAAAGTTTATCTTCTGAGCAAATTGCTTAACTTCAGATTGCATAATATCTTCAGCAAAGGAATTCAAATTAGAACCAAGCTTAAAATCATTTTTACCTGTCACTTCTGACTTGGCAAGATGATCAACAACTGAATTAGATTCTCTAAGAATATGATTGTAATTCACCAAGGGGAAGACTTTCACCATATCTTTAACTTTATGAGTGCCCCAAAATTTTCGAGGGCTATTTGCAAAGTCCCCTTGCACCCACTTGATTACGTTTTTAGAATCTGATTCAATTATTAATTTTTTATAGCTTACCCACTCCTGAGACACAGAGAACTCGAGGGTTTTATATATAGCTAATAACCTGACTTCATTAGAGTGCCCAAAATACAAGAGACTATTGCAATAAAATTACCTGAGCTATTCTTCAGAACAACTCCTATTCTAGCAGGTCCAAGCTTCCCCAAAGTTGATCCATCCACGTTCCATTTAAGGAAATCATCCAAAGGAGGTACCCAAAAAGAGATGGGTCTAGATAATTTAGCCTTCTCCCAATTTTTAACACATTTTGAACTCAAATACCAAATTGTTGTCATACGAAAAGGAATAATCAATGGTGCTAATCCAAAAAGCAGCTATAAGAATGATTAGATCAAAAAACTTTCCAAACATCAGAGTCTGATTGTTGAATATAATTTTATTTCTCTCAAGTCAAAGCGTCCACATGGAAGAGAAGAAAAGAGAGAACCATTGATCCTCCATACTAATTACTCTACTCCAATGTATATTAAGATGGGGATGTTACAAATTTCAACCGATATAAAATATAGTATATAATATATATATATATAATATACATATATATAAAGTATATATTACATATATAGTAAGTATAAATTTATGGTGGAAAAGTTGATGACCACGACGATAATAATGATAATAATAATAATAATAATAATAATAATAATAATAAAAGTGAAGATAGAAAAGTCAAAGAAGTAAAGTATATGATTGGTGGATTGATATGTAATTATTTATTTAATATATAAAATAATAAAGATGGGAAATTAAAGGAAAAAAAAGACATTTTTCTTCTTTTTCTTCATTTTGGACGTGCATTTGAGAGGGAGGGAGAGGAGATTTTTTTGATTCATCAAATTCACCAAATTCTTTGGAGATTTCAAAGGATTTTAAGTGCTTTTGAAGAATAATCAAGAATTAGGTAAGTTTTCCTTGAATTTAACTAAGTTTTATTAAATTTAAAAAAAATGTGAATTTTGAATTATTGATGAAGGTTGTTTTAACTGTTAAAGTGAATAATTTTGAAGTTATCTTGATATGTGTTCATTGATTTAAAGAAAGAAAGTTGGATATGATGGAATTTTAGTGAAGTTAGGGTAAATGTTGGTTATGTGCAAAGTAGGGATTTTAATATGGACGGTTTTAATTATTGTAATAAGATGAATTAAAGTTATTTTAGTACAAATATTATAATTTTATGGTCAGAAATTTGGTATGAGTAAGTTTTGGTAAAATTAAAGTTTTATAGTGAATATGTATAATTAGGGTTTCTAGTACGAGTGTTTATTGTAATATCCCTACTTAAATTAAATGTTAAATAGTAATCATATGAAATTACTAAATTTAAATAAGCTAGACTATAAATCTTACGAATTCAAATTTTAATTTTTAATGAAATAATTTGATATTTGAATTAATACTTAGTAGTAATTAGGCTGGGATAAATTGAATTGCTACTTAAGAATTAATAAATTGAGAGTTTAACCAAAAGTTTGAAGGTATTGAATATTAAACAAACTTATTAATTAATACTTTAAATAGAACGCCAAACCATGGGATCACATGGCTAAGAATTAACCACTACAAAAAAAAAATTAATTAGGAATGGATGCTGATAAATTCGGTTGAAGGATAAATTAGAAGAAGAGATGTGTTTAAGCCATTTATTCTCACACTTGGCAAATAGAGATCAAAACTAAGCCAAGCTTACGTGAATTGTAAAGATGCATAAAGGAAGGGTGACATATGGCTAGCCGCTTGTTGAACAAATTAGAAAAAGAATATAAATAATAAAATAGTTAAAAAAAAAATTCATGTAGAAACTTTTAGACAAAAATTCGGTGGAAAAGTTGGATAAGGAACAAAATATTATAAAACTATATATGTAATAATAACTAGGCACATGTGTTAGTGGCAATATAAAATAAAATAACCCAATAAGTGTCTTATGACAATGATTTGAAGTATACAAGCAATTAGAAGATTATTTTCTTTGCATGACACATAAACTAGCTACATATCAAATTGTGTTTAAAAAGACTCACTAGTTATGATAAGTTAATATATTAATTTTTTATTAGTCATCATCCACCGAAAATGCAACTTGCTAAGACTACGACATTTAAAAATAGATAACCACTTGACCAACTATCCATCTCCACCCCACCTAAATAATTAACACTTCCATATTCTTTTCCAAAACCATCTCCCACTGAAAAATGGAAGCACCAAAATAGAAACATAGAGGAATCAAAGGAGAAAAGAGGGTAGAAGAAATATGAGCTTGATAGTTTGAGAATTAGAGGTAGGAATGGAGAAAGATTTGAAGAAAAAATTTCAGGACCTGCAAATAGGCGAGTATTTCAAAAATCCTTAATTTAAAAATTTTAGAAACATAATTTAAATGGAAACTCTCTAGTAAAATTGGCATGTATATATATATATATATATATATATGATTTACTTGATAATTAAGTTGACTTAAAGGATTGATTTAAAGTATAAAATAAAAGAATGGAATATTAGTATGATAATTGCTGAAATTTCTATTTATATTCCATTAAGTGATTTATTCCGAATTTTTAGATTGACCTATAGAATCTCAATGAATATGAAATTTTAACTAAGATTTTACATATGTTTTAAGAGTTAATGTATAAAATTTTATGATTTTTAAGGATGATTTACTATTTAATAAAAATATAAGAAGACAGCTTATTAGAATTGATCTAGTAATTCAGAATTTGTAAAAGTTGAGAAACCTATTTAAAAACCATAATAAATCACCTAGAAAAATCTGAAATTTATATACAAGATCATATATATGTCTGATACATATGTTACATGTTCATAAATTTTAATAAATGTTTAGTTATACAAATAAAATCAAATATTGATACTGCCAGAGTATCAAATGAAAGAACAAAATCAGTAGTATTAAATAAACATAATTTAAAAATATAGTAAATGAAAGAATAAAATTCTAAATTTTTAATATATGATATCCTATATATGTCTATATTATTTGGTTAAAATTTTAGGAATTTGTATAAAGGTTTGTTACCTAAATAAAATTGAAAAATAGATACTGCCAAAGGAAATGTTAAAGAAACAAAATTCATAGGTTTGGAAAACAAAATTTTTAAATATATTAAATGAATTTAGAAAAAAAATGAAATTTTATATATAAGTCTGTATATGTGTCTAGCACACATGATTAAAATTTTAATAATTTCAAGTGAAAATTTAAAGATGAATAAAAAGTTAAAAAATGAGACTGTCAATGAAATTAGGAAATCTGACAGATTAGTAGAGTTGAATAATAAATTACATTTTGTATAGCACGAGAATGAAGAAAATTATGAAAATTTACATATGAATTTGTAGATATATCAAGAATTAAATTTGGAGTTTTAATAAATTAGAACCAAGGGTTTATGATTAGAATAAATGGAAGAATTAGTTTAAATTAATAATTTTTACTATGAATGTATATTGAGGATTTATTAAAGTGACTTATAGTTTTGATTAAATTAAGATTTTATTATTTATTATGAGTAAATCAAAATTTAATAATATTTTTTATTCTAAGTAAATATCAATATTGACTATTTTCTAAGTTATATTGAGTATATTAAATAAGGAATTAATATTTATTATTGATTTTTATTATGGTAATTATAAAAATAATTATATTTATAATCAAGTTATTACTCTTAAAGTAAGTTTTTGAGAATAATTTGTTGATCTTATATATAAAGTATATATAAGTTATTAAATCGAAATATAATTATATTTAAGAAAATTTGAATTAAGATTTATAGTAAGTTAAGTCTACCCTAACTTTGGAGAGTTAAGGTGTGACATTTATAATTATGGAAATGGATTTGATTGAGTATTGTTTTATTATATATGTTATGATTTTAAGATTGGTTGTTAAATATGACCAACTTTGGATGAAGTTGGAAGTTTCTTGGTATGTTATGTTAAATAAGGGTTTTTGATGATGATGTTGATAATTGTTAAAATAAATTAGTTTAATATTTTTTTATATAAATATAATGAATTTATGGTTGAATGATGGAAATAAATATGTTGAAAAATAGTTTGAAAGAAGTAGTAATGTTGAAATAAGGTTTTGGTGAAATTTAGAAAGAATGAGAATAATTGGTATTTGATTGATTAAAATGGCTTAGAATGTGTTGTTAATGGATTATTCCTATTTATAATTTGATGTATGAATGAGTATGGTAAATTTGTGAAATTAAAGTATTGAAGGGAAAATGGTGAAGTTAAATTTGAAAGGTGATTAAAGCTTAGAACTTAGCATAATTGAGGTTAGTACATATTTAAATATTTTAAGGTGTTATTAAATGATGCGTGGCATAATGTATGTGGTTTTCTTAAAATGTGGATAATTATATAACTTGTGCAATATGGCATAGTTATGTGATAGGACGTCACATTGGATATTTGCTTAATGTAAAAATTAATGCTTGTATATGAAATGTGTGAGGTTTACTAATGTGATGTGAAAATGTGGGTAATAAAAATAAAAATATGAAAAATTATAGGAAAAGTATGAAAATGATGAAAAATTAATAAATATAAATATGTGGTGAGAAAATAGTACAATTTGGCTCAGTTTAAAGAATAGATAATATTCTTTAAAGTGACATAATTATGAATCCATATGTTGTATATATCGAAAATTGTAGATTTTGAGTAAAAACATGAGAAATATGAAAAAAAAAAATAAATGTGTGAAGTGAGTCGCATTGTGAATGTGACTTAAGGATATGTAATATGGTATGATATGATGTGTATTATGTGTACGCCTTGCACAATGTTATGTTCCAGAATATTGAGATTGGTACTATACTGAGGAGGCGACCTTCCAGTGAACTGTATGATATTTGTCTCCGGTGTCGAGAGAGGTAGCTTTCGGGTAATTTATATGACACTTGCCCCCAGTGTCGATAAAGGCGGCCTACGGGTGATTATATGTCACTAGCGTTTGTGTCCATAAGAGAGACATTCGGGTGATTTATGTGACAATTGCCTCAGTATCCATAGGGGTGGCCTTCTTGTGATTTATGTGATAGTTGGCCAGTATCGAGATAGATTGGATTGATATTTTTAGAAATTAGGTATTGTGCAGGAATTGGTAGGGTCCAACGTGTGAATATGTGTGTAAATATGTGTGTGTTGTTATGGTCGTGTTATATTTCTATAGTTTATAAAACCATGAATATTATTGAGGGTCACATTTACAGCTGAGTAAATGTATAGTGGATTGTGAGATGACATAATGTGTTATATACCATCAAATTATGTATTTGAGGCCAATATTACAAATGTGGCATGTTGGTGGGTACTATGAGTTGATGAAGGTTTGATTAAATAGTGCATGTTGTATTATAAAATTAAGCAATTTAAATTATATGTTTATGGTTATTAAATATGTACTACTAAGCTCTTGAGCTTATCATGGTAAATGTGTATCGCACAGGTATTAGAAGTGCAAACTAGGGTAAACCTGTGTATGATTGAAACTTGAAGTTATGGGTGTCACGAGACCAACTTGGAGAGTGATGCATACATGTATAGTTTATGTACTATGTAATATATATTTTGTATAATAAAAATATTATATGTATATTAGTTATGTTTTGTAAGGTTGTGTATGTGTGACTATTTTTAGTAAGTATTGTTACTTGAAATATAAATTTATAATGTACATTGGTACTGTTTGAGAATTTTTGAATATGTTTGGAGATACGATGAAGTATTAGATGTGTGATGTATTTTTGGAAATGAAAATTTCCATTGTGTTTTTTATTATTTTTGAGAATGTTTAAATTACAGATAAAATTCTGAAGAATTTTTTTCAAAGATTTTTTCTTTGTAGATTTATTTAATTATATTTTAACTTAATATAGTTTGGAAAAAATAATTTTACAGTGAATTAATATATCACCTTTGTATTCTATATATGTACTTTACGTATACGAGTTATATGCATAGTACATGTATAGGGTATAAAGGTGTTATAAAATTTTCTCGTCGCATATGATTGCCAAGAATTATAAAGGTCTATGATTGAAATTGGTGCAACCCAAGATACATCCAACCACTTGAATAGATGACACCATATTTTCCAAGATACCAAAAGTATAGGATTAGATGATTAAAATCTTCTTCAAATTGACTGCAAAATGGGCATATGTTATCTTCTAAATTCATTAGACCCAAGTTTACCAATCGAGCTCTCATGTTTATTTTCCCTTGCAAAAGCATCCAAATGAAAATCTCGATTTTTGGTGGAGAAATATTTCTCCAAATTTTAGGCCAACATGAATGAAAGTTAGGATTTCTTACATTGTTAAAGTTGGCAAAAAAAAGTCTTAACAGTATAGGAACCATTTTTGTAGAATCGCTAAAAAACCTTATCTTCTATGTTGAGTCTAGGAGAAATATTATCGATTAAAGCCATATGGGATTACAAACAGGTGTAATTCCCAATTAAAAAGAGTCATCACCATTCTAAATTCCATTACCATGAATCCCTCTCCCAAATTCCAGCATTACTGATATTGATATCTTTATTTATTGTTAGAGAAAATAGACGAGGGAAGAGAGAAGCCAAACTAAATCTATTGATCTAGGGATCTAGCCAAAATTTAATTTTATTTTCATTGCCCAACCAGCAACTAACTCCATTTTGTACAATGGCTAGGGATAAGGGATATGATTTCACAGAGGAAATAATGTCTTGCCAAATAATTGACTGCCTACCATTGAAACTCAAATTAGATAAATTTCCATCACTATACTTACTATAAGTAACATATTTCCAAAGAGAAGGGTAGTTACATAAGAGCCTACATAACTAATGTGAGCCACTAGTATATAAAACTGGAGACCCTCTAGCCTTTATGCTTGGAAGTGTCTCATTAGAAAGCCAAATCAGATCCTTGCCAAAACCTTGACCAAATTCCAACCTGTGGAAGAGAACATTGGAATTATCTACTTCAAAGCAATCCTCGATAAAAAGTGACCCGCTTGCATTGGAACAACATCAAACAATATTTCATTGTAGTACTTACGTATTTTGAAAGCCATAAGAACTTACTTGGTTGCCTAATTTCCTCACAATCATTAAGCCATTTCAACTTGTAAGGTTGGGGATGCTTGATAGTTGGTAACCCAAGCTTCTCTACTAAGGTAGTACTTGCAACATTCATCACACTCTCTCTATCCACAATGACATCACACTTTCTATCCTCTATTAGACATCTTGTATGGAAAAGGTTCTCTCTTTGATCATTATCCTTATATTGAGCTTACAAATTCAAGGCTCTCCTATCTACATTTGTTCTACCTTTTTCAACAATGGTAAGCTCTTCCTCCTTTTCCTCACTATTTTTATCTTCAACTTTACTCTTATCGATAATGTACATTGTCCTTTGATTAGGGCACTCCCTTTTATAATGACCTACACCACCACATTTAAAACATTTAATTTTAGATGTAGATTCAACCTTACCCTTATCCTTACTATTACTACAAAGTTTAGGAACTTCCTTGACTTCAACCTTTGGTTTAGTTGTTGGTACTTTATCTTCCCTTTTTCATGTTGGTTTAAATGATGAGGATGTAGAAGAAAATCGACTAGAGCTACTCCTTCTCTTCAATTGCCTTTCAACCTTTAAGGCTAGGTGTAACAACTCATCTATCTTCATGTATGGTTATAGTTCTACCATATTAGCAATCTCCTTATTCAACCCATTGAGGAATCTAGCCATGGTTGCTTCATTATCATCTTCAACATTAGCTCTAATCATTACTACTTCCATCTTCTTATAATACTCCTCCACACTCTTGGACCCTTAAGTGAGGTTTTAAAGTTAGTTTTACAACTCCTTATAGTAGTGGTTTTGTACAAACCTCCTTCTCATGATAGATTTGAGGTCTCTCCACTCTTCGATAGCTCTTTATCTATTTCTCCTTCTTCTTTTGCTTAATGTTATCCTACCAAGTGATGGCATAATCCTTAAATGCAGCAACAACGAGCTTGAATTTCTTGGATTTAGTGTATTTGTGACAATCGAATACTAGTTCTACCTTTTTCTTCCAATCCAAGTAAGCTTCAGGATCTATCTTCCCATGAACTGATGGTATTTTTAGCTTCATTTCACCTTCATCTTGATTATTATACCTTCTTCTTGGTCTTGCTTCCTCTTATTTTTCAATATCACCAAAAGACTCTTCTCTTTCTAAACTGTCATTGCCTAGATTTCTTTGATTTTTTCCTAGGGCCATTGTTGGGCTGAGCCCCTGCGATCGAGGCTTTCACTCTTTCGATCCCATCCATTATTTCTCCAACTCTCCTACTTAAAAGCTCTATAGATTTAGCCATTGCATCTATCCGATCAATAGGTCATTGAGTCTTTCTACCCTCTCCACTTGTCTTAGAGCTTGATTATGAGTTGTAACAAAAAAAGGTTGGCAAAAAAAGAAAAAAATATGTAGATAATTCTTCACTTCACTCCTTCACGTGTTTCACTCAAGTTCACTCGTATTTGCACTCAATATTTGGCTTTTCTCTAGATGAGCTCACACTCTTACCTTTTACCTCTTAAGTATCTTATTAAGAGTGATTGTATAGATCAAAATCCCTACAAGCTACATATCACAAAGGGGTAGAAAATTCTTGGAGAATTGATTCTCACAACCGAACTAGGTAATGGTCCGACCAGGAAATAAGTGCCAACTAGACACAGTAAAGATCACGATGGTTGGTATGGTTAGATTTTGGGTAGATCGAGTGCGGCATGATAGGGGTTATGATGCTCCGACTAGGATTGATATGGATAAAAATTGGAAAATTTGGCAGTAGGTTTCATGGTCAGAGGTATGATGGAATTTTGAGCGAACTGGATAAGATATGGTCGGACTTATAGTGGTCAGACCAGAATTTGAGTAGACAAAAATTAGAGAATTTGGCAATAAGTTTCACTATTGGGGTATAATGAAAATTTGGGCTGGCTAAATGAGGCACGATTGAGATTCTTTAGGTCCAATAAGACTTGGTTTAGAAAAAAAAAATCAAATTTAGCAAAATGTTTCACATTGGACAAAACAGTGAGAATTTGGGTGTAATAGGTTTGGTTCGATCGGATCAGGTGTGGTATGGTAGGGAAAATACACACAAGCTGGTTATGAAAATTTTTTAGGGTTTGGATGAGTTAGGAAATTTCTTTTGTAGATTTTAGGATTTAAAACAATGTTTTATCAGCCACCAAGACAACGTAATCATAACTTTGAACTAGAACAAGAACAATAACAAATTTTTTTAATTGATTTTTTTCTCTTTTTTTATTATTTTTGTTCTCTTTTCTTTCTTTTTTTTAAAAAAAAAACTAAATAAGAAAAAACTATTGTTCAAGAACAATTCTAGGACATGAATAATACTAAATCAAATAATTAATTTGAAGATACCAGTATAGATAGATATATTCGGAACCTGATTTAGACATTAAGCTGTGATACCAAATTGACGCGAACTCCTAGTATAAGGACTTGAAACCCTTTCACCTTTACTCTTGGAAATGACTTCTTGCAAAGTTAAATCAGATCCTTGCCAAGTCCTTGACCTAATAATTTCAACCTGTGGAAGAGAACCTTAGAATTATCTACTTCAAAGCAATTAACTTTGTTGCAGCGAACCTTGATCTCACAAGTAAATCAAGAACAAGAGAATATGATCTCTCAAATCTAGAATTTTTAATTCAAAATTGTCTAACCTCTTGCAAGAAGCTACAAGTTGATTTAAATGTGTTACAATAATAAATGAGTATTTGGTTATAAGAATACCTCCACCCTCATCTTACTAATCCAACTTAAACAACATATTAATAAGCTAATAACTTTGGGCTTAAACAACAAGGCCCAAACTATTAATAATGGGATAGAAATAATACCCAATTATTAAATGTCATTCAAATAATCATAAGTTTTATAAATAACTAACAATAAAATAATAATATTAAATATCTTGTTAGGTTGAATAACAAGTAATCCCACCTAGCCTTCATCCTCCATGGCCTTCAATAAAATAGTTATCTTCTCTTTGCCTCTACTTGGTATATATGGCTCCATGGTTGCATCCATGAATTTTTTTCACATAAGCTTGTAAGGCTTCCTTTATCTTCTTGGCTTTTTGTCTTGTAATTAGTCCACAAGGAATCTTTAAGCTTTGAATTTCATCATCTCCTTCCATAGATTCTATAGCCATTCTTGCATCAATAACCATTTGAATAACATTACTTTATTTTTGTCAAGGATTAAATCGACCCCTAATCCACCTAGTGACTTAGATTTTTCAATTACCTTCCAGTTAATCCTATTGCCACTCCAGAAAGTATCTTCTTTGAATTTTTGATATCTCTTTTGCCACTCCATTAGGAATTTTGAAGATAGAGAGATAATATAAAGGTAGACTGCTTAGGACTGATTTAATCAATGTTAGTCTTCCTACAAGAGATAGATATCTTTCTTTCCATCCAGCAATTATTGCTTTGATTTTATATAAAATTAGTTCCAAAGTTAATAATAACCTAGGATTAGCACTTAAAGGTATGCCAAGATATTTAATAGGGAGAGAGGACATAGTATAACCAATTGAATGAGCAACCACTTCACACCAACTTTCTTTAACATTCACCCCAACCAAGACGCTTTTGTGAAAGTTAACTTTTAGTTTAGAGATTAATTGAAAACATGAAGAATTATTTTTATGTTCATAAGAGAGTTTAGGTCTACAGGAAAAAAGAGAATAGTGCCATCAGCATATTGCATAAAAGGGATGGTCAACCAGTTATCATTGATAGGTATGCCTTCTATAAATCCCAAATCAACCACTTTTTTTCAACATGAGAGATAAACCTTCAACAATAATGATGTGGAGAAAAGGGGAGAGAAGGTCTCCTTGCCTGAGACCCTAGGAGAGAGGGAAGAAAGATGTAGAAGAGCTAACTAGAATAACGGTAGAATATTATGTCTTACAAGATTTAACCCATCCCATCCCATTCAAACTAAAACCTATACATTTTATGGCATTAAAGAGATAATCCCAAGACACAAAATCAAAGGCCTTTTCAAAGTCTAGTTTGATGTTATCACCTTTAATATCAGATTTCTTACAAGAGTTAATCACCTTATTGGCCACCCGAACATTGTCTAAAATATACCTCCCCTGAATGAATGTCGACTGACTTTCCCATATAATTTGCTCCACCACCAATTTAATGTGAAGAGATAATGCCTTTGCAATAAGCTTATAAATACCATGAATAAGAGATATTGCACCTTCTATTTTAGAAATCAAAGTGATAAAAGAGGATCAGATGGCATAAAGAACAAAACCTGTATTGGAGAACTCATTGACTAGAAGCACGATGTCTACTTTAATCAGATTCTAAAATTTCTTATAAAAATTAGAGTTAAAACCATTAGGGCCAGGAGCTTTATTTCCATCACACAATTGAATTGCTTGCCATGTCTCTTTCAATGTCAAAGAATCCTTTAATATTGGAAGAGATTTAGAGTTCAATTTTTTGAATGGCAACCCCATCAGTATAGGTCTATTAGAGAAAGATTATAAGAATACAATTTTGAAATAAGAAGTAACAACTGCCTTAATGTCTCTCAGTTCTATCAAAGAGGTATTATTCATAACAAGAAGATTAATATCATTCCTTTTCTTTCTTATTGAAGCCAAGATATGGAAGAAATGGGTGTTTCATTCCCCTTCCTTAATCCATTTTAATCTAGAATGCTATCTCTAAAAATTTTCCTTTTGTTTGCATTTCAACTATAATTCAGATCATATAAGCCTTCTTCTACAAATAAGAGTTTCAAACCTATGATTGGCTTCCAATTCTGAATCAACACAGTTCATGTTCTTCTCTTGTTTTGAAACTGTAGTTTTGATATTTTGATATCTGGTTTTGTTCCATTCAACCAACCTCTTCTTTAATAAATCAAGTTCTTTTAAAAGACTTCTTAAACCAACAAAGTTGGAACTGGCTTTAGACCACCAATGAACCACACTTTCCTCAAAGCTTGGATAAGAAAGCTAATAATTAAGAAAGAGAAAAGGTTTAGGACCCCAATTGACATTATTTGATTCCAACAACAAATGGTTAGGTCTAAAAGACCTCTACTAAGAGAATTTGAGCTCGAGGAACATCCTAAACCGAGGTTGATGAATCAATGCTCTATCTAATTTGCTTGAACATCTCAAATTACCCTATATGAATTTATTTCCAATTAAAGGTAACTTAATAAAACTATAAGAATTAATCATGTTAATTAACCATGCACAACTAGAAAGGGAGAAAAAACTTGTACTTCTTTCATCACTGCAAAAGGAACTCATTGAAATCCCCAAAGAGGAGCCATAGTTCCATAAAAGGATGAAGATAGATACTCTATATAGGACCATAATCTGTTTCTCTCATCCTCAGTGCTTAGGTTGTATAGCACAATGATAGAGCATTTGAATCTTGAGTTAAGACATGCCATCCACTACTACTCAATTTGCACCTTTTTCAATTCTAGAGCATTGGAAACTTGCCTTGTTCCAACTTATAAGAATCCATCCAGCTAAATTCACAATGTTTATTGCATCCCATCCAACATCCATATTACCCCATAAGCTTCTAATCCCTCAAATATTCTAGCTCATAAAGTTTATTGGACATTCTGTGGAGTAAAACTATTTTCTCTATTGATAATTTTTGCCAATTTACTATAGATAGTTTCTTTATTTTGATCACAAATACACTCAAAAGACTTACCAATTTGCTAGGTCTATTCTGGCTCTTATTCTTTAGTCTCTGATATTATAGGGGTATCCATGGTAGCATCCGACTTGCTTTTTGTGTTATTAGGAGTCCTCTTGATGTCATAGATTACTTTTTTCATATTAGCTATGCCATTGTCTATAGCTGAATTATCAAACTCCATTGCAGCTAATGATGATTGACAAAAATGTTGCTTCTTAATTTTTCCTCTTTTAATAGAAGCAAGTGCAACAAATTTATTCTTCCTCTTAAACATCTTTTTTCTTATGTCGATTGTCCTTTCTCAAAAGGGATTCTATATCAATAAAGGATTTATCTCAGTTATATTCTAGAAGATGGGCATGTGTAGTTTCTAAATCAAGCTCAGGTATATGGACATTAATGGGCTTAGGATTACAAGAACATGCCAAAAAAGCTGGCCCAAAGTAAGCAGATTTATTTTTCTTTGTTGTGTAAGAAAGGGTTGGGGGAATGGTCTCAGATAAAGTGGCATGATCGTGAGTGGCAATCTAATGTATTGGGTTACAAGATTGGGTATAGATATAATTCAAAGGAGAGATAGGGCCAACACGATTAAGAGAATTTGCAGCTGAGGTTGGAGCTATAGGTTTGATAGTACTTGGAATGTGCAAATAGTTTTTAATAACTTGTACAAATGTAGGAGCATCATCCTGAAAACTAGTGAGGCCTCAAACTCATTTCCTAAAGCCAGAAGGAAAGCAAGGGAAGATAGACTGACTTATAGTCTCTTTGGTTCTTTATTGTCATTGGCATTTGGGTGAGAGGGCTAAAATTTAAAATTTTCACCAAAAATAAACTTGAAGAGTAATCCACGGGATAACAATGGTCTTTAGTGAGTTTATTCTCAAAGCAATGACAATTAATTTTAACTATAAAATACTCTAAAATAATCATCTTCATTCATGTAGAGATTAAGAATCTAGCATAATCGAATTGAATCATATTCCCTGTGTCATCATCTGTGGTAGTGAAAGAGCCCCATTTGCACGAAATTTTGGAGAAGAATTTGGTGTCCCAAGCATATAGAGGAAGATATTCACACTTCAACCAAATACATCTATTGAAAGAAACATCTTAAGGTTCCCACTGCTTAGCAAACTCAAATCTGTAACTTCACTAATCATAGCTTTTGTTTATAACTTCAGTAGCGATGTCCATGGATTGAAAAAAATTATAAACCATTTTGCCTCCCATGGATGAAATTTTGCAGGGGGTATCCATTTTTAATGACAAATTTCTTGAGGACCAAGTGACATTCAAAGGATGTGACTTTACCAAAAATATCATTTGAAGGCCATAAACAATCTAGTTCATCTAACGAAAAGGAAAAGGCACAATTTTTATCTTCATTGTTCTTAAGAAATTTGTTCTCTTTCACAACCATTGGAGTAAAATTCTTGTTGGTATATGATAAGGGGAGTTGGGGAAGAGTGTCTTTCATGGGATGAATAGGATAGGTATAACACCCCATGATAATCCTATTAAGAATTATTAAGAGATGTCACATGAATGCCTAAACCACTCTCATTAAATATTTAATAACCACTAAAGATAATATCAATAAAAATTTCAGCAGAGTCTCCTCTAAAATTTGGCACTATCAACATCTTCTCTAATAAAAACACAACATGTATAAGAAAGCACTTCTAATATTCTTACATTCAATCTCAACTACGGTCTCATCAATTCACCAACTATCATCCATAATTTAGTTAGAATACCTTTACTTTTATCAATAAGTTTGCATATTAAACATTCTCCATAATTATTATTATAATTTACTATAAGGTTATAACCCAAGCTAAGTTTACATAGTATACTAAATCTCTAGGTTACTCATAATTATACAACTATCATTTATAATTTAAAATATTGCTATGTAAACAAAATAAAATATATAATACATATCCTTCAATCGACACCTTCTGAAACGTAGTTGATCTTGAAGCTTTAAAATCTCCCACTATTGGATCTATTATGCATGTATGATTTGCACATTAGAAATAAATCTAACACGCTAAGCTATTGCTTAATAGTGCTTATATATCTATAATTTGTCAAAAATTATAATATAAGAAAATAATTACTAAACTACCATATGTAAAAGAAATAAAATAACCATATGTAAAAGAAATAAAATAACCACTTTAAAGTATTACTAAGATATGCAAATAATTTTAAATGTAAATACACTTGTCATAGTATTAATAAATTCAATGTTTAATATAATTAATTAAAATTTAATTACTTTACATAATTTTCTTATCTTTGTAAATTTTATTTGTTTTGCCTTCATACACTGAATTTTAAATCTTAGGTTTGAATAATAGGCCACTAATGGCCACTGTAGAGAATATGGCTAATGACCTATTGATGGCAGGAGTCCCCACTATCACTGATAGCACGAATGCCCATTGGTGACAAAAAGTGCCCGCTGATATCACGAATGTCCACTATCATTGGTGACACAAAATGTTCACTGATGGCACAAAATGTCCATTAACTCTATGTATGTCCACTCTCTAGCAAGCCATTCAATCTAGAAGATAGGTTTAATATCAATATGGTTCTGGCAATACAATTCTTCCTTATTTATAATGTCATTTCGTTAAAATCAATAGTAATTCTTTAAAAAAGAATACACTTTCCTACACTTTTCTTCTTTATCATTCAAATATCTTCACTTTAACCATACAAGTAAGAAATACTTCTTAAATTAAATTCAAACATATTTTATTTAGAACATATTTTCCAAATATTTTATGAACTATTACTTTAATTCCAAAAACCTTAAACTTTCTCAAAACCCTAAACCTACATAACCTTAAATTCAATACTTTAAAAGTTCAAAAATTTCATTAAGCTTAGTTTTGCTTAAAACTACATAAATATACTCATTCTTAATCAATTATGAATTCAAAATTAATTTCTTCGAGAATTAGTTCCATAACTATCTATAAACCCTAAATTTTCTAAAACCATAAATTAACACTTTTATAGATCAAAACTTATTTTAATATAATGTTAAGGAAACAACTATACAAATACACTTAATTCCACTCATTTATGAATTTCTAATAAATTTCTTCACTAATTAGTTCCATATCCAATTCTAAACCCTAAACTTGCCAGAAACCTAAATTGATTCTTTTACGAATCAAAAGTTGTTTTAAACATAGTTTTAAGCTAAAAACTATATATACACACTTAAAATCATTCCAAAATAAACTTTTATCAATTTTCTTTTCACTTAGTTCCATATTCAAATTTCCTTCTTAACAAATTCAATTAATAAATTTCCATCATAAAAACTCAACTAAAGTAGTTTAAGTAACCTACATAACCATGAAAATCAAAAGAAAACAAAAGAATAACAAACTATCAATATACAATCACAAACCTCTTTATAAAGAAGCTCTTTCTCTCCATTTCTCAATTTTTCTTTGATTATCCAGTGATGATTTTAGTGTTTCTCATCTAATCTAATGAAATCTCCTAAAACTTTTGAGTTATAGGTAAAGTTTCTTTGATTTCTAGGTATGGTGATGGAAGAAAGAAGAAAAAAGTAAATTTGGTTATGGTGAAGGGAGATGGAGTCAGTTTCAGTGGTGAAAGAAGAAGAGAAAAATTTCTATTTCTATGTATATATATTATTTAGGGTTTTATAATATGTGGTGCTCACACTAAAATTTCGCTATACCTGCTTTCTTAAATTATTTCTAAATCTGACTTTTAATTCCGTAAAATTATAAAAATAGTTTCTTTAATTAATTTAAAACTTTATTATCAATATCTCTCACCCCAATCTCAAAAAAATCTAATTCTAAGGTCATTAGGGATTTCTGTAAAATTTTATCGCTTAAAGATTTTTTTTTCAAAAATACTGATTAAATCCGTATTTGAATTTTACTTTCAATTTTGTAAGGCTTAATCAATCCCATTTTTCATCTATTTCAGATATCAAGGTCACTCTCAATACTGTACATAGTCTAATTTTTATATAATTCAGAAAATATTGCTTAAAAATTTCAACCACTATATTGGGTTTTAGAGTGAACCAGATGAGAGTTGTTCGCTAACTTAACTAGAATTTTATGACTAAACAGTAATGAACCATTGAGTTCTTTTATAGCAGTCATAGCCTCATTGAGAAATTTATATCTTACAAATCCATACCCGTGCGAGAGGTTTTTTTCTCAATTTACGAGTGATGAAGATGTCAAACACCCTCCCATACTTGATAAAGGGAGGCATGATATCGGAAGAAGAGATATTCAGTGGTAGATAATCGATAAATATGGAAACAAAATGTTTCCTCCACTCAGTTCTTACTGAAGATTGATTTTGTTTGCTCGCATAGTGGCTGTTAGAGTTTGCGTAATGACAGTGACGATGGCTTAGAGGGTTTGCAAGAAGATAGGGATGACGGCTAGGATGATTATCGGGAAGATAGGGGTGACGGTTTAGGTTCTCATATTGGTTCTCTTATCTTTCATATGTCTTGTTGTATCCTAATTAACAATAAAGCAATATTTCAGTACAATGAGAGGTCATCATTATAAGCACTAATGGATTTTCAAGTGTCTTTACAAGAGGCCCAATTTGTATCATTATAAGCTCCTAATGTCATTGAATTGTTGCTGGGATAAAATAGCCAATTTATTGACACCCGTTTAAACACTTCAAACCTTGTTGCTAGGATAAAACAGGCCAATTTATGGACACCCGTTTATATACTTCAAAACATGCATAACAACATTCCAGTGAGCAATCTGTTGGGGCTTACACGTACTGGCTCAAGTAATGCACTGACTAAGTAATATCTGGTCTTATACGAAGACCAAATATATATTATTATAAATTATTTAATATTTCTAATTATTTTTTAATTGTAGATTATTAATTTTTTACAAAAATTTAAATAATAAAACACATTTATTAATATTATGAATAATTAATGTTAAAAATATTAATTAATAAATAATTTTTAAAAATATTATATTAATATTTTTTAAAAACTTTAATTTGGCCTATGATATTTAATTGAAATTCAAATGAGTCTGTATCGTTAACTAATTTAACATTTTTATTAGAAAGGGGTGATTTAGAATAAATTTGAAAAAAAAGGACTGATTTGGTAAAAATAAAAACTGTAAGAGTCAATCTAGACTTCTCTTTGTAGTTTATGGGCTAAATTGGACTTTTCTCTTACCAAAAACTACTCAATTTCATGAGTTAACAAAGTCCTTGATGAAGCAAGGCAATGGATTCAACACAATTTATTGGGCCCTGCTTACCCAAAGAACGTAGGTGTACGAGTCTGTGAGAATCTCCTGACTTCTATAATAATTAAAAAAATAATACATATATCACAATCGATTACAAGATAATTGCAGATTACATATAATATGAAGAATGTGCAAAAAAACCCTCCACATTTTTCGATGAGTATACATATAAGTCTAATATCTATTTGGGCTTAAATAGGCCCAAAACAGTAGAGAATTTGTCGTTTTAGCCTTTTTTTTAACAGCGAGACTAATGTCCCATTCACACCTTCATCTGCAAAGTTAAAAACCGTTAAATTAATAATTTTTAGGAATATTTTATTAATTACCCACCTAACATATATTGCTTGAACAAATGGAAATTTTAAAAGAGAAAGATTTATTCTTTGGCTGGAAAACTTTTCTAGGAAAAACGAATTATGGACAGAGAGAGAGAGAGAGAGAGAGAGAGGGAGAGAGAGAGACAGAGACAGAGGGTTTGTCAGAGATTTTCCAAGAAAAATTTTCCAACGAGAAAGTTTAAAAAGGAAAATGAGAAACAGAAAAGTAAGATCGTACCAATCTGTTTACATTTGTTCTTTAGCAACTCAAAGAATTGGGACTTTTATCAAAATACGGGAGCACATTCCAGATTTTACCAAAATGTGAAACTTGCTCCTATAATTCCTGAAATATGGGAGTTTTGAATTAAACAGAATGTTTAAGTTTCGATTTAAATTTATTTTTTAAAATTTTTTGGCCAAACAGAAACTCAAAGTTTCAGTTTAGCCTTTTTTTATTCCTTCTATGTACATGACCCATGCATATAATTTATTATGGACACAATTCAGGCCAAACCGAAACTTGCCATAATTTTTTTATAATAATAATAATAATAATAATAATAATAATAATAATAATAATAATAATAATAATAATTAAAATTAAAGTATAATAATAATTAATAATTATATAACTAATAATAAATTATATTAATAATTATATTAATAATTATATAATTAATAATAATAATAATAATAATAATAATAACAATAATTAACAATTACATTGGACTCAAGTAATTAATAATTTTATTTGGGTCCAAAGATAGTTAATGACAATATAATTAAAATTAAAATTTTATAACTAATAATAAATATAACTAATAATTATATCATTGATAATAATAATAACTATATAATTACAATTAATTACTAATAATATAATTATTAATAATTATATATAATAAATAAAACTATTAATTACTTGAGTCCAATGTAATTGTTAATTATTGTTTTGTTATTGTTATTATTAATTATTATTAATTATATAATTATTAATATAATTAATAATAAAATAATTACAGTTAATAAACATAATTTATAATTATATAATTGATAATAATATAATTAATAATAATATAATTATAAGTGATAATAATATAATTAATAATTACAATAATAAATAATTGTATTGGCCCAAATAACAATAATTATTACAATTAATAAACATAATTTATAACTATATAATTGATAATAATAAAATTAATAATAATATAATTATAATTAACAATAATGTAATTAATAATTATAATAATAAATAATTATATTGGCCCAAATAACAATGATTATATTATTAATTATATTAATAGTTATATAATTACTAACAATTAATAATAACAATAACAATAATTAATAATTACATTGGACTCAAGTAATTAATAGTTTTATTTATTATATATAATTATTAATAATTATATTGTTAGTAATTAATTATAATCATATAGTTATTATTATTATCAATTATATAATTATTAATTATATTTATTATTAGTTATAAAATTTTAATTATAATGATATTATTATTAACTATCTTTGGACCCAAATCAAATTATTAATTACTTGAGTCCAATGTAATATTAATTATTATTATTATTAATTGTTAGTAATTATATAATTATTAATATAATTATTAATTATAATTATATTATTATTAATTATCTTTGAGTCCAAATAAAATTATTAATTACTTAAGTTTAATATAATTATTAATTATAACTATACTTTAATTTTAATTATTATTATTATTAGTATTATATAAAAAAAAATTGGCCGAACCGAAACTCACAATTCATTTGAATTGTTTCCATAATGAATTGTATGCATGGGCCATGCACGTATGAGGAAAAAAAAGGCCAAACTGAAATTTCGTTTGGCCAAAAAAAAAAAAAAAAAAAAAAAAAAGCTCAGACCGAAATTTTTAGTTTGGATTCGAATCAAACTAAAATTTAAATTTTCAGTTTAATTTAAAATTCCCATATTTTAGTAACAGTCCCAAAGAATTTCACAACTTAACACAAATGCCACAGAGATGTTAATGTTGGGCCCAAAGTGGACGATGTGAGCTAGAGCTTGTGATTTTGAGGTTGATTGGTGATGGCCATGGTGAGCTTGAACTTGCTAACAAAGAAAATAGTTTTAAAAAAAATAAATAAATTTCAAAGAACCAAAAGCCCAAAATCCCTTTCTTTAAAGTCTCACAGAAAACAATAACTAAACAAATACTGGCTTTAATCATTGCCTTCTTCAATCATTTTTTATCAACTCATATTGATGATTTTCCTTTATCTCATATGTTACGTGTTGTTTCCATATCTACCAAAACTATTGAGAAGGGGAATGCTAATTTGATTATTTAAATTTTTTTTGACCATAATCCCCCTGTTTCTCACATATCCATTTGTAAAGTTTTGAATTTTTTCCTTCTTTGTATTGATTATATTCTCTTTCTAGCTTCAATGGCTCAGTGGGTTTTGTTTTACTGAATCAATTGTCCACTACCCATATGGCAGCAATTGAAGTTGGTTGATTCTCTACTCTCTTTATAAAAAAGATGCTTTTAGAGAAGGGTGAGGGGAACCTTATTCTATCTTTAGGAGATTTTTTAAATGCATATAGGGTGTTTTAGGATTTAATTCTTTTGAAAATACAATTCCCAGAATTGTGGTTAAGATGGAATTGGACAATGGCAACGAGCCTAGTGTCACTATTATATTGAATCAGAATAGACTTTTTCCATTAAAACTTATTCAATTTACATTATTGTTTTTGGTTATAGCTCTTGGGGTTTTGATCATTTGTTTATTCAATTTGAGACCCATTTGCTTAATTTTTTTGTTTCGTTTATAGAAAAGAAAGTTATTTTTTTTTCTTAAGCATAATAAGAAGAAAAAAAAATTGTTACTTTAATGGTTGTTAACGTTGCATATGATAGTGTAAATGGGGCATTGGTCTTTTCGTTAAAAAGGGCGAAAAGTATGGATTCTCTAACATTTTGAGCCTATTTGAGTCAAAATAAATATTATGCTTGTATTAGTACACGTGTGAAAATATGAACGGTTTGTTTGTACCTTCTTTCCATATTAATATTAGGTGAATTTGGTACTCTTTTTTATTTTTTTTATTTTCAAATTTTGAAATAAAGGTATTTTTAAAATATATTTATTTTTATTAATGAATGTCTTAAAGTAGGAAAATAACTTGTCATGAGAAGAAAAATTACAAGAAGTAATTTTTACTTATTTCATCAATTTATTTTAATTATTGAATGCCTTAAAGTAAGGACAAAAGTTGTCATGATGAAGAAAAATTACAATACGTAATTTTTACTTTTTTCATCAATTTATTTTCTGAGAACATAAACTTTTAATATAAATCAATGAAAACTAAAAACCGAAAACATAAATAATATTATGTTTTTTAAGAAAACATAAACCTATATATATATTATTATACTAATACAGCTAAGGCTAATATAATATTATATCAAATAGTATAATATAATTTTTTTAAATATTAAATTAAATTATTAGTTATTAGAATAGATAATTAATTAATTAATTATTATAGATATTTATTTATAAAATTCAATTAAAGTTGAATATCCTATTTAATATTAATAATAATTAGTTATTGTTTAATAATATAATTTAAATTTTAAAATAATTAAAAGGATATTTGTTTAATTTTTATCTAATAATTAGCTATTTATCTAATAATATAAATTAATTTTTAAAATAATAAATTTATTATTATTTAGAGAGTTTAATTATAATTATGATATCTATATTAATAATAATTAGTTATTATATATTATATAAAAATAAATTAAAGATTGATAATAATGTAAATTAATTTCTAGAATAATTACATTTAAAGGAGCACTATTTTTTTTGTGAATTGACATAATATATATTGGATATTTTTTTTTTGTAATTCTTTTTTGTAAAAATAAAAAAATTGAAAAAAATGTATATTGCTTGCAATATTTTCGTTGAATTTTTTGTATCTTACTTTTTATCTTATGCTTAAAGAAAGTTTTTTACATATCATCCCCTTCTTGCTTACTCTTCTTCACTTTTTCAAATATTAGGTTTCTTTGCTATTATAAACTAATTTATTTTTTTCTTAATTTATTCATATTCACAACACCTTACAAAGAATAAGAAATCATATCCAACTAACCTACACTAAAAATTCAAAAAGATAGCTTGAGAAGGTAAAAGATTTATATTTTTTGTTTGAAGATCTGTCTGCAAGAGCATATGTCTTATACATTCCAACATGTGTACACATTTTTTTTTATAAAAGTCAGTAATATAATTTTTTAAACAATTTATTTTCATATTAATTTATTTTGTTAAAAAAACAGAATATTAAAATTATAATAATTCATCTATATAATATACCAAACTTCAATAATGCTAATTCTATAAATAGAATTGAGATAGTAATTCTATATGAGAAAGTACTATTATTACATATAAATATTTTTATAAGCTATGTTTTTTTAATTCTCATAAAATATTATAATGTTTATTTTGTACCATACTTATTAATAAGTTTAAATCAATTATTAAATAAAAAAAATTATAATTATCAATTTTTCATATTTTTTACCAAAAATTATTATAGGATTTTAAAATTATTATATGTATAAACATTAATTAAAAATACTAGCAGTATTTTATTTAGTCAAAACCATATAATTAGTAATTGAAAATTCTTACTAATTCACCATTTTAATAGATGCTCAATTGGAAATAAAATGAATTGTCTATCCAAATTTGATTTATTTTTAATTTTTTGTATCATTTACTTTAAATCCTTAATATTAATATTTTAATTTTTAGATAAAGAACACATACTGCTCATCAAATTAAGCTCGATCTTATTTTTATAGAAAAAGACCCAAAAAAATGATAAGAAATGGAAGTAGAAATAAGAAATGGGAGCAGAAAAGCTCCATATTGGACTAATGAAATCCTTCAAAGGCTGTCACTTCCAAAAATATAAAATGCTAGTGGGATATATAATACTCCGGCAACCATCAAAAGGGATTCTGAAAGTCAAAGCTGCACCACTCCATGTCCATGCCATAACCTTAAAGGCAAATAACGAAGTAAGCAAGCCAGTAGATAGCAACATTTGAACCATTAAACTTTACATGAAAAAGGAAGAGAGAGAGAGAGAGAGAGAGAGCTAATAAAATTGTTTTATTAGTAACCATGACACTTCATATATAATCCATTGAAACTAACATTTTTCCAACAATTTATCATATCATCCGAGTAGAACTATGCCAAAATTCTATGTTCTGATAATACAAGCCCACTTTAGATTTTTCTAGCATTAGCTACCTTTCTAGCATTAGCTACCAATTGGTTGAACAACATTAGAACCTAATTTCAAATGTTGGAATATCTTCAGAAATCAAATTTCAATTTTCTGAAGAATGCTATATAGACAAAGACCACAGTTCAGAAATGTAATAACATGCTCGAAATAGAAATAGAAATGAAACACCACACGTATGCCCACTCATAAACCGGGTCTTTATCCCTACTCATTGGCCCGGCCAATCACAATTCTCCACTCATGCCCACATATGCTTACCTCATCAAAAAAATAGATCCCACCTCTCCCAATGGCATCACCTTAAACATTCAAATAGGGCACAAAAAGGAGTAACAAATGTTTTTACAACTTAAATTGCTATATTTGTAGCAAGACTTTTTTTTTTTAAGAAGAAGAATAACTAAATGGATGTAATCAAACAAAGGGAAGTAATTATTTCAAAAGTCTGTTGAAAAATTTTAAAATAATTTTGAAATGAGAATGCAAATAGCACTGCAAGAAATACTAGAATTGACTGTAATTAAATTTGTTTCTAATTTGCTACCAAATGCTTATTGCTGTAAGCTTATGAGAACAAAAATAATTTGACTCGCCATGCTGCTAAAAATCTACAAAAATCAGTTTGTTGGAAGTATATATTTGTATACATATATACACACACAAATTTATAATTTGACCACCAATACCTCTAAAAGAACACAAAAATCATTTATTTATATATTAACTTTTTGCTATTGTATTTCTATTTTCTAATATACCGAAGTATAGGTATGACCTACTCAGCTAGGCTTTCTTCAAATTTCATTAATGTTCTTGGCGTTTTCTGATTTCCAGAACTAAAACATTAAAAAGATTGCTCTTAAAATACTTACATTTTACCACAGACTATAGAAAATCCCAAAAAGTGAGAATCAAAGGGAAGACAAAAGGAGCAAGCCATATCTCTAGCATAAAGCACTTTTGAGTCTCCCTTACACCCCTCATGTAGGATAGTACTACGGTGACTCCACTTTAAAAAATATTTGTGGTGAAAAATATTTGTCATTAGATGTGTTAAAATTTTTTGGATCATTGATAGAGTAAATATTATTGTGAGATTAGATTCATAATAGCATTATATGGGCAAATTGATAATATTGTCCCTAAAAATATGATAATACTTCAAATTTAGCAAGTGGTATTATTTGTAATTTTTTTTTAAATAATATAGGGTTAACTTATGTAATTATTTTTATTTCTTATTTCTTTTAATATTTTATATTTTTTTTGAAAATTCAAAATTGAATATAATAAAAATAAATAAAATATATATAAAAAATAAAATATATACGTTAAATAAATTAATAATAGTGTTTAGTGAAAAGAATATGAAAGTCTTTTTAAAAAAATTAAGATAAAAATTATTATTGAATAAATATATATGATTTTTTGTATGAGATTGTATCAAAATTGTTACCATTATTTTATGAATTAATTTATTCTAAATTATCATTTACAAATAAAAATTTTATTATACATTTAATCTATATTATCCTTCCAAAATCATATTATTTTCTTTAATTTATATAATTGCTATTTGAATATGAGTTCAAATTTGTAAAATAAAAAATACAATTTATTTTTTTTTATGAAGTACTTATTATGGCAAATCAACTAGTGGTCATAAATTGATTATCATATTTACATTAAATTTTGATAATTGGGTTAAATTAAATGAAAAAATTATAAAACCCTTGGTTTTTGAATGATTTTAAGTCTAGGGGCAAAATGGTAATTTTGCACCTTAGGGGCAAAATAGTCATTTTGTGCCCTCATATATTGTTTGAACATAATTTGATGGTTTGAATGTCTTTTTGATACTCAGGACGACGAGACGGTCATTTTGAGTATAATATTGTATTTTTAGGTGCCGAGGGTATTTTCGTCATTTTTGGATTTTTCGTCGTTTTCGGTATTTTCGGGTATTATTATGCGTAAAACATATTTATAAATTATTTTGGGTTAAAGTTTGAAATTAAAAATAAATTTGAGTTGATTTTGTGAATTTTATGGTTTTGGGTAATTTTTATGAAAATAAATAGTTTTGGGGTCAAAATATATTTTTAAAAGTTTTCTTTCCTATAAATAGGGCCTAGGTTTGATGGGGGAAGATTTTAGATTACTTTAAATTCGGGTGGCTTAAAAAAAAGGGTTTTAGGCAAAAATTAGAGGGCCTGTCGTTTTGGTCTTGGCGCGCAGAGGAGGCAATGTCGTTCGGTGAGAGGTTTGTGTCATTTGGCGGAGAGGCGCGGGTCAGGGCTTCGACGTTCGGCCTGCGAAGCTCTGTCGTTTGGCCTGCTGCGGCGTGGCTCGACCTGTCGTTTTGCTTCCCTTTCCAGCAGCAACAATTTTTGCTATTTTGTGTGTTTTGAGATTTTTCTTCCACCATTTTGCTTTGATTTGACTCCCATCTACCTAGAACATGTTCATATCATATTGGGTTGGTATTTTTCTTAATTAATTTGGCTAAATTAGAATTATTATTTAATTAAATTGATTTTTACAAAATAGGTTAGGTTTTGAGATTTTTATTGTTTTGAGGGATTTTGGTTATTGAATTAATTGATTGGGCTAGTGTGTTGGGTTCTGAAATTTGATGAATGTATTGAATTAGGGTTTGATTGAATTGATTTGGGTATTAGGGTTTTCGAATTAATTGTTTTCTTTGAGTTTTTGGATGATTTAATTCTCTGCTGAAGTTTGATGTTAGTGCTGTATGTTGCTTGATTTTTAATTAAATATTGGAACATGATAAAAATCTAAAATTTGGATATGTGGCTCGAAATTGAGTCTAGTTTATGAGAAAAATAATTTTTGGGATTTTGGAGCATCGTATATTTCTGGAAAATTCAAGTTTGCTACTGTTGTCTGACGAACTGTACTGTAGATGCGATTGCATCATCTGTAACTTTCAAAATTCATATTAAAATGTGTAAAAATGTTTTAGATTTGATTTTCATATATGTTGAAGTTCTGGAAGTCTAATTTACAAGAAAAATATGTTGGGTTATGTTTCTATTGTTATATTTTTGAAATAATTAGATCTTTCTACTGCTGTCAGTATATCTTGTGAGTTGTATACTGTTATGAATAAAAATTGGTTGAGAGAGTTCTAAGTCTCGAAAAATTATGAAATTTTGGTAGGATGCTTTTCAAATATCAAATTAACTTCTGGTTGAGAATTATAAATTTTGCATATACAGGTTAATTGTTTTGAATTTTACAAGTTGACACTCGTTATTCAGGTTTATCGGTAAAATTGTATTTAGTGAATATTGATTATTTAAGGTATTTGATAAATTTAAATTGTAAGGACTTTTTAAAGATTTTTATATTCTGGAAAGCAAGTTTAAAGGTGTGGTATTATGATGGTTAAGTTATGATTGGTTGACAAAAAGGTTTAACCTTGTTATGGAAACTATTTAATTGCGTGCATTCACGTCATGCATTCCCATTTGCACTTGCATACATTTGTAAGGGTGGTTGTTAATTGATGGTTAATGGTTAGGCGGTGGTCCAGCAGCACCTCAGACTTAGGGTGGCGGATTGCTTAGCTGACTGTTAGACCAGGTAAGTTCTATGGTTGTATTTGAATTGTTTGTGTTGTGCTACTTGCTAACAACTTATATATATATATAAACCCTTCTTATAATAAATTACCCTTTCTATATATTCACTAGACTATTCTTTTGAAACTCAGCCTTGCATGCTTTAGGAGACAAAGAAACTTGCACGTGATTGTATTTATGTGAGAATATTGAATTTGATATTACTTGTACTGTGTGATGGTGTGTCATGAAGGGGAAGGAGGTTACTGGGCTTAATACCTATACTGCTACTGAGGCTTAATGTCTATACTGTTTACTGAGGCTACATGCCTAATTACTGATTACTGTACTGTACTGAGGAGTTATAAGGGCGGATATGACTGATATTATACTGTACTGTTTACTGATTGGTGACCCCGACACACCATCTTGATTGCTTAATTTGTGAATGTATTATATGTACTGCTTATATAACTGTTAGATGTTTCTCTGTCTCTCATAGGCTTACTGTGCGTCTATATAAAGCGCTCACACCCTTACAGATTGTCTTGCAGGTTTACAGTGATTGCCTTCATCTATCTTCTTTCTCTTCTTTGGCGAAGTCGATCAGGTTTTTCGTTTGTGTTTATCGGTCCTTCTGCTTAGAGATTTCCGGATATTGAACTTTTGGGTGGATTGAATCCGAATCCCTTTTTTTGTAATAAGTAGAACTTGTCTGCACTAGATTTCCTGAATGATTTTATTTGGATTCGATTATATTGATGGTTTGCATTTGAACTAGGTTTGAGGATTATATAAGTATTGAACTGTTTTGCACTTAGACTGTTATGAATGTTTCTAAGACTTATGTGGTCGGACTTCGGTTTGGCTGCATGCCGGTCGTGGCCCCCGGGTTGGGTCGTGACAAAAATACTTTGACATTTTTGTCCTTAATATATAATAATATTTACAAAAAAATGAATTTTATAACTTTTAATTTTAAATGAAATGTAGAACTTTAAAATTTTTATGTTTACTTGTGATTCTTCTCCGCTCCATATCCATTTAAACAAATATAAGTTGTAATAAACAAAACAAATATAATATTTTATCTTATAGTTCTTCTCAAGTTCAAAAAAATTTTTTTATATTGATCAAATGGGTTGATAATGTGTATATATAAAAGGATTTGTAATTGGAGAAACTAAGTGAAGCATTGCAACTACATTTAAGGTATGTATATTCATGCAATTAATTCTATAATTAAATGTATAAGATGATATAAATTTTTTTATAGTAAAATATATTTTCATAAAATTTCAAAAATTTTATGTAAATTCTTATAGTTTGAGTAATAATTATGTAAGTTTGAATAACATTTTCGGTAGGTAAGTTAGTAATATTCTGTGAGTTTCAATATACTTCCTATAATTCTGAATGATAATCTTGGTAGTTTGACTAAAAATTTCAACAGGTCAATTTCTAGTATTTTGTTTATCAAATTTCAAAAATTTTACCTAAACTATCAGAATTTTAACTAGAAGTTTCAGAAAATGGATGCAAATTAAGTAGTTTTCAGTAGATATTCTGTAATTCTAAATAATATTTTTAGTAGTTTGATAAAAAAATTCTAGTGTGTTAATTTTTGGTATTTTTATTTGTCAAATTACAGAAATTTTACTCAAATTATCTAAATTTTAACTAAAACATTCAGAAAATTGATATAAATTATGTAATTTGAAATATATTTTCTGTAATTTTGAACCTAAATTAGGGTAGTTCGACAAAAAAATTATTGTAGGTCAAATTCTGATATTTCATTTTTAAAATTTTAAAATTATTACTGAAATTATCAGAATGTCAACTAAAACTTACAGAAATTTGATGTAAATTTTAGTAAAAAATTCTATAATTTTGAATGATTATTTTGGTAGTTTGACAAAAAATTTAGTACGTTAAATTCTGGTATTTTATTTCTCAAATTTCAAAAATTACACTCTAACTATTATAATTTGAACTAAAAATTTTAGAAAGTTGATATAAATTATGTAAGTTTCAATATATTTTTTGTAGTTTTGAATGATAATTTCGGTAGTTTGACTAAAAATTCTGGTAAGTCAAATTCTAGCATTTTATTTATCAAATTTCATAATTTTTAATCAAATTATCAAAATTTTAATTGAAAGTTTTAGAAAATTAATATAAATTATGTAAGTTTTAGTAGACATTTTGTAATTTTGAATGATCATTATGATAGTTTGACAAAAATTTTAGTTGGTCAAATTATAATCTTTTATTTCTCAAATTTTAGAAATTGCATTCTAACTATTAAAATTTGAACTAAAAATGTCAGAAAGTTGGTGAAAATTATATAAGCTTCAGCATAGTTTTTGTAATTTTGAATGATAATTCTGGTAGTTTGACCAAATATTCTAGTAGATCAAATTATGATATTTTATTTCTCAAATTTCAGAATTTTTAGTCAATTTATCAGAATTTTAATAAAAAAATTTTAGAAAAAAAAATATAAATTGTGTAAGTTTCAGTAGAAAATATGTATCTTTGAATGATCATTCTGGTAGTTTAACCAAAATTCTAGTAAGTCAAATTTTAATATTTCATTTCTCAATTTTTAGAAATTCAACTCAAATTACATTTATTTAAAGTAAAACTTTTAGAATATTGATGTAAATTATGTAAGTTTCACTAGACTTTTTGTAATTTTGAATGCCAATTTTGGTAGTTTGATAAAAAAAATTCTAGTAGGTAAGATTCTAGTATTTTGTTTATCAAATTTCAGAAATCTCACTCAAATTATCAAAATTGTAACTAAAAATTTCAAAAAATTGATGTAAATTATGTAAGTTTCAGTATACTTTTTGTAATTTTGAATGATAATTCTGGTAGTTTGACCAAAATTCTAATAGGTCAATTTGTGGTATTTTGTTTATCAAATTTCATAAATCTCGTTCAAACTATAAGAATTTGAACTAAAAATTTCAAAAAATTGATATAAATTATGTAAATTTCAGTAAATATGTTGTAATTTTGAATGATAATTCTGGTAGTTTGACCAAAATTTTAGTAGGTTAATTTCTAGTGTTTTGTTTATCAAATTTCAACAATCTCACTCAAACTATCAAAATTTGATCTAAAAGTTTCAAAAAATTGATGTAAATTTTGTAAGTTTCAGTAGATTTTCTGTAACTTTGAATGATACTTCCGTTAGTTTAACCAAAATTCTAGTAGGTCAATTTCTAGTATTTTGTTTATGAAATTTCAGAAATCTCAATCAAAATATCAAAATTCGAACTAAAAATTTCATAATTTCTTTGTGAATTATTTTAGTTTTAATAGACTTTCTGTAATTTTGAATGACAATTCCGGTAGTTTGACTAAAAATTCTAGTAAGTAAAATTTTGATATTTTATTTTTTAAATTTCAGAAATCTCACTCAAATTATCTGAATTTGAACTAAAAATTTCAGATGGTGCCTTAAAAAGAAAAAAATGTATAGTTGAATTTGATGATCTTGATTTAGACAGAAATAAAAATACTTTAGAAGGAGACGATGACATAGAGGATGATGACTTTGTGGCTTAAAGGTTTGACCGCATTAATAATAGCCTATCACCAGCAGAATATGAACGTGCTAATGTTAGTTATAATAAATCACAAGATTTGTTCAAATTGACTTATAATCAAATAATGACAATGTAATTCTCTTCACTTGAATAAATAAAATTATTTTATATTGCATATTATGATGTCATGACTAAAATTTAGGCAAGTCGTGTTATAATTGTTTGGATTTTAAACTTTAGAATTATCTATCAAATCACCTCATCTCAAAATTACATAACGCAAAAAATCTTTAATTTATATAAATATTCTAAAAATTTGTCTACAGTTTATTCATTGACTTTTTCCATGTTACTGTTGGTAAATTTTTGCTACTAAAAGAAAATAATACTTCCTTTAATGCATTTTTATATATTATATAATTCAATATATTATAAGTTAACATGATTATCAAGAATATACTTCAAATGAAAATGAAATGAAAGAAAACTAGAAGAGATTAATCTGTTGTGTAAAAAAATGCACAAAAATTTCCATAATAAAGAATATTTCTCATTTAACAAAATTTCTTGTCATTCTGTAATAAAAAAAAGACATTTACACTCAATCAAAAGTTGCTGCTTAATTACAAGATTATTTTCTGTGTTAGATTAATTAATTGTTTGTCTCCTATTCTCAAGATAAGCTCAAAATGGAAGTGATATAGAGAAAAATATATTGTCTGCAAGGGATTGTCAAGTCAATGCCTCTCTGGGTGTCTTAAATCTCAAGCCAATACTCTTACATAATTATTATAATTTATTTTATTCAATATTTTATACATTTTCAGTATTACATTTATTTTTTGTTATAGGAATGTAAATGCATAAATGGAAATATTGCAGAAATTAATATAAACATAATATAAATAAATAATACGAATATTCAAAGATGTTATGTTTGTCAAATATAGCAATACAACATTCGACATATAAAAATGTATAAAAATATATCCTAAACATCTAAAAATTTATAGATAAATCATATGCAATCGACATACCAAAAAATATATATAATAATATCCAAAAAGAGCTATAAATCTATATACCTATCATATATAGGGTCCTAATTACAAGGTGGATCATCAAGAAGAGGATGAGAGTTCGACGGAGGATGGGAGTTTCTTATTAGTGCCTCCATATGGGTCATCATCTCGCGACACTCCTCCCTCTTCTGAATCACATTCCTGCAAATCTGCCAAAGACTGTCGTAGAGTTTGTAGCTCATCCTGAAGTATTTTATCTACTAGTTGAGAAGTATTGATAATATTTGTATTTTTTTTAAAAAAAAAAGTGTCAATTTCAGAAATTGGTGAAGCAAGTTGAATTGAATTAAAGCAGAGAAAGGAATCTATGAAAAATAAAAATAATTCATGAAATATGACAACATGGGAGGACCCTTTAATATTGAGGTCCCAAATCTCATCCATATTATTGTCCTATAAATGAAAATAAATAATACAATCTTAAATTAAAAAAATTTCTCCCTTCTCTCACCCCTAATTCTTTGTCTTATCTAGAGACTAAAGTGAAAATAAAATTTACCTTTTGTTTTATCAATAACTATCTTATGCCATATTCAGATGCATACCAAATGAACCTCTACGTGTTTTGCAAAGCAATGCAAGGGAAAAGAAAGTATGCTTATGATATTGAACAAGGCACAATGTTCAAACACTTCATATTATCTCATATTTATTACAATTAAACAAACAAATAAATAACCACAAGTAAACCACAATCACAACTAACAACAAGCATACTAAAACTATTCTCACAAACGACAAACAAAACTCCACAATTTATAATTATAAAAACATGTGGTGATTAATACAAAGCCACCTAAATTTATCAAATAAAAAAAATATATCAATACATTATATATATGCACCCTTGTACTCCACAACATGCAAGCACTACAAATCCAATATTACAGGAAAGACCCAACAAGCTTTGATGCACCCATCCGCCTTCTTCAAGCATCTCAATTTTAAATAGTTATATGGAATAGAATACATACCTAGTAATAAAAGTGAAACAATTGCAGCAACAATAACAGAACAAAAGGTTGTAAAAGTTAAATAGAAGCAAGAGCAGTAGAAGTAACTGCAGACCAAATTAATTATGAAAAGAAATTAGCCTTTTTTCTATCAAATTAGTTTTTTTATTAAACAAGCAAACAATACATTCAAAATCATACAAGGACTTTTTCTGGTCTTATAAAATGACCCTAATACTAAAAGGGCAGGCAAACAATTACCAAAAAATAAAACAAGTAACTAGACCATTAGGCTCCAATTTTTTCTTTCCACTCCTTTTCATATATTTTGTATAATTTCATAGATTTTGGATTCAATTATAGCTTTTTCTTCTACAACATCTTCCAAAAGTGAGGCCCCCCTCACAATGAATTAAGATCTCTTAACATTTCTATTAACTATTAGAAACTAAAATAATCCATGATGGAACTAGTTAAGAATTTGTAAGACACAGAGAAGCAAAGTCCTCTTAGCATTTAACTCTAATCTCAATTATTTCCTACGGTAAAAAAGATGTGAAAGTCTAATAAGAAAAAGAAAGGTTTTATATTCAAAATGAAAAATAGGCATTTGCAAACAAAAACTACAGTTGAATTGCTCCACATATACAAAAGAATCAATGAGGAGGAAGAGGAAGAGTAAAGATAAGTTTAACACCCATGAAAACTAACAAAAAATTTTTTAAAAAAATTATTTCATTTTTTTCTTTCTTTCAATGAGTGTTCTATCCATTTGCAACTCCATGACCATACAAAACTCCAGCATATTTCTCAAGTAAGCCATTAAAGAAATTCTCTTTGAGTTTATAAATGTACAACAAGTAATCAAAACTATCAGATAATAGGTATAAAAATTATTTTTTTTGAATTATCGTTAAAATAGTAGCTATTGCAACTGGTAGTATCATTCTATTATTTGAATATGATTCATGCTTAAATCAATCATAATATCTAACTCAAATCAGATAATCCAAAATTAATTAATAATCTTCCTTAATTCAAAAAATAATCTAACTCAACAAAATCCTTCAATACACACACACACACACACACACCAAATTCCATTAAAACTCACTTCAAATCCACCACCAACAGTGATAAAGATGAGAATGCCCTGCCCATAAACAGACACAGAAAGAGGCAGCGAGTTAGAAGATTCCATGCATGAGACATTTGTTACATGTTGAATAGAAAATCATAAAAATGATCAAGCTAGGTTAGGGAATTAGTAACATATTCAAACATTGCTATCAATGCATTATGTATTGTAAATATATTGTTTTATTATATTGTAGCCTTTAATTAATTACCTAGCTAGCTACCATGATGTATTTAGAAGTAATTTTTAAATAAAATCAAGTTCGAATTAAAAGAAATTAAACCATATTTGCCAGTAGGCCAGTGACAATATACATTTTTTAAAGTCCAAAATCCTATCAATCAAAACCAAGTACCGAATATTGGGTTATAATTTCTAGTACATTGCCAAACTCAAGAAATTATTGTACTAATTCTATAGCTATAGATATGAGTTATAGTGTTTAAATCATCAGTCCCATTTATATGATTTAATTAATATTTGTTGCTTATTTCAAAATTCAATATAGCTATATGAAGTATTTCATTATTTATGTGAAAATCCTCATCAAATATTAAATAGTAATAAATACAATAGATAGTGCAACAAACTACAGCAAGTAACCCACCAAAACATGTGTATGTGTATGTTCCATTTGAAAGATAAAGATAAAAAGAAAATCTTGTACGTGGGAGCCTAATTAATTAATTAACACAAAATAAGAAACCTCATATGGGTGCCTAATTAATTTATCAATAAGTCTAAGGTCAAGCAACTGCTACAAAGTCCAGCGCAACAACATGAGCACCTCACATTTTTTATGATAAAATGCATGCTAATTCTCAAAGAACAAGAAATAATTCATTCAGCTAAAATAATTTCTAAAATGGAAATGAAACACAAAGAACTACAAAACAACTCAAGCATTTTACATAATAACTTTGATTTATACAGTAATTGAATAATAAACAACACAATAAGAGCAAAAATAGACCAATGGGCCATTTGACATCTAAAGAAAAGACTCATGATTTTTAGAAAGACACAAAGAAAAGGTCAAAGACTAAGAAATATATGATCTAATAATTGAATATACAATACAATAAGAAACTAAACATCACCCACACACATGCACATATATGTATATATAAATATATGCTCCACCTCATACAGATAGAGAATGTGAGTGTATTACCTCATAATCCAATTTGTGAAATTTATTATGATTGATGGGTTAGCAACAAAAGAATTGGAGTAACACTCAATTCCATTAAAAACTTTAGCTTTTTAATAAATGTAAACTCTGTCACTACAATAAATATGAAAATGTTAAATTTTTATTACTTAAAACTTCCAACTTTTTTTTTTATCAATAAAGCTTTAAACTATTACTTAAAACTTAAAACTATTGATTATAATAGAAAATCCACCAAACCCACGTGTTATGCCTTTCAATACTCAATTATTCTCCTATACAACTATGAAATCCAAATCGAAACAGGGGATATTTTAGGTCTTCTATACCAAATGAACTTTCATAAAGAAAATATGAGAAAGATGAAAGGTAGGGGATGATATCAGCCTTTGATGGTAAAATTAAACAAGGGCACTTGCCAATGATATCAACCAATGAAATTAAACAAGTTGCTTAATTTTGAGAACTTTTCTATTAATAAATGAAACCAAATAAAAAAAGAATTATTTAAAAGCAATGCTCAAATCACAAAAAAAATGTGAAGACACATAAAGCAAAGTAATACATACCTAATAAGAAGAAGCAGCTAGTTCATGGATGCTCCTAGTAAGTTGTGAATAAGAGTCTGGCTAGAAGAATGAATGAATGCATCAAGTTATGAGCACCAAAACGCAACTCAACATAATGCAATTTGATTAAATAAAAAACAGAGAGTACATACGGTTAGGTCAAGAACCAGCTTCTTTTGTTTATGAGGTATAATGTTAGTTTTCATGGGATTCAAAGTAGCTTTAGCAGCTTTGGGTCTGTAAATATGTCACTCTCTTGGAGTTCCTCTCTTCAAGCATCGTCTTCCCTGATGACGACGATGAAGATTTCATCATCACTGACCCAATCGGTGGCAGCAAAGTTGATGAAGACGGCAAAGCAGGAGGAGCCATTGTGGATTATGATGTGTCAGTCGGTGGATCTGCCGTAATCAGATCCATTACCATTATTCCAGAAAGATTCCTAAAAAGAATATGTATAAACAAAAATGAGAAATTTTTTGAGAAAGTGAAATATAATTTTCTAGGGAAAGGAGGAGGAGGAGGAGGAGAAGAAGAAGAAGAAGAAGAAGAGGAATAATTACCACATGGTTGGATATCTGGAATGGCAATTTAAAACAATAATGGTAGCTCATTCTCTACTGGGTTTGCGATGAAGAGGATGTTGAGCATGTTGGGTTGGCAATGGTGGTGACTGGTGTGGCGATAGCAATGAAGAGGATGGTGATCGAGCTAAGTTAACAATAACAGTGACTGGTGAGAGACAGAGGCTAGGAGAGAGGTGGCCGATTGTGATTAAGAAGAAAAAGAGGTCCATCATCAGGATTAGGGTTTATTTTGCAGCTTTTATATCATAGGTTAATAATAATGTGGATCCAATCTTATAATAAACACTTTTTATATCAACGGCTAACAATTTTTCAACTAATCTAATGGTCCATAATTTTTTTTGCAAAAAAGGAGTTAGGTGACTCCATTTTAAATGGAGTCACCATAGCACTACCCCCTCTTGTATAGTAAATGTGCACATAAAGATTTGGGCTAGTGCTTCAACTGGCGTGAAGTGACAAACCAAACAAAACATATTGTTATTTTCCTTCACAGGAAACACCCATCCATTGATCACACAATGAAAGAAAGCTTTTACATCACAGTCGGCCATGCTGAGAAATTTGCTACATATCTTATCTCTAATAAACTCATCAAAGCCATTCACAACAATAGGTCCAACTTTCCTTAGGCCACAAATTCACTTCTATCCACCCACTCCTCCTCATCCTTATCCTATTCCTCAACTTCTTCCTCCATAACTTCATCATTTGCATTCATCATTTCATCTTTATGTATCAAATTGCCTTGTGCACTCGCTGTTAAATCAACAACATGAATTTTAAAGCTTTCAATTTGACCGAATAAAAATATCTTGCATTTGATATTCTCAGCAGTATGAAGCCAATGAAAGTCAAGTAAATGGCAGGCAAGCATGTTTTGAGCAAAGGGAGGATAATTGGCAGGATTATGGTGAGAGTGCCATTTCTTAGTCTTCAAATTAAAAGAATACAAACGCTCATGCATATTTCTCTTCATCAGCACTTGCACATATAGAATGTCATCTAAAACACAATGAAACAAAAAGTGAGACAAAAAAAGTGTAGTTATATGCGTCACCAAATGGAGGATCATCTAGAGTACGCCAAGACCCAGATGAGAGGTCCATACACTTAAATGCAGGACTATGATTGTCAAATCCAACTACCAAATTACCTGCAAGAGCATAAATCACGCCATCTGTGGTGATGAGTAGAGGTAGTGGCTTAGCCCCTTGCAAGCTTAGATCTCGTACCCACCTACCATCATCAGTGCGGAGATCATAAACCCAGACATTCCTAGTACACATAATCTTTTGATCATCAGAGGATTGAAAATCACTAAGAACACCAATAACATATGCCATGGAGTCAGCAACTACGCATCCTACCTTGTCTAAAGGGACATAATGGAAAGCTAAACAAGGACTCAATGATATTAAGCCGCTTAAATCCATGTGTAACGCCCGCAAAGTATTACATCTCTTGAATAAGATAATTGTTGATATAGATTTCTCAAATATTTTGTTACTAGATTTTATTCCCCAAGCTTCTTCTTCTTCTTCTTCTTCTTCCTCCTCCTCCTCTTCTTCCTCCCTTTTGTCTCTTTTCACTGTGGCCTTCCCACTAATGGCTTCCATCTTCTATCCGTTTCTCTTTTTCTCCAATATCCACTGCTCAATCTCACGAACAACAACCCTTTGCCCTTCTATTTGGTATGTAACCGATTTGGCTAGAGTTTAATTAACAACCCATGAAGAGCAATGAGATGAGATGCTCATGCTACCCTAATAATTATATACAGGAAAAAATTACACCCTCTGCTATTTTTTATTAAATTTTTTCATATTTCATTAGAGGTATTTTAACCATTTTATAAAAAACATATAATAAACTCAAAATAAATCAATATTAAACTTACAAAAATTATAATTTGTATAATAAACTATGTAATATTGTAAATTGATAAACTAATTACAATTTTTTTTTTATAAATTAGAACATATTTTGAAAATCTAGTAAATTTGATTTTTTTTATTTTTATGATATTTTTATCAAAAACCCTTATATATATGCTAATATTTACATTTTTATTTTACAATAATTTTTATTTTAGGTTCTATATATATCTCAAAAAAAAGTACCCTAAAGTATTTCTCAAATGTTGAGTTGGACCTTAAAATTTTCTAAACCAAATATGTTTTTTTTTTGTTAACAGTGGCCTTTAACATAATGTCAAATTATCATTAAATTATAATGTTGACCTATATTTAAGTGGGACTCACTATTTAGTAATAAGTGATAGTGCGGGATCCATGATTAATTGTTGGTTAATATCATCCATTATCCTTGAAACTTATATCATTCAAATTTTTAAATTTCAATTTATCATAATAAAGTCTTCAAACATTTCAATTCCTCTCATTAAAATTCTTGACTCCATTGGGTTAAAGTCCTTAGGAATAAATATAAATGGGACACTTGTAATGGGTGGTTTATGAGGAAAGGTTCAACTTCTCATCTTTGGAGAAGTCTTAGTCATGTGTTGGATGATTTGAAGAATGGTGTTTACTGGACCATTGAAAATGGAGAAACAACACTTTTTTGGGAAGACAATTGGCTAAGTGATTGTGGCCTTCTCAAGTTAATTGGTTTTAGACCCATTTCTAATGCTAAGCTAGTTTGCATGCTAAAGATATGGTTACAGTTGATGGCCAGTGGAATTGGAATTATTTACAAAATCTGCTTCCATCAGGAGTGCTTTTACGAATGGCGGCTATCAGGACTCCCAGTGACCATAGCGGGCCTGATCGCACTTTTTGGGGTCCTTCACAATCGGGTAATTTTAGTGTTAAATCTGCATATCAATTTCTAACTAACGATAGCTTTTGTTCGTAGGAAGGAAATTGGAATCTGATTTGGAAGTGGCCTAGGGCTCAACGTGTTAGAACCTTTTTATGGCTAGCCTTGCACCTTAGATTGCTAACATACCATGAGAGATTTCACCTTACTGATGATGCTTCCTGTCATTTGTGTGGCGCTGCTCAAGAGGATGTCAACCACGTCTTACGTACTTGCTGGCAAGCTAAGATCTTTTGGCGTAAGTTGATTCCTACATAGGATTTAGATGCTTTCTCTGCGACAAATTTCTCATATTGGTTCACCACTAATTTGTGTAATGGGTGGACATGGTATTCCAAATTTTGAGGATTTGAGAATTATCTTTGGCCTTGTCTATTGGTCTTTGTGGAAGCAAAGGAATAATTTTACTTTTGAAGGTAAAACTCAAAGTTCAGAAGACCTCTTCCAATCCATCCTTAGAATGCAAAAGTATACAAAAAATGCTCTCGAGTTCCAGAAGGTAACCGGTGTGCAGACTAGATGGCGAATAATGCTTTCTCATAGTATCTGGGTTTAAAGATTTATAATGAACCTCCAGAAGGTGTCCAGTGTCTCATCACGGAAGACATTCCAGGTGTTATTGGCCTCGCTTGAGTGACATGAATTCTTCTTAGCTTTGTTAGTCTGTGTTTTTCTTCTTCTATATCAAAAAAAAAAATCTTGACTCCATTTTTCCATAATAAGACAATGACAGGAAGAGAGCTTGATAGAGAGACTTTTAAAGAGAGAAATAGGTTATGTGAAATGCTTTGATTCAAAAATAAGAGTTTTTCTTCTTCTTTTTTTAAGTGTAATGACTTGAATAAAAATGTTTTCATTCAAAAATAAGAGTTTTTTTTTTTTTAAAGATTTAGTGTAATGGCCTGAATTTAAAAATCATATGCACAACGTAGTTGGGGTTCGAACTCAAGAACAAAGGTTAAAGATGAAAAAGCCTTGCCATTAGACTTATAGTGCATACTTCGTCTTTCCATTACTTAAATAATATTTAAGCTAAAGACATAAGTTGTCGGTTCAAATCCAGTGAGGGCTTTGTCCTTTTTTCATAAAACCCAATAAGTGTATATAAAAATCAAATTAATCAGAAATTAGTAATAATGTGGATTGAGAGTATTAATTAGGAGAGATAAAGAGGTGACAAAAGAGAGAGAAGAAGATGAACAACTTTTGCCCTGATCTACCACTATCCGGTCGCCATGATATTCGCCGGTAAGGGAGGTTCACCATTCGACGACAAGTTCAACACCACTAGAATCGTCACCAATGGCCACCAGAAGAGGAGTTACATGTCGTTCGATCAGCACGTCGGTCGTGAACTCTTGATGACATTTCTAATCATTTTCGACCTCCTTTAATGGCAAGACTGGTATTTTTGAGTTCCTCTCCTTATGAGTTTCAATTTAATATATATATATATATAATAAAATAAAATAATAAATAATATATATATATATATATATTTTATGATAATTAAAATTGAAAATTTATTTATTTAGCATGTATTGATTAAATTAAATATTTAAATTATAATTTTTGTTTACTTAATAATTAAATGGTAACTAACATTCTTAAAATTAATAAGATATGGAATTGTCAATTTTTTATTGTAAATGAAAATTATAATTAGTAATTATGCAATATGGATAATATTATTATTATTGTTAATATCATTTAATTTTTTATAAACTTATTATTATTATAGTGATTATTATTATGAATGATTATTTGAAAATTAAGATAAAGTATTATTAACGTTAAAGTGAACAAATTATATAGTATTTAGTTTTAATCATGGTGTATTTAGAAAAATTACATTTTTAAATATTATGTAAATTAAGTCATAATTTATTCAAAATATTAAGTAATAATTTTAGAAATCAAATAAATAACATTAATGTTATTTTAATAAATTCATTTTATTAGTGTCATTATTATTATAAGTTATTATTTTGTGAAAATAAGGTAAATGATAAATATACATATATTAATTATTTTTTATTGGAGGATATTTATCAAATATATTTTCTTAAAATTAATTTAAAATTTGTTTCAAAACTTAAGTAATTTTTTATGCCAAAGATTGAATAAATACTATTAAAGTTCAATTAAATAAATTAATGATTAATATTACGTCTATTATTATTAAATTATTTTTTGAACAGATTACTATTAAATTATTTGAACAAATGAATTGAATCAATTTAATAGTATATCGTAATATTTTTAAATAATTACCAACACTTAGCTAATAAATTTGGATGGATTATTGATGAGAATATTAATGGAGGCCTAGATGGGGCAATTGAGTTAATGAATTAATTGTGATAATACTTATTAGAGTATTTTTAAAAATTTGTGGAATGATCGATTTTTGCTGAAACTTTGTCAAAATTTCGTTAGAATTTTAGAAATCATTTTTATGCATTCATTTCATATCATACAACTCATAGTAGTTTGACAATTTTAGATTATATCTTAGTTAATGATTATTTTTATATTACTTTATGAGTGAATTCAGCTGCAAAAATGGAACATATAAGTAGTCCAATTAGCTAGACGAGTATAGTTTTTTGTCAAGGTGAGTGGATAATTATGTAACATATATAGTTTATTAAATTATATTATATATATATGAGTTGTTAAAATTGTTTTATAATGAATTTCAGTTTATAATGGAAATTTGATGGAATGAAATTTTATTTATAAATATATAACTTGGGAATAAATAGTGGTATACTGATGTCTAAATTATATAAATGATGATTTCTTATTGATACAGCTGGATAAATACTTTGAATACACTCATAATATATTGTTTTGATTGATGCATCTTGATGACGGGTGTTTGAGGAATTAACGGATTTATAGATATGTTATATATTCTCTTTGGGTTAGCACTTGGTATACATATAGCCTTTGTGGCATATATTAGATGATTCATCCTTATGACCAACATTATTTACTCTTGAGCTGTCAGCATTATCATTGCGCTCAAGATACCAGCATTTGCTTTTAGGCTGCCAACATGTGTGTTTATATGCAGTTGATAAGTGTATAGTTGATGACATTTTTTTCCCTATTTCTTAATATATTTATTGTCAAATTGAGTTTAATTTATTTGTTCAAGTATTTATTAGGATTGATTCTAGGAATCTTTGACACATTGGGATCTTAATATTATTTAGGCCAAAATCACAGATGAAAGAAAAGGAGCTATTTTGGGCAAATTCTTCTATTGACATGCCCAGTGACATGGGCGTGTTAATGGCCGTGTCATTCAACTACTTTATAGAAGCTTTAACACGCCCGGAGACATGGGCGTGTAGCTGAACGTGCCATTGATCTTGCATTACAGAAGTTGTGGCATGCCCACTGACACGGGCGTGTCCCTAACCATGTCCCTAACTAAGCATTGTAGTAGTAATGACACGCCCAAGGCATGGGCATGTCACTGCCCATGTCATTAAAGTTCAAAACAACACCGTTGACACGCTCACAGACACGCACGTGTCAATGGACGTGTCAGGCAAAAATTTTTGGGCTATAAAATCTGAGCTAAAGTGTGAATTAGGGATCCAGTTTTGATTATTAGAGCCGACTTCCTGAGAAAAAGAGAGTTTTTGGCAGGTGAGAGTGAAGGTGAAGATCCAATTCATGCGAGATTTAAATCAACATTCAAGGATTGAAGTGAAGAAACACAAATCATTCATTATGGATTGTTTGAATTCTTTTACTTATTTCTTTTGTTTTGATTTTCTTGTTATGAACATGAGCTAAAGTGTTTCTATCTAGATATGGATGAATCCTAGCCTTGTTGTATGGATTGATTAGTTCTTATTAAATTAAATCATTTGATTGAGTTGTTTTATCCTTTTGATTCTTAATTTCTTATTTACAATTGATAATAGCATGCTTATTGATTGGTTGCAATTTTCATATTATTGACTTGAGAAAGCTTGATATGAATAGAATTTTTATTAGGATTGAGGGTTGATTGGAGTGCTAGAGATAGGCTTACAAGACCCTTTGGTTCAAATTTCCTTGTTCTTATTGCAAGATCTATTTAATTATGCTTGAGAAGAGATTCCTAGCATTCTACTTAGTGATTAGGAATTAATTCACTAGAGAGAGGTTTTGATCTAATTTAGAGGAATATCAATTCAGCTTTATTATTTAATTTAATTGAATTGATATTCATAAATATTTTTTTATAACTAGGGGGATTCAATATCTTGATAGTATTTTCATCATCAAATCTTTTTGCATAATATTCAATTTTTCTTTACTTTAATTTATTAAGTAATTCGTCTTTTATTTTAGTCATCACAGAAACTATTGATTTGCTAAACAACAGTTGAAATTTGTACTAGTTCTTGACCTTGTCTCTAGTGGAACGATATCTTACTCACTACTTTATTACTTGCGTGACCCGTGCACTTGCAGTAACACTGCGATAGTATAGATTCACCATCAAATTTTTGGCACCATTGCTGGGGACAATAGTTTTCAATATTAGTAATGTAATCAAGACCATTGATTTAGTTTCTATTTTTATTTGTTTTAACATTGGTTCTTGCTTGTTGATTGTCGTTTTAGGTACTTCTTCCCATTTATGACTCTAGCTAGCTCTTCTCAATTACTTGAATTAGATCCAGAGCTAGAAAGAACATTGAAGAGAAAGTGGAAGGAAGAAAGGGAAGCAGTTCTGGCAGAAACGAAACTAAACTTGGAAGATCCAAGCTCAGAAGAAGAACTTGAAGTGATGGCAGGAAACAAGCCAAGGAAAATGCAAGAATTTGCTAAGTCCACTCTTAATGGGGCTGATTCGAGCATACAGAGGCCGACAATTGTTACAAACAAATTTGAGATAAAGACAAATGTAATTCAAATGGTGCAGCAGACTTGCCAGTTTGATGGGTTCCCAGAAGAAGATCCTAATGTATATATTGAGACTTTTCTAGAAATATGTGACACGTTCAAGATACAGAATGTCTCCGAAGATGCAATTAGGCTGAGGTTGTTCCCATTCACACTTAGAGATCGACCGAAGAAATGGCTAAAATCTTTCCCCCTAAATACTTTCACCACATGAGGTCAGTTGGCAGAAAAGTTCTTAGAAAAATACTTCCCACCGTCCAAGACTGCCAAGTTGAGGAATGATATTTCAACTTTTCTCCAGGAAGATGGTGAGACTCTTTATGATGCTTGGGAGAGGTTTAAAGATTTATTGAGAAGGTGTCCTCATCATGGGCTTCCGCTGTGGCTCCATATTCAAACTTTCTACAATGGATTGAATTATACAAACAAGCAATCCATTAATGCAGCTGGCGGGGGTACCATAAATAATAAGACACTTGAACAAGAAAGGGATTTGATTGAAGATATGGCCCTTACCAATTATCAATGGAAAACTCCAAGGGAACAAGGAAAACTGAGGGCCACTAGCTTTGACAGCACAATTGGAAGCAATGAATAAAAAGATTGATTCTTTAGCTTCATTTTTAGGGAAATCAAAATAGGTGATGTCTTGTGAATGGTGTGGGGATGGACATCAAAGTCAAGATTGCCAAAGTAGCAATATGTTTGCTAGACAGGAGCAAGTGGATTATGTAGGAAATATGCCTAGGCATCAACAGAACAACTTCTACAGCAACAAATATAATCTGGGGGTGAAAAAATTATCCTAATTTCTCTTGGAGTAATCAGAATAATCCAAGGCCTTCCCCTGAATTTTAGCAGCCTCAACATCAACAAGCAGCCCCTTTAAGAAAGAGCAATTTGGAGGACATGATGGAGAAGTTTATAGCATCTTCAGAAACCAGATTTCAACCAACAGAAACCACCCTTAGAAATTAGCAAGCCTCCATTCACAATTTGGAAAATCAGATGGGGCAAATTGCCAAGTTACTCAGTGAATGACCACAAGGGAGCTTACCTAGCAATACTGAGGCAAACCTGAAGGAGCAGCTGAAGGCAATTACTCTAAGGAGTGCAAAGGAAATTAAGGGTGGTGTGGTTGAAAAAGAGGCTGAGACATAAGAAAAAGAAGTTGAGACACAAGAAAAAGAAGATAACTCTACTGTCGCTTTGGGTGAGAAGGCTGTAGTGGAAAATGAGAAAAGGAATCAACCACAAGAACCAAGTCCAATAGTGAAGAAATACTGACCTCAAGTGCCATATCTAGTAAGGTTGAACAAGGACAAGGTGGATGCTCAATTCGGTAAGTTTCTTGAGTTCTTTAAACAATTGCACATTAATATTTCCTTTGCTAAAGCTTTATTGCAGATGCCTAAATATGCTAAATTTTTGAAAGATCTCCTTTCTAACAAAAGGAAACTTGAGAAAGTATCTTTGGTGCAATTGTTGGAAAAGAGTTCAGCAATTTTGCAAAAGAGGTTGCCTAAGAAATTAAAAGATTCTGGTAGTTTTAATATTCCATATTTGATAGGTAATCTTGAAATTAAAAGTGCATTGGCTGATTTGGGGGCTAGCATAAGTGTTATTTCCTACCAGATGTTTAAAGAGTTAGGTGTCAGAGAACCTAAACCAACACTCATGACCATTCAACTTGCTCATAAGTCAGTAATTCACCCCTGTGGTATTATAGAGGATGTGCTAGTAAAAGTCGGGGATTTCATTTTTTTCCAATGATTTTTTTTGTCATTGATGCAGATGAGGATGCAGATGTTTCGCTTATCCTTGGTAGGCATTTTTGAATACAGTCTGTGCCCTTATCGATGTCCATGATGGCACATTGACCTTAAGAGTGGGAAGCGAGAAAGTTATTTTTAATATACATTATGCTATGAAGCACCCACTTACACACAATAAGGTGGATTCATGCAATGATATCTTTGAGCATGAAACCTTAAATTATGTTACTAACGTTGTTTCTAAGGATCCCCTTGAGTTGTGTTTATTGCAGGATAATGTTAAGAATCATAAAGCACTGGAGCAACTTGCTTATCTTGAAGCAAGCAAATCACTTAAGAGTCAGTCGTATGAAACCATTGAAATGCCAAAAGAATAGAAGTCACGACCATCTGTGATTGATCCACCAAATTTAGAACTTAAGATCCTTCTGGATCATCTTAAGTATCGATTGCAAGGAGAGGAGAATAAATTGCCAATTATTTTGAGTTCCCACCTATCTTCTGAGCAGAAGGTAAAACTCATCGAGTTGTTACAAAAGCATAAGTAAGTTATATCTTGGAGGATAGCAGACATCAAGGGTATTAGTCCATCCTATTACACTCACAAAATACTGATGGAGGATGAATTCAAGCCAGTGGTACAACCACAATGGAGACTAAACCCTAAGATGAAAGAAGTAGTTAAAGCTGAAGCAATCAAGCTACTTGATGCAGGAATTATATATTCGATTTCAGATAACTCTTGAGTGAGCCCGGTTCAGGTAGTACCAAAGAAAGGAGGGACGATGGTGGTTCCCAATGAAAATAATGAGCTAATGCCAATAAGAACAGTTACCGATTGGAGGGTTTGCATCGACTACCGGAAGTTGAATGATGCAACTAGGGAGGACCATTTTCCTTTGCCCTTCATTGATCAGATGTAGGAGAGATTGTCCGAGCATGAGTACTACTGCTTTTTGGATGACCTTTTAGGCTACTTTCAAATTTCTACCTGCCCATATTGGACATTCGCATATCGAAGGATGCCATTTGGATTATGCAATGCACTTGCAACTTTTCAATCGTGCATGGTGGCAATCTTCGATGAGCTTATTGAGGATATTATGAAGGTGTTTATGGATGATTTCTTAGTTTATGGCAGCTCATTTGAAGGATGTTTAGAAAACCTTGAGAGGGTCTTGATAAGATGCGAGGAAACAAACTTGGTACTTAATTGAAATAAATGTCATTTCATGGTTCAAGAGGGAATCATGTTGGGACACAAGATTTCAAGCAAGGGTATTGAGGTCGACTGGGTAAGATGAAAACCATTGACAAACTACCACCCCCCACATCAGTCAAGGCCATCATAAGCTTTTTGGGACATGTAGGCTTCTATCAGAGGTTTATACGCGACTTTTCTAAGATAGCTCATCCTCTAACAAGACTCCTTGAGAAGGATGTTGATTTTTTGTTTGATGATGAATGTTTAAGATCTTTCACAACTCTTAAGGAGAAATTAACCCATGCTCCAATCATGGTGGCTTCTGATTGGAATTTACCATTCGATCTAATGTGTGATGCAAGTGATATTGCAGTGGGGGCAATTTTGGGTCAACACAAAGAGAAGCATTTTCAGCCCATCTATTATGCAAGCAAGATGCTGAATGTGACTCAAGTCAATTACACAACTATAGAGAAAGAACTTCTAGCTGTGGTTTTTACTTTTGACAAGTTTAGATCATATTTGATCTTGTCCAAAGTGATTGTGTATACAGACTACTCAGCTTTGAGGTATTTATTGCCAAAATGGAAGCAAAGCCTAGGCTAATTCGGTGGGTTTTGTTATTGCAAGAATTTAATTTGAAGATTCAAGATAAAAAGAGGGCTGAAAATCTGGTAGCAGATCACCTTTTTCGCTTGGAGAACCCAACCTTGGAGAAGTTCGAAGAAGGAACATTGATGATCATTTCCCCGATGAGTAGCTTTATGCCATGGTAAGTGAGGTAAGTGGTTCAACTTTTGAAGTGCCTTGGTTTGCATATTTTGCTAATTACTTGGCTGCTAGGGAACTCCCTAAAGATATGACTTATCAAGAAAAGAAAAAAATTATTTTCTGACTTGAAATATTATTTTTGGGAGGATCCTTTCTTGTTTAGGTTATGTAAAGACCACATGATCCGACATTACGTGGCATGGCCTGAAATAATGAATATTCTTTGTCATTGTCATGCTGGACCAGCTGGTGGTCATATGGGAGCCAATAGGACTGCTTAAAAGGTGTTAGAATTAGGATTTTATTGGCCCACTCTGTTTAGGGATAGCTATGATTTTGTGAAATATTGTGATTGTTGTCAAAGAACTAGAAACATCTCATCTCGTAATGAGATGCCCCAAAATGGAATTCTAGTGTGTGAAGTCTTTGATGTATGAGGGATCGACTTTATGGGACCATTTTCTAGTTTTTTTGGTAACAAATATATTCTCATAGCTATAGACTATGTCTATAAATGGCCTGAAGCCCAAGCTTTAGCTATGAATGATGCTAGGGTAGTGATGAGATTTTTAAAAAAGTTATTTTCTCGATTTGGTGCACCAAAAGCGATCATAAGTGATAGGGGTACTCACTTTTATAACGCTCAGCTTGAGAAAGTTTTCAAAAGGCTAGGTGTTATACATAGGTTTTCTACTCCTTACCATCCCCAAACTAGTTTCCAAGTTGAGAACACAAATAGAGAAATAAAAAGGATTCTTGAAAAAACTGTAGAGCAATCCCGAAAGGATTGGTTTGAGAAATTAGACAATGCTCTATGTGCCTTTAGGGCTGCATTCAAAACTCTATTGGGTACTATGCCATTTAGGCTAGTATATGGAAAGGCTTGTCATTTATCTATGGAAATTGAACATAATGCTTATTGGGCTATAAAACATATTAACCTTGATCTAGCTAGTGCATGAAAGGAGAAAATTGCAGATCAATGAGCTGGATGAATAGAGATTACAAGCTTATGACAATGCAAGGATGTATAAGGAGTGGACTAAGAGATGGCATGATGCTCACATTAAGGAATGGAAAGAGTTTCAAGTTGGAGATCAGGTATTATTGTACAATTCGAGTCGTCGACTTTTTTCAAGTAAGTTAAAATCAAGATGGTCTAGTCCGTTTATAGTCAAAGAAGTTTTTCCCTATAGGACAATCGAAATTACTCATCCAGAAAAAGGGAATTTTAAGGTTAATGGGCAAAGACTTAAATTGTATTTAGGAGGAGACTTGAATGAGTTGAAGGAGGTTTTATGCCTCTAAGACAAGGGATGAACTAATCCCAAATGTCCAACTAATACGACATTAAAGAAGTGATAGGTGGGAGACAACCGACTATTTTATTTGTTTTTGATATTTGTTTCTTTAATTTTCATGTTTTTAGTTTGTTTTGTTGATTTTTAATTCTTCTATCATTGGTTGGTGGTGTGTTGTTTTGAGTTCACTTGAATATGTAGAGGAAAATTTTCTTTTGAGGGGTAACTTGAGCTTGATTAAGAGATACACCCATTTATCTTCAAAGACAGTAGCTATGAAACGACAATTGACACGTCCGTGTCAATGGACGTGTCATTTAAATGGCACTACAGTAGCTAAAACATGCCCATTGACCGTATTCGTGGTTGTGTCATTTTGATTAAATTTAAGATTTACAGTAACAACCACACGCCCAGTGACACTCCCATATCACTAGCCGTATTGATTTATTTGAGTCACAGTAGCAATAACACGCCCACTGACACTTCCGTGTCAGTGAGAGTGTCGTACTAGCTCAGAGGTAGTAGCTATGACACGCCCATAGACACGACCGTGTCTGTGGGCATGTCTATGTGTTTTTAAGCAGTACCCGATTTTGAATTAAACATAATTCTCTCTATCCTCTCTCCCTCTTTGTCAATTTTCTCTCAATATTTTCACACTCTCACACTCAAAATCACATACCCATTCATCATTTTGACTCCCATTTTGTGATTTGAAGGGGATTTAATTGTTTTTCCTTTGATTGTGTCGCATTCTTCACGCTATTCAGGTACATACCCTAACTTTTGAAAATTTATTTTGGTTCTTGCTATATCTTGCAATTTCAACACTCTATTTCTTACGATTTGAGTAGAAATTCTTAGAGATTTGTTGATTGTTGAATTTGTTTTATTTTGTTGTGTTGCATTTAGCAATTATAAGGAATTTCTAGGGATTTCGAGTTTTGACCCTAGTTTTGTGGATGTGTTGTGATTTACTCATTGTGTTTTTGAGGATTCTATAGCTAGAATTGAGTTGAATATATTTGCACCCTGTTTATTGATTGTTTATGCATAATGAGTTGAAATTATTTATTTTATTGAGTTGGGCTATGGAGATATAGAATTGGAGTGATGCATGTTATGGAGATTAATTATTGTGTGGATTTAAACAATTACTCTTGTTGAGAATTGGTTCATTACTCTTATTGGTTTAGTTTCATTGATTTTATTATTTGAAAGCATTGCTATTGTTGGTTTACCTGTGTTGGCTTATTGCATTGCTATTCCTGGATTATTTGGTGTACACTACTGTTATAATGCCGGTGTTCCGGTAACCCTATTCAATGTCGGTGTTTTGGTATTATTTTTTTTTTTGAGGTTGTTCTTATTTATTTTGCAGATAATGGGTCCTCGTAAACAAGTATCGTCCAAATTACCAACTAAACAAGCTAGAGGTGAAGGCAGCTCAAGCCGACCCGCTACACATCCGATCTTAAAATTTATGGCTGACCACAAGTGCCTTCGATTCTCAACTTCGGAGGAACAGAAATGGTTTGAACTATTAGGAAACAAGGATTGGTCGCCACTTAGGGTTTTGGATTGGGGTGCCATGGAATAAGCCAACTTAGTGACTGAGATCTGGCATTTGATAAACCAACTGAAATGGGAACAACTCTTCTCCATCAATGAGCCTTCATATAGAGAGTTAACCCTGGAGTTCTTCTACGCTTTTTAGTTCGATAAAAATAAGATCTCCATTTTCAAGTCAACGATGAAGTTCTGGTTGGGAGGTTAGCGACTCCACATGAGTATCAACGAACTTGGAGTGCGTTTGGGTTTGTTTACTATGGAGGAGGTGCAGACCGTGAAGTATCTTAACTCCGAGGTAGACTTTGCGGAGTACGATGTCATTCCTCCCAGGGTTTAGAGCACGTTTGCTCCGAATGCAACCAAGTATCAGCCAAAGGTATCCAAGGCATCAAATTTTGAGTCATTTTCTTGCCGAGTGCTACATAATCTGTTAATTCACACCGTTGCGGCTCGACTTAGCAGTACAGGGGTTGTTGGCTTGAGGGAGGTGTCATGCAATGTAGCTCATGTTATCATGCACTTTTCTATGACCAGTAAAAGAAAGGGGAATCGGATAACTTGCTTGGTGGCATGTATGTCATGAGACTGGCTCTCAGTTTGGGTATGTTGGATGGATGTCTCCCGATGACTTTGGATGGGCTCCCCAAACTTTTGGGCATGGACACTTTGAAATGGTTAAATTGGGAGAAGGTGATGGAGATGCAGGCACCACCTATGAATTCTGAGCCAGTTCTTCCTATTGACTCTGTAACACCCTTATACCCCATATACGCACACTACATACAACCACATCTGTAATATTCGTATATCAGATACAGGAGTGTCACTGTTTATATTAAACAACCGTTCTTTTCTTTTATCAATAATATGAGAAAACTTAAAACAATTAAGTTATACTATAAAATATACTAGATAAAGCATTTATTTACTATGCAGTGAAAAATGTAGTAGTATATACATATATTTACATCAAAATCAATATTTACAAAATATATATAGAGTTTATAGATGTTTGGTAGTTCGTCTCTGATCTTTAAGTTCACAATCAACACTTCAAAGTCTAGACTCAACTCGGTCTAGCTGAACTCTCCGGTTCTACCCTGTCACCTGCGCAATGAACCACAATCGCGCTAAGCCAACGGCTTAGTGGTACAAACCATTATAACAATATGCTTTAATGTAATGCAAATGTCACACTTTCAAATATTATAAACAATTCACAAGAACATCATATTTCATAACATTACATTTCATTATATCATTCAATTGTTTCATCATTCATGATTCACATTTAAGCAAAGACAAGCATGGGCCCAAAAAGGATCTAATATGCTATTCAAAGTTCAGAGTTACTGCTTTGGTCCATAATCACATTCATCAAGCCCGTAGGTGATATTTATTTATCCATGGATAATGTAACAGACCCAGTCTCTTGGACCTCAACCCGGCTAGATCCTAGGGCCCCAGTATCTTGGTCCTCAACCAGGCTAGACTATTACAGTTTTTGAGGCTAACGACCCAGTCCTTTCACCCCAAAAACATCATATTTCATATTTTTCAGCTGGGCTCAGCTTACGACCTGGTCTTTTCACTTGCCCAGCGATTCATAGGCATGCCGCCAAACCCAGAACTCTGAAAATTGAATAACATACTAGGCACACAATTAATTCATTTATCTCATTATCAATCTCTTTCACAATTCATTTCTCATAATCAAATTAGGCTTGTTGCCTTGGCATATCATTTGTTCTCATTTTTCTCATTCTTCTATTTCATCTCAATATCGATTGGTTACATTATGTTTTCACATCTCATATCACATTTCTTTTCATATACAATAAATTACTTAATTGTATTATTGCATTAACATAATTCACATTATGCATATCATAACATATAACTCATTCATCAACAATGTATCAAGTAACTTAACACATTTCTCAACTACATGTGTTAAGTCCCAATGTAATATAAATGTATGCAATCAATCAAAGTTTGTACTTACCTCAAGAGCAACTTACACCAATCTAAACACTTCCTCTTCTAAGAATCCTCTAACACTTGGATTAGGGCAACTCAATCTCTTCAAAACCTAGTCCAAAAGTGATTATACACACTCACTTAGAGATGCACATGAGATAATATAGATAAGAACTAACTAGGGCAAACTCTACACATGACACGCTTAATAACACGGGCATGTCCCTGACCGTGCCCTAAACTCATAACACAAAAGCTTTGACACGCTCAGTAACATGGGCGTGTCGCTGGACGTGTCAATACTACCAACATCACAGTAGCTATGACGCACTCAGTGACATGGGCGTGTCACTGGACATGTCAATACTACTCCAACACAGAAGCTGTGACACGCTCAGTGACATGGGCGTGTCACTGGTCATGTCACCCATCCAGAAAATAAAACCATTAACACGCCCAAAGACTTGGCCGTGTTCATGGGCGTGTCAGGCTAAAAATCCTGATTCCGACACCAACAACACCACATCCAACAAACCTCTTACTTTCACCATCTTCCACTCTAAACAAACTTAACCAAACACATCAATAAACCATAATAACTTGCAACAACACCAAAACAACTCAATACATACATCAAACACAAATCACAACCATCACATACACAAAACACAACACTTGCTCTTCCAACACCAAACTTAACCTTTCCTTCAAACCAATCCCAAAATCAACACCAATAAGATCAAACACTCTCAAATACACCAAAATCAAATATACACATACCATCAACAATCAAACACTAAACTCAAAACACAAACTTAAAAGAAAACCAAGGAATTAAGTGGAAAACTTACCAAAAGTGATGAAAACCCTTAGAATTCCAACTTGATCACTTGAAACACCCTTCAATCTTGAGTTTGGCTGAGCAAAGCCTCTCTTTCCTCTCTTGCTATGGTGATAGCCGGCCAAGCACAAGAAAGAGGAAGAAGATGATGATAAGTCAACCCATTTAACTCTTCTCTTAACCACTAAAGCTTTTTTAAATCTCAACCAAGCAATTATATTATAATAATATAAATAACCAAAATATCATCTTCCACTTGTTTCAATTTCCATTTAAAAAGATAATTAATAAATCTCCTTTGACCAACAATAAGTTGACTTTTATATATTGTATATATCTCTATATATATAACATATACACACTTCTCTTCTCCTCACTTACTATTTAAACATAAATATATACTTTATATCATTTAATCCAATTTCAACAATAATCAATCCAAAATTTTAGGGTATAGTTTGGGATATTACAATTCTCCCCATATAAAAAGAAATTTCATCCTCGAAATTACCTGATTTCATGTCTGAAACAATTGAGGATACTGATCTCGCATCGCTTGCTCACTCTCCCAAGTTGCCTCTTCTCTACCATGACTCTTCCAAAGAACCTTAACAAGTGGCACTTTCTTATTTCTCAACTCTTTCACTTCATGTGCCAAAATCGCAACTGGTTCTTCTTCAAAAGTTAGATTCGGACTCACCTCAATAGATTCAAACTGACAAAATATGAGATGGGTCTGATCTGTACCTCCGTAGCATAGAAACATGGAAGAAATTATGAATTTTATCCAACTCAGGCGGCAAAGCAAGTTGATAAGCATCTGGTCCAACTCTCTCCAATACCTCATAAGGTCCAATAAAACAAGGACTCAACTTCCCTTTACGGCCAAATATCAAAATCTTCTTCCAAGGAGACACTTTCAGAAATACTTTATCTCCAACATTGAACTCTATGTCTCTCCTCTTCAAATCTGAATAAGATTTCTGTCGGTCTAAAGCTGCTTTCAACCGATCCCAAATTATCTTCACTTTCTCTTCCATTTCTTTAATCAAATCAGGACCAATCAACTTACCTCCTCCAACTTCATTCCAACATAGAGGCATTCTGCATCTTCTACCATACAATGCCTCAAATGGGGTTCATTCCAATACTAGATTGATAACTGTTGTTGTGAGCAAATTCCATCAGTGGTAAGAATCTGTCCCAACTTCCAGAGAAATCAATGACACAGCTTCTCAACATATCCTCTAAAATATGTATCACTCTCTCTGACTGCCCATCTGTCTATGGATGAAAAGTAGTGTTAAAGTGCAATCGAGAACTCAAAGCACCATGTAAACTCTTCCAAAACCTTGAAGTGAACCGGGGATCTCGATCAGACACCAAAGAAATTAGGACTCCATGCAACCTCACTATCTCACTGATATACAACTCAGCTAACTTCTCCAGAGAATAGTCCATTCTAACTGGAAGAAAATGAGTTGTCTTCATCAACCGATCAACAATCACCCAAATAACATCATGCTTCTTCTGAATCAACAGCAAACCAGTCACAAAATCCATCGTTACTCGCTCCCATTTCCATTCAGGCACTGATAAAGGTTGGAGCAACCCCGAAGGAACTTAGTGCTCAGCCTTCACTCTCTGACAAGTGAGACATTTAGATACAAACTCCACTATGTCCCTCTTCATACCTGACCACCAATAGTGTTGCTTCAAATCATGATACATCTTTGTATTCCTTGGGTGCATAGCAAAAATCGATTGATGTGCTTCCTCCAAAATAGTCTTTCTCAATCTTAAATCATCAGGAACACACAATCTATCCTTGAACCAAAGGCTACCATCATCTCTCACAAGAAAATCTTGGCTCTCTCCTTTTTGGCATTCTGACATAACTTTCTGAATTTTCTCATCTGCCAACTAAGCTTCTTTAACCTGATCCAACAATACCGGTCTCAATTGCAAATAGGCTAACAATGCACCATCATCACTTGATTCAAAACTAGCATACAATGCTCTCAACTCAACAAGCAACGAGAGCGAATAAGTAGTCAAACCTGCCAAAGACTTCCGACTCAAGGCATCAGCAACAACATTTGCCTTACCAGGATGATAGTCAATCAAACAGTCATAGTCTTTAATCAATTCCAATCACCGTCTCTGCCGAAGATTCAGTTCTCTTTGAACCCACAAATATTTCAAACTCTTGTGATCCGTATAGATGAAACACTTCTCCCCATAAAGATAATGTCACCAAATCTTCAAAGCAAACACTATAGCTACCAACTCCAAATCATGCGTCAAGTAATTAAGGTCATGTGGCTTCAATTGCTGAGAAGCATAAGCTATGACTCTACCCTCCTGCATCAAAACACAACCTAAACCATTATGTCAAGCATTACTGTAAATCACATATGGTTTATCTTCCACAGGCAAAGTAAGAACAGGAGCTTGAGTTAACATCTCCTTCAACTGCTCAAAACTTGCTTGACACTGATCTGTCCATACAAATTTAACTCCCTTCTGAAGTAATCTGGTGAGTAGAGTAGCTATCAAAGAAAAACCCTTCACAAACCGTTGATAATAGCCTGCCAAACTCAGAAAACTTCTAACTTTAGTCACTGACTTCGGTGGACTCCAATTCAAAATGGCTTCAACTTTACTCAGATCAACTCTTATACTATCTACTGACACCACATGACCCAGAAAAGTCACTTGATCAAGCCAAAACTCACACTTAGACAGCTTAGTATACAATTGCTTCTCTCTCAAGGTCTGCAACACATTTCGCAAGTTCTTGTCATGTTCCTCTTCATTACGCGAATACACCAAAATATCATCAATAAAGACCACCACAAACTGATCTAAATATGGTATGAATACCCTATTCATCAAATCCATAAAAGTTGCTGGTGCATTCATCAATCTAAAAAGCATCACTAAAAACTCATAATGCCCATATCTTGTGCGGAAAGCTGTCTTAGGAACATCTTTAGCTCTGACTCTCAATTGATGGTACCCTGATCTCAAATCAATCTTGGAAAACATTGCTGCTCCCTTCAACCGATCAAAGAGATCATCTATTCTAGGCAAAGGATACTTATTCTTAATAGTCACCTTATTCAATTGCCTATAATCAATGCACAATCTTAAGGTACCATCCTTCTTCTTCATAAACAAAATAGGTGCTCCCCACAGAGAAATACTAGGGCGAACAAACCCTTTATCCAACAACTTCTGCAACTGCACCTTCAACTCTCTCAACTCAGTAGGTGTCATTTGATAGGGAGTAATAGAGATAGGAGTGGTACCAGGCAATAAATCGATACCAAACTCAACATCTCTCTCAGGGGATAACCCTGGCAACTCATCGGGAAACACATTTGGGAATTCAGCAACTGTGGGTATACTATCAAACTGGGAACCCACTTCTCTGGTATCTACAACATGAGCAAGATAAGCATCACACCCTTTTCAAATCAACTTCCTAGTTGCAACAACTGAAACAAACAAGGATGCAATATGTCTCTGTTCACTAGATACCATCACACTTTTACCATCACCGGTTCTCAGAGTAACACACTTCTTCTGACAGTCTACCACAGCTCCATGCTTAGACAACCAATCCATGCCTAAAATCAAATCATACTCCTTAAAAGACATTTCAATCAAATCACCCAAAAACTCCTCACCTTGCACCACAACTGAACTATCTCAGTGCACCTTACTAACAACCACACTATGCCCTAAATGATTTTTCACCAAGGCATCAAATCCTAGGGACTCAGAATGCAATTCAGTCACAGGCAAGATAGATACACTTATGTATGAATGAGTAGATCCTGGATCAATTAGAGCAAGAACTGAAATGCCAAATAAAGAGAATGTACCCGCAATGACTGCTGAAGCATCCAGTTGCCTTTGCATCACATACACTCGTTGAGATGATCCAGCCTCATCTGGCCTACTGCCTTCAGACGTAGAACCTCCTCTCTGACTAATCCCGGGTCGACCACCTCTACTGAAACCTCTGCCCCCTCGACCTCCTCTCACACTAGGTCGAGAAACTGCAGAATCTGCCTGCCTATCCTCCTGTAGCTCAGGACAATCTCTGATGAAATGGTCAGGTGATCCACACCTAAAATACATAGCTGATCCACCAATCTTCCAACAAACACCCCCATGTATCCTACCACAATGGACACATGTAGCTAGAGTAGACCTCTGGACCACTAGAGTCGGAGCACTAGCCACAGAAACTGTAGATCTCGGTCTTTGTCTCTGATACTAAAGTGACCTACCAGACTACCTTTGGCTCCTATTGGTCCTCGGAACAAAACTTCCTCTGCCTCTCTTCATAGATGAAGACCTTGCCTTAAACTGGGGTCTCCTAACTCTAGTCTCTTCCTCAGTAGCAGCTACTGCAATACCCTGTGCTCTCTCAACACTTCTGGCTGCTGCAACCAACTGAGAAAAGTCTTAGTACTGAGAACCAGCAACAATACACATAATAGAGGGCTTCAATCCCTCCTCAAATCTCCTACACCGGTCAATCTCATCTGAAATAATCCCACCGGCATAATGACTCAATCGGATGAACTCTATCTCATACTCTGTCACTGTTCAGTTATCTTGCCTCAGATTTAGAAACTCCATCTTCTTGGCATCCTTATACTCCATCGAAGTATACTTCTGCTCAAATTCTCGCAGAAAATCACCATAAGACAAAGTTGGTGGATAATCCATAGCATGGGGAATTGTCTTCCACCAATCATAAGTATCTTTCTGCAAAAGGGATCTAGCATAATCGAACTTCTCTTCAAGAGTGGCTTGCAACTGGATAAATATTCTGTGAACTCTATCCAACCACTGCTCAGCTACTGCAGGATCTGTAGTACCAAAGAAGTCCTCAGCCCCAAAATTCCTCAATTTATCATAATGTCTCACTGGCACTTGTGGCTGTGGTTGCGGTGGCGGCTGCTGCACTGGAGCTTGCCTCAATAATTCTACCACATGCCGTAACCAAACTGGCGGAACCTCATCAGCAGCTAATCTCTCTCGCACAGGAGCAGGTGCTTCTCCAGCTCTATCAACCCTAGCTCCATCTCTACCCCCCTTCAGGAGCTACACTCTCAGCACCACCTTCTATAGACTAACGTGACTGAGACTCCATCACTACCTATATCTGTAAACACAACAGAATATACCTCATCAAAGATCAGAGACTGCCAACGCCAAAGCATGTATCTTATTCAAAAACTATATTTTACAATCAAGATTTTCTTTTTCTTACAATTTACCTAGGTTGAGAACCTCAAACCTAGGCTCTGATACCAAAAAAGATGTAACACCCCTATACCCCATATACGCACACTACATACAACTACATCTGTAATATACGTATATCGGATACAGGAGTGTCACTGTTTATATTAAACAAACCGATCTTTTCTTTTATCGATAATATGAGAAAACTTAAAACAATTAAGTTATACTATAAAATATACTAGATAAAGCATTTATTTACTATGCAGCGAAAAATGTAGCAGTATATACATATATTTACATCAAAATCAATATTTACAAAATATATAGAGTTTTTATACATGTTTGGCAGTTCGTCTCTGATCTTTAAGTTCATAATCAACAATTCAAAGTCTAGACTCAACTCAGTCTAGCTGAACTCTCCGGTTCTACCCTGTCACCTGCTAGATGAACCACAATCGCGCTAAGCCAACGGCTTAGTGGTACAAACCATTATAACAATATGCTTTAATGTAATGCAAATGTCACACTTTCAAATATTATAAACAATTCACAAAAACATCATATTTCATAACATTACATTTCATTATCATTCAATTGTTTCATCATTCATGATTCACATTTAAGCAAAGACAAGTATGGGCCCAAAAAGGATCTAATATGCTATTCAAAGTTCAGAGTTACTGCTTTGGTCCATAATCACATTCATCAAGCCCGTAGGCGATATTTATTTATCCATGGATAATGTAACAGACCCAGTCTCTTGGACCTCAACCCGGCTAGACCCTAGGGCTCTAGTATCTTGGTTCTCAACCCGGCTAGACTGTTACAGTTTTTGAGGCTTACGACCCAGTCTTTTCACTCCAAAAACATCATATTTCATATTTTTCGGCTGGGCTCGACTTACGATCCTGTCTTTTCACCTGCCCAGCGATTCATAGGCATGCCGCCAAACCCAGAACTCTGAAAATTAAATAACATACTAGGCACACACTTAATTCATTTATCTCATTATCAATCTCTTTCACAATTCATTTCTCATAATCAAATTAGGCTTATTGCCTTGGCATATCATCTGTTCTCATATTTCTCATTCTTCTATTTCATCTCAATATCGATTGTTTACATTATGTTTTCACATCTCATATCACATTTCTTTTCATATACAATAAATTACTTAATTGTATTATTGCATCAACATAATTCACATTATGCATATCATAACATATAACTCATTCATCAACAATGTATTAAGTAACTTAACACATTTCTCAACTACATGTGTTAAGTCCCAATGTAATATAAATGTATGCAATCAATCAAAGTTTGTACTTACCTCAAGAGCAACTCACACCAATCTAAACACTTCCTCTTCCAAGAATCCTCTAACACTTGGATTAGGGCAACTCAATCTCTTCAAAATCTAATTCAAAAGTGATCATACACACTCACTTAAAGATACACATGAGATAATATAGATAAGAACTAACTAGGGCAAACTCTACACATGACACGCTCAACAACACGGGCGTGTCCCTGACCGTGCCTTAAACTCATAACACAGAAGCTTGACACGCTCAGTGACATGGGCATGTCACTGGCCGTATCAATCCTCCCTTAACACAGTGGCTATGACACGCTCAGTGACATGGGCGTGTCACTGGACGTGTTAATCGACCAACATCACAGTAGCTATGACACGCTCAATGACATGGGCGTGTCACTGGACGTGTCAATACTACCAACATCACAGTAGCTATGACACGCTCAGTGACATGGGCGTGTCACTGGACGTGTCAATACTACTCCAGTGCAGAAGCTGTGACACGCTCAGTGATATGGGCGTGTCACTGGTCGTGTCACCCATCCAGAAAATAGAACCATTGACACGCCCAAAGACTTGGCCGTGTTCATGGGCGTGTCAGGCCAAAAATCCTCATTCCGACACCAACAACACCACATCCAACAAACCTCTTACTTTCACCATCTTCCACTCCAAACAAACTTAACCAAACACATCAATAAACCATAATAACTTGCAAAAACACCAGAACAACTCAATACATACATCAAACACAAATTACAACCATCACATACACAAAACACAACACTTGCTCTTCCAACACCAAACTTAACCTTTCATTCAAACCAATCCCAAAATCAATACCAATAAGATCAAACACTCTCAAATACACCAAAATCAAATATACACATACCATCAACAATCAAACACCAAACTCAAAACACAAACTTAAAAGAAAACCAAGGAATCAAGTGGAAAACTTACCAAAAGTGATGAAAACCCTTAGAATTCCATTTTGATCACTTGAAACACCCTTCAATCTTGAGTTTGGCTGAGCAAAGTCTCTCTTTCCTCTCTTGCTATGGTGATAGCAGGCCAAGCACAAGAAAGAGGAAGAAGATGATGATAAGTCAACCCACTCAACTCTTCTTTTAACCACTAAAGCTTCTTTAAATCTTAACCAAGCAATTATATTATAATAATATAAATAACCAAAATATCATCTTCCACTTGTTTCAATTTCCATTTAAAAAAATAATTAATAAATCTCCTTTGACCAACAATAAGTTAACTTGTATATGTTGTATATATCTCTATATATACAACATATACACACTTTTCTTCTCCTCACTTACAATTTAAACATAAATATATACTTTATATCATTTAATCCAATTTCAACAATAATCAATCCAAAATTTTAGGGTATAGTTTGTGATATTACACACTCTGAGCCAATTCCTCCTACTCCCACTTCTGACATACCTCCACCTCCACCGACAGACGTCCTCGGCCCATCCTTCACTGCTGGACATTCTTCCTCAGCTGGCCCGCCCTTTACTCCAGCCCCTACTTTCAAAGACTGGCGTCATTCTGTTGATGTTGAGTGGGATGATGACTGGAAACCAACTTAGTTTGGGCACCAGATATGCAGCATAGAAGGAAAAATTGGAAACAATGAGCTGAACTAGAATAAATTATTGACTCAGCAGGATCATATCCAGCGTTCCATGGAGCGGCACTACTCATCCTTTCAAGCACAACTAGATCACGAGATACTGAGGAGGCAATGGCTCGAGCAGTCCATGCTCGAGTTTTGGAGGTCTCAGGGATTTAGCCCTTCGCAACCACCGCCTCCATCGTACCAACCTCCAGTACTCTGTGTTGATATTTCAGATGACGGTGCTAGTGATGATGCTAGTGCCAGCGGTGATGATACTGGTACTAGTGATGATTCCAGTGCCGAGCCCATGACCGACTAGCTAATTTTTTATTTTTTTATTTTCTTCTGGATTACTGTACATTTAATTTTGTATTTCTGCCTTTCTTTTTATTATTATTTATATATATATAAATATACATCTTTGAACCTTCACAATTTTATATGTCTATTTTTGTCCTGTAGCTCATTCGACTTCGCAACGCTTTTGAAACCATATTCATATATGTCGATTCAGGACATGCCAGGGCAGTTCTCTTTCTCTTTTGTTCTTTTTCTTATTTTACACACATTGGGGACACTGTGTGTCTTAAGTGTGGGGGAGAGGTATATTATTTAGATTGAGCTTTTGTTTTCATTCTTGTCATTTGATGCATTTGTCTCATTTAGTTTCTTTGACTTTATTTTTGTCTTCAAGTAAACTAGATTGCTATAATAATATGAAGTGGAATGGTTTCTCTTTTTGTTAAATTAATGGTTGATTTAATGAATGATAATATCTTATTGAGGTTGACTCGATTTTCTTAATTGATTGCTAAAAACTAAATGTGATAGTTTGAATTAGGTAGTTGATTGATGAGAGTTGCACATCTAAAGTTTAAAACCTTAGTTATATTTTTTAGCATGCTCCAATTCCTTAGATACTTGAGTTGAACTTAGTATTACATCTTTATTATCTTAAGTTCCTGACCACTTTATGTGAAAAAATAAAAATAAAAAATAAAAAAATAGTAAATAAATAAATATAATTTTTCAGGAGCTTTGAAAATTTATCCATGTTTTGCTGATTTTAACTCTTGAATTGAAATGAATGAGTTGGAATCATGAATAGTACTAGTAGCCATTTGAATGATGATTCTAATTGAGTAACCGGTGGTCAACATCACAAATATTTACCTTCGCATCAAAAAGTTAATATTAGTTCAAACAAGTCGGGCTCCTTTTGAAAATAAAAAATGTTTCATGCAATGCATTTTATAAAGGGGTCAAAGAACTTAAGAGAAAATTTACACTTTCTTACTTTGTTCATGACTTTTGAGTTTTTGGAATTTTATGCTCAATCTTTTAACTTTGAATTTTTAGATTTTAGATCTATTAGATTTTTGTTTTAAAACTTCTTAATTCAACTATCATGTTTGAGATTTAGTTTTTGGTTGAGAATGTTGGATTTTCTAATTCAAGTATTGTAAAACTTTTATTTTTTTTGGATATAGAGGGGTACTTCATTTCTTCCTATTATAGTGATTTGGTTTGTTTGAGGATAAGCAAAAACTCAAGTGTGGGAGAATTTGATAAGTGTATAGTTGATGATATTTTTACCCCTATTTCTTAATATATTTTTTTGTCAAATTGAGTTTAATTTGTTTGTTCAAGTGTTTATTAGGGTTGATTCCAGGAACCTTTGACACTTTGGGACCTTAAGATTATTTAGGCTGGAATCACAGATAAAATACAAGGAAAGAAGCATTTTGGGAAAATTCTTTAATTGATACGCCCAATGACATGGCATGTCAATGGCTGTGTCAATGGCCGTGTCATTCAACTACTTTACAGAAGCTTCGACACACCCGGAGATATGGGCATGTAACTGAATGTGCCATTGATCCTGCCTTACAGAAGCTATGACATGCCCACTGACACGGGTTGTCCCTGATCGTGTCTCTAACTAAGCATTGCAATAGCAATGACATGCCTAAGGACATGGGCTTATCACTGCCCATATCATTAAAGTTTGAAACAACACCATTTACACGCCCACAGACACGCACGTGTCAAGGGGCGTGTCAGACAAAAATTTTTGGGCTATAAAATCTGAGCTAAAGTGAAAATTAGAGATCCAGTTTTGATTATTAGAGCCGACTTCCTGAGAAAAAGAGAGTTTTTTTGTAGCTGAGAGTGAAGGTGAAGATCCAATTCATGTGAGATTTAAATCAAGATTCAATGATTGAAGTGAAGAAACTCAAATAATTCATTATGGATTGTTTGAATTCTTTTACTTATTTCTTTTGTTTTGGTTTTCTAATTATGAACATGAGCTAAAGTGTTTCTATCAAGATATTGATGAACCCTAGCCTTGTTGTATGGATTGATTAGTTCTTATTAAATTAAATCATTTGATTGAGTTGTTTTATCCTTTTAATTCTTAATTTCTTATTTCCAATTGATAATAGCATGCTTATTGATTGGTTGTAATTTTCATTTTATTGACTTGAGAAAGCTTGATATGAACAGATTTTTCATTAGGATTGAGGGTTGATTGGAGTACTAGAGATAGGCTTACAAGACCCTTTGGTTCAAATTTACTTGTTCTTATTGTAAGATCTATTTAATTATGCTTGAGAAGAGATTTCTAGTATTCTACTTAGTGATTATGGATTAATTCACTCGAGAGAGATTTTGATCTAATTTAGAGGAATGCCGATTCAGCTTTTGTGGACCTCGGATTCCGCCCGAAAAGGATTCTGGCGAACGTTCACTCGTTGTCAGGAGTCGCCACTCAGTTTATTCTGTTCGAAGGGAAAAACTAAGAAAACCCTTGTTTGACTCCAATAATGCATCCAATGTAAAGGCTTCTAGTCTGCGAACCCAAGGAGGATTCGGGGACTATGTCATGCATTTGACTAACTTGCAAAAAGAACAAATCTAAAAGGAATGAAGAAAAGAAGAGACAGATTGTTAGTAAATTGTGGACTTGCTATTTGGGGTGAATCCCAAACATGCCTACATACTCCCGTTTGAATGGGAGATCAAAGCCCATGTAGTTCGGAAAAGCCTATTTAAAGGCGATGAAATTTATGCTTCATGCATGTGTGTGTGTATGCTTCGTGCATTTTTCAGGCATTTTGCCAGAGTTGTGAGTTTTAGCACTTAGTGCTAAATGGTGAAATTTAGGTACTTTGTACCAAAGGAGTGCAATTTAGGCTTCATGCCAAATGTGAGATTTTGAGCACTTAGTGCTTCGTGCTGGTGTCGGGCTTCATGCCAAGTATTGATCGGGCTTTTTGCCAAATTTGTGAAATTTAGCACTTAGTGCTAAATGGTGCAATTTTAGGTACTTTGTACCAAAAGGATGTAAATTTTGGGCCTTTGGCCTGCATTGTCGGGCTTCATGCCAAAATGGTGAGTTTTAGCACTTAGTGCTAAATGTGAAATTTAGGTACTTGGTACCGAAGAAGGTGCGATTTAGGCTCCGTGCCAAAAGGTTGATTTTAATTGTGAAATTTAGGTACTTTGTACCGGAAAGATGTAATTTGGGCTTCGTGCCAACAGATTGATTAATTAGTCCATTAGGCCTTAGACCTAAAAGGATTAGGTCTTTGACCAAGAAGAAATTGAGAAGAAGATGGAATGCTTATGAAATGCTTAAATTGACAAATGATGGATTAGAATATTACCTTACTTAGGATTTTCCCGCTTCGAAGTTCCAGATCTCATTTTCTTGGACTTTTGATTATGATTTTTGATTACAGATTAAATTCGTCAGCATGAGGCTCGGAGTCTCCAAAAGCCAACCTGTTTTTCTGAACCCCTGAAGGCAATTTATAGGCAAAATCGGGCTGGACGGCGGCCGAGCCGCGGGTCTCGGCGGCCGAGCCACCTTCCACTGCGGCCGAGCCGCCGTGGATGTGACAAGCCAAAAAGATGGAAAGTTTTGGCGGCTGGGCCGCCGGTTTTGTCCGGTTTTCGCTCAAACTGATTTTTCGGGAGCTAGAGACCTCCAAAAATTATTCCGGGACCATATCCGTGATCCCCACGTCGTCCCGGACATTTCAAGTACCATATTGACATATTTCTGGTGAACTTTACCGCGGACCTTCGGTCCGGCTCGGTTGTCCGCAGTCTGAGAAAATTGGCTTTCCGAGCCTCAAAATTTGAGTGTTCACAATTGCCCCCACTGGGGTCCATAAAAATGATTTATGGAGCCCAGTGGTCTTCTAAAGAGCGAATTTTGAGCGAGGGGTAAAAAGATCAACCTTTTGGCATTTCCGATTGCTTGCAATATTTCTGATTTTTCTGTACCTGCACTTTTGTTAAGCACAAACAGTACATATGTATGCATGATGTCCCCTTCTATTTTTCAAAAAGGTTTTTTTTTTTTACAACCGTTGTATGCACAACTGGACCAAGAGTTTCCATAAGGTTGAAAGGATCAATATGGAAAGATATGGATTGAAAGTTGTTGCTACTCTTAGAGAGATATTGGTGGATTGGGATTTCTTGCTCGCTTGTACCAAATTTTGGATTCCGCAAGCTTACGTCTTCAGGTTTGGTGCCCGGATGGACGATATGTGTCCTCTTTTTGAGGAATTCTGCTCAATCATTGGATGTGACTCAAATGCCCCCCCTTGTAAGGCATGAGGTTCAAATTGGCTATGTGGGGCTTTTCAGAGGCTTTTCAACTTTACAAGGCCTCAAGCTCAAGCTATCAGTAATTATTTCTAGTAAAGAACTTAGAAATAACCCTCTAGGAAGTCCAACTCCATTGGGGGAGGAACTTGAATTTTTCTGAAGTTGCCCCCAAATTATTCCCGGAGTTACTCGAGCTGTTCCTCAAACTTAAGTTAGGGACCATCAGACGATCAGGCTTTTTGCAGAGCCTTCCCTTGTTTAGACTACTCCCGAGTACAGAACTTGGTTTATAGCTGAAGTTTGGCCAATTGAAAAGCTAAGGAGGCTTGCATTGCTGCAGGAGCTGGAGGGAAATGAGGTGGTTCCTCTTAACGAGGAGAAGGCAGACACTGCAGAGAGTTCCGGAACTAAGGTAGATACCAAAGACTCTGCCCCACGTAGGAGACGCAGGATTTAGACTCTAGGGTTGACCCCTTTTTTTTTTTTTTGAATGAATGACTCCCTTGGGAATGAATGACTCTTCTTGGCATGACTCTTTCCTTTGCTTTCCAAGCATTATCTACTTTATTTACTTGCTCTAATTTTTGCCTAAGCTGTCCTTTCGGATTTTCAACTTAGCGAGCTCTTACCCATTCTTGTCTAAGCCGCCCTTTGCGGGTTTTTGACTTAGCGGGCCCCACTATTGCCTAAGCCGCCCTTTGTGGGTTTTCGGCTTAGCGGGATTTTTTTTGTTTGTTTTTTTTTCTTGGCAAAAGAAAGATGAATGAATGATTTTTATTAAAATTTAGACCGTGCTCAAGGAGAGCTGCCTACATATCTCGAATTAGTTTGCGAGAATCAGGTCTAATGTAGTTCATTTTGGAATGCATGATCATACATAATATTTCTTCAGTTGATCCAGATTGCATGGGTTTGTGAACTCCAGACCATCCAAATCAGACAAGATGACGGCTTCGCCGGAAAGTATTTTCTTTAAAATGTAGGGTCCCACCCAATGAGGACGGAACTTCCCACGAGGATCTGTAACAGGTGTTCTGATCTCTTTCAGGACAAAACAACCTTCTTCCAACTTTCGATCTTTGACCTTTTTGTTGAAATGTTTGGCCATTCGCCTCTGATATCCTTGAATCTGATGTAGAGCTTGAAGTCTTTTTTCATCCAAACCCAACAACTGATGATGATAATTGCTGATCCATTCAGCTTCATTTACCTGACTTTCTTGAATTATCCTCGCCGATTGAACTTCCAGTTCAATGGGGAGTACTGCTTTCATTCCGTATACCAGTGAATACAGGGTTGCCCCAGTAGGAGTTCTAACTGATGTTCTGTATCCCCACAAAGCCAGTGGTAACTTCTCATGCCAACGCCTACGTTCCTTGATCATTTTTTGTATGATCACCTTTATAGACTTGTTCGCTGCTTCTACAGCTCCATTTGTTTGGGGTCTATAAGGAGAGGACTTATGATGTTGGATTTTCTTATCCTGCAAGAGTTTAGCAAATTCTGCTTGGAAATGAGTTCCATTATCAGTGATAATTTCAAACGGCGTTCCGTACCGACAAAGGATGTTGGTTCGGACAAACTGTGCTGCCTTTTTGGCGTCTAATTCTGCATAGGAAGCTGCTTCAACCCACTTTGTGAAGTAATCCACTGCTACCAAGATAAACTGATGTCCATTTGATAATTTTGGATGTATTTTACCAATTATATCAATTCCCCAAGTAGCGAAGGGCCATGGAGAAGTGATTGGATTCAGGGCGACGGGAGGTTGCTTCTGCAGCTTATCAAATATCTGACACTGATGGCATTCTTGCACAAATGCCACACAGTCTGCATTCATGGTGGACCAGTAATATCCTAGATTGGCTATCTTCCGAGCCAAGGCGATCCCATACATGTGTGGTCCTGATTCGCCACCATGTACCATTTCCATTATTTGCTTGGCCTCCGCTTCACTCACACACCTTAGGTGCATTCCATTCCAACTTCTTTTGTAGAGGATATCTCCATTGAGAATGTAACCTGTGGCAAGCTGCCTTATTGCCCTCTGATCAACCTTTGATGATCCCTCCGGATAATTTCCATCCTTGAGATAGGTCTTCATATCCCAAAACCATGGTTTACCATCGGCCAAGTGCATTACATGGGCGGGTTGCTTTTGAAGCTGAACTTTCAATGGACGAATGACTTTCCCCTCCCTGATATTGATCATGGAAGCTAAAGTAGCCAAGGCATCAGCAAACTGATTCTTTGCTCTTGGGAGATATTCGAAGGACAGATCATTGAACTGTTGTGCCAAATGATCAAGGCGTTGTAGGTAAGGAACCAAATGCTCTTCTTTTATCTTCCATTTCCTTAAGGCTTGTGATACTATTAAAATAGAATCACCATAGACCTTTAGGTCCTTAATCCCCAATTCTAGGGCGGCTTCCAGCCCATTAATGCAAGCTTCATATTCTGCTTCGTTGTTTGTGCAGCTAAAGTCAAGCTTAACTGCGAATGGAATGTATTCTCCACAAGGAGTTTTGAACACAATCCCAATTCCATTTCCATGATAATTGGATGCCCCATCAAAATACATCTCCCAAACACTGCTTTCCACGTTCAAGAGGTCTTCATCAGGGAAACCCATTTCTCGCATCTCGTCATTCACAGGTAATTCTGCTAATTGGTCAGCTATCGCCCCGCCTTTCACAGCTTTCCTTTGAACAATTTTCAAGTCAAAGGCTACCAATGTTGACACCCACTTAGCCATTTTGCTGTCCAAAACAGGCCTCTCCATAAGGAATTTCAAGGGACTCTGTTCTGCAATGACATAAGTAGTGTAAGAAGACAAGTAGTGTTGTAACTTCGTACAAGCCCAATACAAGGCTAAACACAACTTCTCAATCTTGTTATACTTTAACTCATAGTCCAGCATCCTTTTACTGAGGTAGTAAATTGCATTTTCCACCTTTGTATCTTCAGCCTCTTGAGCTAGCATTGCACCCATGGCTTCATCTGTTACAGACAAATACAAGAGCAGAGGCTTTCCCATTCTGGGAGGTTGCAGAATTGGCAGACTTAACAAGTATTCTTTGATCTTGTCGAAGGCCTTTTGGCAGTCTTCATTCCATTCTTGTGAAGCACCTTTCCTTAGTAGCTTAAAGATTGGACCACAAGTCTCTACCAACTGCGATATGAAATCGGCTGATATACTGTAATCTACCTAGTAAGCCTCGAATCTCCTTTTCTGTTCTTGGCGGAGGCATTTTCAGAATAGCCTTTGACTTTGCTGGATCAACTTCTATTCCTTTCTTGCTGACCAGATATCCCAAAAATAAGCCCGATGTTGCTCCAAACAGACACTTTGCAGGATTAAGCTTCAAATTGTACTTGCGAAGTCTAAGGAAGAACTTCTCAAGTGCTTCAACGTGTTCTTCTGGAGATTTTGACTTGACAATCATATCATCGACATACACTTCTACTTCTTTGTGTATCATGTCATGAAAGACTGTTGTCGCCATCCTTTGATAGGTAGCCCCTGCATTTATTAATCCAAAAGGCATGACCCTGTAGCAGAAAGTGCCCCATTCTGTAATGAAAGTTGTCTTCTCTTTGTCTGGTGGGTGCACCAAGATCTGATTATACCCAACCGCAAGATCAGTCATGGAAACCATCATATGCCCAGCCATCCTGTCTATCAGCAAATCGATGTGAGGTAGCGGGAAATCGTCCTTGGGACAAGCCTTATTCAGATCTCTGTAGTCAACACACATTCTGACCTTTCCGTCTTTCTTCGAGACCGGTACAATGTTTGCTAACCAGGAAGGGTAGGCAATTGGTTCTATGAACTTATTGTCCAGTTGCTTGGCAACCTCCTCTTTAATTTTCAAAGACCATTCTGGCTTCATTCTCCTCAACTTCTGCTTAACCGGCTTTGCCTCTGGGTATAGCGGAATCTTATGCACTGCTATAGCTGGGTCTATTCCCGTGACATCACTTGCCTTCCACATGAAGCAGTCGACATACTTCCTGATGCAATCGACAACCTGTTCTTTATTCACACAATCATATGCAATGTATGTATGTTCATTTTCTTTGCCAATTATTATCTTTTCATTTATTTCTTTTATTTCATTTATATCATTTTTGCTAGATAATACTTGGAAAGCAAAAGACACAGGGTAACCAAGAATCGGAACAGTTTCATTGATAATGGCGGAGTCATTCTCCAAGATTACATTAGACTTGACATTAGGGCTTTCTAAATCTGAAATTACAGAAGACTCAGAATTAGACTCTGACTTGGTTTTTGACTCAGAACAAGACTCGGTACAAGACTCAAGTTCAGGGTGTGACACAGGACTAGGTTTAACCTCAGCAGCTTGTCCCTCCTCGGCGTACCAGTTTCTCAGCGGTCCATCTGTAGTCTTGATCAGCTTTGTGAAATCCCTATTGTCTTCAAAATTGGTTATCATAGCAACCTCATCAAAGAGACAAGGCCGCATGAAATCTTCCATTTGGGGGTCAGTTTCAGGTTCTGGCTCTTCTTCTTTCATGGCCACAACATCAGCAAACATTTCAAAGCTCGATAGCTTCTTTCCGGTCATAGGAGAATAGAATGGTTCCTGAAAACCACGGTGATGAACTGCCTTTCCAGGTTTGCAAAAGTGACCATTCAGAGTTCTAAAGTAAGGGCGCATTTTGAGGCTTCTTGCCCCCCAACTCCCCTTTTTCTTCCTTCCAAGCTCAAGCTCTTCTATTTCCTCGTCTGTAGGTTTGTACCCCAAGCCAAAAGTTCCCTTATTCTCAGGCTCTTCCCATGGCCGTACTACGGGTATTTTTCTCCCAGACTTCATCATTTCCATACCGGGCAATAGACCTACCCTCAGCATCATTCCCACTAGGCAGTTGATTTGGACCTCCCCAAAGTCATATGAGACAAATGGCCCTTTGGGTTTTTCACCTTCTATGCATTGAACTGTGTCGTAATGAAACCCAGTCAAGGTCATGGCGGTTTCACCAGGAACAACCTCAAGGAGAGACTGATCCATGGTTTTCCTGTTGATTTCGCAGGTGTCCCCTTTGATAGTGATGATTTTTCCTTCAAAAGGGAATTTAAGTTTTTGGTGTAGTGAAGAAGGTACAACATTAATTTGATGAATCCACGGCCTTCCAAGGAGGAGATTAAAGCTCGCGGGTACATCAATGACCTGGAATGGTACTCCCATTTTCACCAGCCCAATAGTAATTTCTAGAGTGGCAACACCCAAAATTTCTCTTCGAGTGTTATCATATGCTCTCATAATCTGATCAGAAGGTGTAAGATCTGTAGTCTCCAACCCCAAACAGCTTGCTACTTTCAAAGGACACACATTTAAGGCTGACCCATTATCAATGAGAACCATGGGCACAGTCTTTCCCCCAGTCTGTATGGTGATGTATAGAGCATCATTGTGTTTCTTACCGTCTTCTGGTAAATCTACATCAGAAAATCTGATACTCAATGCCTTGGTTGATTGGGTCAAAGTGGCCACCAAAGCTTCTGGGCTTGTGTCCACTGGTGTATCAAGTTGACTCAAAGCTCCGCTGAGAGCCTGGCGGTGTGGGAATGAGGAAGCAAGGAGCTCCCAAATTGACACCTTAGCTTAAGTTTGTTTAAGCTGAGTGAGGACAGGGTCTTCTTTTGGCTCTGGTGTTTTCTTATGGGGGGGGATTTGAGGTTGTAGGGGTTTTTCCCAAGTCAAGTGGCTGATATTGTCTTCCACTTCTTGTCAGAGCACTGACCTCTTCAGCGAGGCCGTTCAAATCTAACACACACACTTCATTCATTTCCAAGAGAAGTTTGAAAGGATCAAACAGCTCTTCTTCCACAGTGATGGCATTGATGGAATGATTGGGCAAGGGGTTAGTGTTAATGTTTGGTTGCCACCTGAGAGGAATGATGTCACCACTATCCACCAAATCCTGGATGCTGTTTTTCAAAGTCCAGCAAGCATCTGTTCTGTGCCCATTTCCTTGGTGGTACTCACAGTACTCATTGGCCCTGTAATTGGAGGGTAATGGGTTTGGGGGAGGCCTTGGGTCCAAAGGCTTCAAGTATTTTCCTTCCACAGCCTTTTTAAACACCAGATGAAGGGGCATTCCAATGTCGGTATATTGCCTTCTTGACTGATTTCTTTGCCCAGGATTGCCCACACGTAAAGGATTCGCAAGGGCAATATTGGCCACTTCATTAGCAGCTTGGCCTTGTTTTTTATACTTCGAGATAGCTTCTTCATCTACTATCTTACCCAATTGTATCAGATCTTCTACCTTGGTTGCAGTCGCAATGAGCGATTTGAAAGTAGGTAGGTATTGGGTTTGCAGTTGGGCTTGATATGTAGGCCTTAAATTTCTGATTATGATATCAATCTGCTCTTGTTCAGAAGGGCGATTGATCATTTGGGCGGCCTTTGCCCTCCACCTCGTAAGGAACGAGGAGAAGGGTTCATTGTTGTTCTGCTTGGAAGTCTCAAGTTCCCTTCTGGTGACATCCACCTCAATATTATAGTGGTATTGAGAGTTAAATGCATTGCAGATGTCTTCCCAGGTCTTAATCTTGGCATGGTCCAGGCTTACAAACCACTTGAGGGCAGCACCAGTCAAAGATTGTTGGAATAATTGAGCAAAGAGCTCATCATTTAAACCCCAAGGGCTTAATGCCCCCACATACATTTTCAGGTGAGTTTTAGGGCAAGTAGTCCCATCAAATCTATCCATCCCAGGCATCTTGAATTTTGGAGGCAATCTAGCTTGGGGAAACAAGGATAAAGAATCCATATCTACCACCTCTTTATGAGTTTTCATTGCAGTGATTGACCTTTCCAGCAATTCAAGTTTTCTTTTCAGTTCATCAGTTTCAGTGACATTCTTAGAGGGTGGATCCTCCAAATTGATGACAGGGGTATTCTGAGCAGTCATGGGGGTACTAGTTTGTCCCACAATAGGTTCCTTCCCTAAATTTCCAGGAGTAGGGACTGTCTTTGGTGCTCCTCCTAATTCAGCCAGGATGGCTACCCTTTGGGCGGCTAAAGCTTCATCAATTTTTTCTTGCATCCTAGCTTCAATTTCCTTAGCCTGTCCATCTAACAAGGCCTTGATATGTTCAATTGTAGCCATTTCAGGGATTGGAGTGGTTGGTGAAGTTGGAGTGGTAGAGCTTGTGGGTGATTGCCCAGTTGGAGTTGGTGTAGTTTGTGTAGGTGGCGGCACACGGATGGTGGATACCTGAAAAGATCAAGGGTAAAGGATCAGGGTAGTGTGTAGGGTAGGAAAACTCTTGGTCCACTTGCACATATCAAAAGATTTTCCCCAAAACCGTGTTGTTATGTTGCATGAATGCACCTCATCACATCATAATTCATTTTAATGGAATGTGGCACTATCATTGGGTACATACAACCTAAGGGAAGGTTCTATTGGCACATGAAAAATAGAGAATCGGCTTATAATAGGGACCCTTGAGTCTTGAGTAAGATATACCTAACCACATGTGAAACAAGGAGTTTCGCGTGGGTCCAACAGTACGATTACTCATAGGCCACTCCAAAAGGATTGGAATGGTTTGCGACAACAGGGAGGACGCTTTGGCTGTCCGCCGGCCTAATCAAGGAGACCTGCCGGTCAGCGCTACTTGCTATCCAGACTCAGAACTTTGAACAGAAAGAGAAGAAATTCATTTGAAAACAATTTTTTATGCAATGGAGGAAAAGGATTCCCCCATATATGCAAGAGAAAAAGATTCTCTGAATGACAAAACAAATGCACAAGTAGTCAAACAATAGATCCATCAAAGGAAAAAGATTCCTTTCTTCAATCTTCAGTCCAATATCCTTAAAAAAAGGATATATAATGCTAGGGTACCCTGCAAAATGAATAAAAATACCCTAAAGAAGGGCAAATCAGTTAAACGAATAATAATAACAGTCTACTATAATTCCATAAATCATTATTATTATCATTTTTTATTATTTTTTTTGTGTAATATATAGCCATTATTTTATTTATTATTTTTTTTTATGGTCCCCAGGAAGATATTTTTTTCGATTTTCAGTACTAATGTCTTTAAAGAAAAGACAACCATTGCTAAGGTACCCTGCCAAAATAAATAAAAATACCCTAAAGGAGGGCCAGTTAGTCAAATAAACAATAGTAGTCCACTAGGATCACATAAATCATTTTTATGTCCCCAGTGGAGTCGCCAAATTGTGAACCTCGGATTCCCCCCGAAAAGGATTCGGGCGAACGTTCACTCGTTGTCAGGAGTTGCCACTCAGTTTATTCTGTTCGAAGGGAAAAACTAAGAAAACCCTTGTTTGACTCCAATAATGCATCCAATGTAAAGGCTTCTAGTCTGCGAACCCAAGGAGGATTCGGGGACTATGTCATGCATTTGACTAACTTGCAAAAAGAACAAATCTAAAAGGAATGAAGAAAAGAAGAGACAGATTGTTAGTAAATTGTGGACTTGCTATTTGGGGTGAATCCCAAACATGCCTACATACTCCCGTTTGAATGGGAGATCAAAGCCCATGTAGTTCGGAAAAGCCTATTTAAAGGCGATGAAATTTATGCTTCATGCATGTGTGTGTGTATGCTTCGTGCATTTTTCAGGCATTTTGCCAGAGTTGTGAGTTTTAGCACTTAGTGCTAAATGGTGAAATTTAGGTACTTTGTACCAAAGGAGTGCAATTTAGGCTTCATGCCAAATGTGAGATTTTGAGCACTTAGTGCTTCGTGCTGGTGTCGGGCTTCATGCCAAGTATTGATCGGGCTTTTTGCCAAATTTGTGAAATTTAGCACTTAGTGCTAAATGGTACAATTTTAGGTACTTTGTACCAAAAGGATGTAAATTTTGGGCCTTTGGCCTGCATTGTCGGGCTTCATGCCAAAATGGTGAGTTTTAGCACTTAGTGCTAAATGTGAAATTTAGGTACTTGGTACTGAAGAAGGTGCGATTTAGGCTCCGTGCCAAAAGGTTGATTTTAATTGTGAAATTTAGGTACTTTGTACTGGAAAGATGTAATTTGGGCTTCGTGCCAATAAATTGATTAATTAGTCCATTAGGCCTTAGACCTAAAAGGATTAGGTCTTTGACCAAGAAGAAATTGAGAAGAAGATGGAATGCTTATGAAATGCTTAAATTGACAAATGATGGATTAGAATATTACCTTACTTAGGATTTTCCCGCTTCGAAGTTCCAGATCTCGTTTTCTTGGACTTTTGATTATGATTTTTGATTACGGATTAAATTCGTCAGCATGAGGCCCGGAGTCTCCAAAAGCCAACCTGTTTTTCTGAACCCCTGAAGGCAATTTATAGGCAAAATCAGGCTGGACGGCGGCCGGGCCGCCGTGGATGTGACAAGCCGAAAAGACGGAAAGTTTTGGCGGCTCGGCCGCCGGAATCACGGCGGCTCGGCCGCCGGTTTTGTCCGGTTTTCGCTCAAACTGATTTTTTGGGAGCTAGAGACCTCCAAAAATTATTCCGGGACCATATCCGTGATCCTCACATCGTCCCGGACATTTCAAGTACCATATTGACATATTTCTGATGAACTTTACCGCGGACCTTCGGTCCGGCTCGGTTGTCCGCAGTCTGAGAAAATTGGCTTTCCGAGCCTCAAAATTCGAGTGTTCACAGCTTTATTATTTGATTTAATTGAATTGATATTTATAAATATTTTTTATGGCTAGGGAGATTCAATATCTGGATAATATTTTCATCATCAACTCTTTTTGCACAATATTCAATTTTTCTTTACTTTAATTTATTAAGTAATTTGTCTTTTATTTTAATCATCAAAAAAACTATTGATTTGCTAAACAACAGTTAAAATTTGCACTAGTTCTTAACCTTGTCTCTTGTGGAACGATATCTTACTCACTACTTTATTACTTGTGCGACCCGTACACTTGCGGTAACACTGCAATAGCACATATTTGCCATCAGCAGCTAAAATGTTAACATAGTCTGTGGGTTACATATTCTGAGTGTGTAAAGATGTATGTTTAATTTTATAAAATAATATTATCGAATTATTTAATAGTGTTTTAATAAGTAAGAATGATATTTATGCAACTCTATGAATTTTACTAGTAGGTATATGAGAAAACCTTGTGTGCTTTCCTTTTTTATATTATTATCTCCTCACTAAGTAATTGTACTCACCCCTTTTTATTAATATTTTTTAGATATTTCTAGAGAATAACTTATTATATTCCTATAAAGCATAGGCTCTCTTGTCTTTTCATCCTTCTGCTTATAGAAGAGGTTGGGCCAAAAAAAATATTTTACAGTATGATCTTATTTTGGAGTTATTGTTTGTTATTTTGATGGATAACATAAGGATGAACTTATTGATAATAGAATTTATTGTGGATGATGATATATGTTACACAATTATAGTTATGTGTAAGTCAGAGATATGAAATATTCAGAGTATGAATGGAAATATATTGTAGGATTCGGTATTATGATTTTCTTAAGTTATAGAGAAAAATCTATCCGAATACAGGTTGGGTCCACCAATAGCTTTAGAGAGTGGGGTGTGGCATTTAGAGTTTAGAACATAAGGTTTAGGATTCAACATTTAAAATTTAGAGTGAAACTTTTTTTTTTTTTACCATCTAGTCATGGATTGGCTTTATGTTATAAATGTTGGTGTTTTAAAGATAAATTATGGGGGGCAAATATAAGTTAAAATGATGTGTTTCAAGCTCGAAAGCCTCTCCCCAACCAACCCAACTAGCTCATCCGTCCATGTAGGGTCGGTTGTCTTCCAAGCCTACATAGAATAAGACAATATTTTATAAAGGTTCTGTAAAACCCTTGGTTTTTGAATGATTTTAAGTATAGGGGCAAAATAGTCATTTTGTGCCCTCATATGTTGTTTGAACATAATTTGATGGTTTGAATGTCTTTTTGATACTCAGGACGACGAGACGGTCGTTTTGAGTATAATATTGTATTTTTGGGTGCTGAGAGTATTTTCGTCATTTTTGGATTTTTATCGTTTTCGGTATTTTCGGATATTATTATGCGTAAAACATATTTATAAATTATTTTGGATTAAAGTTTGAAGTTAAAAATAAATTTGAGTTGATTTTGTGAATTTTATGGTTTTGGGTAATTTTTATGAAAATAAATAGTTTTGGGGTGTTTTTAAATTAAAATAAATTAGATTGGGGTAAAAGTATAATTTTGAAGAGTTGTTTTCCTATAAATAGGCCTAAATGTCAGAGGGGATAATATTTTTGGTCTTCTATTTTCGGGTGTTTTGAAAAAAGGGGGAGATATTTGGTTTTGGGAGCAAAAATCAGAGGGCTGTCATTTTGGGTCTCGGCGTGCCAACACGCAGTGTCGTTCGATGGGTTACTAGCGTCGTTCGGCGGAGAAGCATGAGCCAGGGGCTTGTCGTTCGGCATCTCGCGTTACGTCGTTTTGCGTGGAGCGGCGCGGCGTGGCTCGCCTGGTCGTTTTGGCCAGTGTTCCAGCAGCTCGATTTTTCGAGTTTTTGGGTGTTTTTGAGATTTTTCTTGATTCCTTTTGCATTATTTTGACTTCCATTTGATTAGTTCATATTAGTATCATATTGGGTTGGTATTTTTCTTAATTAAATTGGCTAAATTCAAATTATTATTTAATTAAATTGATTTTTACAAAATAGGTTAGGTTTTGGGGTTTTTATCGTTTTGATGGATTTTGGTGTTGAATTAATTGATTGGGCTAGTGTGTTGGGTTCTGAAATTTGATGAATATATTAAATTAGGGTTTGATTGAATTAATTTGGATATTAGGGTTTTCGAATTAATTGTTTTCTTTGAGTTTTTGGATGATTTAATTTTCTGCTGAAGTTTGATGTTAGTGTTGTATGTTGCTCGATTTTTAATTAAATATTGGAACATGATAAAAATCTAAAATTTGGATATGTGGCTTGAAATTGAGTCTACTTTATGAGAAAAATAATTGTTGGGATTTTGGAGCTTCGTATATTTCTGGAAAATTCAAGTTTGCTACTGTTGTTTGAAGAACTGTACTGTAGATGCGATTGCATCATCTGTAACATTCGAAATTCATATTAAAATGTGTAAAAATGTTTTAGATTTGATTTTCATATATGTTGAAGTTCTGGAAGTATAATTTACAAGAAAAATATGTTGGGTTATGTTTCTATTGTTATATTTTTGAAATAATTAGATCTTTCTACTGCTGTCAGTATACCTTGTGAGCTGTATACTGTTGTGAATAAAAATTGATTGAGGGACTTCTAAGTCTCGAAAAATTAGGATGCTTTTCAGATATCAAATTAACTTCTGGTTGAAAATTATAAATTTTGCATATACTGGTTAATTGTTTTGAATTTTACAAGTTGACACTCGTTATTCAGGTTTATCAGTAAAATTGTATCTTGTGTATATTGATTATTTAAGTAAGGTATTTGATGAATTTAAATTGTAAGGACTTTTTAATGATGTTTTATATTCTGGAAAGCAAGTTTAATATGTGGTATTATGATGGTTAAGTTATGATTGGTTGACAAAAAGATTTAACCTTGTTATGGAAACTATTGAATTGTGTGCATTCACGTCATGCATTCCCATTTGCACTTGCATACATTTGTAAGGGTGGTTGTTAATTGATGGTTAATGGTTAGGCGGTGGTCCAGCAGCACCTCAGACTTAGGGTGGCGGATTGCTTAGCTGACTGTTAGACCAGGTAAGTTCTATGGGTGTATTTGAACTGTTTGTGTTGTGCTACTTGCTAACAACTTATATATATATATATATATAAACCCTTCTTATAATATATTATCCTTTCTATATATTCACTAGACTATCCTTTCGAACTCAGCCTCGCATGCTTTAGGAGACAGAGAAACTTGCATGTGATTGTATTTATGTGAGAATATTGAATTTGATATTACTTGTGCTGTGTGATGGTGTGTCATTAAGGGGAAGGAGGTTACTGAGGCTTAATGCCTATACTGTTACTGAGGCTTAATGCCTATACTGCTACTGAGGCTTAATGCCTATACTGTTTACTGAGGCTACATGCCTAATTACTGATTAATGTACTGTACTGAGGAGTTATAAGGGCGAATGTGACTGATATTATACTGTACTGTTTACTGATTGGTGACCCCGACACACCATCTTGATTGCTTAATTTGTGAATGTATTATATGTACTGCTTATATAACTGTTAGATGTTTCTCTGCCTCTCATAGGCTTACTGGGCGTCTATATAAAGCGCTCACACCCTTACAGATTGTCTTGCAGGTTTACAGTGATTGCCTTCGTCTATCTTCTTTCTCTTCTTTGGCGAAGTCGATCAGGTTTTCCGTTTGTGTTTATCGGTCTTTCTGCTTAGAGATTTTCGGATATTGAACTTTTGGGCGGATTGAATCCGAATCCCTTTTTGTGTAATAAATAGAACTTGTCTACTTTAGATTTCCCAAATGATTTTATTGTGATTTGATTATATTAATGGTTTGCATTTGAATTAGGATTGAGGATTATATAAGTATTGAACTGTTTTGCACTTAGACTGTTATGAATGTTTCTAAGGCTTATGTGGTCGGATTTCGGTTTGGCTGCATGCCGGTCGTGGCCCCCGGGTTGGGTCGTGACATGTTCGACATTAAATGACACAAATTAAAGTTGGTAGCCGAATTGAAAAAAAACATGATATTTCTGGGATTATTTAGGTCATTAACCAAAAAATTTTATTTTAATAATGAGTGAAATATTTTTAGAAATTTGATCCCAACTTTTTTCTAAATGTGTAATTTTTTTTTGCCATATTTTTAAAAGAAAGTTTATTTTTATGAGTAGTTTTGTAAAAACTAAAGCCCTATAATAAAACTATAGTATATTCTTAGTATATTATTATTGCACTAAGAATATACCTAAGAATATACCTTAGATATAACAACAATAGGGGGTATCGAAATATGTTAGTAGGTCATAAATGTGTCATATTGATTCACTCTAGTAATACAATTAGAGTCAATACAAGCACAATCCACTTACTAATCATGTGAAAATATCTTAATCCTAACACTACATGAAATTTAATTGGTTATATGAACATGACATGAATGATAAGTTTACTTAAATCGGTTGTATCTGGTTCATAAAATTCGTGTGACATGCTTATTTAACTTTCTTAACATTTATAACCTAAAATAATGTCATATTTTTGTATAATCAATTAAAATATTATTCATAAAATAAAATCATGGATAAATAATTTTAAAATGTAAATACATTAAAGAAATATTCTTCAAAATACAAAAAAAAAAAGATATAGACCAATATGAAGGAGAAGATGAGTACGGTTTAGATTTTAGTATTATAACTTAGTAATAAAGATGAAGTAGATGATGAGTACATTTTAAATTTTAGTACTATGATTTAGTAATCTATTATATGATATGTTTTAAGTCATGTTCTAAATGTGCTAACCTGTTTTGATAAGAACTTGCTAAAAATCAATCATAACACATTAATTTTACGTGTTTAGCATGTTGTATTTATGTGTTATAACTTATTTGACACTCTAACAAGCTATTTATTACAATGCAAATTAGATTTTTTTTTATTTTAATTAAAAAAGTAAATTAGTTGATTGCAAAATTTGGAATTATATCTTTGGTAAAGGTTGAAATAACTATTGGCTTACAACTTTCTAATTTTGTGACTTAGTCGAAAAAGAAAAAAAAAAACATGATGAGAAGTAAACTAGAAAGGAGCTATATAAATTTTTTTTTTTTAATTATGTTTTTTTACTACTTGCACTTTTAGCGTGTACTAGAATGTATTGTATAGTACCGACAAAAAAATAGATTGTACGATCGTCTATTTGTTATCACTTCTTAATAATTGTTGTTTATGGCAATACTTACCTTTTGTACCTTTGTTATTTATATGGTGTTTCTTACTATCAACAACTTAAAACAATATCAACAACCAAAAATTTTAAATAACAAAAATAAAAGAGTACTAGTTAATTGCAAGGTAATCAAATAACAATTGCCCATGATTAGGAAAACTAAACTTTTATGCAGTGTTCACGTTTATGCAAATTAAACTTAAAAATTTTATGGAGTTATTCAATTTTTCCGTTTACTATTTTAAGATTTCTTCTTCTTTAGTTTGGCAAATCATCAAGGTTGAAAAGGTTTTCCTGAGACCTAGAGAGTTAATCATTTTATATTATAAGGGTACTATGATAGAATTAATAATTCATGCGAAATATAAGATAAGAATATTTTTGAGTTTTAGAATATATTTATATATATAAACTTAGATGGAAACAGATATTCCAAGAAAGGATTAAGAATTTAGATATATATAAATATAAGAATGGTTTATAAAATTAAGAATGAAATTATAACCATTGATGAAATATTTAAAATTTAGCAGTGTGATACCTAAAATAGTGATGGCATATAAGGTCAGCATAACTAAGTAAAACCATGCTAGTTATGGGGGATTATTGTAGATTAAGTAGCTAAAGGAAGAAGAAATAAATTAGCGAGAAATAAAAAGAAATAATTGGCAGTATCACCAATATTTTATTATTAAGATATGTGGTCTTTCATAAATGAAAAATTGAGTGAAAACTATAAAAACAATAATAATAAATTATAATAAAAAAAAGAAGTAAGGGATTTAGATTATCTAAGTAATCAATGAACTACAAGTCTTCTAGATGACATGACGTATTGAAGAATTTATAAGGTGTTAAGGTTAGTGATTGTTTTAGTGACGGTGATATCTTATGTATGTATATATATGTATATGTATATCTTAAACCGAAGTAATATTATTTCAAGTTGAGATTTAAAAGAAGAATTTATAAAAATAAGGCATATGGAGCTAGCTATATAGCTAAATTGTGAAGTTATAGGTTAAGGATTTTAACAAAAATAATAAATTATGAATGGAATTATATAGACATATGATGATTTAGATTCTTGAATATCTAAGAAATACTAGTTTATATAAACTGAATGTAATATCTAAAGATATAGATAATTAGAGTAATTCCTTGAGATACAATATATATATACACTTTTGTGAAGATAGTTGTAGTTACTAAATATTGTGATGAGTTTGGATGTGGAAATATTTATGATATTGGAATATTAATATATTAGTGGATATAAAATATTTTGAATGGATAATAAATATAAGTATATAATGTTGTAAAATTTATACTTATGATTTTGGAAATAGCATGTAGAACACTAAAAAATTGGAGTGGTAGGAAACAACGGAAGACCATGAGTTGTTGAGTTTAGAATTAAATGATAAATTGAGATTTTACGTTTTGATTTTGATGAATAGATGATAATAAATTGGGTTTGACATTTGAATTGATTGACTAAAATACAATTAAATTTGTGTGCCTAAATGTAAAGATTATGCATTGGTTAGGCACAATACTAGAGTTTAAGGGTTACTACTGATGAAATGTCTTTAAAAAAAATACTAAGAGTAAATGTATAATGATCTGTGGTTTAGGAATAAACATGATAATGGTGTTTGGAAAATGCACAAGAGACGAGAGCTAAAGAGTTAAAAGAATTTGAAGTATCGAGATAAATATACGAGGTTGTTATAAAGAACCCGATTTTTAATTATAGTGTTGATGATACCCTTAGTGTTAGTGAGTTATCATTTTTAAACATAATCTTACTTAGACTGTAAGGCTATGATATGATTAATCAGTAAACTTGAGAGTTAAGTCTAAAATAACTATTCAAGTATTTTGAGATCAATTATGGTAATAGTTGGGTAAGATTTTCAAGATAAGAGATTAGTGAACTTAAGAGTGTTAAATGTGATTTTTAGGATGATACGTCATAATGCATAGAGAAATGTGAAGAGTTTGATTTTCTACTTAAGCGTCTACCTTAGTTTGAAAATTCGAGGATGAATTTATTTTATGGGGGAAGATTGTAACAATTCATATTAAAAAATAATAATAAAGTAAAAAAATAAAAACTAGAATTATAAAACATGGCATAAAAAAAGAAACTATATTAAAAAGAAATCATCAATTATTGTGGAGAGATGAAGAAATTGTGGAAGAAAGAGAAGAAGAGAGAGAAACTAATAAAGAAAGGGCAGAGAGAGGGAGAGTTAGTGTCATCCAATATTTTTTTTAATCTATCGCCGATCGAGCACTTTTTCGGTGACACGTGCATGATCATTCAAATCATCTGGTGATGACGAGTCAACAACCACCGAAATCACCACCATTGGCCACCGTCTGACAACGCATGCATCGTCCAATCATCATGCTTGCCATGAACTTTCGACGAGATTTTTGGCCTTTTCAGATCTCTTTTTCCAGCTATTCTAGTATTTTTGAGACCCTCTATTCACAAGCTTCATTTTAACATATCATTTATAAATTATGGATGAGTTTTGAAAAATTCATATATATATATATATTAGAATTTGAATATGATGATAATTAAAATTAATTAAATTTTGATTAATTAAGAATAAAAAGAAATTAAATAAAATATTATAATTAATTGACTAATTAGTAGTAATTAAAAGAAAATATAATTCTAAATGAATTAAATAAAAAAATGGATAAATGATGAAAATAAATGGTAATAAATATATATATTGAATTAAAATAAAAATATTAACATAAACTAAGATTAAAACAATTAAATATTTGAATTATAAATTTTGTTAGTAATTTATTGAATAAATTAATTATATTTTGATATAAAAATGTAGATAATATAAATATATGTATGGAATTAATAAATTAATTGTAAGGAATTAAATTAATAATTGGTTAATTAAATTATGTTTATGTTTAATACTACTATTAAATTATTATTTATACAAGAATTATTATCTATAAATAACATTTAGTTAATTAAATTATTTATAAATTAAATGGAGTTAATTAATTAGTAAATGATTAAATTACGTGACAAATATATTGTATTTAGAGATTCATAAAACTAAATATTTTATTAAAATTTGTATTGTTATGATTATAAGAACAAATTATTATTATTATTATTATTATTACTACTACTACTACTACTACTACTACTTTTAAATTTATTTTGGTTAATTACAATAATTATTGTTATTATTATTATCCTTTAATGTTAAACTTAACATATATAATTATATTTGAAATAATGGTAATTAAGTGATTATTTTAAAATAAGAATTTATCAAATAATATTAAAATCTAAATAACTAATAATATCATTATTATTACTTATATTATTGGTTTATTACAAATGATTAATGGAAATTAAGAAAAACTATTGTTAAGTAAACAAATTATATATTATTATTATAATATTTATGACTAATTAAATGTTATTATATTTATTATTTTTTTTTGCTAATATTATAACTATAATAAGTTATTATTTTGGAAACGAAGGTAAATAAATTATATGTTAATTAATTATAATTAAAAGACGATTATAAATTTATTTTTTAAAAATTATTTAAAATTAATTTAACATATAATTTAAATTCTTAAGTGATCATGTCACATCCCATTCTTCTAATACTAAGCGTGGACTTATCCTATAATTTGATAGAATCTTCTACAAAATCATAAGGAAATATAACATAATAATTTTTTTATTAGAATACAACTCATAATCTATTTACTTAATGTCCTTCAATTACACTTTTATATCATCATCCAATAAGTATTGATATCTTTAAATACATCTTTATTATTGTCCAACACAATAATATAAATAATCATTAAATAAAAATAAACGATAAGTACTAATTATAGCAAGAGTGTATATAAATATTTATCCACCACAGTTTAATTAATCATTCACATATATAAAAAAATTCAACTATCATTATTTATTTTTAATTTATAAGAAAATAAATATCATTTAAAAATAAAACTTCATTCTGAATTTAGTAAATTCCTCGTTTAAAATCATATATATGTAATACTTTAGAAATACAATGTCATATTTATTCACTCACGTGGATCAATGATTGTACTCATTTAATCAACATGATTACTTTTATATTCAATAATTGCAGTTGGATTTGTTCTTAAAGTAATATAAAAGTGATATTTAATTTAAGGTATAATCTAAATTTTTCAGTTACTATAGATGTATGCTATGAAAATAATGCGTAAAAATAATCTTTAAATTTTAACGAATTTTTAGTAGAGTTTGACGTAAATTAATTTTTTTCAAAATTTTAAAAATAATACTCTAATGAGTATTATCTTAATTATTAAGCCAATTGCTCATCTAATTCTCCAATAATATTTGCAATGACTTAATATGTTTTGGATGTCAAATTTTACTAAGTATTTATAATCATTTGATATACAACTAAATTACATTAATTTAGTTCATTTACTTTAATAGTTTAATAATATTAATAATAATATTTATAGTGTTAACAAATTTATTCGATTACATTTAAATAATATTTATTCAATCTTTAGCATCTTATTAAGCATATACAATTTCATACTTGTCTTCAATTTTAAAACAAATGAATATATATATATATATATATATTTAAAATTTACTTAACTTAGTTTTCATAAGTAAGTTTATAACAAAATAGCAATAATAATAACATACAATTTATTTACTTTACAATATTTTTTTTTCTAAATTTTCAATAATCATTTATAATAAAATCAATAATAACAACAACAACAATAAAAATAATAATAGTATTATTATTTATTTAGATTTTTAATATTATTTGATTAATCACAGTTATAACATAACTATTTAATTACTATTATTTCTAATTGATCAGTTTAACTTTAAATGATAATAATAATAATAATAATAATAATAATAACAACAATTATTGTAATAAACTAAAGTAAATTTAAAAGTTGTAGTAGCAACAACAACAACAACTTGTTTATTATAATCACAACAACATAAATTTTAATAAAATATTTAGTTTTATGAATCTCCAAACACAACATATTTACCAGTTAGTTTAAACATTTAATAATTATTCAACTCAATTTAATTAATAATTAGTAATCCTTATAATAATATAATTTAATGATATTAATAAATTTAAATTTACTAACTAACAACTAATTACCAACTTTCAAAGAAGTTTATAAATTCTAAATACATATATATGTTAGGAATAAAAGATCTCAAATATATTTATATGGGTTGGCTTGATGCGAACAATAAAATAAATAATGAAATATAAATTGACAAAAATAAAAGAGCAAACAAAAAAAATAAAAGAATAAGTAAAAAATTTAACGTCGTTCAGCGTAAGCCTACGTCCACAGGTGAAGAAGAGCAAAATTCACTAAAAACTAAAAAGGTATAAGAAACAAAATGGAACACTTAAACTCTTAACCTAGTTACACGTAAAAGGCTCACACAGAATTACAAATTACACTGGGAGCATAATGCAAAAATCACAAGATGACTACAAAAATTGCTTCACCCAAATAGCTATATCTTAATATTACATATAGGAGTGCTTGACTTGAATAAGAAGAATATAAATCCTATTTAAGAAGGATTTATAATTGGTTAAAAGAAATTAGAAGTCATATCAAGCAAATATTCCTAAATAATGTCAAATTAGAAAAATAAACTTCCAATAAAAAATCAATTCCAAGAAAGAAATTCATCTTCCAAAATAAGAGTAATTAAGAATAACAAAACTTCTTAAATAATTCAAAGTCAACCCCAACAATATATATATAATATAATAAATTTATTCTACAATTTACTAAAAAATATTTATAACTCAAATATTTAATTTATTGTAATTAGACTTTTTAGGAAAAAATATACTGTTGGTGTCTTAACTTTTCGATTTTTGCCAATTTTGAAGTCCGAACTTTGTTTTTGTTCAGTTTAGTGTCTCAACTATAGATTTTGGTTATAAAATAGTTGCTCCAACTGTTTTAATCCTTACCGAAATGCCAAATGGACTTTTTATAGCTTTGTAATTTGCCATGTTGGATTTTCTTAATGATAAGACATTATTACCCCAACTAAAATAAGTGAGTTATGAACAGGTTTGTTAATTACTGCTTACTACCACTACACTTTAAATTTCTTTTCTTTCTTTTTAGTAGCTATGTTATGGATTTTCAACATATTACAATTAGGGATTTTAGATTTGTTGTTGCAATTATTCACAATCCGTTAGAGTTAGGAATTAAGATTATCTAATCTCTTTCTCTCTTGGACACTGAGTTAGGCGACGTGAAGATTTAATCTAAGTAAAGAACCTTTAATTAATTGAAGGGAAGAATTTATCTCTTTCTTTCTTCTGCATAACCAATCGATGCAATGAAGTGATTAATCACATGAAAAGTCCTGAGGAAATTCAATAACAAAGAAAGGGTTGTGGCTGACAGAAGTTTGAAGGTAAATTTTTTAATTTATCTAGTGCATGAGTAATCTAATTTTTTTGTAATGCAAGTTGTTAGTTTTTTTTATTACATTCATGTTTTTGAAATCCATAAAGTTTTGTTGTTCGTCTGATATATAGCATTTTTTAATGCATATTATTTTGTTTTGTTTTGTTATATCTGCCAGGATGGATGAGAATGTGAAAATAATTGAAGTCAACTATGGATGGATTTTTTTAAGTGATAAAAGAATAAAAGAAATGTATTATGTAGGTGGTGGGAAGATGGAGCTAGAATTCAAAGTTGAGAATTTTGTCATATCTGCAGTAAAAGAAGTGGTTCAAGACATATTAGGCGATTTGAAAATTGAGAATGTGCATTTTAGGAATCCCAAGAAAAGTCTAGGACAGCCATAGATTGGTAAGAGAGGGGACCAATAAGTCTTTTGAATAGATAATGACAAAATACAAGAGGGTTGAGTTTTTTCTAGAGCATAACTTTAGTGGGGTTTCAAAAGTGGTTAAAAATAGTGACTTAATAGAGGGTGGGCCAAGTAAAGATTTCTCTAATAAAAATAAGAGTGTGCTGGGTGAGAGCATTAATAAGCATATTCTGGTAGATGTAGGAACTTCTGCTGAGGGTGAAAATATTAATGAGTATGGAATAGATGTTAGGGCTTTTGATGGGGGTGAGTATATTAATGAGCAAGGATTAGATGTTAGGGCTTATACTGGGGTGAGACAATCACTTAACCTTCTCTAAATGAGAAGATAAATGTTATTTTAGGTTGTGATGAATTTTTCCCAGATTATAATATAATAGGAGATATACCAAAAGATAGGCCTAGGGAGGAAAATACTAATATTACTGAAGCTAGAGATCCAAGTAAACACAGTAGATCTGTCGATTCATTGAATACAACTGGTAATGGAGGTATATTTCTTATAAACCTATGTGTTATTAGTTGTTATTTTATTTTGTCTCATTTTATAGTTTTACGAAATGATGATATTGTATTATTTATTCTATTCTTTCTAGGTTTGAATGATAATCAAGAGAATATAGATGAAGATGATGTTTTAAGTGAAGGTGAGGATGATTATTCTTCTGACAGTGAGGAGGATGAAGATGAAGAGTTGTAAGAGTCAATAAAGGCCTTGATGGGTAAAAAACATAAAAGAAAGAAAATTAATCTAGAATCTGCTGAAGCATGAAATAATGAAGATGCTAGTAGGACTAATGATAGGATGCAAATGCATATAATGTTATAGAAGACTACACAACAAAGGTGTAGAAGGTAGTGGTGATTTAAGTGATTTGTTTGAATCAAATGATAAAGATTGGAGTTGCATAGACACTAATGGCAGTGATGAAGATCATGCAGTCAGGAGGAGAGGTAGATTTCCAGCTTACAATCCTCTACTAAAAAAAAATAAGTTTAAGCTTGGGAATGACATTTAGTGCTACTCGAGAGCTTAAAGATGCATTAATAAAATTTTTAATCTAAGAAAGGCGTGAAGTAAAGTTTGTGAGAAATACTAAGAAACAATCCAGGTCAAAGTGTGTGAAGAAAACATGCCCTTGGCTCTGTATGCATCATTTGACCGTGCCTCAAAATAGTTACAAGTGAAGACTTTTGTCTATGAGCATAATTGTCCTATATCATATAAGAATAGAAGGGTCACAGCTAAATGGCTAGTAGATAACTACTTACACAAATTCAAGAGTATTAGATCAATGAAGCTTGTGGATTTGAAGGTACTTGTGAAAGAGGATTTGAAGGTTGAGCTCCCTTTTAGTATAGTAAGGAGGGCAAAAATATTTATAATGTCTAGATTTGATGGTGATTTGAAAGAGGAATATGCTAAGTTATGGAATTACTTAGCAGAGATTGAGAGGTCTAATCTTGTAAGTACAACAAATATGAAGGTCTATAGACTAATGCTAGATCAGTTATTTGTGTTTGAAAGGCTATACATTTGTTTTGATGCTTTGAAGAAAGGTTTTTTAAAAGGTTGTAGGAGAGTTATTGGATTGGATGGTTGTTTTTTAAAAAGGCAAGTGAAAGGTGAGGTGTTAGTTGATGTAGGAAGGGACAACAATAACTAAATGTGCCCTGTAGCATGGGCTGTTGTCACTTCTGAAATTAAGGTGACATGGACTTGGTTTATCTCATTGCTAGTTAAGACTTGGATATGGAAAATGGAAGTGGTTGGACAATCATTACTGATCAACAAAAGATAGTGTAAAGTTATCATATTCATTGACTTTGTACAATTTAATTTACATGTGGTTGCAACTAACATTTCTTTCTTTATTGAATTTGGTGGTAGGGACTACTTGATGCTGTTATGAGTTTATTGCCAAACGCAGAGCACAAATGTTGTGCAAGACAACTGTATGCTAACTGGAGGAAGAAACATAGGAGTAAGGATCTGTAAAAGATCTTTTGGAGGTGTTGTAAGTCAAATAACATAGTAGACTTTGAAGAAAATATAAAGAAAATAAAGAGATTGTGTAATACCCTATATTTTAAAAAAAATGACAATAGTAATATTATTATTAAGAGACAAATTTAATAAATTACAACAAATAAATAATTTAAGAATAGTTAATTGAATAATTACAGTAGTAGAAAAAAATTATTATGAATAAAATCAGAATTTTTAGTGTTAAGTGAGTATTATTAAAAATAAATTATTATTAGTAAATTATTGATAATAAATAAAAAAAGGGAAAATGTATAAAAAAAATATGTTTAATATCACTGTGGTTCAAACATGGGTTTAGTAGGAAGTATAACAAATAGTTTACCATTAGGCTAAGTAGCCTGTGTCTATACATATAATACATCAAATAATATTTAAGTTATTAATTAAGTAAAAATAAAATAAAATAATAATGATAATAATTATAATTATAATAAAACAATTAAATAATTTAGAGTATTATAATTAAAGTGATAATAATGATAATAATTAGCAAACAAACAAAAAAATTAAAGATTTGTTATAATAGTAATTAAAGTAGTTGTATAAAATAATAATGATAGAAATAATAATAAATCAAATAAATAAAAAGAATAATAATAAATAAATAAAATAATATATTGGTTGGTGAAAAAAAATAATGTGAGAATAATAATAAAAATAATATAATAAATATTGGTCGGTGGGAAAAAATGTGTTGAAATGTGAGTTTTTAATATTTTAAGTAGGTGGAGAAGAAAAGAAAATAAGAAAGAAAGGCAAAAGAAAAGGGAGAGTTGGAAAGAGAGAAAAGAAATGGACGGGGAGAGAAAGAGAGAATTGGAACAAAAAAAAAAAGAAGTAGAAGAGAAAATGGAGATGAACTTGAAGGATAAGCTCAGTGCTACTAAGTACTAAATAGATGAGTGTTTTAAATATCTTTAATTTAAAACCTTTAGAAGGAAATTTTAAATGGAAACTCATTGGTAAATTAAGTATTATATTTGATTTAATTGATAAATAAGTTAAATTAAAGAATTGATTTGAAGTATGAAAATAAAAACAATAAATGTGAACATGATAATTGCTGGAATTGCTATATATATTATGTGAAGTGATTTAGTCCAAATTTTTATACTAATATAGAGATACTCAATGGACATGAAATTTTAATTCATAGTTCATCTATGTGTTAATAATTTGTGTATAAAATTTCAAAATTTTTAAAGATGATTAACTATTAAATAAAAATAGGTGAACACAAATTGCTAGAGTTATCCTAATATATTCAATGTTTATGAGGGATATGAATATTTGAATTATAAATGGAGATTTATAGCAAGTTAAGTCCACCCTAGCTTTAAGGAGTTGGGGTGTGACAGATTGTCCCCACAAGGTTTTGAAGATATGTTATTGACTCATCCAAGTCAGTGGTGCAAAGCATATTTCAATATTCAAGTGAAATGTGATATAGAAGATAAAACCTAATTGAAGCATTCAATGGTAAGATTTTTGACTTTAGATCATTGAACATATATTCTATGTTAGAGGAATTAGAAAATTTGTGATGAATATATTAAGGGACAACAAAAAGTTATGTGATAAATGGGTGGCAGATTTTGGCCTTAGGATTAGGAAAATGCTCTATGAAAGTTGTGTTGAGAATTCCAATTATCACATACTGTGGAATGGAGACAATGGATTTGAAATAGAATACAAAGGTGATACATACGTGGTGGATTTAAAGGAGAAGACATGTCCTTGCAGAGTTTGGGAGTTAATTGGAATACCTTGCCCTCATGCTATTTGTGCAATCCAACATATAGAGCATAACCCTGAAGACTATATGCATAGTTGCTATAGGAGAGAAACATATAAGTTAGCTTATTCACACATGATGAGAGGCTTAAACAGCAAGAAATTCTAAGGAAGAGTTGAAGCAGATCCACCGAAGCCACCCCCTGACAGAAGAATGCTAGGCAGACTCGCGAAAAATAGAAGGAAAGAAGAAGGAGAGGAAACCAGTGGGCATAAGTAGTCTAGAAGAGGTAGGGTAATGACTTGTCAAAATTTTTATCAACCAGGCCACAACAAAAAGAACTATCTAGAGAAATCCAAAAAAGGCAATCAGCAGTAGGCATAGGGACCAAGTGTTACTCATGTTGCCTCTTATGAAGCTCCTGTCGAAAATCCAATTCCATCAACAAATGTTCAAAGCCAACATGTTCACAATGACAAGATAAGTGAAATTAGTAAATATTTTAATGTCATTACCAATGAATTAATATTCTTTAAAAATTTTACTCTTGCTAGAATAACTTTGATAATGCAACTGTTGGAGAAAGCCAAGCAACTGTTAGAGAGAGCCAAGCACCTGTGAGAGAAACAGAAAACCATCTTATTTCATATATAAGAAAGAGGAAACCATCTTATTCTCAAGCTACACAACCTTATGCTCAAAGGAATAAGCCATGGAAACCTCCTCGATTTTCAACAATATAATTAATGTAAGAGTCTGAAAAGAGTGTTATATGTTTGTGAAATCAGAGTTATTTGCACTTAATTGATATGACAACCGATATGTGTTCTGTATTTTGTAGCCTAAAACCAATAATCAAAGAATTGTTCCATCTAGGAAAACAAGAGTTGGGAATGAAGCTAAAGCAAGCTTCATGACAGAAAACAAAGATGGTTTTATGAAAGGTGGGAGAAGGTACACCACACGCAACAAAATTTATGATCAAAGATATCAGCTGAGGCAAAGAAAACAAAGTAATATGACACCAAGAAGCTGAATCTAATGTAGAGGAAACCAGTAGACCCTTATGATAGTAGCTTAGTGTCACATTATGTTTTATAATTTTTGTTTTTGTTACATCTGATGATGTTTTGAAATGGGTAAATTCAAAACTTGATTTGTGGATATGGTAATTTTGTAAGACTTGTTTATGTGCAATGAAATCTATAATTCTAGTAATATTGTATAACTTTTTTAAATGTGTGTTTTGAAACTGAGATGTTTGTTTTCACCATAAGCACATTGCACACATTGTTATCAAATACAACAAGTTACACATTTCAGTAATACTGACATGTTTATTTTCACCAGTCTTTAACATGAATTGATATGTTACTTTAAATCCAGCATAACACATTAGTGTACAACATTAATGTAGGAACACAACAACAAGTCTATACACACATTAGTTCAAACACTATAAAATCTAGCTTCTTCATACTCCTACATTTCCTTAGTTGAGAATCCCATTTTGTCAAAAAATCAAAATCCAATTCAATTCAACTACAAACAACAATGTGAATAGAATATAAACATAATTCATTCATTGTTAAAGTCAAAATATATAATAGTCATCTAAGTTATATTTATAATTTGAGGTTATTTGTGACCACTAATTTAACATCATTATACATTAAGCATCACAAAACCAACATATTAACCCCATTCCATCAGTTCTAAAACTAGCATCATTACTCCTATAACCAATAAAATCATCAACTATCATTGCCACTAACTACATTAGTTGCATTACATAAACCCCAAAATTATCAACTATCACTAAAGCTAACTATATCAGTCCACTTATGTCATCCCCAATACCACCAAAATCACCTTATAACAAAACAATTATAGAAATCAAAACATAAATTTGCATATCGGAACTAAAACTAATATAACCACAGCAACCCATAATTGTCTTTCTCTTTGAATACTGCTTTTTAGCTCCATCTCCAATCTTGATTTGCTATTTAATAGTCCATAAATGATTTTCTTTGATCTCTCATCCGTCATTGGAAGATCGAACTAATCAAAAGTTTGATCGCATGATAGATTCTCATTTGACCAAAATCTCTTCCCTATATTCTTCGACATCCAAGAAGTTCTGATTACTTTTCGCTCTCCACATGTGCACCTAGGATTTTCATACATTTGCTGAGTTTCTTCATGGTCCTGAGTTTGATTCATCCTGTGATAATCTTCTTCTTCTTCAGCTGCTATGCAAATAGAAAAGAGGAAGATAAGATTTAGGGCAAAAATGAAGTATTTTGGGTATATTTGTTAGTAAGGGTAAGGATAATTTCGTTAAATAGTTTTTATTAATCTGACTATGATGGTTTTTCAGCTGAAAATAGGTCCCACATCTGTAATCCGGCCTACCACTTAGGATTAAAATAGTTGGAGTAACTATTTCATAACTAAAATCTATAGATGAGACATTAAATTGAATAAAAAAAAGTTTAGACACTAAAATGGAAAAAATCGAAAAGTTGAGACACCAACAGTATATTTTTCATATTGTATATTAATATTTTTATTTTAAATTTAATACATATATATATACTTAGTATCGAATTGTTTTCATTATTTTAATTAATTTATTTTAAATTTTCATTCTAATCACAACTAATTAATCAATTAATTATAATTACTATTTTTAAATTTCATTTTATTTCACAAACCTTCAGCAAGGAAAATCAATTAATTATAATTATAATTATTTTTAAATTTTTTATATATACATATATATGTAATTTTCAAAACTTATCCATAATTCGCAAATGTTATGTCAAATTAAATCTCATAAAGAGAGGATCTCAAAAATACTAGACTCGCTAGAAAAAAGGCTGAAAATGGTCAGAGTCATTGTCAAAATATTTATATGACGCTGTGGGCTGCTCAGGTGGGCGTTGACTGTGATTTTGGTAGCGATTGGCGTGTAGTCAAGCGGTGGCTCTGGTGGTCCAGCACGTGTTGTCATTAATGATCAAAGGACGGCAGATCAAAGCAAAAACGACATTGCCTTCTTCCATTCACTTCTCTCCTCTCTTCTTCCGTTTTCCTTTTATTCTCTCTCTCTCTCTCTCTCTCTCTCTCTCTCTCTCTCTCTTATTCTTAATATCAACACTAACTTATAATTTTCTCTTATTAATAAGATCTAATAATAATCCAATTCATTATTAATTTAATAATTCCTACTAATAATTCAGATCAATAATTCAAATAAATATTTTAATCAATCTTTTAATTAATTAGTTAGTCAGCTTTCCTTTTTTTTTTTTAATTATTGTCCACTCAAATTGTTAAATTGTTGATTATTTGTTTGTTTAATTATTGTTATTATCATTATTATTATTATACAACTACTCTAATTTTTAATTCATCAACTTAATTATTTTTCTTGTTTGTTTGCTAATAATTATTATCATTATTATCACTTTAGTTATTAATCCAATAATTATGCTTTAAATTATTTATATGTATTATTATTATTATCATTATTATTTTATACCTACGCTAATAATTATACATTACATTTAATTATTTGTTTGTTAATTAGCCTTATTATGATTATTATTATCATTATTGTGTTTATTAATTTAATTTTTTTTACAAGATATTATAGATTATTTCATAAATAAAGTAAATAAATATTATCAAAGCTTAATTAAATAAATTTATTAACAATATTAATATTATCATTATTATTATTAAGTTATTCTTATTCTTATTATTATCATTATTATTATTAAGTTATATTAACGATATTAATATTATCATTATTATCATTAAGTTATAATAAATTTAAATAAGTGAAATTATTATATATTGTAATATTTCAAATACTTAACAAATATGAAATTTAGAAATTATGATGGATTATAGTTGAGTATATTTATGAAGGCCCAGATGGAGCAATTGTATGAATGGGTTGATTGTGATAATACTCATTGCAGTATTTTTAAAATTTTTTAAAATAAACAGATATATGTCGAAGTCATGTCGGAATCTCATTAGAATTTTAGGAATTATCCTCACGTTTTCCATACATATCATTTATTTCATAGTATTTGATAACTTTAGGTTATGTTTTAGTTAATCATTATTCTTATGCCACTTTAGGAGTTGATCCACTTGCTGCGGCAGATTATAGAGGTGATTTTGTTCATTAGATAATTGTAGATTTAGACCAAGTGAGTGGATAATTATATAACATTGATATTTTATTAAATTATATATATATGGTTTGTTAAAATTATTTTATGATAAAATTCAGTTTATAAAAGAATTTTAAAGGAGAAAATTTTATTTATGAATATATTTAAAATGGAAACAAATATTGATAGTTGAGTTTTTCATATACGTGAGTGATTGATTATACTATGTCTAGATAAATATATATACACTCTTGTTACAATCCTGCATGATCTCTCCTTGATGATAGGTGTTTACAGAATTAAGAATACTATCCTTTGGGGTCTACATATAGCCTTTGGGGTCTCTTTCAGGTGGTTTGCCCTTTAGGGGTACTGCTCTACACATGTGTATTCTCTTTGGGCTTGCGAGATAAGTCATCATGTGCCTTTGGATTGAAGAGAAATCCATAAAAAATTATATTTGAGTATATATAAATGATGATTAAATTGAATTATTTCTGATTTTGTGAAAATTAAGTCAATGATAAGTTAAGAAATGTTTAAAAGCTATGTTTGAAATTTTAAATAATATTTATTCAGATGAATTATCGATTGTGTATTTATATATTATTAACCCCTTATTTATTTTTCTTTGTTATATAATTATCTTCTCACTGAATAGTTGTATTCATCCCATTTATTTTAAAATTTTCAGATATGGTTGGAGAATAATATAATAGAATTCCCCTACTTTTTATTCTATCTGTGTACAAAAGAGGTTGGACCTAGTAGTATTTGCAATCTGATATTATTTTGAGATTTGTTAAAATTTTTATGAAGGACAATATTGTGGAATGAAAATCAGCTTACTTGAATGAAAATGAAAGAATTGTGGAATGAACAAAGCAAGATATTGGATAATTTGGAAACAGTCTGGCCAATATAGAGTGGACATATTCCTTTGGCTTGCTTACAAAGAGAATCTCATGACAATTAATTAATAATGGGTGAGAAAGGATCTCACTAGTGAGGGAAGTTGTTTCAAATATGGAGAGCAAATAGATTTTATAATACCCTATAAAAAAATATTTAACATCACTATGGTTTGAACCTGGGTTAATGAGAAAGAGTAGCAAGTAGTTTACATTAGGCTAGATAGCTTGTGCCTATTTATATAATACATTCAATAATAATTAAGTTGTTAGTTAAAATAAAATGATAATAATAATAATTAATAAATAATTAAAGAGTGATATATTAACTATTAGGATAAGTATAAAAATAATAATTATTATAATAATAAAGCAAACAAATAAATTAGAGTATAATAATTAAAGCAATAATAAATATTGAAGATTAAACAATTAAATAATTAAAATAATGTACAAATAATTAAAGTGAGAATATTAAAAAGAGAAAAAAATTAATTATTAGTTGCAACTAACTAATTGAAAATTTAATTTAATTGATTTGAATTTTTATTTAGTGTATTATTGGAGGAATTATTAAAGTAAAGTAATAATAATAATAAATAAATAAAATAATAATTAAAGATAAAAAGTTATTATTGTTAGGTGAGTGTTAGTTGGTATAATAGTGATAATAACTATTATCAAATAAAAACAATAATTATAATAAAATATATAAATAATAATCAAATTTTAAATTATTAGTACCTAACTCAATTAATAATTTGTATGAAATTATTAGTGAATTCCTATAATTTAAAATATATATAATTAGAATTATTTGTGTGTATAAATTATTTAAGATATTAGTTATTGAATAATTAAGAGAGAAAAGAATCATTAATGTTAAGTGGGTATTGTTAAAGATAAAATATAACCTTTGAAGTGATAATAATAACTATTAGCAAATAAACAAACAATAATGAAAAAGTTTGACTAAACTATATATTGAATTATTGATGGCTAAATTATTAGTATGAATTATTAAATTAATAGAGAATTGAATTATTGGAAGATGTTATAAATAAGAGAAGGAATTTTTATAAAGAATAAGAGAGAGTTGGAAACAATAGAGAGAGAGAGAGAAAAGGACGGAGAGAGAGAGAGAAGGAAAAAAGTGAAAGAAAAGGAGAAAGAATATGGCAATTTCATTTCACCCCGATCTATCGCCTTCCAGAGGTCGAAAAGTGGCACACGCTGGACCACCGTGACAACCACTCGGAGATGAGTCGACGGCCACTGGAATCACCTTAATTGTACGCCGGATGGCAAACCACACGCCGGATGAAAGTGTTGCCTACGTGATTTTTTGACTATTTTTTGAGGCATTTTTTCGACAACCCGAATATTTTTGAGACCCTCTCATTACAAACTTCGATTCAAAATATTATCTATTAATTTTGGATAAGTTTTGAAAAATACATAAATATATATTAAATTAAATTTAAAATAAAAATAAAAAATAATCAATAACAAATTGAATAATAATAATAAATGAATAGTTATTATGTAATTAGTTAAAGATTTATAAATTAAGTGAATTTAGAAAATATGATTTACGTAGTTTATTTATAGGTTATGTTAAAAAAATGAACAAATAAACAATAATAATCAAAATTATATTTGAATTAAGTTAATTTTAAGTATTAAAATGAAATTAATTAGTTAATTAATTATTTGAGCTAAAATTATTGTTTATATATTTGAATTAAGTTAATTTTAAGTATTAAAATGAAAGTAATTAGTTAATTAATTATTTGAGCTAAAATTATTGTTTATTAGTTGATTATTTACTTAAGATTACTTATTTTATTAATTGATCTAAATTAATTTAAGATTTAATTATAATAATTATTTATCAACTTATAGAATTAATTAATAGTGTTTAAATACATACATATGAGATTATTTAATTAACCTATGAATTACGGTGTTATTATTATTATTATTATTATTATTATTATTAAGTAATGAGTTTATAAATTAAAGTATTTATTGATTTAAATTAACTAATTATTATTATTATTATTATTATTATTATTACTATCAAAATTAATATAGTAATTAAGGTTATTATTATAAATAATAATTTGAAATAAAGGAAATTGTATGATATATTGATTAATTTAGTTATAATTATTTCTACCATATAATTATTATTAAGGTAAGGATAAATATTAATTTTTAAATAATTGAGTTAATTATTAATTATTAAATAGGTATATTCAATATTTGATTGTTAAATAATTTAAACTAAATATATTATTTAAAAGTTTATAAGACTAATTACTTAAAATTTATATTAATATAATGAGAATAATCAAATTATCATTTCTAATATTATTAATATTATTTAATTATTAATATTATATTAATTATTATTATTTTTATTTAAAGGTGGGCGGCACCACCGGCATATCTTTATAAATATCGAAAATATTAGTTCAATACAAACTAAACATATAAAAGGCAAGAAAAACGAATCTAAGTATAACGAAAGTAGGGCATACCCAAACTTTCTGAAATAATTAAACTCTTAATGTAATTAGGTAAGGAAGTAAAAGAGTCAAAATTGAAAGATTTGTCGTGAAGCCTGCTGTGAAGCGCCAAGTTATGAGCAACCTGATTAGTTTCACGGTAAGAGAATCTGATGGAACATCCATTTTGCTTGATAATATCTTGAATGTGAGAGATAAGGGAAGAGTTGGCATGTTGCAAACCTGTAAGTTGATGAGCTATAGCTTGATTGTCCATCTCAATATGAAAGCACCTGTAACCATTACTAGAACACCAATTTAAACTATGTAATAATGCTTGCATTTCGGCATCAGTAGGATTAGAAGCAAGTAAAGTAAAAGAAAGAGCTGCTTTAAAATAACCATTACAATCCCTTAAGATTGCCCCGCCTGAAGACTTATGTTTGGTGTAGGACGCATCAACATTGAGCTTGATAGAATTGAGAGGAGGTTTGGACCAATAAATAGCAGATATGTGCAGGCGTTGTTGTCCAAAGTTTGTAGGAAGAAATTCTGAAAATTCAGCAATGGGGACAGCAAATTTCTTCCCTGAATTGAGCACTCCCCAATTATGTATCATTTTCACCATACGAGAACGGACGGCAGGAAGGTAGAAACCTTGAGTACCCCAATTGCAATTACAATAAGCGTGCCATAATTCAAACATAATGATTTGAGGAATCAACATCCCCAATTTGCCATGAATGGGTTTGAATCTAGAGAGCCTCCACCAAGATTGTAACATATGATTCAAAGACAATCTATTAGAATTGAAAGGAAGCAAATAAGCAGCAAACAAAAGCCAAATATGCTGTATAGATTTACAATCATAAAGAATGTGAGAGGCAGTGGCATTGGCAGATCTGCAAAAATGGCAAAAAGAAGCAGTATGTATACCAATCTTTTGCAGATTGTGAGGCAAAGGCAAGCTGTCATTAAAAAATCTCCAAGAGAATAGAGAAAGCTTCAATGGAATAGATGAATCCCAGATGTTCTTGAATTTGGCTTGTTCAGGGCGGCGAGGGCGAATGAGGCTATAAATAGCAGACAAAGAAATAGACGAACCATCGTGAAGCTTGTAATTGCCCCTCTCTAATTTAAAGAAGTCTGGATGGCGATCATTAGCTCTACAGAGAGCTTTCCACATGGGAGAGTCATTAACCCAATAGGTCATATTACCGAGCCTGTGGTATTTGCTATGCATGTATTCAGACCATATATTTATTATTATTATTATTATTATTATTATTATTATTATTATTATTATTATTATTAAGAATGGACAATAGTAATTGTTAAAATATAATTAAAGTCAAGTAGTATTTAACTATTAATATTATTATGATTGTAGTAATTTAAGCATTTTTATTAAGTTTATCATTAAAAATTGCAACATCTCAACTCTACAAAACTTATTTTACTATAAATCTCAAATCATAACTTATTTATTCATTATTCATTACAAATATATAATCATTTATAATATTTATTTTATCATATACATCATTAAAAATAATCTACAAAAATATAAATAATTTTCAAACTAAAATCAGACTGAAAATACTAGTCTGCTAGCTCAACCTCTTCTATATGCAAAAAAATTTTAAATTAAAGAGTCTATGTTTTATTGGAGTCTACCAAGTTGATCTTCAAAAGTATCTGAAAATATTAATAATAAAAAGGTGAGTCCAACTACTCAATGAATAAGTAAATATGTAATAAGGAAGAATAAATAATGTTTAATAATACATAAATTATATAAATATCATTTGTAGCTCAATTGGATAAATATAATTTAAATCTCAATCATTTCTATAATTTTCAGAAAATTCAGAAATAACTCAAATTAATCTCTTCTACATACACTAAAATATAATTCCTTACTGATCCAATTTCAATATAAGAGCGCATGATGACTTACCTCGTAAGTTTAAAGAGAAATAACTTTAATATACATGTACAGAGCAATTACCAGAGCTAATGATAAATTATATTATTATTAATATCTATATAAACATTCGTCATCAAGGTGCAATCAGGCAGGTTTATAATAAGAGTGTATATAAATAATTTATCCAGTATAATATAATCAATCAATCATATATGTGAAAAATTTAAACTATCATTATTTGTTATCACTTTATAAGAAAATAATTATCGTTCAAAAAATGAACTTCATTTTGAGTTTAGTAAATTCTGCTTTAAAAATCATAAATAGATAATACTTTAAAAAAAATACAATGTTACACATTTACCCACTCACCTTGGCTAAATACCGCACTTGCTTAGTCAATAGGGTCCTTTTGGTAATCTACGACTGCAGCCGGATGTATTCCTAAAATAACATAAAAATATTATTTAATTTAAATTATACCATAGTTACTATAGATGTATGCTATAAAAATGATGCGTAGTTCCGGTCCTTAAATTCTAACGATTATCTCGATAAATTGATAATTCTTAGAATTTCTAAAATAATACTCCAATGATTATTATCTAATTTCTAAGACAATTATCAATCTAATTTTTTAATAAATATTTTCAACAACTTAATAAAATTTTAACTGTAAAAATTTACTAAGTATTTATAATATTTCTATATACAATTAAATTTTATTATTTTAGTTTATTTATTTTAATAATTTATCACTATTAAAAATATTTATTTATTAACTAATTAATTCCATAACGTATTAAATAAAATTTATTTGATTTTTAATAATTTAACATATATATTCTTAGTTTTATAAATAAATTTTTATCGATAGTTACAACAATTCTAGATTAAATAAAATAACAATAATATTATTTACTTAAATTTTCTTATTTTATTATACTTATAATATTTATGATACTAATAATAATAATAGTGATATTAATAATATTTACTTAGATATTAATATTATTCACTATTAAAAATATTTATTTATTAACTAATTAATTCCATAACGTATTAAATAAAATTTATTTGATTTTTAATAATTTAACATATATATTCTTAGTTTTATAAATAAATTTTTATCGATAGTTACAACAATTCTAGAGTAAATAAAATAACAATAATATTATTTACTTAAATTTTCTTATTTTATTATACTTATAATATTTATGATACTAATAATAATAATAGTGATATTAATAATATTTACTTAGATATTAATATTATTCAATTAATTTTTATTACTTAAAATAATTACTTAATTACCTTTAATTTAACTATAGTAATTTATATTGATTTCATTAATAATAAAAATAATAGTATACAATTTGTTTACTTAATAATACTTTATTTATTTTCTAACAATTACATATAATAAAGTCACTAAAAATAATAATATTATTTATGTAGTTAATAATAATTATTTAATTACAGTTATTTTGAAATTACTTATTTATGTTAAAGCTAATGTTTATTTATATTAGTGATAATATTAATAATAACTTAACTATTTAAGTAAATATTTTGTAGATTTAAATAATATATACATAATATTAATAATTATACAAATTTTGAATATTACTAATATTTATAAAATTTATTTATAATACTTTTACTACTACAACACTAATAATATTAATAATTAATTACTACTTAACACAACTTATATTTTTATAATTTTTATAATTTATTTTTAAGTAAAAATAATGGTAGCCTAATTATTATAATTATAACAATACTAATCATATATTTATAATTAAATTTTAAATCATATTTTGTTTACCACCTAATTTAATCATAATAATTAATTAACTCCTTTTTATTTATAAATAATTTAATTAACTTAATTTAATTTTATAAATAAAATTCTTATATAGTTAATAATTTGATAGTAATATTTAATATAACTTAATTTAACAAACTATTTATTTATTATCTTTCAATGAATTTATTTATCTCAAAATTATATTTATTTATATCTTTATACCTAAAATAATATAAATTTATTTTATAATTTACTAACAAAATTTATAATTCAAGAATTGAACTTGGTTTAACTATAAATATTTTAATATATATATATATATATATATATATTTACCTATATATTTATTTCTATTCTAATTGTAAATTAGTAATCACTTAATAAACAACTATTATATCAAAATTCTTAAATATAATTTACTGATACCTTTAATTTATTAATTTACAACAAATCACTAACTTATCAATTTTATATAATTAAATTATTCCACAATTTACTATATTTACAACTCTAATTTTTAATTCATGTTCTTTATTAATATTTTCATTTTAAATCTAATACTTATATATATATAAACAAAAATTAATAATTTGATAAACAAATTTTAAATTTACTAACTAATAACTAACTAATTCATAGGTTCATTAATTCAATTTATATATTAATTTGTTCTATAATTTAATAATATTTAGATCAATATCTAATTATTTTAATTATACTTAATATTAATATTTTCATTTATATATTTTATGTCTAATAATTAATCATCTTTTATTCTAATTTATCCTTTAATAATATTAATTAATTAATCATTAAAATTATAACTTCTAATTTACAAATTCATTAATTTTTATTAATTCCTTTTTAGTTTAATAATTTATAAATTTTATTATTTTAATTTTTATTAATTTAAAATTTATTTTTCTTTAATTATTTCTAATTTATCATAATTTCTACTTAAAAATTTAAATTTAAATTCTTTATTAAACAAAAATTTAATTAATTAAAATATTTTAAAATTGTTGTCTAAATAAACATAAATACATATATAGTTTTTTAAAAATATTCAATTATAATTCGTAAGTAATATACCAAAACGAAGCTTAAGACGAGAGGAATTCAAAAATATCCGAGTCGTCGAAAAAAGAGGTCAAAAAGTTATTGAAATTGGCATTGAAAAGTAATATCAGCGAGAATTTCGGACAATGCGTGTGGCTTTCTCTGATGGTAGGCGACGACGTTTCTGGTGGCGATCGACGCGTCAGAGGATGCTTTTCTTAGTAGTCTAGCGTCTAATACTTTTATACCCTATATATATAATACATACAACCCATATGTGTATAATACATATATAGAATACAAGAATGTTATCATTTTTGATATTCCTAAAATTTCTCAATTTTCTATGAAAATATTTGAATATTGTGAATGTACCTTAACAAGTTTATAAGTAAAAGTATAAAATAATTTAATTAACGAAAATATAAATTTTAAAGAAAAATTTATGAAAAAATTTCGCTAGAGTTTCGGCTGTATTTTAAACACTCTCTAAAATCAATAGCTCAACCTGCATAAAACTTTACACTCCTAAAAATCATATATTCATTATCCTCCAGTATTTCTCAAAATAACACAAACATATATAAATACATATTTAAATAAATATATATATACAAACTTCTCATTTATCCCAAACATTTTATATTTTACAACATTTTCAGATACGCATAAATAATATATATAATTTACAAGTAGATTTTATATGCTTGCAAACTGGCTATGGTCCCAAATAACAAAATAAATCTTTCATCACAATCAAACTCCCTAGACCTATTCAGGTTCAGCAGGGCTTCGGTACTAACTATGTCACCTGCACGATAAACAAAATTGCGCTAAACATATCACTTAGTGGTACATACTTTGATAATAATATAAATTAAAATAAATAATATAAATTGCTTTTTCATTAAATATAATGATGCAACATGAAATTTTCTTTTAAAATTTTGTTTATTATCTTTCAAGTTATAATTTAACACAATCACATGCATTGGGCTCAAAAGACAATATATAATATTTAGGTTATAAAGATAATGCTTTGGACTATTTTTAACACCCAATGTCTAGCCTGAAGGTAAATATCATTAATGTCCAGCATATAGCCCGAAGGCAAAATACATAATGGCGATGCCCAATGTTTAGCCTGAAGGCAAATCAAATGTCAGTGATGCTCAACGTCTAGCTTGAAGAAAATCATAGGCATGCTGTCAAATACAAAACTCTGAAAAATAAAATTATATAAGATTTCACACACAACATATACAATTTCATACTTTTCTCACACTTTGGCAATTTTGCCAATTTTTATTTGTTTATACACTTTTTCCATCTATTTATCACATTTCCAATCATAAATTTCATATTCCATTCCAATTTCATAATGTAACCAATATATGGTTAAAAATTGATATATATAATATTTTTCCATACAACCACATTCCATAATGCCTTTAGCCATTTTAAAATGGCTTAAATATTCATACATTATGCAATTCATACCTTTAAATATATAGCTAAGCATTTTACATGTGAGTTCACATATCAAAGAAACAAAGCATCAACACCAAAATACAATGTAATATGTCATTTACAATTTATTATAATACAATTTTATCAAAGTATGTACTAACCTTGTTTAAGCAACTTCCAAGCTACCAAAACCAACACATTTCCATCACTTTCTACAATGCCCTTCATCACTAATGTGGTGCAAATATAATCTACTCAATGCCTATTCTAAATGTAAGTATATGTTATGTATTAGAATCATATTTCTATACATTCTAACTAATAAAAATCAATTTAATAAATTTGCCTCAAAATTTTAAATTTTAACCCTAAATTTTAAATATCCATTCTACTCAATTCTAATTGATATTCTAAGTTCATTTCTATCATTAAAATCATTTAATAACATCATTTAAATCAAATAAATATCAATTCTTTATATTTACTATTCCAAAACCTTAACTTTCTTTACTAATCCTTTCAAACTCCGTCAATACTTAACCAAATTAACTATCCAACCATATAATCTTTGTTCCCTGATCAAAATAACACTTCATATACCCATTAAACAAATTATCTCATCACCCATTGAAAATTCAAATCTTACATAATCTAATTTTTCAACCTAACTTAAAAATTAAAAAGAAAAACTTACCAATTTGTTGGAAAATCACCAAAATTTCTATTGATTCTTGAAAATTCACTCAAAAATTGGAGTTTGGAAGAAAAGAAAAGCTCCCCCTTGCTTCCATGGAGTTTTAGCCAAGACTAAGAAGAGAGAAAGAAGATGGAGTTTATGTTTTAATTTTTTTTTTCTTTTCTTCTTTTAAAACTTATATAATTAATAATTAATTCTTTTTATTTATTATAAAAATCATATTTTCCATCTCCCATTCAAAATTATTTAAATTTTATTTTTTTAACCTTTTTCATATATCACTATTTATGTTTCAATATTCACTTATTAACTTCTACTATTACCTTTGACTTTTATATGTCATTTATATTTCACATATATTTAACATATACAATCTATTTTTCTCACTTCTAAATTTTTATTTCTTCCTCAAATTATTCATTTTAGTTTATTTTAGTTTGATTTAATTTAATTTTAGCAAATTTATGGATGTTACATGGCGAATGTCGACGGTTGATGGACGAAAAGCAACAAATCAGAGAAAAGTCACACTGTCCGTATGATCTCCACCCTTAATTTTGTCTTAGCTTCTCTTTATTTCTTTTATTCTATGCTTGTCTCTATGTTTATTTTTCTTTCCCTTCCCTGTCTTTCTCTCAAGTTTTCTCATTCTCTCTATTTCTTTATTTTCTTTCTTTGCTTATTTCTTTCTTCAATTTCCTTTTATCAATTAAAATCCCATTTTAATTAAGAACCAAAAATTTTAATAGTTTGACCACTAAAATCCACTAAACTACAATTGATGTTTCACATTCAAAGTGGCTTCTTTACCTAATTTCTAATATTTTTAATTATTTATTTTATTTTATTTATTATATATTTTTTCCACTAATCCTAATTCTTTCACTAATCCTAATTTTTCCACTAATCCTTTATATTATTATTATTATTATTACTATATTAAAATAATTTTTAATCTAATTTAAATTTCTTTTTATGTATTATTATTATTTTTTTTACTTTTACTTTAACAATTTATTTACTTTAACTATATTGTTATTATAAAAAAATTACAAGGCATTACAAAAATTATTATAATTATTAAGACTTGTAAATATCAATTATTATTATTGTAGTTATTATTATTATAGAAATTTAATATGACAAAATAAGAAAAATTAAAGTAAATAATATTATTCTATGTAAAGGATGTTTTTGAAAAAAGTTTAATTATTAAATAATTATTCAAATCAATTTATAATGTATTTTAAAATGTAAATAATTCTTACAAAAAATATATATAAATAAGTGAAATTAATGATTAATAAAAATATTATTAAATATATTTTCACGATTATCATTATTATAATAAGTTAATATTTTTGGAAAACTAAAAAAATTATTAATTAAAGGACAATTTATTATCTTAGAATTGTTCAATATTAATTTAGTATATAATTTAAATATTAAGTAGATATCTTGTAAATAAATTAAATAAATATTATTAAAGGCTTAATAAAATAAATTTATCAGTAACATTAATATTACAATTATTATTATTAAATTATAAGAACAATGAATTAAATTAATTGTATATTAAAATATTTTAAATGTTTAGCATTTTTGAACATCTAAATAAGTTGACAGAAGTTACATGGGGCAATTGGATAAATATTGTTAAAACTTCATCAGAATTTAGGGATCGTATTATATACATTTCTCATGTCATGTATACAAGGATTGCCAAGAATTTGGTTCTTTATTCCCTCAAGATCGAGTCATTGTTTGAGCAAAGCAAGTTAGGTTGCAGGGCCTGCTCTTACATTTCATTCATTAGAAAACTCCCGTTCGTGATTCGTAGAAGGCTTGGATCTTATAGTAGTTTGACAATTTTAGGATATTCTTTAGTCAATAATTATTCTCATATCACTCTATGAGTGGAGCTAAATCATAGAGGTGATTCAGTTATATATACGAATTTAGCTTTTGGCTAAGGTGAGTGGATAAATATATAACATTGTATTTCTAAAATATATATATATATATATGATTTTGATAAAAGAATTTATAGAATTCAAGGTGATAATTTATTTTTGAATGATAAATATATTCTTATAAGAATGACAGCTTGGTCTTTCATATATATGACCGATTGATTATATTGTGTTGGATAAATGATTTATATACACTTTTATTATAAACTATCATGATCTCACCTTGATGACAAATGTTTATAGAATTATACATATATATTATGGGAACAATGCTTGATATACATATAGCCTTTGGGCATATATTGATTGGTTGCTTTTTGGAAGCTTTGTTTTGTACATGTGTATTGAAGTTATTTTTTTCTTGGGCTTGCGAGGTAAGTCATCATGCACCCTTAGATTAAAGATGAATCAGTAAGAAATTATATTTGCGTGTATGTAAAAGATGATTGATTTGAGTTATTTCTGAACTTTCTGAGAATTATAAAATTTATTGAGATTTAAATTATATTTATCAAGCTGAGATATATATGTTGTTTATATATATTATATGTTATTAAACCTTATTTGTTCTTACTTGTTACATATTTATCTATTCGCTGAGTAGTTGGACTTACTATTTAATATATAAACATTTTTAGATATTGGAGAGTAATTCAGTAGAATTTCATTCAATCGGCGTGTAGAAAGGTGGAGTAAAATATTAATCTTCCAGTTTGATCTTATTTGGAGTTGGTTTTTAATTATGGTGAAAAATATTAAATATATATTTAATGATAATAACATTAATATTAATGATGGTGTTATAATTAGACTCATAATTATGTGTTCATGAGAGATATAAAATATTCAAAAAAAATTTTTATAGCTAATTAATTCTACCCTAACTTTAAAAAATTGGAGTGTGATAGATTTTGCGCTGCACATTTTAAGGGATTATCCTTTCTGAAAAAATATATGGCTTTACTTGACTAGTCTCGATTGGAATGACATTTTTTTAATACAAACTCTTAATTATTGGATGCTTAAACACCTAGTTAAAAATGAAATCTGAAAAATTAAAACTAAAGGAAATATTCTATTTGGTATTGCTTGTTGAACTCATTGGCATGTAAGAAATGAAGCTTGTTTTCTTGATATTCATAAGAGTTTATGGGATACCGTTGGCATTATCCAACAAAAAGTCAGGGGGTGGATTATGCAAAACAAGAAAGAGAATTAATAGGATTTAATAGGCAACACAGAAATACTATTTATATTGGTTGACACTTTTTTTATATAAGAAAGTTATATTATTAAAATTAGTGAATAGGGAAAAAAACAAATTTGAGAGGCTCAAACTACCCAAAAACCATAAGAAACTATCATCCCAACTCCTACAAAACCCCTCACAATAATTAATGTGAAAAACTTGATAACCTCAAATTACATTTGCAGAAAAAGGACAAAGAGAGAGGTACAATAGCAGCTGGTACCAAATGGCTTCAAAGCTCCAACTAAGCCCACACTTTTGCTGTAAAAGTTTCAGTATAAAAACCAAAATTTGGAAGGTGTGACCTCTTCCATGCCTCAAGTCAAACCAAAATTTCTAAAACCAATTAACTAAGTCCATATCATTTAATCAATCATGAATAATTATTTAAATTTAACACATATTCTACTAATATAAAAAATAATTTTAAAAATTTATTTTTAGAAGATATCATGCAAATAAAACCAAAATAAAATTTCTAAAATTAATTAATTAAGTCTATATCGTTCAATCAAATATGAATAGTTATTTAAATTATTTAATACTTTATAATTATATTAAAAATAATTCTAAAAATTTATTTTCTCAATATATATTGCAAATAAATAAAAATTTATATAATATAACTTTATTAGTTTACTATAAATAATATTAAATATATTTTGGGAACAAAATAATAATAACCTAGTTTTTGCTAAATTAATAATAATTTAGTGTTAAACAATAATAATTATTATGTAGTTTATATTAACCTACTTTTAATTACTTTCAAAGAATTAATGTTTTTTATTATTTCATCTTGATATTTAAATTTTCTTCAAATGCTTCTCTTTACCTATTAGAAGCAATAGAAAAAAACTAGACTCAAATACAACCAACAAATTCATATTTTATAGTCAATTTTTTTTTAAATTAGCTTAAAAATTACAAATAAAATATCAAATTGAAGTTTATGAAAAAATAAATTCAATGGTACATTTCTTGCAGAAAAAAGGCCGGAATAAGATGAATTTGTGTCGCTTTGGTCGTCGGAATTAGACAGATCTAAGAATTGGAGAAAATTATTTTTTTTACCTGCAAAATGATGAAGACATTGATTTTTTTAACTGATATTAAAAATAATTATAATTGCCCCCAAAATTAAAGGTCAGGATCAATATTTCTTATCAATTAATCAAATTCACAGTTTCAATGTTATAGCGTTTCTGACATCATCATCATCATGATTAAAAAAAAAGTCAACTCAAAATTTCGATTTATATTTGAATAAATTTCAAAAATTCTTATTGTATACTCGATCCAACCCTCCCTCTACTCCAATTTCTAAGTTTATCAATATTGAATCCACTAAACGCACTTCTAAACACTTGTTTCATTTTTGAAAATTCATACTTCATGTCACCATTGAAAATTCTCCAAATTTTATTGTAGTCATGCAAAACTCTCAATTGATGATTTATATTATACTCAGCTAGGTATTACATATCTCTCCCGTAGTTTTTAGAATAATTACATTAAAAGTTTTTAGATTTTAGCATTTTTCATATTATTGTCTTTAATTTTCAATTTCTAATGCTAAATAATGTTTCGAGTTTAAAAATAATTAAATTTAAAAATTTGATATATTAAATGATAAAATAATAATAATTATTATTATTATTATTTTGAAAAAAAAAGATAAAATAGTAATAAAAAAAGAAACTGAATATTTTAAAAATATACTATTTTAGTATATTATAATTTTACCTCCATCAAACTAATAATTGTATCAAATGATAATATTTTAAAATCGATGTGAGAATTACTCAGTTAAGGAAATTATACAACATGATCATATATATGTAACACGTAAAAGCTAAATCGATATATTTCTAATTGCTTACCTATCAGATAATTACAGTAAAAAATTTGCACTTACATTTAGTAGGCCCTCTTTCAGGGGACAAGCAGCCTCCAAAAATAGGCGCATGCCCCTAATTGCGACGAACACACGGAATTCTTTAGTAAAATGCGAAAGAATAATTCGCTTTGTGCTCACCGCTGGGTTGCGTGACCAGTACTTTATAAGAGACTTGCTCAGCTCTTGCTTTGTTTACAACCGATGTGGAAATATATTACTCATTACTTTAATATCAAACTTCACTTTGCTTTCTCTCTTTTTAATATTATACGTACAAGCTATCTTCTATACAGAAATGAGCTAAAATTAAATATGAAAATTGGCTTTTAGAAAAATCATAATTATTAGGCAAAACTATATTTTAGATCTTCTTTGCTCATTTTACATTTAAAAGAAATGATATTTCATTAATACTAAAGTGAAATATACACTATTTTAAAGTTGGTTTTTATTTCTAAAAAAATCTAAAATTGATTTTTATATAATCTTAAAAATTATGTTCTAAATATTTTTTATTTTATATAAAAAATAGTAATGGATATTTAAAATTAATTTTTTTTAAAAAAATAATATATTGAAAGGCAGAAGCCTAAATTCGTATTGAAAAATATATTGAATAATAATAATGATTAACAAAGTAGAAATAAGTCCTATTTATAATGGCCAAAAAAACTCTAATTCGAATCCTAACAGACTGAGGAAAAAAACTAAAAAAAAATTACAAAATAGTCCTTAAAATACTTAAAACGTAAAATTGAGCCCCTAAACAGTTGAATTTGGGCCTCGAAGTTTGCAACAAGGCCTATGGCCTTAGTTGCATTTTTTAAAGTTGTCCGTCTCGCGAAATTCTTTCTGGGAAGCTATCATGGGCCATGAACGGACATCATATGCAAAAGTTAGACCCTTTTTTGCATCATGTCATAAACTTTGTCGCGATCAAGATCCTCCTCGAAAACTAAAGCTAGCTGGTCTGCATTATATATAAACATACCTCTTACAATGTTTTAAAATCGAAATAAATGAATAAAAATAGTGAGTATATAAATTTAAGGTTCATGTATCAATTAGGGTTCATGTTTTTACATATACTAGTTTAATTAGTTATAAAGAAATAGTATTACCACTGTATGTTTGAATTTAAAGATTAGATTTAAAATAAATTAGGGTTTAAACAAATTATAATTAGGATTTCGGAGAAAATTACTATTAGGATTTCAGAGATTGTATTATGAAAATAGGATTTGGCCAAAACTATGTGTGGGCGAGAATTGGTCAAAACTGCGTGTGGGTGAGAATTGGCAAAACCGCGTGTGGGCTAGAATTGCTGCGAGACAAGCGCGGGCTGGGTGAGAATTGCTGCGAGTGGCCAACCAATTCGCCACAAGAAAAACCTGCTGCGAATTAGCCTTGAAATTGGCCCAAGCCAATTTCGCCCGTTGGAGAAGTCTGGCGGAGAATTGGCCAAAACCACATGCGGGCGAGAATAGCTGCAAGGCGAGTGAGTGCCAGGTGCGGGTTGGGGGAGAATTACGTATGAGTGGCCAGCCAATTCGCCGCAGAAATTTCCTGCGGCGAATTGGCCTTGGGCCATTTCTCCGCAGGAATTTCCTGCAAAGAATTGGCTTGTGGCCAATTCGCCGCAAGTTTTTCCTACGGCGAAATTGGCCGTTGGAGAAGAATGGAGACTCTCACACTGTAAAAATACATTGGAACTTTATAATACATGCTCTTCATCTTTTCTCTAAAAATCATAGCTGTAAAAATCACAGCTCTTCATCTTTTTCCTCCCCCGTTTTAGAAAAATCAAATCGGACACAAATCGTTCGTTTCGCTGATTCACCATTTTTTAAAGCCGATTCTGTGTGATTTTTAGCATCCTCAAAATCCTATACAAAAATCGGAGAAAATCGTATCGATAACCCTCATTTTCGTTAAATATCAGCCGTTTCTACACGAAACGGCCGATATTTAAAACACTGGTTAATACATATTGGATGAGTCTTTTGAATGTTAACATGAGAGACAAGAGGCTTGGAGGGGATAAGTCTCTGACATGAGTAAGATTGGTTGGCACTTACTGCCTATAGGATGGTTTAAATTGAATAGTGATTGAAGCCTTTAAAGCTTTTATGTGAAGAGCTTTTTCATTGGAGGGGTGGTGGTTTGCTATGAACATTGTGTCATGCTCGGTCATGCGAGTAGAGCTACAGGGTGTATATAATTAAAGGCTTTGTTTTGCATGGCAGAAAAGAATCTAGAAACTAAAAGTTGAAATAGAGAGCAAATGTATGGTTCATCTTTTGTTTACTTAACCTATAGCAACTAAAACAAATAGTGACTTGGTCCATGGAATACGAGATTTGATAAGGAGAGATTGGGAGATTGAAATCTCTCATATTTACAGAGAGGCCAATTAACTTGCAGACTTATCTCGCTTCTCTTGTTAGAAACTACTCAATTGGAGTTCATGAGTTTATAGAGCTCCTTGAAGAAGCAGCCAATGGATTCAACTGGATTTACTGGCTATTGCTTACCCGAAGAATGTAGGCGTATAAGTCTTTGAAGATCCTCTCACATCTCACTTATGTAAAAATAATAATAATAATAATAATAATAATAATAATAATAATAATAATAATAATAATAATAATAATAATAATAATAATAATAATAATAATAATAATAATATCACAATCGGGTATAAGCCTCCCTTGATAATCAAAGGTTATAGATTATATTAGGTGAATTTGGAACTCTATTTTTTTTATTTTCCAATTTTGGAGTAAATATATTTTTTTAAAAATATATTTATTTTAATTATTGAATGTCTTAAAGTAGGAAAATAAGTTGTCATGATGAAGAAAAGTTACAAGAAGCAATTTTTACTTATTTCATCAATTTATTTTTATTATTGAATGTTAAAATAAGAAAATAAGAAGTCATGATGAAGAAAAATTACAAAACGTAAATTTTACTTGTTTCATCAATTTATTTTCTAAAAATATAAATTTTAATATGAGACAATTGAAACTAAAAACTGAAAACATAAATAACATTTGATAACCCTTAACTTTCAAGCATTCAGACGGCACCATACAATTAATTGTAATTGAAAATCCTTAAATTTCATCATTTTAGTTGATGCTCAATTGAAAATAAAATGAATTGTCTATTATAATTTGATTTAATTTTAATTTTAATTTTAATTTTTTTATTATTCACTTAAAAGTCCTTAATACGAATAGTTTAATTTTTAGATAAAAAACACATGTTGCATCAAATTAAACTCGATCTTATTTTTATATAAAAAGACAAAAAACAAGAAACAAATAGATGATAAGAAATGGGAGTCGAAAAGCTCCATATATTGGGCTAATGAAATCCTTAAAAGGCTATCACTTTCAAAACTATAAAATGCAAGCGGGATATATATAATACTCCAGCAACCTTCAAAATAGATTCTCAAAGCTGCACTACTCCATGCCCATGCCATAACCTTAAGACAAATTTGTAAGGAAATAAGCCATTAGACTATACATAAAAAAGGAAGAGAGAGAGAAAGAGCTAATATAATTGTTTTAGTGGCATCAACACTTCATATAATTATATACAAAAGACTAATCTCCAAGATAATAAAAAAACTATTTATCATGCATTTGACATTAATTAATAAGAACCAAAACCAGTCATCAATTAAAGAATTCCTAGAAACTGTAAAATCATATCATCTGAGTACTGCCTACACAATTTAATAACATACTCAAATGAAATTTGAAACGAAACACACATAAGCACCACAAAAATATGTGCATGTGCCCACATATGCTTACCGCATTTATACTTTCAAAAAATAGATCCCACCTCTCCCAATGCCATCAACTTAAGCATATATTTCACCGGCAATTAAGCAAAGGAAATAAATATACAGTCTAGATAAATATTCAAATAGGACTCACAAAAAGGAGTAACAATATTTTTACATTTGAATTAAATAGTTATATTTGCAACAATACCTTTTTTTTTTGTTTTCCAAAGAAGAAGATTAAATAGATATGGTTAAAAAAGGGGAAGTAATTAATTATGAAGTTCGTTGAAGAATGTAAAACAAGAGGAAGACTGCAATTTTAGAGAGAATGCAGATACCATTGTAAAAAGTACTTGAATCAACGATAATAATTTTTACTGTTAAAAGCGTAGATTAATTGACAACAAAAATAAGATCTGTCACCATGCTGCTAAAAACCTACAAAAACCAGTTTGTTAAGCTAATACGCACACAGACTCGGTGATTTATAATTGTTGCTCCAATACTTAAAAAAAGGAACACAAAAATAATTTTTTTACATATTAACTTTTTGGCCAACTTTTCATATTGTTGTTACATGTTAGCTTTTAGTAATTAGCACCAAAATTGGCTTCTTTTTCAAAGTTTTTCTGCTAATTGTCATGATCCATGCACTTCAAGAATTTCCAACCACGGAGGAATGGATCAAGTTGATAGATTACAGCACAGCAAATTATAAAAAAGGGAAAGAAAAAAGATAAAGGATAAATCAAAACCCACTTAATACTAATTGCTTTAAGCCTCAGCAGTTAAATCAATAGACTCTATTGATTCTTTAACGTTTTTGGTGTATTCTCATTTCCAGATCTATTAAGGGTTTAAAAGATTGCTCTTAAATTACTCACATTTTATTGCAAAAATAAAGTACTTACATTTTACCACGGGCTACAGGAAATCCCGAAGAAGAAGAATCAAAAGAAAGACAAAAGGAGCAGCCCATATCTGTAGCTTGAAGCACTTTTGAGTCGGCCTAACACTCCTCATGAACAGTAAATGTGCACATAAAGATTCGGGCGTCTGCTTCAGCTGGCGTGAAGTAAGAAACCAGACAAAACAAATTGTTGTTTTCCTCGACAGGAAACACACATCCACCGGTAACAAGAGATAAGAGATCTTTTATATCACTGTCGTCGATGTGTTTCATCATGCTGGGAAATTTGCTTAATATCTTATCTCTAATAAACTTATCAAAGCCATTCACAACAAGAAGTTCCAACTCTTCCCGGGCAACAAATTTATCCATATCCACACACTCCTCCTCATCCTTATCTTCAACTTCTTCCTCCATAACTTCATCAAATTCATCATTTGCATTTATCATTTCATCTTCATGTATCAAATTGCCTTGTGCATTGGCTGTGAAATCAACTACATGAAGTTTGAAGCTTTCAATTGCATCGAATAGATACATCTTGCCCTTGAATATTTCAGGAGTATATGGCCAGTGATCACAATGACGTATATTGCAGGAAAGCATGTTTTGAACAAAGGGAGGATAATTGGCAGGATTATGGTGAGAGTGCCATTTCTCAGTCTTCAAATTAAAAGAATACAAACGCTTCTTCCCCTCTGTGTGCGTTAGCACTTGCACATATAGAATGTTTTCTAAAACACAATGAAACAAAAACTTAGGACAAAAAGCATAGTTATATGCGTCACCAAATGGAGGATCATCCAGAGGACGCCAAGACACAGACGAGAGGTCCAGGCACTCCAATGCAGGACTGCGAATTTCATATCCAGCTCGTCTATTCCGAGGTCCACAAATTACCTGCAAGAGCATAAATCATGCCATTTGCGGCGACGAGTAGAGGTCGTGGCTTAACCCCTTGTAAGCTTGGACCACATACCCACATTTCATCATCAGTGCAGAAATCATAAAACCAGACATCTCTGGTAAGCATAATACCTTGATCATCAGAGGGTTCAAATTCAGCAGGAACCCCGCCGCCAATAACGTATGCCTTGGAGTCAGCAACTATGCATCCTACCCCGTCTAAAGGGAAATAATGGAAAGCCAAACAAGGACTGAATGATAATAAGCCGCTTAAATCCATGCGTAACGCCTGCCCAGTATGACATCCCCGGAATAAGATAATTGCAGATACAGATTTCTCAGATATTCTGTCACTAGATTTCATTCCCAACGCAACCTCTGTCTGATTCGATCTCGAACGCGTTTCTTCTTCCTTATGTTGTTGTCCTTCTTCTTCTTCCATTTTGTCTCTTTTCATTGTGGCCTTCCCACTAACGGCTTCTACTTGCTTTCTTTTTCTCCAAAATCCACCGTTCAATCTCACGACCAACAACCTCTTGCACTTCTGTTTGGTATGGAACCGATTAGCCTGGCGAGTTAACAGTCCATGAAGCGCAATAAGATGAGATGCTCATTCTACCCTAATAATATATATATATATTTTTTTTTATTTTATAATAATTTTTAAAATTAATCCTCTAATTAATCATAAGTGTGGGCTAAATATATTTAAATATTAAATATGTATTGTAGTCAAATTAAAATAGTCAAATTAAAGTTATGATCAAATAAGGATTGTTGATTATTGAGGTGTCCTACTCGTAATAGGATTATAAGTGTAGAGACCGATAAGAGTTTCTATTTTGTTGAAGGACCAAAATAGAAACTATCATCATCAGTTATAAATAAGGGGTCGTGGTCTCCAGGGGAACATAACAATTTTGAGAGAACATTACGTTCCTTCAGTAGTGCTTCCGCTAAACTTAAAATGTGTATCTCCTGGAAGGCGACAAACTCCAAAATCGTCTTCAGCTTCAACATACGATGATGTCAGGTATGCAATTTACCCCTTTGCAATTTAATTTGAATAATCTAGTAATCTATGCATGTTTTATATTTTAAGGGAATCAGATTTTCTTCCCCTTTCAATTGGTATCAGAGCCCTGTGCTAGGTTGCTAGATTTTCCGATTAAATTGTTTTTTGTTTTGATTCTAGAAAATTAATTTGGTGATTGTAATTTTCTAGAATTAATTTGAAATCGAATTTGGTAATCTGAAATCAATTTTGGTTTAATTTGTTTTTTGGATTAATTACTGAGATTATTTAATAAATTCTGAAAAAATTGAATTTCTGGACTTGAATTTTGGTTTGTGATTTTTCCTGGAATTAATTAATTTTTGGTTAATTAATTATGTAAATTAATTAATTAAAGATTAAAAAAAATTTCAGTTTTGAAACTGTTTTTCGAAAACAGTTTAAAAAAAAAAAACCTGTTTTGAAACTGTTCTTCGAAAAACAGTGTGTGAACACTTCGTGAACCAAATAGACTTGTGCTGGTAGGTGTGGCGCCACTGTTCGGTGCTTTCATGTGATTCCAGTGATTAAGGTTTGAATTTCTGGGAATTTGAAAAGCAATTGTCTCATGTTAGAAGTCAAAATCAACGGCATTTCTTTGTTAGGATTTGATTTTTGATAATGAAATCTTGACCCTTGGTAAAATAATTAAAGTTTATTTTTTGCAATATTTAATTAAGCTTAAATTTAATTAATATAAATATTGTAATCAATTTATTAAGAATTACAGTTCAATTACAGTTTAATTTTATTACAATATTAAATTTTAATTGAGAATTTATTGAGTTTAAATTTTGGTATTTTAGTCATGATTGTGTTTAATATTTTTAATAATAAATTAATTGATACAAAAAGTTACCAAAGTGACCTCTATTGTGTAAATTAATTTATTTGAGATATTAGACAGGTGTATTAAAATTCATTGCGGGTAGTATACCGGCCCAAAGGAAGGTTGCTATCTGGCTGAATTGAGAATACATTGCGGTAATAAATATGTGATAATTATTATGTGTTCATCCATGTGGATAATAAATCGGCCCAAAGGAAGGTTTATTATTTGACAGGACTGAATTGTCAATATTTGATTACTGCGTTGAGATACCAATTACAGTTAATATTTTATGTCCAAAGATGAGAATATTAATGTTGTGTCCGGTATCTTGTTTCCAATATTTGAACTCTACTTCTGTGATTTGTTTCAATTTTTTGTGGATTGTGAGCTTATGTCATTTATTTATTATTTATTTTCTCTGAATTCAGCTAACATGCCATATAATCCTAACACTGTCCCTATGCTTGAGGGGTCAAACTTTGGTTCATGGAAATTAAGCATCATGATTTATCTGGGTTGTATGGACTTAGACCTTGCGTTCAGGATGGACGAACCTGCTCCTCTTACTGAAGTGAGCACAGATGCTTAGAGGGTTCATTATGAGAAGTGGGAGCGTTCTAACCGCTTAGGTCTTATGATCATGCAGCAGGGAATCCCAGAACATGTTCGAGGAGCCATTTCTGCTGAAGAAAGTAATGCTAAAAACTATCTTACTGAGCTGGAGAAGGTCTATGTCAAAAATGACAAGGCCGAAGTGGGGACGCTTTTAGCAAAACTCACCTCCATAAGGTATACTGGCAATGGTAGTGTTCGGGAGCATATACTGAGCATGTCCCAAATAGCCAAGAGGCTAAAGGTCCTGGATTTGGTTTTACCAGATGACCTGTTAGTCCATCTAGCTTTGAATTCTCTTCCACCACAGTATGGGCAGATCAGGACTTCATATAACTGCTAGCCGAGCAAATGGACTCTTAACGAGCTCATTGCTCATTGTGTGGATGAGGAGGAAAAGTTGTTGGCTACTAAGAGGGAGAGTGCTCATCTGGTCTCTTCGGCAGATAAGGGCAAGAACAATAAAAGAAAGAAGACTGCTGATAAAGGTCCGGTGCAAAAGAAGCCTAAGGAATTAAAATGCTTCTTCTGCAGCAAGTCTGGACACTTAAAGAAGGACTATCCTAAATACGCCACATGGCGTGTCAAGAAGGGTAAGTACCTTTGTTTTAGTCTGTTCTGAGGTTAATTTAACTTCAGCTCCTAGAAACACTTATTGGATGGATTCTGGTGCTACCGCTCACATAAGTGTTTCATTGCAGGGTTGCCTGAGCTACCGAAAGCCAACTGACGGTGAAAGATACGTCTATGTGGGAAATGGCGAGCCGGTAGAAGTAGAGGCAATTGGGCATATTAGATTGTGTTTAAGAACTTGTTATTTTTTGGATCTTGTAGATACTTTTGTTATTCCGACGTTTAGACGGAATTTAATTTCTGTTTCCCATTTGGACAAATCTGGTTTTACTTGTTCATTTGGAAACAATAAAGTTACTTTATCTATGGATTCAAAAATTTTAGGTACTGGTTTCTTGTATACACTTCATAATCTATATATGTTAGATATCGATGCCTCTTATAATGAGACAATGCAAGTTAATACTATAGGTACCAAAAGGAAGCTGAATATAGATAACTCAGCTGCTCTATGGCACAGACGTTTGGGTCACATATCCAAATCTAGAATAGAGCGTCTTGTGTCAGATGGTATCATAAATACACTTGATTTCACAGATTTGAACTCCTGTGTTGAGTGTATTAAAGGTAAACAAACTAAACAAAAGAGATTAGGTGCCAATAGGTCATCAAACGTCTTAGAGTTGATACATACGGACATCTGTGGCCCATTCCCTACAGCAACTAGGAATGGTCAAAGATACTTTATATCATTCATAGACGATTACTCACGTTATGGGTACCTATATCTCATTCATGAGAAATCTGAGTCTCTGGACGTTTTCAAATCTTATAAGGCCGAAGTTGAAAATCAACTCGGAAAGAAGATTAAATCTGTTAGATCTGACCGTGGAGGTGAGTACTATGGCAGATATGACAGTTCAGGTGAACAACGTCCAGGACCATTTGCTATTTTCCTACAGGACTGTGGTATAGTCCCTCAATACACCATGCCTGGTACTCCCAGCATGAATGGTGTATCTGAGAGACGTAACATGACTCTTATGGATATGGTTAGAAGTATGATTAGTCATTCTTCTTTACCTGAGTCTCTGTGGGGAGAAGCATTAAAGACAGCAGTCTATCTTCTTAACAGAGTACCAACTAAAGCAGCTGTAAAAACACCTTATGAGCTTTGGATTGGACGCAAGCCCAGTCTAAAGCACCTTCATGTTTGGGGATGTCCTGCTGAGGCTAGGCCTTATAGGCCTAATGAGACAAAATTGGACTCCAAAACTGTTAGTAGCTACTTTGTTGGTTATTCTGAGCGATCTCGGGGTTTTAAGTTTTATAATCCTACTTCTATATCTATTTTTGAGACGAGAATTGCAACATTTTTTGAGGATGTTGAGTTTGGGGGGAGAAATAAGGTTAGAAACATTGTCTTTGAGGAGGGATCGAGTCAGGAACACTCAGTGTCGATTCCTATCTTTGCTCCTAGGACTGTTCAGGTTCCTAGAAATGTTAATATCCCAGAAGCAATTCCGGATCCAATACAAGACAATGTTGATCAACTTCCCCATCAGGATGAAGAAGTTGTTCTTCCTCAAGAACAAGCTCAACAACCTCAAGAATTTGAGCCAGAACCTGTGCCTTTAAGGAGGTCCACTAGAGAGAGAAGAAATGCTATTCCAAATGATTATGTAGTATATCTTCAGGAACATGAGGACACTGTAGACATGGTGGAAGATGATCCAATCAGCTTTCATCATGTCATGCAGGATTCCAACTCTCATAAGTGGATTGAGGCAATGAGTGAAGAATATAAATCTATACAAGACAATCAAGTTTGGGATCTTGTTCCATTACCTGAAGGAAATAAACTCATTGGTTGCAAATGGATATTTAAAACCAAGAGGGATTCTAAAGGTAATGTGGAAAGATATAAGGCTCGTCTTGTAGCTAAAGGCTTCACTCAGAAAGAGGGGATTGACTATAAAGAGACCTTCTCTCCGGTTTCATCGAATGACTCTTTTAGGACAATCATGGCTCTAGTTGCTCATTTTGATCTTGAGCTTCATCAAATGGATGTGAACACTGCGTTTCTCAATGGAGACATTGATGAAACCATCTATATGGTGCAGCTAGAAAACTTTGTGTCTGGAGACTCAAAGCGACTGGTATGCAGATTAAAGAAATCCATTTATGGACTCAAGCAGGCTTCTCGTCAGTGGTACTTCAAGTTCCATGAAGTAGTTGTCTCTTTTGGTTTTGAGACAAATGCTGTGGAAGATTGTGTGTATCACAAGTTCAGTGGGAGTAGGTTTATCTTTTTGGTCTTATATGTGGATGACATATTGCTTGCTACTAACTGTAAGGACTTGCTGCACGAGACCAAAGTCTTTCTCTCAAAACACTTTGAGATGAAAGATTTAGGTGAAGCTTCTTTTGTATTAGGGATTCAAATACATCGAGACCGTACTCGAGGTATTCTTGGATTATCACAAAAGGGCTATATTGAGAAAGTGCTCAAGAGATTTAGTATGCACAATAGTAGACCAATTGATACCCCAGTTGCTAAAGGAGATAAATTCAGTCTTGATCAGTGTCCAAAGGGTGAACTTGAGATTCAGGAAATGCAGAAGATTCCTTATGCGTCAGCAGTTGGGAGTCTGATGTATGCTCAAGTTTGCACTTGTCCAAATATTTCATTCATAGTTGGCATGTTAGGGCGATATCTCAGCAATCCAGGAATGGATCATTGGAAGGCAGCCAATAAGGTTTTAAGATATATTCAGAGAATAAAGGAACATATGCTCACATACAGAAAGTCAGATTAGTATGAGATCATTTGGTATACTGATTCTGACTTTATCGAATGTCTTGAGTAGCAAAAGATCCACATTAGACTACATTCCATGGTTTTGGAATTTGTAGTATGCTATGAGACATTTGATCATGAATTTTTTTTTTGACTTTGCTGAATGTCACAGGGCTGCACATTATGGCTAGCATTGAAAATGCTAATAAAGTTTTAAGTGTGACATTAATTCAGCAGTTTGATTCTCCAATGACAGTAGGAGCTATTTGGTATTTAGTTTCTGGCTGTAAATGGAGAAAATACAGAGTGGACAGATATCCATAGAGCATGTTAGAACGAACTCCATAATTATAGATCCTCTTACTAAGGCATTGATACCGAAAGTCTTTCATGAGCACACTGCTCATGTGGGTGTCATATTGTTTGAGGATGTTTAGTTTCAGTGGGAGTTTTGTTCATTATATTTTCATTATGTTTTGAATGCTCTATTTGGTTTTGGATATGTTAATTCAGTTTCTGCAGAAAATGAAGTATTCACTTTTGTTTATTACACTCTGTGTTATTTTTGTGGTTGATCTCAATTAAGTGTGACCAGTTGGAAACAGGCATGATTAGATCATATTACATGTAGTTTCCATGCTACACTCCTATTATTGATCTATGTCATTTGAGAGTATTGGTAATGTGATTGATGGTGGTTTGAGTCACGATGAATGTGGCGACTGACCCTTCAGTCCTTTATCGATATAATCAATGGACGAGATTGTTTGAGGCACCTTCAGTATGACTGCTTTTATGAGCTCATTAAGGTATATACATTTATATTTAATATATGTTAGCTCAAGTGGGAGATTGTTAGAATTAATTTTAAATTGTTAAAATTAATCCTCTAATTAATCATAAGTGTGGGCTAAATATATTTAAATATTAAATATGTATTGCAGTCAAATTAAAATAGTCAAATTAAAGTTATGATCAAATAAGGATTGTTGATTATTGAGGTGTCCTACTCGTAATAGGATTATAAGTGTAGAGACCGATAAGAGTTTCTATTTTGTTGAAGGACCAAAATAGAAACTATCATCATCAGTTATAAATAAGGGGTCGTGGTCTCCAGGGGAACATAACAATTTTGAGAGAACATTACGTTCTTTCAGTAGTGCTTCTGCTAAACTTAAAGTGTGTATCTCCTGGAAGGCGACAAACTCCAAAATCGTCTTCAGCTTCAACATACGATGATGTCAGGTATGCAATTTACCCCTTTGCAATTTAATTTGAATAATCTAATAATCTATGCATGTTTTATATTTTAGAGGAATCAGGTTTTCTTCCCCTTTCAGATTAGCCTGGCGAGTTAACAGTCCATGAAGCGCAATAAGATGAGATGCTCATTCTACCCTAATAATATATATATATATATATATTTATTTTATAATAATTTTTTATTAATTATTTTGGGTTCTTTACCTATTTTGAAAAATTTCTAGTTAGATTTAGTTTCTGACATTTGTAGGCCAAACAAATTACAAATCGTGATTTAAAAAAATTAATTTAAATTATTTTTTAAATATTATAATTTATATTATAATTTATAATTAGTCTAGCCTATAAATGAAGAATAGACTAAATTCATATAAAATTTTTTAATTATTTCTTAAATGTTGAATTAGACTTTAAAATTTTCTAAAATAAACATTTTTTTTTGTTAATAGTGGCCTTAACATAATGTCAAATTATCATGGGATAATTACACTGTACACAGACAAAAGTTTTCAATTTGCAAAAATACTGTATACGGAATTGTTTTTTAAATTTACATTTTAAGGCGTTCTTTTTCTTTTTCTTTTATTTTCTTTTATTTTGTATTTAAAAAAAATTTTAATGTCAAATTTTTAATATATATATAAATATATATAATATATATAACATATACATAACATATGTAAAATACACACTCAACAATATAAACTAGATCTACAATATCTTTAACACATTTGCAACACATCTACTATACATCTACAATACATTTAAATAATATTTTTAATATTATTTTAATTTTAATTTTTTATTTTTTATTCTCACAACATTCATACAATATTTACACAATATTCAATAATTTTTATATAAAATACACATAATATAAATAATAAAAATATAACATGCACATAATATCTATAATACATCTACAACACATCTATATAATGAAATTGTATATATTTTTTTTTATTGTTTTATGCATATAATATATAAAATTTGTATAAAAATAAATTTAATAATTTTTATTAATATATGTTTATATATTTTACTTTTTATTTTTATGTGTTATTTATTTTTTATAAATTAAATTTAAAATTTGTCTTTTACAATAAATTATGATTTTTATATGATAAAAAATAAATTAAAATATTAATTTTTATTATTTTATTAGAAAATTTTTAATTAATAGTGAAGTTTGAAAAAAATAAAAATTGAATTAAAATATTAATTGTAGTGCGAAAATATGTATTTTTGAAAAAGAAATTTGTTTTAATGAAAGATGAAGTATTTTTAAAATTTTGACCAAACTTTTTATAAAAATGTAAATATTTTTAGATTTTGTAGTGTTTTTTTAAAAAAAGTTATTTTTTTTAGGTAGATATATAAATGTCTCAATTATTATTAAATAATGCAGAACTAAATGGTTAAACCGTTGGCTAATATATAAGATGATGACAGAAAGAGAACTTTGATATAGTCTTTTAGAGAGAGAAAAATAGGGTCAATGGAATGTTTTGATTAAAAAATAAGATTTTTTTAGCGATTTAGAGTTTAAAATTCAATATTTAGGTTTCAACATTTAAAATGTAAGGTGAAACTTTTTTTTATAGATAAAAGAATCCTAACAACAACTAAACAACAACTAAATGAGGCCAAGCCATCCCATGGCATCCTGAAGCAGAATCTAGTATAACCCAGGAGGATAAGTGTCCAGGTGGTATAGTCCAATCAAGAGGCTCCCATCATACCTTGCTAGGTAGTCAGCTGCTTTGTTTGCTTCCCTGAAAACATGCATGACGGCAACCACCCATTCCCTTTGTAATAGCTCTTCAATGGCTAAAATTAAAGATGTCACACCCCAACTCTTTAAAATTAGAATGGACTAAATTTATTATAAATCTCCATTTATAATTTAAATATTCATATTCCACATAAGTATATAACCATTATTATATATATAATATTTATATCATTGTCTAAAATATATATCACAATTTTAACATTATAAATATTATCCATTATAATAAAATACTAACTCCAAATAAGATTAAACTGTAAAACTAGTATGTTGGCCCAACCTTTTCTATATGCCGATGAATTGAAATGAAAAATAATTTTGTATTGATCTATTCTCCAACTGTATCTAAAAATATTTATATATTAAAGAATGAGTCCAACTACTAAGTGAGAATATAATTATATAATAAAGAGAAAACAAACAAGATTTTTCATATTTATATACACTTACTATTATAAGATTTCATATAACTGCATAGATACCATTCTTACTTATCATAATGTTGTTAATTCAATTCATAACTATCTTCATAAAATAAAATAAATAATTTTATACATTCAAAAAATATAGTCCATAGATAACATAAGACCTTAGGTGCACATAAAATTATTTATATACTAATAATTTTATGTACTAGCATGTTATTTGCTTTTGTATGTACTAGCATCCAAAAGGTAAAACATAGCATTTTGGGCCCAATGATGATACATGTCAGTACCAAGAACAAATAATCATGGTCATACACATGTATAGCGCAGCCCTCAAAGGGCGACCACCTGATATACACCCCAAATGATATATGTATACCAAATGTTGTCCCAAAGACAATATCATATCATAATCTGTCAATTCATCTAACACCTCGTCATCACAGGTGTCTCTATTAGAAAATATATTATGAGTGTATTCAAAGTATTTATTCAGTTGTATCAATAATTAATCATCATACCATAATTCAAACATCGACATACCATTATTTGTTCCAATTTTAAATATATAAAAATTATTTCTTTCAAATTCTTCATAAACATAATTTCATCATAAAATAATTTTAGCAAAATATATATATATATATATATAATTTAATAAATTTCAATGTTATATAATTATCCACTCATCTTGGCTAAAAGCTATATTCGTATATCCAACTGAATTACTTCTATGATTTACCTCAGCAGTTGAATCCACTCATAGAGTGATATAATAATAGTTATTAATTAAAGAATATCCTAAAATTATCAAACTTTTTTTATATGCATGGCATGAGAAACATGAATAAAAATAAATCCTAAATTCTAACGAAATTTTAAAAAATATTTATCTAATGGTTCCATATAACTTCCATCAATTTATTATAATTTAGATATCCAAAAGTGCCAAGTATTTAAAATATCTTCATATAAAATTTTAATTCCTTTGTTCTTATAATATTAATATTATTAATAAATTTATTCTATTAAGCCTTTAATAATATTTATTTAATTTACTTACAAGATATCCACTTAATATTTAAATTATACATTAAATTATTATTAAATAATTCTAAGAGAATAATTTTATAATTATCTTTTAATTATACTTAATAGTTTATTTACTTGAGTCTTCTAAAATTATTAAATTATTATAATCACAAAGATAGTGAAAATATATTTTATAATATTTTTAATTATTAATCATTAATTTCAATTATATATATATGTTTATAACAATTATTTAAATTTTAAAATATATTATAAATTGATTTGAATAGTTCTTTAAGAATTAAATTTTTTTTACAAAAATATTTTTAAATAGAATAATATTATTTAATTTAATTTTTCTTATTTTGCCACATTAAATAACTAATAATAATTATAGTAATATTAATAATAATGATAATAATATTAAAATTGATACTTACTAGTCATAATATTTATAATTTGTTTAATGTTAAACTTAATAATAATATTTAATTGCTACAACTATCATAATATTAAGAATTAACTACTACTTGATATTAATTATATTTTAACAATTACTATTATTCATTCCTAAATAATGATAATATTAATAAAAATCAATACAATAATAATTAAATAGGAATAATAATAATAACACTAATAATGATAATTTAATTATTCTAATTAATATAAATTTTAAATAAATAATTATTTTTATAAACTTTAAACATAATATTTTAACTTTTTAATTTAAATCATTTAATAATCAAATATTCAATATTTATTAACAATTAATATTTAATTATTAACTAAATTATTTAATTATTAATCCTTACATTAATAATAATTATTTACATTAAAACTAATTATATAATACAAATAATTACTACTAAATTAATCAATATATTGTTCAATTACCTTTATTTCAATTTATTATTTATATTAATAATATTAATCACTATATTAATTTTGATAGTAATATTAATAATAATTATTATTAATTAATTCAAATAGATAAATACTAAACCCATTATTTAATGATAACAATAGCATTGTATTTTTTTTAGACTAATTAATTAAATACCTAGCCACACACACACACACACACACACACACACACACACACACATATATATATATATATATAAACTATGCCATAGGACATGAAGCCACACACACACACACACACACACATATAAACTATGCCAGAGGACATAAAGCCAGAGAGCAATTGGAGAAGTTGGCACCAAGAGTTCAGGTTTTAGAAGGTAAAAAGACTGAACATGCAGCAACATCATGAATTAGAGTTTAGATTTTGCTCCAGGGTGAACAAATTGTGCAGTTTTTCATTTATTATTATTGTTTTATGATGTAGACTCTGCATTGTGGGATCAACGTTCCAATGTCTAGATTTTTTTAAAGAAGAAGAATAGAAACTCTTTATTGATCAACTTCCAAAAAATTAACAATCCATTAGGGAGGTTCATTCAACCAAACCTCACATTCTGACTCAGAAAGCGCAGTCCTTGCCAAGCTATGAGCTACAACATTCGCAGAACAAGGGATATGTTTTTAACTCAATGTCCCTAATCAATGAAATTAATTATAACAATCATCCAATAAAAGACCTAATGAAGACGTAAAATGAGATATGATATTTAATCTGACTTAAGGGCAACCCTTTGCCAACCATTATCACGTATCCAACTTAAAGCTTCACGTATACCCATTGCCTCAACTATATATGGAGCAAAAGAACTACGAACCCTTCTTGCTTTAACATCTACAGAATGACCATCATCATTGCGGACAACCATTCCCATGCCTCGCCAGTCAGACCCTTGATTAATTGCAGCATCTACATTTAGCTTAAGCCAACCCATGGCAGGCTTTACCCTATTCGCTGCTGAAGATGGATGTGAGCATGAAGTAGCACCATATTAAAATGATTGAGAAGAGTTGTACTCAAGGTTACTAACCATTACTTGATGAATAACTCACTGCGCAGTTATAGAAGTCCCTTCCCAAAAGTCTTTATTGCGATTGCGCCAAATTTGCCAGCAAATTACACCAGCTAAGCTACCATCCATGATGAGAGATCATCAAGCCTCTCCAACAGCCAATCCTTAAACGAGAGAGCTAACCTAGGGTAAAACCCAATCGAGAACATCTCCAGAAGTCTTGAGCAAAAGAACACCAAAGAAGGTAGTTAATAGTAGACTCTTCAGCTGAGCGAGACACTATATATGTACTGTCAACATCCATAAACTTTCTTTGCAAGTTAACAATCATGGGAAGAACATCATTGCAAGCATGCCAAAGAAAGTTTTAAATTTTCGAGGGAGATTGTAAGCTCCAAATTGCACTCCATAAGCTATTGTTCTTATCACGAGTGGGCACCTCTGGTACAATGAATTTGTAAGCATCCTTGACAGAGTAATTACCTGTTGTTACATCACTCCAAACTAAAACATCAGAAGCTGAACTGATAGATAGAGGAATGTATAAAATTAACGCCTTATCCCTCTCAGTAAAAATTATGTTAACAAGATCAATATTCCATTGATCGTTCAAAATTAAATCAGAAACCATGTCAACTCGATTGTAAGAAGGAATATCTGATGTAACATGTGGGCATGCTCGATCAGGAAGCCAATTATCCATCCAAACAAAAATGGAATCACCAGTGCCTACACGCCAAATACTGCCTCTTCAAACTAAGTCTTGAGTTTGCCAGATGCTACATAACATGGGTTAGACCCAAGATTAGCCTCTAGAAAAGATGAATTGAGATAATAATGTGACTATAAAATCCTTGCAACGAGAGTGTCTGGAAAACAGATCAATTTCCACGCCTGCTTACCAACCAAAACAAGATTAAAGTCATGAAGTCTCTGAAAACCCATACCACCTCACATTTTTGGTTTGGCCAAATGCTCCCACGACATCCATGAGATACCTTTAGAAGACCTACTATCAGAAGACCACCAGTACTTGTTCATGATCCTTTCAAACTCTAAACAGAGAGACTGCAGGAGAAGAAAGACAGTAATCACATAAGTCGAGATTGATTGCACTATAGACTTTAATAGAACTTCTTTTCTTGCTCTAGATAAAAATCTCCAAGAATGAAGACGCTGTCACAACCTATCTTTCAAATAACTAAAAATTTCATGCTTATTTTTCTCAATTATGGACAACATACCTAGGTAAAGGACTAAACTCCATACTTCAATTACTCTCAAAATGTTGCAAACAGCAATTCTATCAACCATGGGAGAATTAGTGCTAAAGAATATAGACGATTTGTCAAAGTTAATTAATTGAACTGAGGATCTTGCATAAATTTCAATAACATCTTTCAGACAAATGTCCTCGTTATGTGTAGCCTTAAACAAAAAAAGACAGTCATCAGCAAAAAATAGATGAGATACAATAGGTGCTCCCCTTGCAATTCTGCAACCATGAATAAAAACTATAGACTCCCTCCTTCTTATTAAAGTTGATAATCCCTCCACACAAAGAATGAACAACAAAGGGAAGACAGGATCTCCTTGATGTAGACCCATTTCAGCCTGAATAGGACTAAGATTAGAAATCTCATGAACAATGTGATATGAAATCGAAGCAATGCATAGCATAATTAAATCCACCCATCTGACATCAATATTCATCTTAATCATAAGAGCCTTTTAAGTAATGCCACTCAACCCTGTCAAAGGCCTTGCTCATGTCAATTTCTAAAGCTGCGTAACCATACTTACATTGAGACTTCCTTTTAAGATAATGGATTAATTCAAAAGCAACTATCATATTGTATGTAATGCATCCACCTAGGATAAACGCACTCTGACAGTCAGTAATTAACTTGTGGAGAACACGTTGCATCCTTGTTACAAGAACCTTTGCCATGATTTTGTAAATTATATTACATAAGGAGATGGGCCTTAAATCACCCATCGATTGAGGATATTTCTTTTTTGGAATTAAAACAATATTGGTGCCATTAAGAGAAACTGGGATGGAACCATGATTTAAATGAAAAAGACATGAATCAATTACATCTTTACCTATAATTGACCAATACTTTTGGAAAAATCCTAGACCGAAACCATCCGGACAGGTATTTTATCCTGTTGTATGCTGAAAATTGCTTGCCTCACCTCCTCTTTAAGAAATGGCTTTAGCAAAGACTCGTTATCCTCTGATGATAGTGTTGAAGTGATGTAGCTCAGGACCTCCTCAAAATCATGAGCTTCATATTTGAAGAGTTGGAAGAAGTGATTCACCATTAAATCATTCAAACCAATATTCTGATCATGCCAATATCCCATAGTCTTTTAAACACAAGATCCGATTCCTTTTCCTTATAGCAGTTGCCATAGCATGAAAATATTTAGTATTAGCATCACCCTCTTAAGCCAATATTGTTTAGCACAATGCTTCCAATATACCTCCTGTATGTGAAGAATATCAACATGAGAATGGATAGCCTGTCTGAATTCTATCACATCTAATTCAAGAGCTAAATTTCGAAGCCTCCTTATATTTCATCTACACCCATCAAGCTCATGTTTGAATGAAGCTCGAGAAGACCTCCATTGAACCAAAGCATGAGCTCAATCATTAAGTTTAGTCTCCAAGTCCCTATGTTAGTCGTTATTCCAGGAAGCCGTAACAATCGCAAGACAGTCAGGCTCAAAAGTCCAGCTATTCTCAAAATGGAAAGTGTACGAACAAGAGGAGAAAGACTCATTGAGACACATAATCAACAGAGGCAAGTGGTTAGAGGTAGAAACATCTAGCACCTGAGCTTTATAGTTTGGAAATTTTTGCAACCATAAAGAGTTGACAAATGCCCGATCTAATCATTCTCTGACCTAAGATGTTGTACCTCTTCCTCTTTCCAAGTAAATAGACTGCCTTCCATAGATAGAGGCCAAAGATGATAATCAAATATTGCATCTTGAAATCCTTACAACATCCATGATGGCCTTGGATGATCACATTCCTTTTCATCTGCATAAAGGATATCATTAAAGTCTCCCAAACATAGCCAAGGCAAATGATTGTCCCTTGTAAGAAGGCTCAATAAGTTCTAAGACTCTCTCCTACAAGAAGATTCGGGGAAACCATAAAAACTAGTTAGTCTCCATTCATTAATATTTTCAGAAATAACCTTTACATCAATATGATTTCTGGAATAACTCTGCAAAGAAACCTGATCAGAATTACTCTAAAGAAGAGCCAATCCACTACTGTGTCCCAAAAAATCAACAGTAAATGCATTATCAAAACCAAGTTTCCTCTTAAGAATGTCTACCTTATAACATTTGGCTAAAGTTTCCATAAGAAAGATGAAACTAGGTTTATGGCACTTAACGTACTCATTAAGGAGGTCAACTGCGCATGGGTTGCCAATCCCACGGTAGTTCCATCCGAAGAAAATCATTGTATAGGGCGTCTTGAGAAACATGACTCACCCTTTTAGATTGGTTTAAAGCAGGTTCAATAGCCATCAAATTGTCAAGAGAGGCAGAAGACTCAAACTCTTGATGACTACGTTTATTATGAGGGTTCATAAAATCAGCCACGACTATCAGAGTTTCATGATGAAGAATGTCTCTAGGCACCAGAGCAGAATCCACTTGAACCTTATCAGGTTCAGTTGAGGTACAATGGTGAGCATCAGTATTAGGAGAAGAATCCTCTGTAGATTTATTCAAACACTCATCAGGACGCGAAGGATCTGAAACAACAAGTACTGCAAAATGCAACCATTGTGCACCACCAGTGTTAGAATTTTGCCCAAACGAAGCACGCATCCATGGTCCATAAAGGTGTTGGTTTGAATCTGGATTAGAGAGTACAAGCTTTTCACAAAACTTCTCAGTGTGGCCATTGATACCACAATAGAAACAGAAAGGCGAAAGTCTCTCATACTTGAAATCAACCCATTGCCAATTATCTTCTTCAATCTTTATTTTCAATCTTCTCCTCAATGGCAAACGAACGTCCAATCGAACATGAATTTGGAGAAAAACTCTCCACATCCCTATAAAATTATTAGGATCTGCTTCAACAAATTCTCCAATCGCGCTACCAATTAGAGCAGCTGAATTTTCAAACATGTATTCCCATGGCAAGTTGTGAACCTATACCCAAAAAGAGAGTGAAATAAAGGAACCTGAGGATATGATCAAACGTCTAGGGACTCATATTTAAAACTCTTTGGATATCAGTTTCATGAAAGAATTGGAACATATAGGTTAAATTTCCAAGTTCTTTGATATAAACATCCTTAAAACATCTCCACATTGAAGCCAAAGAATGTTGTAAAGCCTGGAAGTTGATGGTCCTATTTGTAAGCAATCTTCCAACCAAACAGAGGTGTGGATTATCTCCGGATAAGCGGTGTTCATCTTTATTGAGCAATAAACCCATGTTGTCTTTAACTTCAAGGGATAAATCCCTTAAGCTTACAGGCATCCCTTTAGAATTATCTATGTCGTACCCTAACCACCTTATACAAAGTTGCGATAAAAAATGTCCAGTTTTTTTTTAAATAAATATATATATATATATATATATATTTAAACACCATTAATTTATTTTACAAGTTAATAAATAATAATTCAAATTAGTAATTTGGATAAATTTAGATCAATTAATAAAACAAGTAATTCTAAATAAATAATCAACTAATAAATAGAAATTTTAACTCAATTTATTAATTAACTAATTAATTTCAATTTAATACTTAAAATTAATAATTGACTAAGCTCAAATATTATTTTGATTATCATTATTTATTTGTTTATTTTTTTAACCTAATCTATAAATATACTATTTAAAATCATATTTTCTAAATTCACTTAATTTACAAATCTTTAATTAATTCCATAATAACTATCCATTTATTATTATTATTATTCAATTAATTATTAATTATTTTTATTTTAAATTTAATTTAAATATATAAATTTATGTATTTTTTAAAACTTGTCTAAAATTAACAAATAATATATCGAATCGAAGCTCCTAATGAGAGGATTTTAAAATACCCGAGTCACCGGAAAAACATGTTTTAAAATGGTCAGAAAAGTCATCAAAAGTCGTCGTCGGTGTCAGCCATCGCAATCTAATCGTACGGCGTGTGAGCCTTCTTCCAACAGTCAATCGAGCTTATTCAGGTGGCCATCGACTCATCTCCAAGCGGTCGACACGGTTGTTCGGTGCATGTCATTTTTCGATCACTGGGTGGTGGTAGATCGGAGGTGAAATGAAATTGTCTAAAATTTCACTCTTTCACTGGCTTCTTCTTCTTCTTCTTCTTCTTCTTCTTCTTCTTCTTATTATTATTATTATTATTATTATTATTATTATTATTATTATTATTATTATTATTATTATTATCTCTCTCTCTCTCCATTTCTTCTCCATCCTTTCCTTTCTCTCTTTCCAACTCTCCCTTTTCTTTTCTCTTTCTTTCTTATTTTCTTTTCTTCTCCACCTACTTAAAATATTAAAAGCTCATATTTCAACACATTTTTTTCACCAACCAATATATATTATTTTATTTTTATTATTCCGACAATTTTTTCGCCAGCCAATATATTGTATTATATTATTTATTATTATTATTTTATTTGGTTGATTAATTATTATTTCTATCATTATTATTTTATACAACTACTTTAATTACTATTTTAACTAATCTTTAATTTTTTTTCTTGTTTGTTTGCTAATTATTATCATTATTGTCACTTTAATTATAATACTCTAAATTATTTAATTGCTTTATTATTATTATTATTATTATTATTATTATTATTATTATTATTATTATTATTATTATTATTATTATTATTACCCCAATAGTTAATATATCACTCTTTAATTGTCCATTTGATTGATTAAAATTTGTATCTTTTATTAATATTTAAATATTATTTATTATATTATATAAATAGATAAATGATATCTAACCTAATGGTAAACTACTTGTTATACTTCATACTAAACCTAGGTTCAAACTACATTGATATTAAACATATATATTTTTTTTTATAAATTTTCCCCTTTTTTATTATTAAATATCATAATTTACTAATAATAATATAGTTTTAATAATACTCACTTAACACTAAAAATTTTGATTTTATTTAAAATAATTTTTTTTCAACTATTCTAATTATTCAATTAACTATTCTTAAATTATTTATTTATTGTAATTTATTAAATTTGTCTCTTAATAATAATATTACTATTGTCATTATTTTTTTTAAAATACAGGGTATTACAAAAGGGGTATACACATTTGTTATCATTCGTTCTCTGTTAAGCATCTTCACCATAGTTTGGCTATTCGACTCGGGCTCTATCTCTCTTAACCCCATATCCCATGCCAATAATAAGCCTTGATACATTCCCCAAAAGCTCCATACTTGTAATTCAGCATAAACCAATGTTCATGGCGAAACCTCCTAACCATTTTCTTGAATAGTAACGTAGTAAACCTCCTGCAATTGCTCTTCGAGTGCTCAAAGAGAATGCACCATCAGTATTCAGTTTTACCACTCCCAAGTGGTGGCTGCCAAGTAATGAGCTGCTTCTTCCTTTAAGGATAACCCTACCTAACCTTAAAACTTCCTACGCTTCTCACAATGATAAGCAGTATTGCATATGTCCGCTAAAATCCTAGAACAGCTATATCTTCTGCCTTTAAAAATATATATGTTTCTTTCCTTCTAAAGCTTCCAAAGCGTCAACCCAAAAATGGTTCCCCGATTATCTTCCTTTGTGAAACCATGTATAGCCCTGAGATTAAACTCCAACCAGCTGTCTAAATCAATCGAGAAGAACCAAGGCTGGATATTCTGGCACAATTTGACTCCACAACACAATGCAGGACAGTCCATTATCACATGTATTTCATCCTCTTCCTCAAAGCCACACCTTTGACATTTTGCATCCATAGCCATGTCTTTTCCAACCCTTTCCTTTTTTTATGAGCAAATGTTTATTATAGAGAAGCCATAAAGTGTATTTAACTATCTCTGGACCTCTTGATTTCGAGATATTATTCCAGAAAAGGCTCCTTTCATCCCATCCTTCACCTTGAAGCTAGATATATGCAGACTTTATTGTGAAATTACCATTCTTGGAAAGACCCCAAGAAGGCTTATCACTCTCGCTTCCTTGGCTGAGAGGTTTTATTGTAGTAATTGCCAAAACTACTTGTGTAGGAATCAGATGAGCAAACAGGTCCCAATTCCAACTTCCATTATCATCCACAAAATCACAAACTGGATTCATCAAACTATCAACCTCTATATTGCCTGTCACAGCCTGTCATAAAGAGCAAGTATCAAAAACCCAATGATCTAACCGATAGACCAATAAACTATATAACTCCATAGCATTTTGCATCCCATATTTCCCCATGACTACACGGAGCCATAAGTGATCCTCTTAAATAAGAAGACTCCAACCAAGCTTCATTAACAAAGTAGAGTTCATGTTTCTTATATTCCTCAACTCAAAACCTCCATTTTCTTTTGGTTGACAGACTGCACTCCATTTCGCTAGACTTGGTTTTAGGACTGCTATTTGTTCCTCCAGATGAATTTGAGACAATGTGCATCGATCTTGTCACAAATGAAAGTTGCAAGCTTGGTCGTTTGCATTATGTACACAAGGATAGTTTGTATCATAGATTTGGAAAGACAAACCCTCCCTGCTAGGGAAAAACTAGCAGCATTTCAACCCAATAACCTTCTCTGAACATTTTCCAAAATAGTGCCATAAATTGATTTATTTACTCTAGAGCGAATAAGTGGGACATCCAAATATTAACCCAAATCCTTTGTAACCTTGAAACCCAAAAGTGGAACTCTTTTTTTTTTTTTTTTTTTTTGTTACCATCTAGTCATTAATAAATAGAGTCAGAAATTTTAATGGGAAGAAATTGAATGTTGGAATGGTGGAGGATTTTATCAGGACAAATTAAAATTTTAAGAATTTTAATGATATAAGAGTTAAAATACAGGGATAGTCGGATATAAATTGTCGTTAAATAAAGATTTTAGATAAGCATCATAAATGACTTTAAACTATTTTTCAAATCTCAAATTAGATCTCAAATTTTTTTAGCCAATTAATTTGAAAACATATATCTGTGTTTGTGTGTTTGATTTCATTGTCAATATTGTTTACATTAATACACATTTAAATCAAATTACAATATTCAATCATAAAAAGACTAAAACATTTAAAAGAGGAAATAATTGAAAATATATCAAAATTTATTTATCTTATAATGTTACTTTTTTCACTTTTTTTTATCAGTAACTTATTTTTGTTTTGGTCAGTAATTTTTTTCCACTTAATTTAATCACTAAAGTTATTAGTATATGAAAAATAAATAATTTTTCTAAAAAAATTTCTTAAACTTCCATAATATTTACTTATTGGAATTTTTAGTATTTTGGAGAATTTTGTAACACTCTTATACCTTATATATGTATAATATATACACCTTGCATATGTAAAATACATATATAGAATATAAAAATATTATATTACTGTTTGTTTAAAATTTTTTTAAATTTTATGGTAATCATTTAAGAATACTTAAAATGTATTTTAATAAATAAATAAAAATAACCATTAGTAATTTGAAAAGTAAAAAGGTATTAAATAAAAAAAATTTTAGAAAAAATTCGTCAGAGTTTTATTTGTATTTTGAATTATACCAAATTCCAAATAACCCAACCTGCAATTAAAATACACTTCCAATTATTTATTCAATGCATACATTTCTCCAAAATAGCTCAATGGCTCATTCTACCAATATTTTATCAAAAATATATTCACATATATATATACATATAAATCCCATTATTATTTAATATATTACACCAAAGAAAAAATATATATTTTACACCATATACATGATTATATATATAATGTACAAACTTAAAAATATCTTAAAAAATTTAAAATTGTATACATGATATGTAAGTGACACTGGTCCTCAGTAGCACAAAGGTCTTCACATACAAAAATCTAGACCTAAGGGTGGTCTAGCAACACTCTTCAGATCACCCGAATCTACCATGTCACCTGCGCGATGAAATTTAATCGCGCTAAGTATATTGCCTAGTAGTACATACTTAAATTAAATATAAAAATGATACCATACATATATAATGCCATATATGCATCATGTGAAAAATGTCAAATATTTTTATTATACACATTAAACAACACTCTAAACATGGGCCTAAACATCTTATATAATTATCTAGTCCCACGCTCTGTAACACCCTTATACCCTATATACGTACAATATATATTTTCAGCATATGTAAAATACGCATATACGGTATAAAAATGTCACAGACCGATTTAATAAAAATTTTCTCATTTTTGTTTCAAGATTTCAAATATTAATATATAAAATAAATAGTATCTAAATATTATTTGCTTGTTATAGGAATCCAAAATAAATATTTTATATGAAAATCTCTGGAAAAAATTCGCTAGAGTTTTGTTTGTAATTTGAACGTTTCCAAAATTCAACAAAACACAACCTGCATAAAACAAACACTCCAAATAAAATCAATTCACCAATACTTCTCAATTTCTCTATATTTTCTCAAAATACTTATATATAGGTATATATATATCAACATTACATATAAAATCTCATCTTAAATAAAATTATTAAAATCATTCTTTACAATTTACAATATATGCTTCAAAAACATATCATAACATACATAATATAAAAAATGTACATGCTAGCAACTGGCTCTGATCTTGATGTACCCAAAACAACTCTTCGAGCTCAATAAATACAAACCTAGACCCGACCAGGTCTAGTAAAACTCTCCGGCTCTACCAAAACGTCCATGACGCCTGCGCGACGAATTACAATCCTGCTAATCCGAAGCCTAGTGGTACAAACTTTGATAATAATATAGTCTAAATGAAATGTCAATGCACAACACATATACATATCACAACTCATAACATTATATCTCATTATATTGCTCAATTTTATCACAATTCATAATTCACATTAAAACAAAGACAAGCATGGGCTCAAAAAGGAACCAATATGCTATTCAAATTTCAGAGTTACTGCTTTGGTCCATAATGACACCATGTGTCTAGCCCCGTAGGCAATATATCCATGGATAATGTAACAGCCCAGTCTCTTGGACCTCAACCCGGCTAGACCCTTGGGCCCCAGTATCTTGGTTCTCAACCCGGCTAGACTGCTACAGTTTTTGAGGCTTACGACTCAGTCTTTTCACCCCAAAAATATTATATTTATCAGCTGGCCTGGCTTACAATTCAGTCTTTTCACCATTCCAGCGTTTAGCCCGTAGGCAATCATAGGCATGCCGCCAAACCCAGAACTCATGAAAATTGAATAACATACTAGGCACACAATTTATTCATATTTCTCATTATCAAATTCTTTCATAATTCCTTTATCAAAACTTTTCTCATTTTCTCATGATCAAACTAGACACATTGCCTTATTATATCATCTTTTTCTCTTTTTTTATTTATTTATTCATTTTTCTCATTATCAATTTCTTTCTCATTGTCACATATTCAATCTAGGCACATTGCCTTATTTTCACTTTTTTTTTTCTCATTTTCACATCTTTCTCATTTTTCTCACTTTTCTCACTTTTATCAATATTAATTCATTTCATTATTCCACATATCTCATTTTTGCATTCACAATACATTACCCAAATACTTTGGGTATTTTCACATAATATACATATTTCACATTCTACACAATTTAGCCATTATCAATGGCTTTTTACAATGCATTTAACACATTTATGACATTACAAATGTCATAGCATATTATTCATACACAATTAATGAACCAAGTAACTTAACACATTTTTCAACCAAAATGTGTTAAGCCCAAATATCATGCAAATATAAACAATATATTCAAAGTTTGTACATACCTCTACTAGCAACCCAAAGCAAGCTTAACATAACCTCCAATCCTATCCTTCCAACTTGTCCTTCACCACTTGGATGAAGCAAATCAACCTCCGTCAATACCTATACCAAATGTGATCATACATAATCATTTAATATCATATTCTAATGTATTCTCAACATCAAACCATAATTAAACATCACTCTAAACCAAATCCCAAAATTAAGCTTCACCTCACTTTAACTTTGAAAAACCATATCAAGCCATTTAAAGTAGTGTTTTAAGTTTATTAATATCATTAGAAATATATTTTAGCATGTTTAAACCAATTATATTAATTAACCACATGCTTATGTCCAAAACCCTAAAATGACATAACCTTCACCATTGAAGGATATCCATTCCAACTCAATCCAATTATCATTTAAATCTTATTTCCACCACTTATATCCTTAAATAACATGATTTAAGCATTAAAATCAAACAATTAATCATTCTTTGAAAATTCATTTTTCCAAAAGTCTAAATCAATACTACCCTCTTCAAACTCTAACCAAACACAACCAAATTCAATATTTGACTTTAAAATACTTGTTTATGCATCAAAACAACTCATTTGGAATCAATTTGCAAAATTAAAAATCATGATTTCAAAAACTCAAATGTTCCATAACCCTAAATTCTCTCTCTTCACCAATCTTACCCAAACTCAACCATAATCCAACCTTAAAATCATTATTTACTCATCAAAAGAACATCTTCCATACCCATTCCAACAATTATAACATGCTCTTTCAAAAACTCAATTCATACATATTCATAAGCTTTAAAGAACTTCATAATTTTGGAAATAAAGCTTACTTACTTGTTGGAAAATCACCAAAACTACTCTTATTCCCTTGAAACCTTAAAGAATTTGATGATGGAAGAATCTAAAAATCTCCCTATTTAGCCATGAAAGTCATCATTGAAGAAAAGAAGATGAAGAAGACTTTATTTTTTTTTTATTTCTCTTTCCTTTCACTCTTTAATTTTAAACCATATATATATTAAAATAATTTAATAATTATTTATTTAATTATTTATTTAATAAATTAAAAGTCCTAAATTTCCTCTTCCATTCAAAAATAATTTATTTTTGAATTATTTTATTAATTTTAAATTTCTAAGATTTAATTACCAAAGTACCCTTTTACTTTGAAATTTCTTTTAAAAAGTGTTGACTTTTATATGTTATGTATATTTTTTATATATATAATACATATATGTTCCACTTTTTTCATTTAAAACCTCTTCATTTTTCATTTAAAACCATTAATTTAATTTATCCATTTAAATTATAATTTATTTTATCAAATTTCCAAAAATTAAAACTTTTCAAAAATTTGGGATATTACACATATGCACAAGTAATGTGTATTTTATATACACATCAAATGTAACTTATATGTGTATTAAATATTAAGTATATAATGTATTAATCCAACATATACAATTAATATACCATATGTATATGTTATATATACTCTAGATATAAATATTGAGTATATACAATTTATATCTCCAAATACTTATTTAATTTCTCCAAAATTACGAATGTTACACGCTCGTTGCCTTATCTATTATTAGTGTCTCATTCTGGCGTAAGTACATTTCTGTATCGCCCAGTGTCTCATCCATTTTATTGTATAGTATACCAACATCCAAACACAATCTTCTGGCAACCAGATACTATATAAGATAGACACAATACACATTCCTTTCAATGTGCTTTTACATTTCGACTCACACCATAGTTTCCACAAATCATTATCATAAATAATGCAAATGTGATTTACTTCCTCATGTTAATGTATAAATTGCACTTTACACATTTTATACAAATATTTTATTTACCCATTCTCAAATGGCTTATCATACCACAATTAACATAAATCAAACATTATTACTTCAAATAATGTCATACGTACACATTCACATGATGAAATGTATTATGCTTAAAATTAATAAAATCAACCATACTCAATGCAAAAATATACACTAACCTCTTTAAAGAGATAAATGGAGTTAAAACTCCACTTCACTTCCAAAACACCCAAAAATCTTTCACCGCTAAATTAATTGAAATCCTATATACTCAACACATATACTCAATGTGAATGAACATAATCAATTAATATCATATTTCTATATGTTTAAAACCTAAAATAAGAATTAAGGCTTAATTTTACAATTTTTTCAAGTTTTTGTTATAACGAACTTTAACTCTAGAAAATCATTCTAATACATTCCAAATTGAGTTTTTAGATTAAATATGCCTAATATATCATATTTTAACACATTTTAAGCATTAAAATATAATGTATCACTTTTCCATCACAATTTCAAAAATTTTGCCCTAAACCTCTTTGATTCTAGTTTTTCATTCTAAATAATTCCAAATGGTAATTTAAATTCATTTATATCATTAACAACATTAAATAAAAATCAAATAAACATAAATTCTTTGTGATGACTATTCCCAAAACCCTAACTCTTTACTACCCCTCCAAAACTCCTACTTAACTTAAACTTTTCTTCCATCCAACCTTAAAATCAATATTTACTCATCAAAACAACATCATCCAATAATTATGACACACTCTTTCATAAACCCAATTCAAACATATTCATAAACTTTCATAAAATTGGAAAATTAGGTTGGAAAGCTTATAAACTAATGAAGAAACCACCAAATGTCACTCCGATCCTTTAAAATCCTTCAAAATTTGGTGTTTGGAGTAAAAATACCTTTGGCCATGGTGAAAGTCGTGCTTGAGAGAGAAGAGAAGAAGAAGATGATAAAGAGTACTTTTTTAACTTATTGCTTTCTTTTTAAAGAAATATCTTTATATATATTATTTAATTATTTTTAATTATTATTTATTTATTATTTTTAATTCACTAATGTTTAACATCCATCCAAAAATAAATTTATTTTGAATTATTTTATTTATTTATTTTTTAAGTATAATTGCTATTTTACCATTCATTTTACTATTCATCTATTGACTTTTCTAGCTTATGTTTGACTTTATATGTAATGTATATTTCTCTTATATTTCACATATACATTATCTATTTCTCACTTCTAACTCATCATTTACCCCCTTAAATTATTTAATTTAATTTAATTTAAATTAAAATCTAGCAATTAAGCGGATGCTACAATTATCTCCCCCTTTAGTAATTTCGTCCTCAAAATTACCTTGCATCAGCTTTGAAATAATTGAGGATAGTGGCTCCGCATCGTCAGCTCACTCTCCCATGTTGCCTCCTCAGTGGAATGGTTCCTCTAAAGGACTTTAACTAATAGTACTTTCTTGTTTCCCAGCTCCTTTACTTCATGTGCCAAAATTGCCAATGGTTCCTCTTCATAGGTTAGATATGGATTCACCTCGATGGACTCCACTGATAAAACATGATATAGATCCTATCTATATCTCCGAAGCAAAGAGACATGGAAAACATTATGGATCTTTTTTAATTCAGGTGGCAAAGTCAATCGATAGGCCACAGGTCCTATTCTCTCTAGTATCTCATATGACCTAATGAATCGAGGACTCAACTTTCCTTTTCGATCAAATCTTAAAATCTTCTTCTAAGGAGACACTTTCAAAAAACCTTATCCCCCACACTAAACTCTATGTCTTTTCTCTTTAAATCTGAATAAGATTTATGGCGGTCTGAAGCTGTTTTCAATCTATCCTGAATTACCTTAACTTTTTTCTCTGTTTTCTTAATTAAATTGGGACCCACAAGCTTGCCTTCTCCAACCTCGTCCCAACACAGTGATGTCCTGCACTTCCTACCATATAAAGCTTCATAAGGAGCCATCCCAATGCTAGACTGAAAACTATTATTATGTACAAATTCCACCAAAGGTAAATGCTTATCCCATGTTCCAGTAAACTCGATAACACAACTTCTTAACATGTCCTCTAATACCTGTATCATCCTCTCAAACTGTCTATCTATCTGCGGATGCAAAGCAGTACTGAAATGCAATCGACTACCCAAAGCATCTTATAAACTTTTCTAAAATCTTGATGTAAATCTGGGATCTCGATTTGATACTATTGAAACTCAGACTCCATGTAACCTCACTATCTCACTTATATATAATTCAGCCAGCCTATCCATGGAGTAGTCCATCCTAACCAGAAGGAAATGAGTTGACTTTGTTAATCTATCTAATATCACCCAGATTGCATCATATTTTCTCTGGGTCAAAGGTAATCCAGCCACAAAGTCTATAGTTGCTTGCTCTTATTTCCATTCAGGTACTGATAAAGGCTGTAACAATCCTAAAGGAACCTGATGTTCAGTCTTCACTCTCTAACAGATAAGACATCTAGAAACAAACTCTGCTATGTCCCTCTTCATACCAGACCATCAATAAGGTTGTTTCAAATCTTGATACATCTTATTACTTCCAGGGTGCATAGCATATGATGATTGGTGTGCTTCTTCCAAAATTTTCTTTCTCAATTCTACATCCTTAGGAACACACAATCTGTCTCTGTACCATACACCACCATCATCTCTCATATGAAAATACCTACTCTCCCCCTCTTGGCAATCCTCCACAATTTTCTGGAGTTTCATATATGATGTTTGTATTTCTTTAATTTGATCAATCAACAATGGCTTCACTTACAACTGAGCCATAAGAGCACCATCATCACAATCCTCAAATCTGACATGCAATGCTCTTAACTCAATAAGCAACACAAGAAAATAGGCAGTCAACCCTGCCACTAACTTTCGACTCAATGCATATTCAACTACATTTGCCTTACCAGGGTGATAATCAATAATACAGTCATAATCCTTTATTAATTCTAACCATCGCCTCTGCCGAAGATTCAATTCTTTCTGGACATCCAAATATTTTAAACTCTTATGATCAGTGTAGATAAAACATTTCTCTCCATGTAAGTGGTGTCTCCAAATATTTAATGCAAATACAATGGTTGTTAACTCCAAATTATGAGTTGGATAATTTAACTCATGAGGCTTCAACTGTTGGGATGTATAAGCAATGACTCTACCCTCCTGCATTAGAACATAGCCTAAACCATTATATGAAGCATCACTATATATCACATAGGGTTTATCTCCCATAGGCAGGGTAAGGACTGGAGCTTAAGTCAACATGTTCCTCAACTATTCAAAACTCACCTGACATCTATCAGTCCACACAAATTTCACATCTTTCTGAAGTAGTTTGGTGAGTGGCGAAGCTATCATGAAAAATTTCTTCACAAATCGACGATAATAACTAGCTAACCTCGGAAAACTTGTAATATCGGTTACATTCTTCGGTGGGTTTCGATTCAAGATTGCTTCAACTTTACTCGGATCAACTTTTATACCCTCTGTTGAAACAACATGCCGAAGGAAAGTTACTTGATCCAACTAGAATTCACACTTGGATAATTTGGAATACAATTGTTTCTCTCTTAAGGTTTGCAACACAATACGTAAATGTCTATCATGCTCTTCTTTACTGTGAGAATATACTAGGATATCATCAATGAACACTGCCACAAACTGATCTAGGTATGGCCTAAACACCCAATTCATTAAACCCATGAACGTAGTTGGTGCATTCGTCAGCTCAAAAGGCATCACTAAGAACTCATAATGGCCATACCTCGTACGAAACACAGTCTTAGGTACATTTGAATCCCTAACCCTTAGCTGATGATATCCCGATCTCAAATCAATCTTAGAGAATACGACTGTCCCCTTTAACTAATCAAACAAACCATCAATACGAGGTAATGGGTATTTGTTCTTGATAGTCACTTTATTCAACTACCGATAATCAATGTACAATCTTAAAGTGTCATCCTTCTTCTTTACAAATAATACTGGTGCTCCCCATGGTGATACACTAGGGCAAATAAACCCTTTATCAAGTAGCTCTTGCAATTGCCCCTTTAATTCCTTTAATTCAACGTGTGCCATCCGATAAGAGTAATAGAGATAGAAGTGGTACCAGGCATCAAATCAATACCATACTCAACCTCTCTATCTAGAGGTAACCCCAGTAAATTATCAGGAAATACATCCAGAAACTCTACTACTATAGGTATACTGTCCAGTTGAGAATTTACTATCCTGGAATTTGTAACATGAGCCAAATATACCTCACATCCCTTTTGGATCATTCTCTGAGCCAACATAACTGAAATGAACATAGATGCGAGGTGTCTTTGCTCACCAGATACCACTAAATCTCTACCGTCACATATTCTCAAGGTAACACGTTTATGATGACAGTCTACTATAGCCCCGTGTCTAGATAACCAATCCATACCCAAAATCAAGTCAAACTCCCTAAAGGAAATCTCAATCAGGTCACTAAAAAACTTCTCATCCTACATTACCACCGGACTATCTCAATACACTCTACTAACCACCGTATTGTGCCCTAAAGGGTTGGTAAATAGAACATCAAACCCTAAGGACTCTGAATGCACATCACTCATAGGCAAGATGGATGCACTGATATATGAATGTGTCAATCCAGGATCAATTAATGCATACACAAGATTATCAAATAAAAGAAAAATACCAGCCACAACATCTGAAGCATTTGCTTGTCTCTGCATCACATATACTCTCTATGATGATCCTACTTGGTCTGGTATACTAATCCCTATTTTGGATCCTCCTCTTTGATTGAATCCAAATCTGCCACCTCTACCACCTCTGCCACCTCGACCACCTCTGCCACCTCGACCCCCTCTATCACTAGGTTTGGACACTGTTGTCTCAGTCTGTCTATCCGCTGGTGTCTCTGGACAATCTTTGATTAAATGGTAATGGGACCCACATCTAAAAATAGCTAGCTGAAGATGGACTGAAACCCCCAACAAACACCCCTATGAAATCGACCACACTGAGCACAAGGGGATAGAGGAGATCTCTGTGAAACTAGAGTCGGAGCACTAGCCACTGAAGTAGCAAATCCCTGACTCTACCTCTGCTGCTGAGACCCCCTATCAGGTTGCCCTTGGCCTCTACCAGACCTCTATGAAGAACCTTCTCCACACTTCTGGCGGCTGCAACTAACTTGAAGAAATCCTCATATCGTGAGCCTGCTACCAAACACATGATAGACAGCCTCAAACCCTCCTCAAATCTTCAGCATCTATCAATCTCATCAGTCACAATTCCCCCTGCATACTTACTCAATCTAATAATATCTTTCTCATAGTCTGTTATTGTCTTTGATTCTTGTCTTAAACCCAAAAACTCTTTCTTCTTAGCACCTTTATACTCCCGAGGAATATATTTCTTATCAAACTCCTGTAGAAAATCATCATATGTCAATACCGGAGGATCTTTCATAGCATGAGGAACTATCTTCCACCAGTCATAAGCATCCCCCTGCAGAAGAGACATGACATAATCAAACTTCTCTTTTGCACTAGCCTGTAGCTGGATAAATACCTTCTGAACTCTATCCAGCCACTCCTCCGCTATAGATGGATCTGTAGTGCCAAAGAAATATGTAGCTCCAAATTTTCTTAGCTTGTCATACTTTCTGGTCTGTAGCTACTGCTGGGGCAGCGGCTACGGCTGTGGTTGCACCGGAGCCTACCGTAATAATTTCACCATATGTCGCACCCATCCCAGCGAAACCTCCTCAACAGCTAGTCTAGCTGGCACTGACGCCTCCCCAACTATCTCTACACCAACTCTAACATCTCCCACTGCAGGAGCAACACTCTCGGCGCTCTCCTCACCTGACTCATGTGTCCAAGATGCCATATTCATCACTATCTAAAAATACAAAAAGGAAGTGCCACATTAAGGACCAGATAAAATGTCAGTGCAATACATGTATGACATGTTAAAATCACATTTAAAATTATATTTTCTCTCTCCAAAAATTCATCTAGGTCGAGAATCTCAAACCTAGGCCCTGATACCAAAATAAATGTAACACCCTTATATCTTATATATGTATAATATATATATTTGGTATATATAAAATACGTATATATAATATAAAAATATTACATTACTATCTGTTTAATTTTTTTTTATTTTATGGTAATCATTTAAGAACACTTAAAATGTATTTTAATAAATAAATAAAAATAACCATTAGTAATTTGAAAAATAAAAAGGTATTAAATGAAAAATCTCTGAAAAAAATTAGCCAGAGTTTTATTTGTATTTTGGATGATCCCAAATTTTAAATAACCCAACCTGCAATTAAAATACACTTTCAATTATTTAATCAATGCATACATTTCTCAAAAATAACCCAACGGCTCAATCCACCAATATTTTATCAAAAACACATTCATATATATATATATATACATATAAATCCCATTGTTATTTAATATATTACACCAATGGAAAAATAAATATTTTACACCATATGCATGATTATATATATAATATACAAACTCAAAAGTATTTTAAAAAGTTTAAAAGTGTATACATGATATGCAAGTGGCATTGGTCCTCAGTAGCATAAAGGTCTTCACACACAAAAACCTAGACCTGGGGTGGTCTAGAAACACTCTCCGGATCACCCGGATCTACCATGTTACCTGCGCGATGAAATTTAATTACGCTAAGCATATTGCCTAGTAGTACATACTTAAATTAAATATAAAAATGATGTCATACATATATAATGCCATATATGCATCATGTGAAAAATGTCAAACATATTTATGATACACATTAAACAACACTTTAAACATGAGCCCAAACATCTTATATAATTATCTAGTCCTAGGCTCGTTGCCTTATCTATTATCGGTGTCTCACTCTGGCATAAGTACATTTATGTGTCGCCTAGTGTCTCATCCATTTTGGTGTATGGTATACCAACATCCAAGCACAATATTCTGGCAACTAGATAATATATAAGATACACACAATAAACATTCCTTTCAATGTGCTTTTACATTTCGACTCATACCATAGTTTCCACAAATCATTATCATAAATAATGCAAATTTGATTTACTTCCTCATGTTAGTGTATAAATTGCACTTTACACATTTTATACAAATATTTTATTTACCCATTCTCAAATGGCTTATCATGCCACAATCAACATAAGCATTGTTACTCCAAATAATGTCATATGTACACATTCACATAATGAAATGTATTATGCTCAAATGGAGTTAAAACTCCACTTCACTTCCAAAACACTCAAAAGTCTTTCACCACTAAGTTGATAGAAATCCTATATACTCAATACCTATACTCAATGTGAATGAACATAAAAAATTAATCACATTTCTAGTTGTTTAAAACCTAAAGTGGTTAATCAATTAATATCACATTTCTAGTTATTTAAAACCTAAGGCTTAATTTTATAATTTTTTCAAGTTTTTGTCATAATGCACTTTAACTCTAGGAAATCATTCTAATACATTCCAAATTGAGTTTTTAGATTAAATATACCTAATACATCATATTTTAACACATTTCAAACATTAAAATATAATGTATCACTTTTCCATCACAATTTTAAAAATTTTGCCCTAAACCTCTTTGATTCTAGTTTTTCATTCTAAGTAATTCCAAATGGTAATTTAAATTCATTTATATCATTAAAAACATTAAATAACATAATTCAAATCCCAAAATCAAATAAACATAAATTCTTTGTGATTGCTATTCTCAAAACCCTAACTCTTTACTATCCCTCCAAAACTCCTACTTAACTCAAACTTTTCTTCTATCCAACCTTAAAATCAATATTTATTCATCAAAATAACATCATCCAATAATTATAACGCACTCTTTCATAAAACCAATTCAAACATATTCATAAACTTTCATAAAATTGAAATTTTTGGTAGGAAAGCTTACTAACTAATGAAGAAACCACCAAATCTCACTTCAATCCTTTAAAATCCTTCAAAATTTGGTGTTTGGAGCAAAAATCACCTTTGGCCATGGGGAAAGTCGTGCTTGAGAGAGAAGAAAAGAAGAAGCTGATAAATAGTATTTTTTTTAACTTATTTCTTTCTTTTTAAAAAAATATCTTTATATATTTTATTTAATTGTTTTTATTTATTATTTATTTAATTACTTTTAATTCACTAATTTTTAACATCCATCCAAACATAAATTTATTTTGAATTATTTGTAATATCCTCATTTATGCCCTAGAAGTTTTGAGTATGTTGTTGTTATTGTGGTTGTTGATATATATATTGGGAAGTGAATGTTTGTGCATATATGTGTTAAATTGTAAGAGAAAAGAAATGGGAAGAGAATGTATATGTATATGTGTTTTGGAGAAGAAATTTAGGGTTTAGAGACAAATGTATATGTTGTTTATATGATGATATAATTAACATATACATTGGTCAAATGAAGAGTCAAGGTGATGGTTAAGTGGAAGAAGATATTTTTGGTTGTTAATGAAATTACTATAAAGGGCTTATATGAGACAAAGAGTTAGTTATATGGTTAAGGGTGTTTTGGTAATTTTCCTTGTAAGATGCATGGTGGAGATTAAAAGAAGAAAAGGTGTTTGACTTGTGCATTTTCTTCTTTCTTTCTTGAAGTGGCCGGATTCTCCATAGACAAAGAGAGAAAGAGAGGTGATCTTGAGGTTTGAAGCATTTTGAAGAAAGAAACAAGGGTTTTGGTTAAAGATTTGTGGATTTCTTCATTTGAGGTAAGATCTTTTCTTTAATTTCTTCAATTCTTTTGAAGTGGTGTGAGAAAGGAATTAGGGTTTGTTGGTTTGATGATGAGAAGTTGAGTTGGTGAAGGTGTTGGAAGTGATTGTGTTGAGTAAGAGTTGTGTTTAGTGAAATTGTTTCTGTTTTACAATTAGTAAAGGCTGTGATTTGTATGATTTTTAATTAATTATAGAAAAATGTTCTTGAAGTGAATTTTTGATATGTTGTGCCTCTATGAGTGTAGAATGACTGAAAAATATGTTGATTCGATTTTGGAATGGTTATGAGTTTAGAAAGATTATTTTTATTAGACCTGTTCCAGCAGGTACCTTAACTGAGACAGCTATACTTCGGGATTTTTAATAAAATGTAGAAAAATCATATCCAATCGAATTTTGGATATGTTGTTGCTTAGTGAGTCTAGTATTTGAGAAAAATAATTTGGAACCACGTTGATTGAATTTGATTTATGGAATTCACAAAGTTCAGAACTGCTGCCAGGATGCAGGGCAATTGGGGCAGTCTGGTTAGGTGAACTATTTGACCAAGATTTTGTGTTCAGTTTGATCTGAAATTTTAAAAGAATGATTTTTAGATACAAAACTAAATTCTGTAAAAATTTTAGAATTTTTAGTCAAGTAGATTATTTTATACAATTTTTCAAAATAAGGATAAAATGGAGTTTAAAACCAGAATGTACTATTCATATGAATCATATCAATTGTTCTTTGCCCTAATTGCATTGTTGAGATTGAACAATGTTATGTTATGCATTGTGAATGGTTATGTGTTTCATGAATAATATACATTGAAATTGAAATGATAATTCAAATAAGACATGATATGAGGCAATGCCATTGTGATTGGCTATGATGATGATATTGAAAGAAAGAAGGCATGTTTGCCTAAATGTGATGAGAATTTGAGAATGGAAATGGTAACTATATAATAAATGAATTGTTTGTTTAATATGTTATTCAGTTTCAGAGTTCTGGATTTGGGTGGCATGCCTAAGAAATGATAAAAGGTAACAGTCTTGCCGGGTTGAGGATCTCCTCATATGTGTTGAGTTGATGATCCAAGAGACTGGGTCTGTTACACTATGAGATATATGATTTGTAACAGTCTTGCCGGGTTGAGGATCTCCTCATATGTGTTGAGTTGATGATCCAAGAGACTGGGTCTGTTACACTATCCATGGATAGAGATACATGTATATACATTGCCTACGGGCGTGATTATTGTGACTATGAACCAAAGCAGTAACTCTGAACTCTGAATATCATATTAAATACTTGTTGGGCCCATAGGTGTCAGGGTTATATGAATGTCCTAAATAATGTTATGAGTTAATGAAATGAGATGTTGGTTATTGAGTATGATTGATTAATGTTGAATGTGGAAAGATGTTGAAATGTGGTATGCTCATATGACTATGATTTGTGAAATGCATAATTATGTGGTTAACTTTATATTTATGATATTGATCTTATCAATAACATATGTGGCATTGCATTACATTAAAGCATACCATTAGCATGTTTTATCTTACTAAGCCGTTGGCTTAGCGCGAATGTGATTCTTCGCGCAGGTGACAAGGAAGAACCAGAGAGTTCCTCTAGGCCGAGTCGAGCCTAGATTTTGAAGATTGAATAGTGGGCTTTAAGATCGAAGACTGACTGCCAAACATGTATAAATTTTATGTGTTGTAAAACTTGAGTTTTGATGTATATGAATTTGTAAATATTGTTACTTTCCGTTGCATAGTGAACAAAGATTTTATCTGCTGTATTTCATAATAAACCTTTACTTTATTTTGTACTAGAAGTGTAAATCCTTTTTGCAGGTTGTAGTTGAGGTTATAAGGGGGATTTATTGGAAGTGTACTGAGAATGATTTTGTTTGCATTGGTTTGTGTAAAAATGTTTTCAAAAATTAGAAAAAAACCAGTTTTGTCGACACTTGGGATTGAATTTTTAGGCAAAACTATGGCAAAATTTCTATAAAAATCGGAACAAAAATTTGACTAAGTAAAAGTGGTAGCAACATTAGGATAGGGTGGCGCCTCTACTCAGCTTACACACGTAGGTCGGGAAGGGGTGTTACAATTTTTGGTATCAGAGCCTAGGTTTGAGATTCTCAACCTAGATCAATTGTAAGAAAAAGAATATTTTGATTTTTAAAGTGGGTTTTTGAGTAAAATACATGTTTTGGTATGGCAGTCTTTGATCTTTAATGAGGAATATTCTGCTGTGTTTGCAGATATAGGTAGAGATGGCATCTCATTCGCGACAATCTGTTGAGGGTAGTGCCGAGAGTATTGCTCCTGCTGAGGGAGCTAGGGTTGATAGTGTTGAGGAGGCACCTGCTTCGGTGTCGGGTAGACCAGCTGGGGAGGAGGTTCCGCCAGCCTGGTTTAGGCCTATGTTGGAAGCTATGAGACAAGCACCTGTGCAACCACAGCCACCGCCACCACCCCCTCAGCCTTCAGTACCAGTAAGGCACTATGATAAGCTAAGGAAATATGGAGCAGAGGATTTCTTTGGTACAGTTGATCCGGCTGTAGCAGAACAGTGGCTTGATAGAGTTCAGAGGGTATTTGTGCAGTTGCAAGCCACTTCAGAGGAGAAGTTTGACTATGCAAGATCTTTGCTACAGAAGGATGCCTACGACTGGTGGAAGACAGTGCCCCATTCTATGGATGATCCACCAACCTTGTCTTATGCGGATTTTCTGAGAGAATTTGAGTTGAAGTATACTCCTAGGGAGTATAAAGATGGGAAGAAAAGAGAGTTTCTAGATTTGAAGCAAGATCATCGGACCGTAACTGAGTATGAAGTTGAGTTTATTCGACTGAGTCAGTATGCTGGGGGTATCATTACTGATGAGATTGATAGATGTCGGCGATTTGAGGAGGGATTGAGGCCCTCGATCATGTGCTTAGTGGCTGGATCCAGATATCAGGATTTCTCACAGCTTGTGGCAGCAGCTCGAAGTGTAGAGCGAGCTCAAGTTATTACAGCTGCTTCAGAGGAAGAGGTTAGGGTTAGAAGGCCCCAGTTCGAGGCAGGGTCTTCTTCTGCGAAGAGGGGTAGAGGAAGTTTTGTTCCTCGGAGTAGTAGGAGCCAGAGACCAGTGGGTAGGTCAGTGCAGTTCCAGAGGCAGAGATTTAGACCTGCAGCTTCAGTAGCGAGTGCTCCTACTCCTGGAGTTCAGAGATCCACCTTACCTGTGTGTAACCAGTGTGGTGGAAGACATGGGGGCGTTTGTTGGAGGCATAGTAGATCAGGGGTATGCTTCAGGTGTGGATCACCTGACCACTTTGTGAGAGACTGTCCTGAGAGGCAGGATCAGATGCCAGTTGATTCTGCTGCTTCTCGAGCTAGTGTGAGGGGAGGCAGAGGAGGCAGAGGTGCCAGCCGGGGAGGTAGACCAGGATTCAGTTCTAGAAGAGGTGCTACATCCAGGGAGGGTAGACCAGAGGAGGTTGGATCTTCCCAGAGGATGTATGTTATGCAGAGACAGCCAGATACATCGGCAGTCATAGCTGGTACTTTTTCTTTATTTAATACTCCAGTACTTGCTTTGATTGATCCGGGTTCCACACATTCATATATTAGTGCATCTGTTTTGCCTGTATCTGATTTGCATGCTGAGTCCCTAGGATTTGATGTGTTGGTAACAAATCCGTTAGGGCATAGTGTGGTTGTGAGTAAGGTGCATAGAGATAGTGCAGTAGTGGTGCAGGGTGAGGAGTTCCTTGGGGATTTGATTGAGATGCCATTTAAGGAATATGACGTGATCTTAGGTATGGATTGGCTATCTCGACATGAAGCTGTGGTGGATTGTAAAAAGAAAATTGTTTCTTTGAGAACGGGTGATGGTAGAGAGGTGATAGTATCTAATGAGCAGGAACAGCTAGCCTCCTTATTTGTTTCAGCTGTTGCAGCCAGGAGGTTGATTAGAAAGGGGTGTGAAGCCTATCTTGCTCATGTGGTGGATACTAGAGTGAAGGGTTCCCCTATTGATAGCATTGCCACAGTTGCTGAGTTCCCGGATGTGTTTCCAGAGGAGTTGCCAGGGTTGCCTCCTGAGAGAGAGGTGGAGTTCGGTATTGAATTGTTGCCTGGTACCACTCCTATCTCTATTACTCCTTATAGAATGGCACCAGCAGAATTGAGGGAGTTGAAAGTGCAATTACAGGAGTTGTTGGACAAAGGATTCATTCGCCCCAGTGTTTCTCCTTGGGGAGCTCCTGTGCTATTTGTGAAGAAGAAAGATGGTACTATGAGGTTGTGTATCGATTATAGGCAATTGAACAAGGTGACTATTAAAAATAAATATCCTTTGCCTAGAATCGATGATCTCTTTGATCAGTTGAAGGGAGCGTCAGTGTTCTCCAAAATTGATTTGAGATCTGGGTACCATCAGCTGAGGGTAAGAAGTGAAGATGTTCCTAAGACTGCTTTTCGGACCAGGTATGGGCATTATGAGTTTTTAGTTATGCCTTTTGGTCTAACGAATGCACCTGCAGCTTTTATGGATTTGATGAATAGGGTGTTTAGGCCCTATTTGGATCAGTTTGTAGTGGTCTTCATTGATGATATACTGGTGTATTCGCGGAATGAAGAGGAGCATGATATGCATCTGCGGATTGTGTTGCAGATTTTGAGAGAGAATCAGTTATTTGCCAAATTGTCGAAGTGTGAGTTCTGGTTGGATCAAGTTGCTTTTCTCGGACATATTGTTTCTGCAGAAGGCATCAGAGTTGATCCGAGCAAAGTTGAAGCCATTTTAAATTGGAGTCCACCCAAGTCTGTGACAGAGATTAGAAGTTTTCTGGGTTTGGCAGGCTATTACCGACGGTTTGTGAAAGGGTTTTCTTTGATAGCTACTCCACTCACCAGATTACTTCGAAAGGGAGTGAGATTTGTGTGGACAGATCAGTGTCAGGCTAGTTTTGAGCAGTTGAGAGAGTTGTTGACTCAAGCGCCTGTTCTTACTTTACCTGTTGAAGGCAAACCATATGTGATCTACAGTGATGCTTCACATAGAGGTTTGGGGTGTGTATTGATGCAGGAAGGGAAAGTTATAGCTTATGCATCTCGACAGTTGAAACCGCATGAGCTTAACTATCCGACCCATGATTTAGAATTGGCTGCCATTGTGTTTGCATTAAAGATTTGGCGCCACTATCTGTTTGGGGAGAAATGTTTCATCTACACTGATCACAAGAGTTTGAAGTATTTGGGTGTCCAGAAAGAACTCAATCTTCGTCAGAGGAGATGGTTAGAATTGATTAAAGACTACGACTGCTTGATTGACTATCATCCAGGTAAAGCAAATGTTGTTGCTGATGCCTTGAGTCGGAAGTCTTTAGCTGGTTTAACTGTTTACTCGCTCTCGTTGCTTGTTGAGTTGAGAGCATTGCATGCCAGTTTTGTACCTTGTGTTGATGGTGCATTATTGGCACAGTTGCAATTAAAGCCGATTTTGTTAGATCAGATCAAAGAAGCTCAGTTGGCCGATAAGAAGATTCAGAAGATTTTTTCAGATTGCAAGAATGGGAAGACTAGAGATTTTGTTGTGAAAGATGATGGGAGTCTCTGGTTTAAGAACCGATTGTGTGTACCCGATGATGCTGATTTGAAAAGAGTCATTTTAGAAGAAGCTCATCAGTCAATGTTTGCTATGCATCCGGGTAATACGAAGATGTATCATGATTTGAGACAGCATTATTGGTGGATTGGTTTGAAGAGAGACATTGCTGAGTTTGTATCGAAATGTCTCACTTGTCAGAAGGTTAAAGCAGAGCATCAAGTTCCAACCGGGTTGCTTCAACCATTGTCAGTGCCAGAATGGAAGTGGGAAAGAGTGACAATGGATTTTGTGTCTGGTTTGCCATTGACACAAAAGAAGCATGATGCTATATGGGTGATTGTGGATAGATTGACTAAGACAGCTCATTTCCTTCCGGTTCGAATGGATTACTCTTTGGAGAGATTGGCTGAGCTGTATATCCATGAGATTGTGAAACTGCATGGTGTTCCAACTTCTTTAGTGTCTGATCGAGATCCCAGGTTTACTTCCAGATTTTGGAAGAGTTTGCATAGTGCTTTAGGTTCTCGACTGCACTTCAGCACTGCTTTTCATCCACAGACGGATGGACAGTCAGAGAGGGTGATACAGATTATTGAGGACATGTTGAGAAGCTGTGTCATCGATTTCTCTGGAAGTTGGGATAGGTTTTTACCTCTTGTGGAGTTTGCTTACAACAACAGTCACCAATCCAGCATTGGTATGGCACCGTTTGAAGCATTGTATGGCAGACGGTGTAGGACACCTCTTTGTTGGAATGAGCTTGGAGATAATAAGTTGGTTGGTCCTGATTTGATTCAAGAAACTGAAGATAAAGTAAAGTTGATTCGAGGCAGGTTAAAAGCAGCTTCAGACCGACAGAAGTCTTATGCAGATCTAAAAAGGAGAGATATAGAGTTTGATGTTGGAGATAAGGTATTTCTGAAAGTGTCTCCTTGGAAGAAAATTTTGAGGTTCGGTCGGAAAGGAAAATTGAGTCCTCGTTTCATTGGGCCGTATGAAGTGTTAGAAAGAGTTGGGCCAGTGGCGTATCGACTTGCTTTGCCACCTGAGTTGGATCGTATTCATAATGTATTCCATGTTTCTATGTTGAGGAGATATAGGTCGGATCCATCTCATGTGTTGCCATTTGAGTCTATTGAAGTGAGCCCAGATTTGACATTTGAAGAGGAACCAGTTGCTATCTTGGCACGAGAAGTGAAAGAGTTAAGGAACAAGAGAGTGCCATTGGTGAAGATTCTTTGGAAGAATCATGCAAAAGAAGAAGCGACTTGGGAAAGTGAGCATACCATGCGAGAGCAGTATCCGCAATTGTTTCAGCTTTGATATCAGGTAATTTCGAGGACGAAATTTTCTTTTTAGAGGGGGAGAATTGTAATATCCTCATTTATGCCCTAGAAGTTTTGAGTATGTTGTTGTTATTGTGGTTGTTGATATATATATTGGGAAGTGAATGTTTGTGCATATATGTGTTAAATTGTAAGAGAAAAGAAATGGGAAGAGAATGTATATGTATATGTGTTTTGGAGAAGAAATTTAGGGTTTAGAGACAAATGTATATGTTGTTTATATGATGATATAATTAACATATACATTGGTCAAATGAAGAGTCAAGGTGATGGTTAAGTGGAAGAAGATATTTTTGGTTGTTAATGAAATTACTATAAAGGGCTTATATGAGACAAAGAGTTAGTTATATGGTTAAGGGTGTTTTGGTAATTTTCCTTGTAAGATGCATGGTGGAGATTAAAAGAAGAAAAGGTGTTTGACTTGTGCATTTTCTTCTTTCTTTCTTGAAGTGGCCGGATTCTCCATAGACAAAGAGAGAAAGAGAGGTGATCTTGAGGTTTGAAGCATTTTGAAGAAAGAAACAAGGGTTTTGGTTAAAGATTTGTGGATTTCTTCATTTGAGGTAAGATCTTTTCTTTAATTTCTTCAATTCTTTTGAAGTGGTGTGAGAAAGGAATTAGGGTTTGTTGGTTTGATGATGAGAAGTTGAGTTGGTGAAGGTGTTGGAAGTGATTGTGTTGAGTAAGAGTTGTGTTTAGTGAAATTGTTTCTGTTTTACAATTAGTAAAGGCTGTGATTTGTATAATTTTTAATTAATTATAGAAAAATGTTCTTGAAGTGAATTTTTGATATGTTGTGCCTCTATGAGTGTAGAATGACTGAAAAATATGTTGATTCGATTTTGGAATGGTTATGAGTTTAGAAAGATTATTTTTATTAGACCTGTTCCAGCAGGTACCTTAACTGAGACAGCTATACTTCGGGATTTTTAATAAAATGTAGAAAAATCATATCCAATCGAATTTTGGATATGTTGTTGCTTAGTGAGTCTAGTATTTGAGAAAAATAATTTGGAACCACGTTGATTGAATTTGATTTATGGAATTCACAAAGTTCAGAACTGCTGCCAGGATGCAGGGCAATTGGGGCAGTCTGGTTAGGTGAACTATTTGACCAAGATTTTGTGTTCAGTTTGATCTGAAATTTTAAAAGAATGATTTTTAGATACAAAACTAAATTCTGTAAAAATTTTAGAATTTTTAGTCAAGTAGATTATTTTATACAATTTTTCAAAATAAGGATAAAATGGAGTTTAAAACCAGAATGTACTATTCATATGAATCATATCAATTGTTCTTTGCCCTAATTGCATTGTTGAGATTGAACAATGTTATGTTATGCATTGTGAATGGTTATGTGTTTCATGAATAATATACATTGAAATTGAAATGATAATTCAAATAAGACATGATATGAGGCAATGCCATTGTGATTGGCTATGATGATGATATTGAAAGAAAGAAGGCATGTTTGCCTAAATGTGATGAGAATTTGAGAATGGAAATGGTAACTATATAATAAATGAATTGTTTGTTTAATATGTTATTCAGTTTCAGAGTTCTGGATTTGGGTGGCATGCCTAAGAAATGATAAAAGGTAACAGTCTTGCCGGGTTGAGGATCTCCTCATATGTGTTGAGTTGATGATCCAAGAGACTGGGTCTGTTACACTATGAGATATATGATTTGTAACAGTCTTGCCGGGTTGAGGATCTCCTCATATGTGTTGAGTTGATGATCCAAGAGACTGGGTCTGTTACACTATCCATGGATAGAGATACATGTATATACATTGCCTACGGGCGTGATTATTGTGACTATGAACCAAAGCAGTAACTCTGAACTCTGAATATCATATTAAATACTTGTTGGGCCCATAGGTGTCAGGGTTATATGAATGTCCTAAATAATGTTATGAGTTAATGAAATGAGATGTTGGTTATTGAGTATGATTGATTAATGTTGAATGTGGAAAGATGTTGAAATGTGGTATGCTCATATGACTATGATTTGTGAAATGCATAATTATGTGGTTAACTTTATATTTATGATATTGATCTTATCAATAACATATGTGGCATTGCATTACATTAAAGCATACCATTAGCATGTTTTATCTTACTAAGCCGTTGGCTTAGCGCGAATGTGATTCTTCGCGCAGGTGACAAGGAAGAACCAGAGAGTTCCTCTAGGCCGAGTCGAGCCTAGATTTTGAAGATTGAATAGTGGGCTTTAAGATCGAAGACTGACTGCCAAACATGTATAAATTTTATGTGTTGTAAAACTTGAGTTTTGATGTATATGAATTTGTAAATATTGTTACTTTCCGTTGCATAGTGAACAAAGATTTTATCTGCTGTATTTCATAATAAACCTTTACTTTATTTTGTACTAGAAGTGTAAATCCTTTTTGCAGGTTGTAGTTGAGGTTATAAGGGGGATTTATTGGAAGTGTACTGAGAATGATTTTGTTTGCATTGGTTTGTGTAAAAATGTTTTCAAAAATTAGAAAAAAACCAGTTTTGTCGACACTTGGGATTGAATTTTTAGGCAAAACTATGGCAAAATTTCTATAAAAATCAGAACAAAAATTTGACTAAGTAAAAGTGGTAGCAACATTAGGATAGGGTGGCGCCTCTACTCAGCTTACACACGTAGGTCGGGAAGGGGTGTTACATTATTTTATTTATTTAAGTATAATTATCATTTTATCCTTCATTTTACTATTTATCTGTTGATTTTTCTAACTCTTATTTGACTTTATATGTAATGTATATTTCTTTTATATTTCACATATACATTATCTATTTTTCACTTCTAATTCATCATTTACTCCCTTAAATTATTTAATTTAATTTAATTTAAATTAAAACCTATCAATTAAGCGGATGCTATAATTTTCTTATTCTCACATAGAAAAAATTAATTGCAATTTTTGGAAATTTATGTGAAGAATGACTCAATTTCATGGTTATATTATAATATTAATAGAGTTAGTGATATTTTTTGAGAGATAGGAAGTTTTAGGATTAATTAGGCTTTGTTACTTGAATTGGGGGAGTAATAATTAATTAAAGGAAAAAATTAAATTAGAGTTTTTTTTAGCGATATATATTTGGCATTTTAAGGGACAACCGAATTTGAGTTAGTTTAAACAAAAAAGAAAAATAGAAAAAGAAGTGAGAAACAGTAATCAAAATAACTAAGAAGCAGACAGAAAATGAACGACTTTCTCTTTTGGAAATTTTCTATTTTCTTCCAATTTTTGATCATTTTATTGGAGGTAAGCCTTGAAATTTTATTTTTATAAATACTTTAAAAATAACTTATATATATTTAATTGATGAACTTTTGTGTGCTGATTTTGAGTTTGTGGAAGAAAACAAGAGTATGATAAAAATAGGTTTTGAATTTTGTTTTGGAATTGATGTTGATTTATAATTTAGTCAAATAAAATTGAGGTTAAGATTATGCTAAATGATCAGTTGCGATATATATGTTTATAATGACAGTTAATTTTTTTTTTTTAAAAATCATTTCTTAGACTAAATTTCAATTTGACGATGAAATTTTAATATTTTGTTTATTAGATAAGGTTAAAAGGTCAGTTCAAATATATATATATATATATATATATATGAAAATTATAACATGTACCTAGTTCATGTCCTTATTTATGGACCAAGCCAATAAGAAAACATGATTTTAAAATAAAACTAATAAAAATTATATTTAAAATACCATAATTTAAATTAAGATTTCTGATTGACTTGATCCATGAGTGGGGATATGGAACATATCTATGATAAAATTTCTCACATATATATATATATAATTATTTATTTATTTTTTATAGAGAATATGCAGAATAAAGAGATTTTTATAGGCTTACTTTGAGATGAATTTTTTTAAGGAATCAGATGACATGTCTTTTTTGGCTAACTTTTTCGTAGACTTGTATTGTAAAATTTGTGAAGAACTATAAGATGAGATTTTGTGAGACTTCTTCATTGCTGCTAGTGTATATGACATTTTGATAGTTTGTTCATTGGATGTATGGTTTAAGATATTCAAATTTGGAAATGATTTAACCATTGCATCAAATTTTATTATAGAAAATAGGCAAATTATATATATATAGTTAAGAGATTTGTACATATCAGCTTCAAAATAAGATTTTTCTTGAGCAATCAAATAATGTTTCTTTAGGCTAAATTTTTGTAGACTTGTAGTTGGATGTGTTATTTATATTATGGTTGAAAATTTTAGAGAATTGTAAGATGAGATTTTATGTGAGTTCAGCATTGCTTCTAATATTGGGGAGCTTGTTGGATTACTAGTTTTGAGGTAATTTTTAAAGGTCCAAATTGAATCAAAATTTGATGATTTTGGGGGGCTGTGTTCATTGATATATTTAAATTTAAACTCAATTAGAATTAATGTTTGATCCCTATAGTAGAAAATATAGTTCAACCATTACTACCATAAGCTTATTCAGCTGTACATATTGCCTTTGGATCAACTATATTAAATTTAGTCCGAATTAATTAATTCTTATTGTCGAAGCCCATTACTATACAATATGTATCTTTGAGACCTTCTCAAATATCCATCCACCTTGGCCAAGGATTCCTAGAGTAACGCCTTCCTACAAGAGGCCATGAGATATACTCTCCTTTTATCATGAGTGATATATCCTCTATTGGTCCTCCCAACTATATTTGAATACCTCATACAATAGCCAGTGCTCACTTATGAGCAATCTCAAAGAGATAACAAGAAATGGAATCAAAGTAGAGCACTTGATATTCAAGAAACCTTAGAGACCTTAAGTTTGAGGATATTTGTACAACTACTATGATAAGATATAATCACAAACATTCAACAAATATCCATGTGATTATCTCAAGTAGGTCATCTAATATATTTGTTCATACTAACAAGCATCCCCATGCCTAGAGCTTATGAGAACTATTGCTTGTTAATGCTAATCTACCCGCATTAACAATGTTCCATCTTTCTAGTGTTATGGCTAGGGATAGTTTTAGTATAAATACATTTGCATGTAATGAGAATCTCACATCATGGCTTTCCTTACATTGTGTTTTATACTAAAAACTTTATTAACCAGTTTAAGATATTTAGTTAACAACATGCATCACATGAATATTGAATAATAAAGAATGTCTTTATTGATTAATGAAATATGCATAATACAACCTAAAGTGATTGTCTCTAAGGCATACATAACTAGCGAGAAATTTCTAATGATATTTAAGAAAATCCTTGTAGATATTCCATTTGTAGATGCATTAACTTAGATGGCAACTTATATGACGTTAATAAAAGCATTGCTTTATAATAAAAGAAAAATTGAAGAAGATGCAACAATTGCACTCACTAAAGAGTGTGGTGCAAGAATCCAAAATAAGCTTCCTTCTAAAGTAAAGAACTTGAGGAGTTTCTCAATATGTTACACTATTGGTGAAGTTGAATTTCAAAAGGATTTATGTGATTGAGATAAAAGTCTAATGCCTTTATTTATTTGCAAAAAATTGGGATTCTACGAGTTGAAGCCTACTAGAATGTCCTTGCAAATAGTAGATAGATCCATTAAGTACCTAATGGCAGTTACAAAAAATGTATTGGTCATAGTGGACAAATTTGACATCTATATTGATTTATTATAGTTGAAATAGATAAGGATGTGGAAATTCCTTTGATTTTAGGAAGACCATTCATGAAAATAGTTGGAATATTGATTCATGTGAATGAACGAAAGCTAATTTTAAGAGTAGGACATGATAATGTTGAATTTGACCTGGCCAAGGCTGTTAAAAATCCAACTTTTTTTTATTGATAATTGCTTTAGAGTGGACATTACTGATGAGTTAGGTTAAAAAATATTTGAGAAAAATATCAAGAAGATCCACTTAAAACATGTCTAATATAAAGTTTGAGTACGATGAGGACAAAGAAGTTGCTGCCTATTTATTATCACTAAAGGCCTCACTAGATGTCCAATTTGAAAAAATATAAGAATTTGAAGACCTAGGTAAGACAAAATCTCTTGGCTAAATTACATTGATGCCCAACTTAGGGGGTACGTACCATGATGACAACACAAGTTTATTTGTAACATAAAACACTTTGAACTTTAGAAAAGTGCATAATGAACCCCATTAATCCGTTATAGCCGGTTTATAAGTTTTTTTCTGCCAACGTGGTAGATAAACATGTCATTCACTTCAATTTTCTCTTATCTAGAAATTTTTCCTATTAAAAAACCCCTTATTGCCTTTCTTCCGCCACATCCAACAACATCACTTTCCCAAATGAAGAGTAGTATCCAAAAGAAAGAGGAGATGAGTGGCTATAAATTTTCATATCATTTCCAAAAACAAGACCCATAAATAAGAAAATAAAATATATGAATTAAATTTGAATTTTTTTAAAAAAAGAAATAGATTTGTGAGATCACCTAGACCAATAAAGAATGAAGAGGGAATAATGATGAAGAGGTAGTGATGGTAAAGGAGCCAAAAAATCCCATATAGGAGAAGAATGAGAAGATACAACTCTGAGATATGAAAATAAAAGATGAATATCTATAATTAAAAATTTTATATTTAAAGAAAATACATATCCAATAGATTCAAAAACCACCCTCATTCAAAAGAGATAAAGAGAAAGAAAGAGAAAGCAGTGATTGCAATCACCATCCCCACCATTGTTGTTGGCACCTTATAGAACCCAGTAATGGTCTATCTTATTAATACTATTACCCCAATGTCCGCCTATTTTATATCTTTTTTTTATTTTTATAATAATAAACATGATAAGTGTTAAATTACTTTTCTAATATCATATTATATATACGTGCTACATTTTTACATGGTTTTGATATTACATTCTTCATATTACATATAGGCCAAATTCATATACAGTTTTCTAAATTTATAGCATTTAGTCCCTTGCCTTTTAAACTTTTATTTTAATCATATAGGCCTCCTAAAACTCATATTGTTTTTAATTTTTAAATGTTAATCTGCTGAGTTAACAAATGTATGGAGTAAAAATAAATATTGATAGATTTTCTACTTTATGCAGTGAATAAATAGGTAACTTACAAATCAATTGTAATAGGTAATGTAACACACCGATTCCAGTGACTTATTAGCTTGAGACCTACTCATGAGAGGTGTTAGCTTAAGGAGCTTAAGCTAGCACATCAAGAGTAGGAAAAAGAATCCCACAACAGTTGTGGGATATGAAAGAAAGTGGTTTATATAGGCCAACTTAGTATTATCTAAGTAACTTGGGTTAACCTTTTTAGTGCCTTACATTGAGCCTCATAACAAACAGATTGTTTGCAGTCAGTATTGGGTCGGGTCATTGCAATTGGTATCAAAACTATCCATCAGCTTAATATGCAGAGCTAAATGCTATATAGGGCTAAGTACTACACGGTGGGAGTCGTCTCTAAAACTAATTGGGCTAAGTGCTACATTGTGGTAGTCACCTCTAGAAACATATAAAAGCCACATTTAGCTCTGCACCATCTGGTCTGCATGGATTTTGGAATGAACCTAAATGTAAATATGAACTCTAAATGTAAATATGAACTAACCTGGTTGCGATGGGGACATTGAATCTCAAAGGAGGGGAGATTGTAATACCCTAGGTCTAGTGACCTATTAGGAGGCCAAATGCTGCATTGTGGGAGTTACCTTTAGAAACTTGTAGAAGCCACCTCTGGATCTGCATTGCCTGGTCTACATGGATCTTGGACTAAGCCCAAATGTAAATTTGAACCTACCTACTTGTGATGAGAACATTGCATTTCAAGGGAGGAGAGATTGTAACACCCTCGAGTTGGGTGACCTGCTAGCTTGAGAGCTAGTTAAGGGAGGTTCTAGCTTGAGGAGCTTAGTACGTCAAGAGTAGGAAAAAGAATCCCACATTAATTGTGGAATGAGATAAAAAAATGGTTTATATAAGCCAACTCAATACTATCTAAGTGGTCATAGGTTGAGCTTCGAAATAAGTAGGTTACTTAGAGGTCTGTTATACACTTTTTTAAAGTTCAATGAGTTTTATATTATAAAATGAGGTTGAGATACTGTTGTGATACATACCCTAAGTTAGGGTACCACTAGTATAATTTAGCCAAATCTCTTCCTCCTCCTTCCATTAAGCATGCACTAGTTGTTGAACTAAAAAAACCACTACTAAAACATCTCAGTTTTTCTTGATCTTGATAGCACTTTATTTGTGATTGTGAATGTGGATTTTACTAAATTGTAACTTGAAAAAATTTTAAAGTATGTAAGGGAGCATAAAGAATATAAAAAATCTCTAATATTAAGGGAATCAACCCATCCATTTGCATATATAGAATCCTGTTTAGAGGAAAATCATAAACCATTAATGGACCAAGAAAGAAGGTTAAATCTAAACATCATAAAAGTTGTCATAGATAAAGTCACTAAGTTTCTAGATTTAAGAGAACTTATCTAATATTCGATAGCTCATGGGTGAGCCCTATGTATATGGTACCAAAATAGGGAGGTATATATGACTATTGCTACAGACAAAAATAAACAAATTAATTCTCTTTATGACAATTACTAGGTGAAGAGTGTATATATCATATAGGAAGCTTAATAAGAAGGATCATTTTTCATTACCTTTCATTGACCAAATCTTGAGAAACTTACGGATAATGGTTATTTTTGTTTGTTAGATAGTTATTCAGGTTACTTTTAGATACCTATAGCACTTAAAGACCAAGAGAGGACAACTTTTATCCACCCTTATGCATCTTTTATATATAGAAGGATGGCCTTTGGATTGTGTAATGCTCCAACCACTTTTCAATGTTAGAATGATGGTTATTGTCTTTAATATTGGGGAAATAATAATGAAAATTGTTATGAATGATTTTACTATTTGTGGTTCCTTTTTTATGAATGATTATAAAAATTTAAATAAAGTTTTGCAACAATGTGAAGTGAACAACATCACATTGAATTGGGAGAAATGTCATTTTATGGCGTAAGAAAAATTATATTTAGGCACAAGGTATCTCATGTTGGGATCAAGGTTGACCAAGCCAAAGTGGACTAACAAGGAAGATGCCACTATCCAATTATGAAGGGAATGAGAAGTTTCCTTGGTGATGTTAGTTTTTATGAGCATTTGAGTAAAAGATCTTTTAAAATTTTCCAAACCTTTGTGTGAGCTATCAAAATAAAAATTTTATTTTTAATTTTTATGATGAATCTTTGAATGCTTTTAACATGTTAAAGAAAGTTGTAACAAATATGCCAATTATAACCCCTCCTAATTGGACATTGCCTTCTGAAATCATATATGATGCAAGTGATATTACAAGGGGAGTGGTTCTTCTTCAACAAAAAGACAAAAGAACTTATGTTATATATTATACAAGCAAGAGGTTGGATGAAGCTATAAATTATTTCACAATTGAAAAAGAAATGCTTGTTATCATATTTACTCTTGACAAAATATTATTCTTATCTTATTGGTTTGAAGGTTGTAGTTTTCATGGATCACTCAAACCTAATGTTTTATTAGAAAAGAAGATGCCTGATAAGTACACAATTAATGATATTTTATTCTTATTTCTTAATATGATTATTATCCAATTGAGTTTAATTTGTTTGTTCAAAGTGCATTTTAAGGTTAATTTCATGAATTCTCGATAATTTGAGGCTTTTGGTCATTTCGGAGCAATTACGGATGAAAGTAGAAGAAAAGAGCAAAATCTGTCAATGGACACGCCCATGAACACGGGGGCGTGTCAATAGTCGTGCCCTTGTTACTGCATTCAGTGGCTATGATACGTCCAGTTGCATGGGCGTGTCACCAAACGTGCCATATGTCCAGAGTCACAGTAGTTGTGACACGCCCAGGACCACGGGTGTGCCAATGATCATGCCTTTCATCCAAAGTCACAGTAGCTGTGACACGCCCAGGACCACGGGCGTGTCAATGAACGTGCCTTTTATCCAGACTTACAGTAGCTGTGACAAGCCCAGTAACACGGGCGTGTCAATGGGCGTGCCCTTTATTCAGAATCACAGTGCCTATGACACGCCCAGTGACATGGGCGTGTCAGTGGTCGTGTCACCTGTCGAAAAGTTAGATTCTTTGCACTGATTGGGGAATAAGTGGGGGACAACAGCTGTGCCTTTGTTAAAAAGAAAGAACAAGAAAAGGAAAGCTTGCCTAAATCAGGGAAAAGGGTGATGAACCAAAGGAAAGTGGTAGACAATGGATGGGTATGGTGAGTTGGAGGTATGGGCTGGAGATTTGAAGGGAAATAAAAAGAGAAGAAGGGGAGAAGAACAGCAGCTTTTGCTGGAGCATTTTTGGAAACAGAGAAGAAAGAAGAGGAGGAGGAGCCATCTGCTGGATCAAGGAGAAGGGTTTTGAGTTGAGTTTGAAGAGAGATTCACTTCTTACACAAGCCCTAAACTAAGAATCAAGGACTGAAGTGAAGAAATACAAATTCATTGCCATGATTTGTTTGGTTTCTCTTACTCATTTATATTGCTCTGTTTTTCTAGCTTTGAATATGAACTAATTCCTTCTCAATCTAGATATTGATGAACCCTAGCTCATTTGTATGAATTGAACAATTATATTCAGTTGAATCATTTGATTGAGTTGTTTTATTCTTATGATGCTTGATGTTATTTCCAATTGATAATAGCATGCTTATTGATTGGTTGTTATTTTCTTATTATTGACTTGAGAAAGCTTGATGTGAATTGAATACTCATAAGAGTTGAGGATTGATTGGGGTGCTAGAGATAGACCTACAAGATCCTTTGGTTTATAGTTCTTTGTTCTTAATGCAAGATCTATTTAATTGTGCTTGAGAAGAGATTCCAGCACTCAACTTAGTAATTAGGGATTAATCCACTCAAGAGAGGCTTTAATCTAATTTAGAGGAATGCCAATTCAATTCTATTAAATGGTTTAGCTGAATTGATTGATCATCAATACTATTGAGGCTAGGGGGATTCAATATCTGGATAGTTTTATTCATATTATTATCAATCCTTTGTACACAACATTTAATTTCCTTTATTTTTAGTTATTGATTAGTTGATTTTAGTTACAAAACATAACACAACTATTGATTTGCTAAACAAGGATTAAGATTTGCACTAGTACTTGGCCTTGTCCCCAGTGGAACGATAACTCACTCACTACTATATTACTTGGACAATCTGTGTACTTGCAGTATTACCATAGTGCAGCTCGCTAATTACCAAGTTTTTGGCGCCGCTGCCGGGGACAATGGTTTCAATATTAGTAATATAATTAAGATTGTTGATTTAGTTTTATTTTTAATCATTTTTAATATTAGTTCTTGCTGGTTTACTATCATTGTAGGTATTTCTTATTGTTTATGACCAGATCTAGCTCATCCCAACTACTGGAGTTAGACCCAGAACTAGAGAGAACGTTGAGGAGAAAGCAAAAGGAAGAAGAGGAGGCAGATCTAGAAGACATAAGTTCAAGAGTAAATCCGGAAATTGAACAAGAAGAAGTATTCGAAGTGATGGAAGGAGCTGGACCAAGAACAATGCAGGAGTTTGCTAAGCCTAATTTGAATGGGGCTAAATCTAGTATCCGGAGGCCGACAGTTGCTGCAAACAACTTCGAAATTAAGGCGAATGTAATTCAAATGGTGCAGCAGACTTGTCAATTCGATGGGTTCCCTGATGAAGATCCTAATGCACATATTGAGAACTTTCTGGAAATATGTGACACATTCAAGATAAACAATGTCTCAGAAGATGCAATTAGGCTGAGGTTGTTCCCATTTTCTCTTAGAGATAGACCAAAGAAGTGGCTGAAATCCTTTCCTCCAGGGTCTTTTACCACCTGGGGCCAATTGGCAGAGAAATTCTTAGAGAAATACTTCCCACCATCAAAAACTGCCAAGTTGAGGAATGACATCTCATCCTTTTTGCAACAAGATGGTGAGACTCTTTATGATGCCTGGGAAAGATTTAAAGATTTTGCTGAGAAGGTGTCCTCATCATGGGCTTCCACTATGGCTTCAAATTCAAACATTTTACAATGGGTTGAATTATGTAAGTAAGTAATCCATTAATGCAGCAGCTGGGGGTACTATAAACAATAAGACACCTGAACAAGCAAGGGATTTAATTGAAGACATGGCTATCACCAATTATCAGTGGCAAGCCCCAAGAGAGCAAGGAAAGCTGAAGGCCATGGGTTCACACCAATTAAATCCGGTGGTAGCCTTGACAGCCCAATTGGAAGCATTGAATAAGAAATTTGATTCTTTGGCCTCTTCTTCTGGGAAAGTTATGCAGGTAATGTCTTGTGAATGGTGTGGAGGTGGACATCAAAGTCAAGATTGCCAAAGTGGCAACATGTTTGCTAAGCAAGAGCAAGTAGATTATGTTGGAAATATGCCAAGGCAACAATAGAATAATCCATACAGTAACACATACAATCCGGGGTGGAGGAATCATCCAAATTTCTCATGGAACAATCAAAATAATCCAAGACCTCCCCCTAGATTCCAGCAACCCCAACATCAACAAGCTGCCCCTCCAAGAAAGAGTAGTTTGGAGGACATGATGGAGAAATTTATAGCAGTTTCTGAAACCAGGTTTCAATCAACTGAAACCACCCTTAGAAATCAACAAGCCTCCATTCACAATTTGGAAAATTAGGTGGGGCAAATTGCCAAATTGCTCAGTGAGAGACCGCAAGGAAGTCTACCTAGCAACACTGAGGCAAACCCTAAAGAGCAACTAAAGGCAATTACACTAAGGAGTGGAAAAGAGATCGAGGGAGATGTGGAAAAGAAAAGGGCTGAAGAACAAGAAAAAGAAAAAGAAGATGATCCTCCTATCACTTCGGGAGAGAAAGCTGCACGTGAAAGTGAAAGAGAGAAGCAGCCCCAATTTGAAGGAATACCGACCTAGAGTACCCTATCCAGCAAGGTTGAACAAGGACAAGATTGATGCTCAGTTCGGTAAGTTTCTTGAACTTTTTAAACAATTGCATATTAACATTCCATTTGCTGAAGCTTTGTCACAAATGCCTAAGTATGCTAAATTTTTGAAAGATATCCTTTCTAATAAAAGGAAACTTGAGGAAGTGTCTTTAGTGCATTTATCTGAAAAAAGTTCAGCAATTTTGCAAAGACGGTTACCTAAGAAGTTAAAAGATCCAGGTAGTTTTACCATTCCATGTTTTATAGGTAATCTAGAGGTTAAAAGTGCATTGGCTGATTTGGGGGCTAGTATAAGTGTTATGCCTTATAAAATGTTTAAAGAGCTAGGCATTGGTAAACCTAAGCCAACACTCATGACCATCCAACTTGCCGATAAATCAGTAGTCCACCCTCGTGGCATAATAGAAGATGTGTTGGTAAAAGTCGGGGATTTCATTTTCCCCAATGATTTTGTTGTCATTGATATTGATGAGGATGCGGATGTTTCGCTTATTCTTGGTAGGCCATTTTTAAATACAGCCCGTGCCCTTATCGATGTTCATGACTGCACATTGACTTTGAGAGTGGGTGATGAGAAAGTTATTTTTAGGATACATGATGCCATGAAACATTCACTTTCACTTTATGAGTTGGAATCATGCAATGATGTTGTTGAGCATGAGACCGTAAATTGTGTTACTAACATTGTTTCCAAGGATCCCCTTGAGCTGTGTTTATTGCAGGAAAATATTGAGGGTCAAGAAGCAATGGAGCAGCTTGCTTTTCTTGAAGCAAGCAAATTATTCAAATGCAGGGCATATGAGACCATTGAAATGCCAAAGGAAGAAAAGCCAAAACCATCAGTGATTGATCCACCCAACTTGGAACTGAAGCCTCTTCCGGATCACCTTGAGTATGGGTTTCTGGCAGAGAAAAAGAAATTGCCTAGAATTCTGAGTTCCCACCTATCTTCTAAGCAGAAAGAAAAACTCATCCAGTTGTTGCATAAACATAAGCAAGTGATAGCTTGGAAGATAGCAAATATCAAGGGTATTACTCCATCCTATTGCACTCACAAGATACTGATGGAGGACGAATTCAAGCCAGTAGTGCAACCACAGAGGAGACTAAACCCAAAGATGAAAGATGTTGTGAAGGCTGAAGTGATAAAACTACTTGATGCAGGGATTATATATCCGATCTCGGATAGTTCTTGGGTGAGCCTAGTCCAGGTAGTACCAAAGAAAGGAGGGATGACTGTGATCCCTAATGAAAATAATGAGCTGATTCCAACAAGAACAGTTACTAGTTGGAGGGTTTGCATTGACTACAGAAAATTGAATGATGCAACTAGAAAGGATCATTTTCCTTTACCCTTCATTGATCAGATGTTGGAGAGATTATCCGGCCATGAGTATTACTGCTTTTTGGATGGTCTGTCAGGCTATTTCCAAATTCCTATTGCCCGTGAAGACCAAGAGAAAACTACATTCACTTGCCCATATGGGACATTTGCATACCGAAGAATGCCATTCGGGTTGTGTAATGCACCGGCAACTTTCCAAAGGTGCATGATAGCAATCTTTGATGAGCTTATAGAAGATATTATGGAGGTGTTTATGGATGATTTCTCGGTCTATGGCAGCTCATTTGAAAAATGTCTGGAAAACCTTGAAAGGGTTTTGATGAGATGTGAGGAAACCAATTTGGTGCTTAATTGGGAAAAGTGTCATTTCATGGTTCAAGAGGGAATCGTGTTGGGACACAAGATTTCAAGCAAGGGCATTGAGGTGGATCGGGCAAAGATAGACATAATTGAGAAGCTACCACCACCCACATCTATGAAAGCCATCAGAAGTTTTCTAGGACATGTGGGTTTTTATCGGAGGTTCATTCGAGATTTTTCTAAGATAGCCCGTCCATTGACAAGACTCCTTGAGAAGGATGTCGATTTTATTTTTGATGAGGAATGTTTGAGGGCATTCACAACCCTAAAGGAGAAATTGACCCATGCTCCAATCATGGTAGCTCCAAATTGGAATCTACCATTTGAACTGATGTGCGATGCAAGTGACTTTGCAGTAGGAGCAGTCTTGGGTCAACGCAAAGAGAAATACTTCCAGCCTATCTACTATGCGAGCAAGACCTTGAACACAGCTCAAGCCAATTACACAACTACAGAAAAAGAGCTGCTAGCTGTGGTTTTTGCTTTTGACAAGTTTAGATCATATCTAATCTTGTCAAGGGTGATTGTTTATACAGACCATTCGGCTTTAAGGTATTTATTCGCAAAAGTTGATGCTAAGCCTAGACTAATCCGATGGGTTTTGTTGTTGCAGGAATTCGACTTATCGATTCAAGACAAGAAGGGAGCCGAGAATCTTGCAGCAGATCATCTTGGAGAATCCAACCTTAGAGAGACTTGAAGAAGGGGACATTGATGATCACTTTCTCGATGCACAGCTGTACGCCATGGTAAGTGAGGTAAGTGATTTAAATTTTGAAACACCTTGGTTTGCAGATTTCGCTAATTATTTAACTGTTAGGGAACTTCCTAAGGACTTAACTTATCAAGCAAAGAAGAAATTCTTTTCTGATCTAAAGTATTATTTTTGGGATGATCCCTTTTTGTTTAAGTTATGTAAGGATCACATGATCCGACGATGTGTGGCATGGCCCGAAACAATGAATATCCTTAGTCAATGCCATGCCGGACCAGCTGGTGGTCATATGGGAGCCAATAGAACTGCTCAAAAGGTACTCGAATCAGGATTTTATTGGCCCACTTTGTTTAAAGATAGCTACGACTTTGTAAATCGTTGTGATCGCTGCCAAAGAACTGGAAATATTTCATCTCACGATGAAAATGCCCCATAATGGGATTTTAGTTTGTGAAATCTTTGATGTATGGGGAATTGATTTTATGGGACCATTTCCCAATTCTTTTGGCAACAAATATATTTTGGTAGCTATTGATTATGTATCTAAATGGCTTGAAGCCCAAGTTTTGGCAACCAATGATGCTAGGGTTGTAGTGCAATTCTTAAAGAAGCTGTTTTCTCGATTTGGCACACCAAAAGCAATTATAAGTGATAGGGGCACTCACTTTTGTAACGCTCAGCTTGAGAAAGTTTTAAAAAGATTAGGAGTTACACATAGGTTTGCTACTCCCTATCACCCCCAAACCAGTGGCCAAGTCGAAAACACGAATAGGGAAATCAAACGAATTCTAGAAAAAACTGTTGAGCGATCCCGAAAGGATTGGTCCAAGCAATTGGACAATGCTCTATGGGCTTTTAGAACTGCATTCAAAACTCCCTTAGGCACTACACCATTTAGATTGGTATATGGAAAAGCTTGACATTTACCTGTTGAGATAGAACATCATGCATATTGGGCAATAAAACAGATTAACCTTAATCTAGCTTGTGCAGGTGAAAGGCGAAAATTACAGGTGAATGAATTAGACGAGTGGAGGTTGCAAGCTTATGACAATGCGAGAATGTATAAGGAATGTACCAAGAGATGGCATGATGCTCACATCAAGAAACAGAAAGAGTTTCAAGCAGGAGATCAGGTATTACTGTACAATTCAAGGCTTCGACTCTTTCCAGGTAAGTTGAAATCTCGATGGTCTGGTCCTTTTACTGTCAAGGAAGTTTTCCCTTACGGAGTGGTTGAAATAAGCCACCCAGAAAAAGGAGATTTTAAAGTCAATGGGCACAAGCTCAAATCTTATTTTGGAGGGGAAATACAGGCCTTAAAGGAGGTTTTACACCTCCAAGATTAGGGACATTTTGCCCAACCGTCCAACTAATACGACGTTAAAGAAGTGCTGGGTGGGAGACAACCCACCGTTTACATGTTTTTGGTTTGTGTCGTCATTTTGTTTCAGTTTTATCTTTCTTTTATTGAATGGTTGTTTGTTTGTTTTGCCTTCATCTGAAGTTGCAGAGGAAATTTGATTTTTGGAGAATAAATTGAGCACACGCCCATGGACACGCCCGTGTAAGTGGGCGTGTCATTATGTTTTTCAGGCAGTAGTGATAACACGTCCATGGACACGTTCGTGTCAATGGACATGTCATTATCTTTTTCAGACAGTAGCTACAACACGCCCATGGACACTCCCGTGTCTATGAGCGTGTCATTACATTTCTTAAGCAGAGGCTATAACACGCCCATGGACACGACCGAGCCCATGGACATGTCCCATAAAAAAATTTAAATGGTTGGGCACGCCCTCAGAACATGCCCAGACTAGTGGGCGTGTCGTTTGCATGTTTGTCACAGAATATGTGACACGTCCACAAGCATGCCCGTGTTGATGGGCGTGTCGATTGTAATTTCACTCAGTACCTATGACACGACCAGTGACACGACCGTGTCAAAGAGCGTGTCATACGAACTGGTTTTTAAAACGTAGGACACGCCCAGTAACACGAGCGTGTCACTGGGCATGCCGACATTTTTATATATAGCGCCAACGCAAATTTTCACAAAAATTTCAAATTTTCTCTCATTCTCTCTCGTTTTCTCTCAAATTTTCTGCATTTTCACCGGTGCATTCACACACCCATTCAATTTAGGAGAGATTTTCACTCTTGGCTTGCATAGTTTGCGTGAATTTTATCATTTTTCCATTGCAACTACTCATTTCACTCGGATTTGCGATTTTTCATGTACGGGATCTCAACTTTTTTTATTTTTGTTTGTTTTCTTTCGTTTTTCTTTCATTTTTCATATACATTCCTTGTATTTTAGTGTGTTTACCATGAAATTCGATTTGTTTGCTTTATTCCGGTGTGTTTTTAATTTTTCAAATTTTTGTGGCGTTTGATTATTTATAATGATTGTCGTTTTGAATTCCGTTTTTACTCGGAATATGTTTACTATTGGAATTGCTTTGAATAATATGTTGATTAATCAAATGATCGAATAATCGTTTGCGTCACTCTGCTGTGTTATTATTTTGTTTGGTTTTGAAATTGTTTTGATTAATCCTCGTTACTTGTGATTTGTGGATAGTATGTTGTTATTATGGTGATTGATTTTATTGTGCGCTATCGTTCGGGTTGGTTTATTGCTTTGCGTTATAATGCCTGCATTTCGGTTAAGCTTGTATCATGCTATGCTTTTGTATTGAGGAACCATTTGTTTTATTTTGCAGATTAATAAAAAATGGGCCCTCGCAAACAATCGTCTTCTCAGCTTCCAGCCAAACGGGCCCGAGGGGAGGGCAGTTCCAGCCAACCTGCTAACCGCCCAACTTCTAAATTTATGGTGGGACACAAATGCCTCAAATTCTCAAACGCCGAGGAACGACGGCGCTTCGAACTGTTCGGCAACAAAGAATGGTCCGCGCCTCGGTTCTTAGATTGGGAGGCTATGGAACTGGTTAATATTGCAGCAGAGGTGAAGGAGTTGATTGATTAACCAGGGTGGGGCCAGCTCTTCTCTATCAACGAGCCCTCATACCGAGAGATTACACTGGAATTCTACTGCACTTTCCAATTCCAGAAGACCAAGCTCTCCATTACTGAGCCGACTATTAAATTCAGAGAGGGAGGGCAGAGGTTCAACATGAGCATCAATGACCTTGGGATACATCTAGGGTTATATACTGAAGAGGATGTCCAGACCATTGATTATCTCAATGCCGAGGTGGATTTTGCTGAGTATCAGTTCCTCCTCGGATCTGGCAGAGCTTTGCACCCAATGCCGATAAATATCAGCCCAAGGTCTCCAAGGCATCCAACTTTGATTCTTTCCCCTGCCGGGTGGTGCATAATTTATTGGTTCATACTCTTACAGCACGACTGAGCAGTACAGGGGTGGTGACCTTGAGGGATCTCTTTTTTCTGCACTGCATGATGCAGAAGATCCGATGCAATGTTGCCCATGCCATCACACATTTTTTCTACGAGCAGTCTAGGAAGGGAGCTTCAGGTACTCTACATGGTGGCATGTATGACACGAGACTTGATCGCCGGCTGGGTTTGTTAGATGGTTGCCTCCCTATGACGGTGGATGGTATGCCCAAGCTGTTGGGTATGGACACACTGAAGAGATTGAACAGGGAGAAGGTAGCTGGGCTGCAGGCCGCTCCTATGGATTCAGATATACCAGAGGCAGACCCTTCTGCTCCTACCACCGATATACCACCACCTCCACCGTCAGATTATCCGGGTACATCCACCGCTGCTGGACCCTCAACTGCTGCTGGACCCTCAACTACTGCTGCACCTTCTTCTTCTGCTGGGCCTTCTTTTGTCCAGCCTCCTGCATTCCGGGATTGGCTGCAATATCCCAAAATATACCTTAAAAGTTTTGGAATTATTGTTGTATTTGGATTTAATGTATATGTGTTTAATGGAAAGAGAAAAGATGATAAATTAATTAAAAGAAAATATTATAAGAGATAGAGATATATGAAGAATGATAAGTATATATTGTAATTGTATGATATGGGAAATATAAGTACAATATATAAGAGATATGCATATAACAACTTATACATCACATATACATGATGTATATACAAGTGTAGGAAAAGTAAGTGTATATAATAATAATAATAAGAATAATAATAATAATAATAATAATAATAATAATAATAATAATAATAATAATAATAATAATAATGACAAGAGAACAAGAAGAAAAGAAAGTCAAAGGAAATTGTGGTGGAGGATTTTTGGGGATATTGTATTATATTATTATTATTATATATATATAAGATAAGTTGAATAAAAGACAGAAGATTTTCTTTCTTCTTCTTCTTCTTCTTCTTCTTCTTCTTCTTCTTCTTCTTCTTCTTCTTCTTCTTCTTCTTCTTCTTGCAATTCATTATGAATACTTTTATGATGAATTACCTTAATGTGAATTGAGAAATGATGAGATGTGAAGCCATTGTTGTTGGCTATAATGATGCAAAACCTCAATGATGAGATGTGAAGCCATTGTTGTTGGCTATAATGATGCAAATGAGATAATTGAGGCATGATTGCCTAGATGAGTATTATAAATTGAGAATTGAATTGATAATGAAATAATGAATGAATTGTGTGCCTAATATGTTATTCAATTTTCAGAGTTCTGGATTTGGCGGCATGCCTATGAATCACCGGATAGGTGAAAAGACCGGGTCGTAAGCCGATTCCAGTTGAGAAATGTGAAATATGTGAAATATAATGTTTTGGGGTGAAAAGACTGGGTCGTAAGCCTCAAAAATAGTAACAGTCTTGCCGGGTTGAGGATCTCCTCGAGTTTAGTCGGGTTGAGGTCCAAGAGACTGGGTCTGTTACATTTGTTTTGGTAATAGTCTTGCCGGGTTGAGGATCTCCTCGGGTAGCCGGGTTGAGGTCCAAGAGACTGGGTCTGTTACCCTATCCATGGATAGAGATATATATATATCGCCTACGGGCTTGATGATTGTGATTATGGACCAAAGCAGTAACTCTGAACTTTGAATAGAATATTAGATCCTTTTTGGGCCCATGCTTGTCTTTGCTTTAATGTGAATTATGGAATAAGATATAATGTTAAGATATATGATGATAATGATGGAATGAGATGATTATAATAGAGAAACTATGTTGAATGATGTGATTATGAAAATACAACATGATGTGTAATATGTATATGGATGCGGAAATTGTGAGTATTATTTCATGAATGTTCTGCGAAGCCATTAAATTGTGGTTGGTTGTAATGATATATGTGTATATGTATATAAATTATGAGATTAGTGGAAATATATGAAGAATGCATTGTAAAGGGGAAAATATGATAAGAAAATAATAATACATAATGTTAAAATATGAAGTATGATTCTTCTGTAATGTATGTTTGAAATATTTATTTGTACTACTAAGCTTTCGAGCTTAGCGCGGTTGTGTAAATCGCGCAGGTGAATAGATAATTGATTTGGAAGTCAAACCACTATGTCATGAGGAGGGCCAGTGTAGTTCGAGACCAACTAGAAGGTGGTGCATACATGTACAATTTGATTATGTTGTATTTTGATACAAATGTATTCATATGTATAAATGAATTTTGATAAAAACAAGATCATTATATATATGTAATATCATCAAAAGAATAATGATTTTGTAAATGTTCTTTACATTAAATGTATTATTGTTTGGAACTAAGGTAAGCATTTTAATTTGTAATGAATAGTGACATCCTTATACTTTATATATGTACTGTATATATAAAAGGTATATGTATGGTACTTATATAGTGTATCGGGGTGTTACAATTATTTTGGTATCAGAGCCTAGGTTTGAGAATTCTCTACCTAAGTGGATTTAAAACGAAAAGAGGAAAATTTAAAAATAAAATAAAATTGTGATACATGCATATGCATTAACAACTAAGTTGGTCTCGGATGTGGCATTATTTGATTTGTAGTATATCTTAATTATATGAGATGGATGATAGTGTGTGAATGAGGTTTTCCATGGAAGTGAGGCTAGAGAAAGAAATGATATAGGAAAATTTGTACAAGTATAATTGATAAATTAAAGAATTGAAGTTTACTTAAGTAAAGTAAATTTTAAAATTTTTGATTATGGAAGTGTGCTTGTGAAAAAGGTCATAAAGAAATGACTAGGAGAATAAAGTTGGAAATGAGTTAAAAACAAAATTAAGATTAAAGTATGTATTCTTTCCTCTACAATTTGAATCTCTTTCTAATAAACCTTATGTTTGGATTGTTAGAGAGAGGAAATGGATAGATATGTTATTAAAATGAAGAGAGTATGGTGGAATATTGAGTGAGTTGATTGGTATAGACAAAGTGTGACAATTTAAGGTTTGGATATGTAAAGTTAAGGTTTTTAAAAGAAAAAAGAGATGATGTTGGTTAAATAAGGAGATATCATGGTGTTGTTTGCATTGTTATTTAATGCAAACATTGTGATTTCAGTGCTAGAAATGTGAAATGTTTAAGTGTTAATAAAGCTCATATTAAAGATGGTAATATGTGACATTTGGATTTTTTGAAATGAGCTTTAATAATTGTGAAAAAGAGATGTTTTGATATTATATGATGATATATATGTAGATGTTTTAAAGTTGATATTAAGAAAATAAAATTAGTAAATTGAAGTTTAGGTAAAAGTAGTAAGTTTAGAGTTTAGAGTTTTAATGGAAATTTGATAAGGATTATTTAGATATCGATAGTTTAATGTATGTTAAACATATGAACTATTTGGAATGAATATTATTGTATATGAGAATACTATGAATTGGGTAATGTGATTGATAGTATGAAAATTTATTTTGAAGTAAAAGGAAAGTGATTTAGCATATGAAAATGAGTTACTTTAAGTCATTTGAATGGAAATGGTGAAAATGGATATGAAGGGTATACTAAATGCATTTAAAAACAAATGTGAGAGAGATGTCACATTAGAAAAGTGACAAAGATTTGTGTGAAATATTATTATGAATAGAGTGTATATATTTGTTGTGTTGATGAATAATTTAAGTCATGTTAAAAGAATGAGAATGATGTTGTTTAATGAAAAGTAATAAATGTTAAATTTTTATAGATTATATGCAAAAGAGAAATTAAATAAAATTGCATGATTATGTGTATACATGTATAGGATATGTGAGATGAGTTTTTCGATATGAATGTAATTGTATTATGTAAGAAATGTGGAAAGTAAGTCACATTATGAATGTGACCTATGAGTGTGTATGTGGTATAACTACTAGTCTAATAATATTAAGAATGATATTGCATGTATTAGTGGATTTAAGAGAGATTAGGTCTTGACCTGCGTAAAGCTAGATGAACTATATGACGAAATTGAAAGTGAGAATGGACTCGAGTAATACTGGACAGTGAAATTGTTATGGTAATCACTGAACTTGATGATCATATACTATTTTAAGTCCCAAAATATTTACATGTGGAAAGGTTCTATGTATATGTGTATAATGAGAGATTGTAAGGAAAAAGGGGAAGTATAAAAAAAAAATTTAAAAGAGATGGATTAGAAATGGAGTAACAAATGAAATTTGTGTAAGATTTGCATACGATTAAATCTGTATACGTAAGAAATGTTAATAGTAATATTGTTGAAGCATGAATTAGTTTAATGATGATCATTTAACCGAGTGCAAATTGGTTTGAAACGGAGTTGAAATGTGTTAACTCTTGGGGTAGCAAAAGTTTAGAGAATGAATATGTAATCCTTGCGATACAAATTTAACATTAGAATTGGAAAGGTTGGAAGCAGTATAATAAAGGGACAATATTGATTTTTAAGCCACAGGCGTGACCATTAATCTCCTATGGCCATATGAGTTGTTTAGTATATTTGGCCGGTTAGTTTTGTTATCCACAGATTTGAGCCTGAAATAACATGACTGTAGTACAGTTTTGATGAGATTGATAATTATGTTTCTAGAAACATAGTTAAGAGTTATGATGGGTAAAGTTGTACTTTATCATTTTATGTTAGAAATTTGTTTATAATTATAGAAAGTATGGAAGGAAAGAGAACTGTAAAAATATTTTGATTTATGGATAATGTGATAAAAAAGATAATTATTGTAAGAATAGTAATGGTATGAAATGTGAGGAGATGTTAAATGGGAGAAATTATAGAATGTGATTGAAAGTTATACTGAATATGTTTATGGTATAAAGTGAATAAGTGGACGGACTTAAGGTAAGTGAGTGAACTTTGGGTAATAAATATGGTATGAGATAATCATAAGAATTTTATGAAAATTGTACTACGATAATTTGAAGTGATTTGTTATTAATAATCATAATCTCAAAAAGTTGAAAAAATGGATCCGAAGATATTAGAATTTGAATATAAGTTTGACCTAATGGAATTAGGTCATATATATTGCGAAATCTGATAATAAAGTTAAATAAGTTAATTGTTGGTTTGAATTGACTAAGATTAAGATGTTAGTATATGGTGACAGATAGATCAATTGATCTAGATTCTATTAAGATTGCAAATCATTATTGAAATTTATATGTATAATTGTATTACGAGTATAAGATATAAGTGATAATGTATATGATTTAATATTCTGATACATGAATGGACATGAATGAATTGGGTTATATCAGTTTTAAATGATGATAAAAGGGAAAAGGTTGATTATCTGTAAAGTAAGTTTAAAGGCATTATACTAATATTTATGTTAAGTAAGAAGCATGCTAAAGAAGAAATTAAGTGTATGAAAAATAAGGATATGGTTATCAATTAAGGTTTGATAAATATCTATTCTGAAAGTGATTATAAGGACGGGATAATCAATATTAAGATATAAATCAATGATTTTTAAGGGTAAAGTTAAGAGAGTAATTATAAAGAAATGAAGTGATAAAATATCTTGAATGTAATAATTGGACGAAATATAAGTATATTATAAGATGATCTGATTCTTGTATAAAGATAAATTAATTGAGAATGTAAGGAGTTATGTTAACTGCTCAGTGGAGGAAGTAATAAGATATATAAAAATATACAATGATGAATTATGAAATTTAGAGAAGATGATTGACTCTAAAGGGGAGAGTAGAAATTATGTGATTTGATGACATAATAATTTAAGAAAATAGTTAACTTTATATGAAAGTTAAGATGGTATTTTGTTAAGAATGAATTGTTACTGTACTAGATAATTTCGAGGACGAAATTATTTAAGGGGGAGAAAATTGTAATATCCCAAAATATACCTTAAAAGTTTTGGAATTATTGTTATATTTGGATTTAATGTATATGTGTTTAATGGAAAGAGAAAAGACGATAAATTAATTAAAAGAAAATATTATAAGAGATAGAGATGTATGAAGAATGATAAGTATATATTGTAATTGTATAATATGGGAAATATAAGTACAATATATAAGAGATATGCATATAGCAACTTATACATCACATATACATGATGTATATACGAGTGTAGGAAAAGTAAGTGTATATAATAATAATAATAATAATAATAATAATAATAATAATAATAATAATAATAATAATAATAATGACAAGAGAACAAGAAGAAAAGAAAGTCAAAGCAAATTGTGGTGGAGGATTTTTGGGGATATTGTATTATATTATTATTATATATATATATAAGATAAGTTGAATAAAAGAAAGAAGATTTTCTTTCTTTCTTCTTCTTCTTCTTCTTCTTCTTCTTGTTCTTGTTCTTGAACGTGGAGAGAGAGAGAGAGAGATGATTTTATTTACATACACATCAAATTCATAAGGGTTTGGAGAGAATTGAAGGTGGATATTGAAGATTTGGCAAAATATTCAAGTAAGTAATCATTTCCTTGTTTTGATTTCTATTGATTGAATTTATATTTGATATGGTTGGTGTGTGAAGATGATGATAATGAAAGATTGAAGTATATAGATATGTTGAATTGGTATTTAGATGATGATAACATGGTTATTTGTGAGGATGATGATGGATTGTTGAGATTGTTTAGTAAGGGTTTCATATAAATGAATTGGGGAATTGAGTAGTTGATACATGGTGATGTATATAATGATTATTATTATGATATATTGAAGTTATATAAGGGTTAAATTGATAGGTAATTGATGAATATAACCAAGATGTTGATTAAGGGTGATATAGTATGGGTTTTGAAGTGTTTGTGTTTACATGGACGAGAGTTCGAAATGCATGATTTTTGCCTGACACGGCCAGTGACACGGCCATGTTGTTGGGGGTGTCAATGGTACTGAGTTTGCCGTTTGTGACACGACCATTAACACGGCCATGTTACTGAGCGTGTCATAGCTACTGTGAGAAAAAGTAATTGACACGTCCATTGACACGCCCGTGTTATTAAACGTGTCAAAGCTTCTGTATTGTTGGTTTAGGGCACGATCAGGGACACGCCCATGTTGGTGGGCGTGTCATGTGTAGAGTTTGCCCTAGTTAGTTATCATTCTTATTTTCTTTTATGTATAATTGTTTTTGGATTAGGTTTTGAAGAGATTGTGTTGCCTTAATCTAAGTGTTGGAAGAATTCTTGGAAGAGGAAGTGTATAAATTGGTGTGAGTGGTTCTTGAGGTAAGTACAAACCTTGCATTATTGCATACATCCATATGGCTTTGAGACTTAACACATTTGGTTGTAAATGTGTTAAGTAATCTATTGCATTGTTGATGCATATGAATAATGTTATGTTTTGCATAATGTGAACTTGGTGGAGTGTATGTTGAATATTCTAAATATATGATGTTATGATGAAATATGATATGTGAAAGAGATGATAATTATTCATAATGTATGCTCAATGCAATTGATTATGAATACTTTTATGATGAATTACCTTAATGTGAATTGAGAAATGATGAGATGTGAAACCATTGTTGTTGGCTATAATGATGCAAAACCTCAATGATGAGATGTGAAGCCATTGTTGTTGGCTATAATGATGCAAATGAGATAATTGAGGCATGATTGCCTAGATGAGTATTATAAATTGAGAATTGAATTGATAATGAAATAATGAATGAATTGTGTGCCTAATATGTTATTCAATTTTCAGAGTTCTGGATTTGGCGGCATGCCTATGAATCACCGGATAGGTGAAAAGACCGGGTCGTAAGCCGATTCCAGTTGAGAAATGTGAAATATGTGAAATATAATGTTTTGGGGTGAAAAGACTGGGTCGTAAGCCTCAAAAATAGTAACAGTCTTGCCGGGTTGAGGATCTCCTCGAGTTTAGTCGGGTTGAGGTCCAAGAGACTGGGTCTGTTACATTTGTTTTGGTAATAGTCTTGCCGGGTTGAGGATCTCCTCGGGTAGCCGGGTTGAGGTCCAAGAGACTGGGTCTGTTACCCTATCCATGGATAGAGATATATATATATCGCCTACGGGCTTGATGATTGTGATTATGGACCAAAGCAGTAACTCTGAACTTTGAATAGAATATTAGATCCTTTTTGGGCCCATGCTTGTCTTTGCTTTAATGTGAATTATGGAATAAGATATAATGTTAAGATATATGATGATAATGATGGAATGAGATGATTATAATAGAGAAACTATGTTGAATGATGTGATTATGAAAATACAACATGATGTGTAATATGTATATGGATGCGGAAATTGTGAGTATTATTTCATGAATGTTCTGCGAAGCCATTAAATTGTGGTTGGTTGTAATGATATATGTGTATATGTATATAAATTATGAGATTAGTGGAAATATATGAAGAATGCATTGTAAAGGGGAAAATATGATAAGAAAATAATAATACATAATGTTAAAATATGAAGTATGATTCTTCTGTAATGTATGTTTGAAATATTTATTTGTACTACTAAGCTTTCGAGCTTAGCGCGGTTGTGTAAATCGCGCAGGTGAATAGATAATTGATTTGGAAGTCAAACCACTATGTCATGAGGAGGGCCAGTGTAGTTCGAGACCAACTAGAAGGTGGTGCATACATGTACAATTTGATTATGTTGTATTTTGATACAAATGTATTCATATGTATAAATGAATTTTGATAAAAACAAGATCATTATATATATGTAATATCATCAAAAGAATAATGATTTTGTAAATGTTCTTTACATTAAATGTATTATTGTTTGGAACTAAGGTAAGCATTTTAATTTGTAATGAATAGTGACATCCTTATACTTTATATATGTACTGTATATATAAAAGGTATATGTATGGTACTTATATAGTGTATCGGGGTGTTACAATTATTTTGGTATCAGAGCCTAGGTTTGAGAATTCTCTACCTAAGTGGATTTAAAACGAAAAGAGGAAAATTTAAAAATAAAATAAAATTGTGATACATGCATATGCATTAACAACTAAGTTGGTCTCGGATGTGGCATTATTTGATTTGTAGTATATCTTAATTATATGAGATGGATGATAGTGTGTGAATGAGGTTTTCCATGGAAGTGAGGCTAGAGAAAGAAATGATATAGGAAAATTTGTACAAGTATAATTGATAAATTAAAGAATTGAAGTTTACTTAAGTAAAGTAAATTTTAAAATTTTTGATTATGGAAGTGTGCTTGTGAAAAAGGTCATAAAGAAATGACTAGGAGAATAAAGTTGGAAATGAGTTAAAAACAAAATTAAGATTAAAGTATGTATTCTTTCCTCTACAATTTGAATCTCTTTCTAATAAACCTTATGTTTGGATTGTTAGAGAGAGGAAATGGATAGATATGTTATTAAAATGAAGAGAGTATGGTGGAATATTGAGTGAGTTGATTGGTATAGACAAAGTGTGACAATTTAAGGTTTGGATATGTAAAGTTAAGGTTTTTAAAAGAAAAAAGAGATGATGTTGGTTAAATAAGGAGATATCATGGTGTTGTTTGCATTGTTATTTAATGCAAACATTGTGATTTCAGTGCTAGAAATGTGAAATGTTTAAGTGTTAATAAAGCTCATATTAAAGATGGTAATATGTGACATTTGGATTTTTTGAAATGAGCTTTAATAATTGTGAAAAAGAGATGTTTTGATATTATATGATGATATATATGTAGATGTTTTAAAGTTGATATTAAGAAAATAAAATTAGTAAATTGAAGTTTAGGTAAAAGTAGTAAGTTTAGAGTTTAGAGTTTTAATGGAAATTTGATAAGGATTATTTAGATATCGATAGTTTAATGTATGTTAAACATATGAACTATTTGGAATGAATATTATTGTATATGAGAATACTATGAATTGGGTAATGTGATTGATAGTATGAAAATTTATTTTGAAGTAAAAGGAAAGTGATTTAGCATATGAAAATGAGTTACTTTAAGTCATTTGAATGGAAATGGTGAAAATGGATATGAAGGGTATACTAAATGCATTTAAAAACAAATGTGAGAGAGATGTCACATTAGAAAAGTGACAAAGATTTGTGTGAAATATTATTATGAATAGAGTGTATATATTTGTTGTGTTGATGAATAATTTAAGTCATGTTAAAAGAATGAGAATGATGTTGTTTAATGAAAAGTAATAAATGTTAAATTTTTATAGATTATATGCAAAAGAGAAATTAAATAAAATTGCATGATTATGTGTATACATGTATAGGATATGTGAGATGAGTTTTTCGATATGAATGTAATTGTATTATGTAAGAAATGTGGAAAGTAAGTCACATTATGAATGTGACCTATGAGTGTGTATGTGGTATAACTACTAGTCTAATAATATTAAGAATGATATTGCATGTATTAGTGGATTTAAGAGAGATTAGGTCTTGACCTGCGTAAAGCTAGATGAACTATATGACGAAATTGAAAGTGAGAATGGACTCGAGTAATACTGGACAGTGAAATTGTTATGGTAATCACTGAACTTGATGATCATATACTATTTTAAGTCCCAAAATATTTACATGTGGAAAGGTTCTATGTATATGTGTATAATGAGAGATTGTAAGGAAAAAGGGGAAGTATAAAAAAAAAATTTAAAAGAGATGGATTAGAAATGGAGTAACAAATGAAATTTGTGTAAGATTTGCATACGATTAAATCTGTATACGTAAGAAATGTTAATAGTAATATTGTTGAAGCATGAATTAGTTTAATGATGATCATTTAACCGAGTGCAAATTGGTTTGAAACGGAGTTGAAATGTGTTAACTCTTGGGGTAGCAAAAGTTTAGAGAATGAATATGTAATCCTTGCGATACAAATTTAACATTAGAATTGGAAAGGTTGGAAGCAGTATAATAAAGGGACAATATTGATTTTTAAGCCACAGGCGTGACCATTAATCTCCTATGGCCATATGAGTTGTTTAGTATATTTGGCCGGTTAGTTTTGTTATCCACAGATTTGAGCCTGAAATAACATGACTGTAGTACAGTTTTGATGAGATTGATAATTATGTTTCTAGAAACATAGTTAAGAGTTATGATGGGTAAAGTTGTACTTTATCATTTTATGTTAGAAATTTGTTTATAATTATAGAAAGTATGGAAGGAAAGAGAACTGTAAAAATATTTTGATTTATGGATAATGTGATAAAAAAGATAATTATTGTAAGAATAGTAATGGTATGAAATGTGAGGAGATGTTAAATGGGAGAAATTATAGAATGTGATTGAAAGTTATACTGAATATGTTTATGGTATAAAGTGAATAAGTGGACGGACTTAAGGTAAGTGAGTGAACTTTGGGTAATAAATATGGTATGAGATAATCATAAGAATTTTATGAAAATTGTACTACGATAATTTGAAGTGATTTGTTATTAATAATCATAATCTCAAAAAGTTGAAAAAATGGATCCGAAGATATTAGAATTTGAATATAAGTTTGACCTAATGGAATTAGGTCATATATATTGCGAAATCTGATAATAAAGTTAAATAAGTTAATTGTTGGTTTGAATTGACTAAGATTAAGATGTTAGTATATGGTGACAGATAGATCAATTGATCTAGATTCTATTAAGATTGCAAATCATTATTGAAATTTATATGTATAATTGTATTACGAGTATAAGATATAAGTGATAATGTATATGATTTAATATTCTAATACATGAATGGACATGAATGAATTGGGTTATATCAGTTTTAAATGATGATAAAAGGGAAAAGGTTGATTATCTGTAAAGTAAGTTTAAAGGCATTATACTAATATTTATGTTAAGTAAGAAGCATGCTAAAGAAGAAATTAAGTGTATGAAAAATAAGGATATGGTTATCAATTAAGGTTTGATAAATATCTATTCTGAAAGTGATTATAAGGACGGGATAATCAATATTAAGATATAAATCAATGATTTTTAAGGGTAAAGTTAAGAGAGTAATTATAAAGAAATGAAGTGATAAAATATCTTGAATGTAATAATTGGACGAAATATAAGTATATTATAAGATGATCTGATTCTTGTATAAAGATAAATTAATTGAGAATGTAAGGAGTTATGTTAACTGCTCAGTGGAGGAAGTAATAAGATATATAAAAATATACAATGATGAATTATGAAATTTAGAGAAGATGATTGACTCTAAAGGGGAGAGTAGAAATTATGTGATTTGATGACATAATAATTTAAGAAAATAGTTAACTTTATATGAAAGTTAAGATGGTATTTTGTTAAGAATGAATTGTTACTGTACTAGATAATTTCGAGGACGAAATTATTTAAGGGGGAGAAAATTGTAATATCCCAAAATATACCTTAAAAGTTTTGGAATTATTGTTATATTTGGATTTAATGTATATGTGTTTAATGGAAAGAGAAAAGACGATAAATTAATTAAAAGAAAATATTATAAGAGATAGAGATGTATGAAGAATGATAAGTATATATTGTAATTGTATAATATGGGAAATATAAGTACAATATATAAGAGATATGCATATAGCAACTTATACATCACATATACATGATGTATATACGAGTGTAGGAAAAGTAAGTGTATATAATAATAATAATAATAATAATAATAATAATAATAATAATAATAATAATAATAATAATAATAATAATAATAATAATAATAATAATAATGACAAGAGAACAAGAAGAAAAGAAAGTCAAAGCAAATTGTGGTGGAGGATTTTTGGGGATATTGTATTATATTATTATTATATATATATAAGATAAGTTGAATAAAAGAAAGAAGATTTTCTTTCTTTCTTCTTCTTCTTCTTCTTCTTCTTCTTGTTCTTGTTCTTGAACGTGGAGAGAGAGAGAGAGAGATGATTTTATTTACATACACATCAAATTCATAAGGGTTTGGAGAGAATTGAAGGTGGATATTGAAGATTTGGCAAAATATTCAAGTAAGTAATCATTTCCTTGTTTTGATTTCTATTGATTGAATTTATATTTGATATGGTTGGTGTGTGAAGATGATGATAATGAAAGATTGAAGTATATAGATATGTTGAATTGGTATTTAGATGATGATAACATGGTTATTTGTGAGGATGATGATGGATTGTTGAGATTGTTTAGTAAGGGTTTCATATAAATGAATTGGGGAATTGAGTAGTTGATACATGGTGATGTATATAATGATTATTATTATGATATATTGAAGTTATATAAGGGTTAAATTGATAGGTAATTGATGAATATAACCAAGATGTTGATTAAGGGTGATATAGTATGGGTTTTGAAGTGTTTGTGTTTACATGGACGAGAGTTCGAAATGCATGATTTTTGCCTGACACGGCCAGTGACACGGCCATGTTGTTGGGGGTGTCAATGGTACTGAGTTTGCCGTTTGTGACACGACCATTAACACGGCCATGTTACTGAGCGTGTCATAGCTACTGTGAGAAAAAGTAATTGACACGTCCATTGACACGCCCGTGTTATTAAACGTGTCAAAGCTTCTGTATTGTTGGTTTAGGGCACGATCAGGGACACGCCCATGTTGGTGGGCGTGTCATGTGTAGAGTTTGCCCTAGTTAGTTATCATTCTTATTTTCTTTTATGTATAATTGTTTTTGGATTAGGTTTTGAAGAGATTGTGTTGCCTTAATCTAAGTGTTGGAAGAATTCTTGGAAGAGGAAGTGTATAAATTGGTGTGAGTGGTTCTTGAGGTAAGTACAAACCTTGCATTATTGCATACATCCATATGGCTTTGAGACTTAACACATTTGGTTGTAAATGTGTTAAGTAATCTATTGCATTGTTGATGCATATGAATAATGTTATGTTTTGCATAATGTGAACTTGGTGGAGTGTATGTTGAATATTCTAAATATATGATGTTATGATGAAATATGATATGTGAAAGAGATGATAATTATTCATAATGTATGTTCAATGCAATTGATTATGAATACTTTTATGATGAATTACCTTAATGTGAATTGAGAAATGATGAGATGTGAAACCATTGTTGTTGGCTATAATGATGCAAAACCTCAATGATGAGATGTGAAGCCATTGTTGTTGGCTATAATGATGCAAATGAGATAATTGAGGCATGATTGCCTAGATGAGTATTATAAATTGAGAATTGAATTGATAATGAAATAATGAATGAATTGTGTGCCTAATATGTTATTCAATTTTCAGAGTTCTGGATTTGGCGGCATGCCTATGAATCACCAGATAGGTGAAAAGACCGGGTCGTAAGCCGATTCCAGTTGAGAAATGTGAAATATGTGAAATATAATGTTTTGGGGTGAAAAGACTGGGTCGTAAGCCTCAAAAATAGTAACAGTCTTGCCGGGTTGAGGATCTCCTCGAGTTTAGTCGGGTTGAGGTCCAAGAGACTGGGTCTGTTACATTTGTTTTGGTAATAGTCTTGCCGGGTTGAGGATCTCCTCGGGTAGCCGGGTTGAGGTCCAAGAGACTGGGTCTGTTACCCTATCCATGGATAGAGATATATATATATCGCCTACGGGCTTGATGATTGTGATTATGGACCAAAGCAGTAACTCTGAACTTTGAATAGAATATTAGATCCTTTTTGGGCCCATGCTTGTCTTTGCTTTAATGTGAATTATGGAATAAGATATAATGTTAAGATATATGATGATAATGATGGAATGAGATGATTATAATAGAGAAACTATGTTGAATGATGTGATTATGAAAATACAACATGATGTGTAATATGTATATGGATGCGGAAATTGTGAGTGTTATTTCATGAATGTTCTGCGAAGCCATTAAATTGTGGTTGGTTGTAATGATATATGTGTATATGTATATAAATTATGAGATTAGTGGAAATATATGAAGAATGCATTGTAAAGGGGAAAATATGATAAGAAAATAATAATACATAATGTTAAAATATGAAGTATGATTCTTCTGTAATGTATGTTTGAAATATTTATTTGTACTACTAAGCTTTCGAGCTTAGCGCGGTTGTGTAAATCGCGCAGGTGAATAGATAATTGATTTGGAAGTCAAACCACTATGTCATGAGGAGGGCCAGTGTAGTTCGAGACCAACTAGAAGGTGGTGCATACATGTACAATTTGATTATGTTGTATTTTGATACAAATGTATTCATATGTATAAATGAATTTTGATAAAAACAAGATCATTATATATATGTAATATCATCAAAAGAATAATGATTTTGTAAATGTTCTTTACATTAAATGTATTATTGTTTGGAACTAAGGTAAGCATTTTAATTTGTAATGAATAGTGACATCCTTATACTTTATATATGTACTGTATAAATAAAAGGTATATGTATGGTACTTATATAGTGTATCGGGGTGTTACATTGGCGCTAGTCAATTAATGAAGAGTTGGATGATGGTAGAAAACCCACAGAGTTTGAGCGTCAGATGTGTCGGATTGAAGGTAAGATAGGCAATATCGAGCTAAACCAGAATATGATCTTAATCCAGCAGGAAGAGCTGCAGCAGCTCTTACAGGACAAGAGAGATTCTTTCCAAGCACAGCTGGATCACTAGATCTTGAGACGGCAGTGGCTGGAGCAATCCATGTTGGAATTCTGGCGGTATCAGGGGTTTCGCCCTTCACAGCCACCACCTCCACCCTATCAACCACCTACCCGTACACCGGCACCTGCACCTGCACCTGCACCGGAACCTGCTCCACAGATTGATGTCTCCGATGATGAGACCAGCAGTGACTAGCCACATTTTAATTTTTATCTTATTTTTTTATGTCGTCTTTCATTTCTTTACTTATTTAATACGTTTTTTGGTTTTTTCTTCTTTTTAATTGCTTTTGGATTATTATTATTATTTTCTTTAAGCATTGTTTCCTTTCTTTATTTATATATTAACCTTGTTTTGAGTGCATTTTAGAATATTGTTTTGATGCAAAACCTCCTTCACCGCACTCTTGGCACCGTACTCATATTCATCCACTCATGGACATAATAAGGGGCAGTTATTCTCTCTCTTCATTGTTTCGTGTTTTGCGCACACATTGAGGACAACGTGCATCTTAAGTAAGGGGGAGAGGTATAATTTCTTGAATAAATTTCTACTACTTCATTATTTTTATTTGATTCATTTGTCTTAATCAATGCCTGCTAAGTAAGCTAAATTGTTATGATAAGTATGATTTGATGTGATTTCCCTTTACATGTTAAACTAATTTGAGATTTCCTAAATGACAATTTCTTGTTGAGGTTAACTTAGTGATTTCGATCAATTGCTGAGGATCGATTGTAATAGCTATAGTTAAGTTGTGGATTGATGGAAATTGGAACATTACTAGAGTTTAAAACCTTAGTTACATTTTTTAGCATAATATAATTCCATAGATTCTTGAGTCGGACTTAGTACGACCCTTAAGTTTATGACCCTTGAATAAAAATAACCAAAGCAAATAACTCTAATTAAAGGAGCTTTGAAAATTTTTCCCTGTTCCGCTGATTTTGACTCTCAAATCAAAACAAATGAGTTGGAATCATGAATAGTGCTAGTAGCCATTTGAACGGTGATTCTGGTTGAGTAACCGGGGGTCGGCATCACAAATGTTTACCTTCATGTCAAAAGGCTAGTATCAGTTAACAAGTCGGGCTCCTTAAAATATATATAAAAAAAATAAAAATAATAATTTGAGGGTTAGAGTGCTTAAGAGAAAATTCACGTTTTTCGTACTTTGTTCATGGCATTTGGATTTGCTGGAATTTTATGCTCAAATTTTTAACTCTAGATTTTTAGGTTTTAGGTATGTGAAATTTTTATTTTGAAACTTCTTGATTCAGCTGTTATGATTGTGAATTATTTTGATTGAGAAAGTGAGGTTATCCGATTCGAGCATTGTCAAAAACTTTATTTTTCTTTTTGAATATAGAGGGATTCCGTCATTTCTGCTTATTACAGTGATTTAGTTTGCTTGAGGACAAGCAAAAACTCAAGTGTAGGAGAATTTGATAAGTACACAATTAATGATATTTTATTCCTATTTCTTAATATGATTATTATCCAATTGAGTTTAATTTGTTTATTCAAAGTGCATTTTAAGGTTAATTTCAGGAATTCTCGATAATTTGAGGCTTTTGGTCATTTCGGAGCAATTACGGATGAAGTAGAAGAAAAGAGCAAAATCTGTCAATGGACACGCCCATGAACACGGGCGTGTCAATAGTCGTGCCCTTGTTACTGCATTCAGTGGCTATGACACGTCCAGTTGCATGGGCGTGTCACCAAACGTGCCATATGTCCAGAGTCACAGTAGCTGTGACACGCCCAGGACCACGGGCGTGCCAATGATCGTGCCTTTCATCCAAAGTCACAGTAGCTGTGACATGCCCAGGTCCACGGGCATGTCAATGAACGTGCCTTTTATCCAGACTTACGGTAGCTGTGACACGCCCAGTAACATGGGCGTGTCAATGGGCATGCCCTTTATTCAGAATCACAGTGCCTATGACACACCCAGTGACATGGGCGTGTCAGTGGTCGTGTCACCTGTCGAAAAGTTAGATTCTTTGCACTGATTGGGGAATAAGTGGGGGACAACAGCTGTGCCTTTGCCAAAAAGAAAGAACAAGAAAAGGAAAGCTTGCCTAAATCAGGGAAAAGGGTGATGAACCAAAGGAAAGTGGTAGACAATGGATGGGTATGGTGAGTTGGAGGTATGGGCTGGAGATTTGAAGGGAAATAAAAAGAGAAGAGGGGGAGAAGAACAGCAGTTTTTGCTGGAGCATTTTTGGAAACAGAGAAGAAAGAAGAGGAGGAGGAGCCATCTGCTGGATCAAGGAGAAGGGTTTTGAGTTGAGTTTGAAGAGAGATTCACTTCTTACACAAGCCCTAAACCAAGAATCAAGGACTGAAGTGAAGTGAAGAAATACAAATTCATTGCCATGATTTGTTTGGTTTCTCTTACTCATTTATATTGCTCTGTTTTTCTAGCTTTGAATATGAACTAATTCCTTCTCTATCTAGATATTGATGAACCCTAGCTCATTTGTATGAATTGAACAATTATATTCAGTTGAATCATTTGATTGAGTTGTTTTATTCTTATGATGCTTGATGTCATTTCCAATTGATAATAGCATGCTTATTGATTGGTTGTTATTTTCATATTATTGACTTGAGAAAGCTTGATGTGAATTGAATACTCATAAGAGTTGAGGATTGATTGGGGTGCTAGAGATAGACCTACAAGATCCTTTGGTTTATAGTTCTTTGTTCTTAATGCAAGATCTATTTAATTGTGCTTGAGAAGAGATTCCAGCACTCTACTTAGTAATTAGGGATTAATCCACTCGAGAGAGGCTTTAATCTAATTTAGAGGAATGCCAATTCAATTCTATTAAATGGTTTAGCTGAATTGATTGATCATCAATACTATTGAGGCTAGGGGGATTCAATATCTGGATAGTTTTATTCATATTATTATCAATCCTTTGTGCACAGCATTTAATTTCCTTTATTTTCAGTTATTGATTAGTTGATTTTAGTTACAAAACATAACACAACTATTGATTTGCTAAACAACGATTAAGATTTGTACTAGTACTTGGCCTTGTCCCCAGTGGAATGATAACTCACTCACTACTATATTACTTGGACGATCCGTGCACTTGCGGTATTACCATAGCGCAGCTCGTGAATTACCAATGCCTAATGAAGATTGATTTGCTGGGTATTGTTGTTGTAAGAATTCAACATAGAAATTTAGGAAAATGAAGGAGTGGATAAGGTAGTAGCTTACCATATGTCTAGGTTGAAAAATAATGAGCGTGATGGACATGACCTATCAATAAATAATCAATTCCATGATGAGAAAATATTTATAATCTCTCATGTCATCTCCTGGTATGCATATTATATTAATTTCCTAGTAAATGGAGTGGTGCTCAAGATTATAATCATCAATGAAAGAAAAATTCTCTTTTTCGAATGTTAAACATTAGGAGGAGCCTTTACTCTTTAAACATTATGGAGATGGCATGATCAAAAGATGAAAAGAAAGCATATTGGAGCACTATCACTCAAAGCAAAGTAGAGGACATGCAAATACTTAAAATATGGTTGCTAAAATGGGCCAAGGGTGGTGGTCAAATTTGTCAAGAATAACACTATTTTCATATTTGGAGTTCCATAAGTAATCATCTGTAATGGAGGTATCCACTTTTATAATCACATGTTTAAAGCTTTATTGAGGATGAATCGTGTTAATCACAAGTTGGCTGCTCCATATCATCCATAAACAAGCAGTCAAGTGGATACTTGAAATAATGAGCTCAAGTTGATATTCAAAAAGAGTGTTAGTAACTCCAGGAAAGATTAAGCAATCAATTTGGATGATACATTATGGGCATATAGGATTGCATAAAAGACATCAGTAGTCATGTCTCCATATAAACTTGTTTTAAAAAAAAAGCTTATTACTTTCTAGTTGAATTAAAGCATTGACTTATTGGGACATTAGGAAATTGAATTTGGATTTGGTGGTTGCAAGTGTAAATAGATTACTTCAGCTTAGTTAATTAGACAAGTTGAGATTGAGTTCATACAAAATTATAAAGATTTACAAAGATAAAACAAAGGCACTATATGATAAACATATTCATCATTGCCAATTTATAGAGGGGCTGGATGTCCTACATTATAATCCATTGCTAAGACTTCTTTTTAGGAATCTCAAATTAAGGTGGTCTGCTCCTTTCAAAGTTGTTAAGGTTCACCCCTGCAAGATTATTATGATTTAAATAGTGCTTTGGAGACTCAAAGTAAACAAGAAACATCTTAAACAGTATTTCATTTGTAGCACAATGGAAAAGGGAGTAGTCTACTACTTCTAGAATCTATCTTGATAGGTGTTGCAAATTAGTCAAGCTAATTCAAATTTACTTTTTGGGAGGTATCCAAACCATGATAAAGCCAAATTGATTGATTCTCTTTTTTATTTTGTAGTTTGAGTAATTTTTTTTTCCTTTTAATTTATTTTTAGGATTTGTATATAAGGAGACAAGTGCAACATGGATATTCAATAGCATATCCAAGATGAAAAATGCACAGGCATGTAATGGAAAGGCTTAGCTAGGTAGCAATAATTTTACAATCATGGTTGTGCATATTCAAACCACATAAGCCTAATGGGGCAATAATATTCAAAAAAAAGTTAAATTCTAGCATGGTCATGCAGTGTCCAAACCACATAAGTGTGCTAGGCTGATACATTTAGTGTAGTTTTGAATCCTAGTTCATGCCCATGCCAAGTTTGAAGCATATAGTTGTGTCCATCAACATGTGTTGCCCTCTATGGTCCCATTGCCATATAGTATCTAACACCTTTTCAATATGCATGGTTGTATAGTTCGCTAAGCATGCCTATGCCTGGAAAACTTTATTATAATACCGCATTGCATATTATCATTCATTCCCTTAGACATTAATTCTATAAATCCTAATTGTTTTACTACCATTGCCCATTCTCACCTCTATCCTTCTCTATCTTTCTCATTCAGGTTTTGTAGCTATTCTCACTCCATTATTTTCAGTTTTTCCTTGGTTTATTTCTAGCCATTTCTTTAAGAAAAAAGATATTGCCTACAAGCTCAAGATCTTTCATTCTCAAACTCTTAGTATAATGACTGAGCTTTTAGGGATCATAGGCCTAGATCCAGGGATAGAAATTGCCACTAGAAGTGTGCACAAGTCGGGTTCGGTTGGATTTGGAGTATTTCTTAATCGATAGAAGAGGAAAAAAAAACAAACCGAAGTAAACCAATTTATAGTTAATTTCAATCGACCTGTATAAATATTTGAATTCGGTCAGTTTTCGTGGGTGAGCTTAGATTGGAACATCAACAAATTGAAAAAAAAAATCAAATCATAACATTTCCCAAATCAAAATCAAATTAAGAAAAGAAAACCAATCATAAATATTTTTTAAATTCCCTTAAAATTAAAATGGATAAATGATGTAGATAATAAAATAAATTAGCAAATAAAAACCATAAAACTAAAAATCATAATCAATTTATACAAACACAAATTACAAATTACAATTAAATAAAAGAAAAAAAAAACACAAAATAAACACAAAAACAAAATAAATAGTCAAATACAACCCAAAAACTAAACATCAAAACAAAATTTTTACAAAACTAGGTAGAAATTCTAAAATAAAACTCACCAAGAATTACAACAAATTCAAAAAAAAAAATCCCTATAGTATTTAGATCAGTGAATATGAAGAACAAAGTTAAAGAAAAGAAGTATGTTTAAGTTATAAAAAGGTGGAATCACTAAGAAATATGATAAAAGAAAAAGAGAAATGAAGAAAGAGAGAGAGTCTGACATTGAGAGAAAAATTTTTAGGAGAGAGAAAGTCTGAATAAAAATGATGTAGGATTGAAGATAAAGATGAATATATATTCATGTTAAACGACGTTATATTCTTTAAAAGAAAATGACGTCGTTTTATGTATAAACGTATATTATATATTATAAGTTGGTCGGTTATGGGTTTATATGATATTTCTAGGCATAAATCGACTGATCAATGTAAATAAAATTTTTTAATAAAATAGGCCCGCCGTTGATTAATCTGTAAAAGAGAATTGAATGAACCCAGCTTTGCAACTTCGTGATGGGTGGGTTTGGTTGGGTACAATCATTTTGCACACCCCTAATTGCCAATTTGAAGATGTGAATACTTGGTTCCTAAGAAATCCACAACTACTTACTGGGGTTCGAAAGTTGTGTATGCATGGAAAGATAGGAAATGGTCTAACATCCTCATATGTCCAGTTCATTAGAATCAACCTCCTTTTAGGTTATAGTATTATATTATTTACTATTATTAGTACATTATCCTTTTAGCCATGCAAATTAATTAAATTAATGAAATATCAACCAACTGATCAAAATAAAATACAAGAATGTATTAATATTTTACATCATGCAAATAAATAAATAGAAAAATGGACACCCATTGGAGTGGAAATATGTCTTTATAGTTTAATATCTAAAATAATGAATTACATTAAAAAATAAAAGATAAAATTTTATTGTGATCTTCGAATGCATTCAGTTTAGAAAATGAAGATTACATAATAATACCTATTACATCAAATCTAATAAATATCGAAAGAAAAACAAAAGTAAATGCACATTCCAACATTTTAACATGCATGAATGGCCATTCATACATCAAGCATTCTCGAATAATTGAATGGGATATAATATTTGAAAATCTTAGTCAGTTCATTAATCATATAATCATAATCCATTAGATATTTTAATTGCAAATTATCTAGGTGAATCATAGTGAATATTAAAAATATAAAAATGAAAATTCTGGGAAACAATGAAGAGAAGGCCAGTGAAGGCCACTAGCAAATAAGCCATTGGTTATGGCAAATTTTCCATAAGCAAGGCCAGTGGTGAATTTGGCACTAGTTAGTGGTGAATTCACCACAAGCCATGCTAATGGCAAATTTGCCACTAGTTGTGGCAAATTCACCATAAGCAAAGCAAGTGACGAATTCACCACAAGCTTGACACTAGCTAATGGTGAATGCCAATAGCCCTTATCAGCTCCTTTTTATGTCAAACATGATTTGTAGATCATATTTTTAGTATAAATATGTATAATTTGTTCAAAGTTACTCCTTTTAACCATTTTTAGCCTACTAATATGCAAGCTTAAAAACATTATATGTTATTTGTTGTCATTAATCTTTATATTAATCTAGTTTTCTATTAATAGATCATATATAGGTCCATAAATTTGGGTTTTAACACTTCATTTTGTTAAGCATACATCTTATACTAAAAATAACAAAAAAAATAGAGGATAGAACCCGATACATGTGTTGTTGGCTCTATAAAACACGACACATGCGTAGTTGGCTCCACCATTCTTGAAATCATAAGTCCAATGAGGTCCTATCTGGAATGGATCTGCTTGTTTCCTCCTTTTGAGGTTGGTTGTTTGATGTTGGTGTTTAAGTATTCCTTTGAGTTTGAAATGGTGTAGATAGAAGTGGTGTTTAGGGTTTTTTGTTTACTGGCTTTCTTTGTTTTCCCTCTCTTTCTCTTCTCTCCCTCTTATGTGTTTTTTATTTTGATTCCAGCCCCTCATCTGATAGTTGCTATTCCTATTTGTAGAGTTGGAACAAAACTTATGATGAAATGATTTATGCACTCGAGAAGCGATTCAGAGACTGGTGAGAGTTCTAGTGGCAATTTCCCAAACTAGTGAAGATTATCACTAGTAATGGCAAATTGCCATGCTAATGGCATGCTTGTCACTGGCAATGATGAATTTTCATGGCTAGTGGAAAAGGCCCATTAGGCTAGACCATCTTTCTAATAAAGAGTTAGTCTAGGTTCTAAATTTTGTCAATTTCACACATTCTTAGTCCTGATTATAACTTCTAAACATCATTTTGAACAAGGTGAAATCTCAAGGTCTTAAAACCCTCTTTCAACCTGAGCCTCCACCCCAACAGATCTCCATTTTTCTCTCATTTTAGGTCACACATGAGCCTTTCGAGTAGGGTAACTATTTGGGTCAACTGAGATGTAATACCTTAAAAATCAGGTGAAAATCTAAGGGTTTGTATTTCCCAAAGGGAAAAGATGCAGATAAGCCCCTATAGTTTTTGTATAGGTACAAGTTAGCACTTTTGTTTTGCTCAATTATGCATATTTTTTTTTTTTTGTAAAACAAACTAATTAAGCATTTGGTTGAATGGAGACTTTAACGAGGCTTCTTTTCTCATTAAATAGTTTGTTTATGAGAGAAAGTACAAATAAGTTCCTCAAATTTTCAAGAAGGTACATGTTGGCTCTTGAATTAATTTTGGGCTTAATTAGGCATTGGATTTTATAAATCTAACTATTTAAACCCTTGCATTTATGGAAAATTAACACCTATTATCTCATAGCTATTGAATAAATAAAAATATCTTTTACTTAATAAATAAAACTTAAAGTAATTAAAAAATTTTAAAAAATAAAAATGTATTTTTTATCTCTAGATCTATACTGCCCAAGGATTTCTATACAATTGGCTAAAAATTTCCAGTGATTCTCCTAATCTCACTCAACCAAAGAACTATAATTTTCGACATAAAGCTGATGACTTCCCAATTGGCCTTAATATTTAACCAAATCCTAGTATAAATTTGTAACTTTATTTCACAAAAAAAAAAAAAAGTATAAGCCTTTCAATGAAATAATTTTAGAGTTTCTTTGATGGGTAGGAAACAATACTTGGATTGGATGTCAAAATCAATTTTATCTTCAAAGAGTAAGAGTCTCTCTCTTAACAAAGGAAAATTGATTGTGCTTTTGTAATTTTGTTCCTTTTTTGTAGTTTTGTAGGATTCATTCATTTCAAACTCATGTTTGTTTATTTTGAGGGTATTTCTCAAAACTTAAAAGCTGATCAAAACTTATTATAAGCAGTTTTTAGATTATAAGTTGTTTATTTAAGTGTTTATGAAAACTTAAATAGTAGATTATAATCTGATTTTAATCAGTTTTTTAAAAGTTGGGTTTTGCTACTTTTTTTTAAGCACTTATTTTTTAAGCAGTTTTGACCAAGTAAAAGACCATACTATCCCTACCTAATCTTCAATATTCCAAATTTGCCCACCCTATACACTTTAGTTCCCATCAAAATTCTTTTATTTTTAGGATTCTAATTAATATTTTTAGGATTCTAATTAATTTGGTAATATTTACATGGTAGTTTTTTATTTGTATAATTTATTGATAACACCAATATTATTATTATTATTAAATAAATTTTATTATTATTATTATTATTGGAAAATAAATTTTGAATTGACATTTAAAAAATTATTTTTATACAATAAATAAACTCAGGGACAGTTTGGTTATTTTGACAGTTTCTGCAATTAAAAACTGATTATAAGCTGATTTTACAAAAACACTTAACTGATTATAAATTGATTATCAGCTGATTATTAACTAGTTTACAGAAATGCTTAACTGCTTATTTTTAATCTAATTATAATCTAAAAATCACTTGTTCACAATAAGCTGAAAAGCTCCAGTTTTAAGAAACACCCTCTTAGACTCTGATTGCTTTTCTTTAGTGGTTTCAACGGGTTTTTAGTTTTTTGGGTATTTGCTCAATCACTTGAATTTTCTATATAATATGTTTTTCACATTAACTTTATTGGTTTAGCCACCCATAATTAAGCCACTCAAGTTGGCTTTTTTTTTTTTTTTTTTGCTTAATTATGCATAGTTTTTTTACAAAATAAACTATTTAAGTCCCTAGTTAGACAAAGACTTTATTGAGACTTATTTTCCCGATAAATAGTTTGTTTATGGGATAATGTATAAATAAACTCCATAAATTTTTACGAAGGTACACATAGGTACTTGAATTATTTTTTAGTTTAATTAGGTACAAGATCATCTAAATCTAACTATTTAAGCCATTCCTTTGTGCGAAACTAACACCCATTATCTCACAAACTATTTAATTACAAAAAATACTTTATATTCAATAAATAAAATTTGAATTAATTAAATAATTTTTTTTTGTACATCCAAGTGAGCATAGCTCACAAATTAATTAAATAAATTTTAATAAATAAAAAGTATTATTTATCTTTAGATCTATATAGCCCATTAGAGTTCCATATAGTTAACTAAAAATTTCCAGCAATTCTCATAATCTCATTCAACCAAATAACTACATTTTCTAGCACAAAACTAATGACTTCCCAACTAAGCTTATTTAACTAAATCCTAATATAAATTTATAAACTTTTTTTTTTTTTTACAAAACAGAAGAATAAGTGTAACATCCAAAAATTTGTAAAAATAAAATTTAAATTAAATTAAAATAAGAATTTGAGGGATAAATAAAGAGTTGGAAGTGATAAATAATAAAATGTATGTGTGAAGTATATGTTATATATATAACATATAAAAGTCAAAGTTAATAGTAAAGTCAAAGGTAAATAGTAAAAATGGTAAAAAGTTAAAAGTTAAAAATTTAAAAATAAAATTATTTTTTGTACAAATTCAATTTTAAAATAAATAAATAAATAAAATATTAAAATAATATATATATGGTTAGAAATTTAAAAAGGAAGAAAAGTCAAAAATTGAAAAGTTCATCTTCTTCCTCTTTCTCTATCCATGGCCGAACTCCTTCAAGCTTAAAAGGGGAGATTTTTGCTCCATCCAACATCAAATTCTTCACGTTTTCAAGAGGTTTTAGGGTGAATTTGAAGATTCTTCAATCAAAGGTAAGCTTTCTTACCTGGTTCTTTAAGTTTATGAAAGTATATGATTACGTGAGAAATGAAGTCTTGATGGATGATGCGATAATTTGATTTATAAGTATGGAAGATGTTCTTTTGATGTAAGAACAATGATTTTAAGGTTAGATTGAAGAAAATGTTAGGTATAGTTAGAGTTTGGAAAAAGTATTAAGTGATTTAGGTTTTGGGAAAGGGTTTTGTTAAAGAATAATTGTGCATTTGGTTTCATGATTTAAATTGTTTTGTTTAATGATTTTAATGGTAGAAATGAACTTAAATTGACATTTGAAATTGATTAGAATGAAGAACTAAAATTAAAGAGGCTTAGGACAAAATTTTAAAATTTTAAAGGAAGTATGATATATTATATTTTAGTGCTTGAAATATGTTAAAATATAAGTTTGAGATATATTTAAGCTTTAAATTAAATTTGGAAATGATGAGAATTAAGTTTTAAAGTTAAAGTCCGTTAATGCTAAAAAAGAAAAATTGATGGATTGTGCTTTAATTGAAATTAATAGCTTAAATATCCTAAAATGTGATTCTAATGTATGATAAACATTCACGTTTAGATTAGGTGTTGAGTAGATAGAAATTCCATCAACTTAGTAGTGAATGGCTTATTAAAAAGTTGGTAGAAAAGTGAGCATTTTAGCGTGAAAGTGCTCTTGATAAGAGGTAAGTACATACTTTGAATGAAATAAATTAAATTACATTTGTCGGCATACTACATTATTGTGTGATTTAATGACTATACTACTTTGATGTGAGAATTCACATGAAAAGTGTATAGATATATGTTTAAGCTATGAAATGCTTAATGTGTTATTAAGTGAGCCATTTTAAGATAGCCAAAAGTATTGAATAATGTGTTTGTGAAAAATGTGCAGTTATACCTAATATATGCATAAGTCAACCACATTGAGAATGTGGCAAGAAAATTGATGAAAATATTGAAAATATGTGAAAATAATGAGAAATGATGGCAAAAGTGCAAAAAGAATGAAAATTGGCATAATTGCCAAAGTATAAGAAAAGTGTGAAATTATTTTAAGTAATGTATGCAACCTTATATAACACCAATTTACAGAGTATTGTGTTTGGTATTATGGCATGCAGATGATTACCTTCGGGTCAGACGTTGGGCTTTACTATTATTGGCTTTCTGGCCAGACGCAGAGTGTCACTATTATTTATACTGCCTTCGGGCCAGATGTTGGGTGTCAAAAATTTATCCAAAGCAATATCTCTGGAATTTAAATATTATATAGGGTCATTTGGGCCCAATGCATATAATATGTAATGTGATGGCTTGAATGTGATAAGTGTGTGAGTTGTTATATGAAACTGCATGTCATTATTATAATTTTAAAAAGAAAGGCATTTTTGCATTCATTTATAAGTTTTTCATTATATCAAAGTATGTACCGCTAGACAATTCGCTCAGAGCGATTTGTTTATTGCACAGGTGACAGGGTCGGTACTAAGAGCCCTGTGACACCTGAGTAGGTGTAGTATTCCCTGCTTATTTTTGGTGTTTGATGGGCTGCCACGGACCAAGAACAAACACAATCATGTAAACAATTCATTTTATAAATGTTTTTTGGAATTATGTACATTAAGTATATATATATATGTAAATGATGTAAATTATCAAGTTTTTAGATTATATGTACATAATTGGAAAACTTTTATGCATTTGTTATATGAAGTATATGTTTGAGAACTGAGAGAAATTTTGAGGAATATTGGAGTTGGATGAATGTTGATTTATATTAGGAGTATAAAATTTTTCTGCAGGTTGAGTTGTGTATTTTTGGGAATGTCTAAACTATAGATAAAATTATGGTAATTTTTTTTTCATCCTGTAAAAAAACTAAACTAACTAATTAATTAATAATAATAATAATAGTAATAAAGAAGTGGAATAAGTTAGGTAAAGAAAAATATAATAATAATAATAATTAATTAATTAATTAAATTTTATTTATTATTAATAATAATTACAATTAAATAAAGGAATTGGAAAATTTTGGATTAGTGGAAGAAAAAATATATATATAGTGGAGCATTATTGTAACAATATTTTTTTAATTTAAAATATGTAGTGGGATTTGACATAAATGATGGAGTGAATGTATTTATTAGAGTGAAATAATTAAGTTAGTAAATGAGAGAGAGGAGTTAAAAAATGAATAGAGGCTCAGACAGAAAGAAAGATACAGAGAGAGAAAATGAGAGAGGAGTTTTCTGAGAAAATTAAGAGCAAACAGAGAGCCAGAGAGAGACAGAGAGAAAGTTTAGGGAGGAGGATCAGACGACAGTGTAGTTTGTGCTCCGATCTGCCACCCTCTGATCATCTCCGACTAACACGCTCAAGCAAGGGAGATCCGTCTCTCGAAGACGAGTCGACAGCCACTAGATTGATGTCGATCGGCATGCACCGTCCGAAGTCAGTGCCAACATCCTTTTTCGATCCGATCCCTTTTTTTAGCGACTCAGATATTTTTAAAACCCTCTTATTTTAAGCTTTGATTTGGTATATTACTTGCGAATTTTAGATAAAGTTTTAAATATGCATATATATATATGCACATAATAATATTTAGACAAAATATTAAAGTAATTTTTAATTAATTAAAATTTTGATTTAATAGGGAATTTAGGATTTAAATTTTTTTATATAAATATTATGATAAATTAGAAATAATTAAAGAAAATAAATTCTGTATAAATATAAATACTAATAATGAAATTTAATAAATTATTAGACTAAAAAGGGATTAGTTAAAATTTATGAGTTTGTAAATTAGAAGTTATAATTTTAAATGATTAATCAATTAATATTATTAAAGGATAAATTAGAATAAATGATAATTAATTATTAGGCAGAAAATATATAAAATAAAAATATTAATATTAAGTATATTTAAAATAATTAAATATTTAGTTCTAAATATTATTAGTAAATTGCAGAATAAATTAATATATAAATTGAAGTAATGAATTTTTGAATTATTAGTTAGTTGTTAGTGAATTTAAAAATTATTATCAAATTATGATTAAAAAATTTTGTTAATATATATATATATACAATGATTTATTAAATGATTAATGAAAATAAAAATAAGAATAAATATACGGTATATATATATGTACATAAATATTAAATTTAAAATAAAAATAATTATGGTTACGTCAAGATCAATTCTTAAAGTATAAATTATTTTAATAAAACACAAAATAAATTAGATATATTTTAGACATAAAGAGATAAATAAATATATTTATGAAAAAATAAGTAAATTGGAAAATAATAAATTAATAGTTTGTTAAATTAAATTATATGAAATACTACTATTAAAGTATTATCTAAATAAGAGTTTTATTTACATATATAATTAAGTTAATTAAATTACTTATGAACTAAATTGAGTTAATTAATTATCAAATAATTATATTAGGTGGGAAGTAAAATATAATTTAAAATTTATATAAATTCATAAAACTAATTATTTAAATTAAGATTAATATTGCCATAATTATAATAATGAAGTTACCATTATTTTTACTTAAGAATAAATTATAATAATTTTTAAAATATAAATTATACTAAGTAGTAATTAATATTAGTGTTGTAGTAGTAAAAGTATTATAAATAAAATTTTATAAATATTAATAAATTTCAAAATTAGTATAATTATTAATATTGTTATTTTGACTACTACTATTAACCTTACATGTGTGTATATATATCTACTAAATGTTTACCTAAATAGTTAAGTTATTATTATTATTATTATTATTATTATTATTATTATTATTATTATTATTATTATTATTATTATTATTATTATTATTATTATTATTATTACTAAAAAAATTAAATATTAGATTTAATATAAATTATTAATTTTGAAATAACAGTAATTAAATAATTATTTTTAATTACATAAATAATATTATAATTATTTTTAGTGACTTTATTATAAGTGATCGTTAAAAAATAAAAATAAAATATTATTAAGTAAATAAATTATATACTATTATTTTCTTATCAATAAAATCAATATAAACTACTATAATTAAATTAAAGGTAATTAAGTAATAATTTTAAGTAATAAAAATTAAGTAAATAATATTAATATTCAAGTAAATATTAAAGGTAAGAAAATTTAAGTAAAAAATATTATTCATATTTTTCTTATTCTAGCATTGTTGTTATTATTAGCACAAATTTATTTAAAAATCTAAGAATATATATTATGGATTAAATTAATATAATTCGATACGTAATGAAATAAATTAGTTAATAAATAATATTATTGGTAGTAATAAATATTAAAATAAATAAAATAAAATAATAAAATTTTAATTGTGTATAGAAATATTATAAATACTTAATAAATTTTTACAGTTAAAATTTTATTAACTTATTGAAAATATTTATTAGAGAATTAAATAGATAATTGCCTTAGAAATTAAAAAATATTTATTGGAGTATTATTTTAAAAATTCTAAGAATTATCGATTTATCGAAATAATTATTAGAATTTAAGAATCAGAATCATACATCATTTTCATAGCATACATCCATAGTAGTTAGGGTGTAATTTAAATTAAATAATATTCTTATATTATTTTAAAAACAATCACAGCTGCAGTTGTAGATTACAAAAAAAAATCATATTGGCTAAGGAAGTGCAGTATTTGTCCATTTGACCAAGGTGAGCAGGTAAATATGTAACATTGTATTTTTACAGTATTATATATATGTATGTGTTAGATAAATGATCTTAATTTTGATCCTTGACAACTCAAATTGAATGACTTATTTAACATGTGCTTGAAGAACCTTGTTGCAGGATTAGGTTGTTTCAAATAAAGCTAAATAGAGCATGTTTAGAGGTCGTACAAGACATGGAAACAACGCCCCATTCAATTGAAGGATGAAACCATATGACAGAAGGGTTCGCGGTCAGAAACCCGACCTCAGTCGCGACCGCACTTACACAAGAGAGACCGTCCTACATTCATGGACGACCGCAACACAAGAAACCCAAATCATCCAAATTACAGTAAGGTTCGCGGTGACAAGAACGGTGAAGGATACTGTCTTGCTTATCACTTTAGCAACCGCCCTTTGATATCCGCGACCGCTCTGATGATTCAGGAGAAATCTGCTTAAACCGACAGTAGTGTTCATGTCCTAAGGTGCGTCCAGAAGTTCGACGCGAGTGTTTCAACTCGACCGCGAGATGTCACCTAGGGCGACCGCGAAATTTATTTTTAGGCGGACTTTCATTTTGCCCAGTCAGAGAATGCCACATGTGATGACCGTTATAAACTCACTTCAGCATTCAAAAAGGGCGATCGCACCTATCATATGCGCGACCGTCCCGACAACCACAACATGGGCAAGATTCCTGCTGCAGAGCACTCAAATTCGACCGTTGAAGCAAATTTAAATGCAGCGACCGTACCTTGTCCAAGGACGACCTCATGAGACATAAGAGCGACCATCCTTGTATGAAGGAAGACCGCGAAATGCTTCGAACAGTTTACTGAAAAAGGTCTAAACTGCCAAGACTTTATTCTCACTATCTATAACGGCTAGTTAAACCACATTGGCTATAAATACATTGCTACTCTAAGAAAAAATGTAGTGTGAAGAGAGAATCAAAGATTTTATAGCCAAGCAACACATTTTCTTTTACTTAAACTTACATTTGAATTGTAATGAATGGTAGGTGTAAGCATTGAAAACACCATTGTATAAGTTTGAGTGTAAGCTTGGAAAACACTTAGGTTGTGAGAGTGAGCCTGGTAAAACTCTTGTAAAGGTTGTGAGAGTAAGCATAGAAAAACTCTTGTAAAGGCTTTGAGTGTAAGCCTTAGTAAAACACTTGTCAAGTTAGGTGTGAATTTGTGAAAACACCAAAGTTGGAAGTGAGCTTGTAAAACTTCAAAGATTAGTGAAACCTTAACAAGTTGTTAAGGAAGTAGATGTAGGATTGAAGAAAATCCGAACCACTATAAATCTTGTGTGTTCTTTCTTTCATTCACTACTTAACCATTTCTCTATTCTGCATTTCTTGTTTGTTGAGTTTCTAATTTGCCATTATTCCTTGAGGAAACCAATTCACCCTCCCCCCCCCCCCCCCCCCCCTCTTGGTTGCCATCTTGGGACAACAGTATGATTTTAGAAAAGAATTTACTAAATTCAAAGTGATTATTTATTTTTAAATGATAATTATTTTCTTATCAAGTGAGAACAAATAATGGTAGTTTGATTTTTCAGATATATGATTAAATGATTATATTGTGTTGGATAAATAATTTATATACACTGTTATTATAAATTTGTCTATCACACCTTGATGATGGTGTTTATATAAATATTAATAATAATATAATTTATCTTTGGCTGAAGTAATTGCTCTGCACATGTATATTGAAGTTATTTCTCATTGGGCTTGCGAGGTAAGTCATCATGCACCCTTGGATTTAAGTTTGATCAGAAAAGAATTATATTTGAGTGTATATAAAAGATATTAATTTGATTTATTTCTGAATTTTCTGAGATTTATAGAAATGATTGAAATTTAAATTATATTTATCCAATTAAGCTACGTATGATGTTTATATAATTGATGTATTATTAAAACCTTATTTATTCACTCTTGTAACATATTTACCTATTCACTTATTAGTAGGACTTATCCCTTTTTATTAAAATTTTTTAGATTTTTTTGAAGATCAACTTGGTGGACTCTAGTAGAACATAAACTCTTAAATTTGGAATTCTACTACAAATAGAAAAGGTTGGGCCAATAAACTAGTATTTTCAGTTTAATTTTAGTTTGGAAATTGTTTAAATTTTTGTGGATTATTTTTAATGATGTAGATGATAAAATAAATATTATAAATGATTATATATATTTGTGAGGAATAATAATAAATAAGGTATGATTTGAGATTTTTAGCAAGTTAAGTCCACCCTAGCTTTAGAAAGTTAGGGTATGATATTTAATGGTATCAGAGTATAGGTTATAGATTTTATAGACTTTTATTTTTTCTTTCAGATAGGAATAAGGTAATAATTTTGGTCATATGTGTCTTATAAGATGATGTCACCAAGAGTACAAGGTAGTAGAAACCGTGACAGTAATTATGACTAAGAAATTAGAATCATTAAATTAGATAATGTTGGCCAACCTCATAAGGCACTCATTCATTCATAACATATGCATTTGTTATATATGTATCGATAGAAATTTGATGTCCTTAATTAAAACAAATATGATAGTGATTCTAATTATCTTTAGTTATAGTTATATTTGATATGAATGTATGGATAAGATGATGAAATGATAAGGTAAAACTAAGTATCAATGCACATAAAGTGAGAATATTCCTTTGTTTGAGATTAATCGAAACTAAATAAATTATAGTCTAAATTATAGAAAAGGGAGCTTAAAAAAATAAGATATGTATATGTTGTATGCATGAAATATACATACACTTAAAAAAATAATATTTGAGATATACTTGAATATATAATTTGTATATTCAAACTAAAGATTTATACACCAGAGATAAACTTTAGGAATCAACAATTTCAAACTTTCAATATAATTTACGAATTTATATGGATATGTAGAATTAATTAAGCTAAATTTAGATACTAAGTTTGGAATTAATTATGATATGAAGATTTAGTTAAATATGGATGGAAAAGTCTAAGACTTATATTATTTTTTTTATTTCAAATATTTTATTTATACATGGATATGGTAAAGTAAAAGTGTAATAGATGATGGGTATATGAGGTTTGACTTGGTTATTTATGAAGTGAGATGGAAATGGTTATAGGTATTTAATTTATAATGTTTAAAGAGGAAAATTAAAATATAAATTTTGAGAATATTCTTAGAATATAGTTGATAAATATTACTTATTGGAATTTTAAGTTGAACATATGTATGTTTTGATGGATAAAACTATTTCTAATAGGTTAATTGAAATTTTGGAGGATTAATATTTTCTAGTCTAAAGAAATTTCTTTATGTAAATCAATTTGAGTTAACAAGATTATCTAAAGGGTTAGATATTAAATAATCATTAAAAGAGTAAGATGAAAAAATCAATAATTCATGAGAAATATAAGATAAAAATATTTTTGGATTTTAGAAAAATATATATGTGAGGAAATGATTAAGAATTTGGAAATATATATAAGAATGATTTATAAACTAAGAATAAAATTATACCTATTAATAAAATATTTAAAATTTAGTGCTGTGATATCTAAGATAGTAAATGATGTCAATACAATTGAGTAAAAATATGCTAGTTATGGTGGATAAATGAAGATTAAGCAGCCAAAGAAAAAAAATGTATTAGTTAATGAGAAAAAAAATTATTATTAGGATATGTGGTCTTGTAGCATAAGAAATATTTTAAAAAAATAAGAAGTAAGGGATTGAGATTATTTAAGGAAGAGATAAATTATAAGTCTTTTGGTGATATAATGTATTGAAGAAAATTTTGACATAAGTTGATTATTAAATTGAATTAAAAAAATTATAAAGCAAGGAGTATAGATTAAGCTATGTGGTTAAATTATAGAGTTATAGGTTAAAGTCTTTAATAGAAATAAGGAAGTAATAGCAAAACTATATATATATATATATATATATATATAATGGCTTAGACTTGTTAATGAATACTTAAGAAATAATACTAAGATTTGAGTTGTTCCTTAAATTGATTCGGTGACAGTAGACTAAGAATAGATATTAATTTTATTGAAAAATATTTTGAAGAAAGAACAAGATATGCTTTCTAGATATCCTCAGTTGTTTTCGTTGACAAGTTAGTGAAAATTCAGAGACGAATTTTCTTTAAGGGTGGAAGAATGTAATACCCTGTAAAAAAATTTAAACTAATTAATTAATTAATTAATTAATTAATAATAATAAAGAAGTGGAATAAGTTAGGTAAAGAAAAAATATAATAATAATAAATTAATTAAAATTTATTTATCAATAATAATTATTATAATTAAATAAAGAAAGTGGAAAATTTTGGATTAGTGGAAGAAAAAAATATATTTAGTAGAGCATTATTGAAACAATATTTTTTTTAATTTAAAATATGTAATGGGATTTGACTTAAATGATTAGTGAGTGTATTTATTAAAGTAAAATAATTAAGTTAGTAAATGAGAGAGAGGAGTTAAAAAATGAATAGAGGCTCAAACAAAAAGAAAGATACAGAGAGAGAAAATGAAAGAGAAGTTTTCTGAGAAAATTAAGAGCAAACAAAGAGTAAGAGAGAGACAGAGAGAGTTTAGGGAGGAGGATCAGATGGCAGTGTGGCTTTTGCTTCGATTTGCCGCTCTTTGATCATCTCCAACCCACATGCGCTGCCAAGGGAGATTCGCCGCTTAGAGACAAGTCAATAGCCACCAGATTCACTTTAATCGGCTGCCGGATGGAGTGCATGCACTGTCTAAAGTCAGCTTCGGCATCCTTTTCCGATCAAGTTTTCGACAGGTTTTCGACCGCTTTTTTCAGGCGACTCGGGTATTTTTAAAACCCTCTCATTTTAAGCTTCAATTCATTATATTACTTGCAAATTATAGATTAAGTTTTTAAAATATATATATATACATAATAATATTTGGACAAAATATTAAAGTAATTTTTAATTACTTAAAATTTTGACTTAATAAGGAATTTAGGATTTAATTTTTTTATATAAATATTATGATAAACTAGAAATAATTAAAAATAAATAAATTTTGTATAAATATAAATACTAATAATGAAATTTAATAAATTGTTAGACTAAAAAGGGATTAGTTAAAAATTTATGAGTTTATAAATTTGAAGTTATAATTTTAAGTGATTCATTAATTAAAATTTTTAAAGGATAAATTAGAATAAAAGATAATAAATTATTGAGCAGAAAATATATAAAATAAAAATATTAATATTAAAGTATAATTAAAATAATTAAATATTTAGTTCTAAATATTATTAGTAAATTATAGAATAAATTAATATATAAATTGTAGTAATGAAATTTTGAATTATTAGTTAGTTATTAGTTAGTGAATTTAAAAATTATTATCAAATTATGATTAAGAAATTTTGTTAATATATATACAATGATTTATTAAATGATTAATGAGAATAAAAATAAGTGTATATATACGGGTATATATATATATGTAAATGAATATTAAACTTAAAATAAAAATAATTATGATTAGGTCAAGATCAATTCTTAAAGTATAAATTATATTTGTAAAACCCTTAGTTTTTGAATGATTTTAAGTCGAGGGGCAAAATAGTCATTTTGTGCCCTCATATGTCGTTTGAACATAATTTGATGATTTGAATGTCTTTTTGATACTCAGGACGACGAGGCGGTCGTTTTGAGTATAATATTGTATTTTTGGGTACCGAGGGTATTTTCGTCATTTTTGGATTTTTGTCGTTTTCGGTATTTTCGGGAATTATTATGCGTAAAACATATTTATAAATTATTTTGGGTTAAAGTTTGAAGTTAAAAATAAATTTGAGCTGATTTTGTGAATTTTATGGTTTTGGGTAATTTTTATGAAAATAAATAATTTTGGGGTGTTTTTGAATTAAAATAAATTAGTTTGGGGTAAAAATATAATTTTGAAGAGTTGTTTTCCTATAAATAGGCCTAAAATCTGATGGGGGTATTGTTAGAGGTCTTCTATTTTCGGGTATTTTGAAAAAAGGAGAGAAAATTAGGATTTTTGGGCAGAAAACAGAGGGGCGTCGTTTCGTCAGTGCGCGCGCAGGGTGCCGGTGTCGTTTGGCGAGGGGCGTGTGTCGTTCGGCGGAGAGGCGCGCGCCATTGCCAGTGTCGTTCGGCGTAGGACGCTTGTCGTTCGGCGGCTGGGCGAAGCGGCTCGCAGACTGTCGTTTTGCTCTCTTTCCAGCAGCTCGATTTTTTCGAGTTTTTGGTTTTTTTGAGGTTTTTCTTGATTCCTTTTGCATTATTTCAACTTCCATTTGATTATTTCATGTTAGTATCATATTGGGTTGATATTTTTCTTAATTAATTTGGCTAAATTCGAATTATTATTTAATTAAATTGATTTTTACAAAATAGGTTAGGTTTTGGGATTTTTATTGTTTTGATGGATTTGGTATTAAATTAATTGATTTGCTAGTGTGTTGAGTTCTGGAACTTGATGAATGTATTGAATTAGGGTTTGATTGAATTGATTTGGATATTAGGGTTTTTGGAATTAATTGTTTTCTTTGAGTTTTTGGATGATTTAATTTTCTGCTGAAGTTTGATTTTAGTGCTGTATGTTGCTCGATTTTTAATTAAATATTGGAACATGATAAAAATCTGAAAATTTGATATGTGGCTTGAAATTGAGTCTAGTTTATGAGAAAAATAATTGTTAGGATTTTGGAGCATCGTATATTTCTGGAAATTTCAAGTTTGCTACTGTTGTCTGAAGAACTGTACTGTAGGTGCGATTGCATCATCTGTAACTTTAGAAATTCATATTAAAATATGTAAAAATGTTTTAGATTTGATTTTCATATATATTGAATTTCTGGAAGTCTAATTTACAAGAAAAATATGATTGGGTTATGTTTCTGTTGTTATAGTTTTGAAATAATTAAATCTTTCTACTGCTGTCAGTATACCTTGTGAACTGTATACTGTTATGAATAAAAATTGGTTGAGGGACTTCTAAGTCTCGAAAAATTATGAAATTTTGATAGGATTCTTTTAAGATATCAAATTAGCTTCTGGTTGAAAATTATAAATTTTTCATATACTGGTTAATTGTTTTGAATTTTACAAGTTGACACTCGTTATTCAGGTTTTATCGGTAAAATTGTATCTTGTGTATATTGATTATTTAAGTAAGGTATTTGATAAATTTAAATTGTAAGGACCATTTAATGATGTTTTATATTCTGGAAAGCAAGTTTAAAGGTGTGGTATTATGATGGTTAAGTTATGATTGGTTGACATAAATGTTTAACCTTGTTGTGGAAACTATTGAATTGTGTGCATTCACGTCATGCATTCCCATTTGCACTTGCATACATTTGTAAGGGTGGTTGTTAATTGATGGTTAATGGTTAGGCGGTGGTCCAGCAGCACCTCAGACTTAGGGTGGCGGATTGCTTAGCTGACCGTTAGACCAGGTAAGTTCTATGGGTGTATTTGAATTGTTTGTGTTGTGCTACTTGCTAACCACTTATATATATATATATATATATAAACCCTTCTTATAATATATTATCCTTTCTATATATTCACTAGTATATTCTTTCGAACCCAGCCTCGCATGTTTTAGGGGACAGAGAAACTTGCATGTGATTGTATTTATGTGAGAATATTGAATTTGATAATACTTGTGTTGTGTGATAGTGTGTCATGAAGGGGAAGGAGGCTACTGAGGCTTAATGCCTATACTGCTACTGAGGCTTAATGCCTATACTGTTTACTGAGGCTACATGCCTAATTACTGATTACTGTATTGTACTGAGGAGTTATAAGGGCGGATGTGACTGATATTATACTGTACTGTTTACTGATTGGTGACCCCGACACACCATCTTGATTGCTTAATTTGTGAATGTGTTATATGTACTGCTTATATAACTGTTAGATGTTTCTCTGCCTCTCATAGACTTACTGGGCGTCTATAAAGCGCTCACACCCTTACAGATTGTCTTGCAGGTTTACAGTGATTGTCTTCGTCTATCTTCTTTCTCTTCTTGGAGAAGTCGATCAGGTTTTTCATTTGTGTTTAGCGGTCTTTCTGCTTAGAGATTTCCGGATATTGAACTTTTGGGAGGATTGAATCCGAATCCCTTTTTGTGTAATAAATAGAACTTGTCTGTTTTAGATTTCCCGTATGATTTTATTGTGATTGCTTATATTGATGGTTTGCATTTGAACTGTTTTGCACTTAGACTGTTATGAATGTTACTAAGGCTTATGTGGTCGGACTTCGGTTTGGCTGCATGCCGGTCGTGGCCCCCGGGTTGGGTCGTGACAATATTAATAAAATACAAAAATAAATTTGATGTATTTTAGTTATAAGGATATAAATAAATATATTTATGAAAAAACTAAGTAAATTGAAAGATAATAAATTAATAGTTTGTTAAATTAAATTATGTTAAATACTACTATTAAAGTATTATCTAAATAAGAGTTTTATTTACATATATAATTAAGTTAATTAAATTACTTATGAATTAAATTGAGTTAATTATTATCAAATAATTAAATTAGGTGGTAAGTAAAATATAATTCAAAATTTATATAAATTCATAAAACTAATTATTTAAATTAAGATTAATATTGTTATAATTATAATAATGAAGTTTTCATTATTTTTACTTAAGAATAAATTATAATAATTATAAAAATATAAATTGCACTAAGTAATAATTAATTATTAATATTATTAGTGTTGTAGTAGTAAAAGTATTATAAATAAGATTTTATAAATATTAATAATTTTCAAAACTAGTATAATTATTAATATTGTTATTTTGACTACTACTATTAATCTTATGTATATATATCTACTAAATGTTTACCTAAATAGTTAAGTTATTATTATTATTATTATTACTTATAAAATTAAATATTAGATTTAACATAAATTAATAATTTTAAAATAAGAGTAATTCAATAATTATTTTTTAATTACATAAATAATATTAATATTATTTTTAGTAACTTTATTATAAGTGATTGTTAAAATTAAAAATAAAGTATTATTAAGTAAATAAAGTGTAGGCTATTATTTTTACTATTAATGAAATCAATATAAACTACTATAGTTAAATTAAAGGTAATTAAGTAATTATTTTTAAGTATTAAAAATTAATTAAACAATATTAATATCCAAGTAAATATTAAAAGTAAGAAAATTTAAGTAAATAATATTATTGTTATTTTTTTATTTTAGCATTGTTAATATTATTAGTACAAATTTATTTAAAAATCAAGTATACATATATATTATGGATTAAATTAATATAATTGGATATGTAATGGAATAAATTAGTTAATAAATAAATATTATTGATAATAATAAAATATTAAAATAACGAAATATAATTTTGTATATAAATATTATAAATACTTAGTAAAATTTTATAATTAAAATTTTATTAACTTGTTGAAAATATTTATTGGAGAATTAGATAGATAATTGCCTTATAAATTAGATAATATTTATTGGAGTATTATTTTAAAAATTTTAAGAATTATCGATTTATCGAAATAATCATTATAATTTAAGGATAAGAACCACACATTATGTTTATAGCATACATCTATAATAGCTAGGGTAAAATTTAAATTAAATAATATTCTTATATTATTTTAGAACAAATTCAACTACAGTTGTAGATTATCAAAAGAAATCCTATTGGCTAAGGAAGTATAGTATTTGGCCAATGTGAGTAGATAAATATGTAATATTATATTTTTACAGTATTGTATATATATATATATATATGATTTTAGAAAAGAATTTACTGAATTCAAAGTGATGATTTATTTTTAAATGATAATTATTTTTTTATAAAGTGAGAACAAATAATGGTAGTTTAATTTTTTAAATATATGACTAAATGATTATATTGTGTTGGATAAATAATTTATATACATTTTTATTATAAATCTGCATAATCGCATCTTGATGACGGATGTTTATATAAATATTAATAACAATATAATTTACCTTTGGCCGGGATAATTGCTCTGCATAGGTATATTGAAGTTATTTTTTTTTTGGATTTATGTGGTAAGTCATTATGCGCTCTTAGATTGAAGTTGGATCAGGAAAAAATTATATTTGAATGTATGTAAAAGAGATTGATTAGAGTTATTTCTAAATTTTATGAGAATTATAAAAATGATTGAGATTTAAATTATATTTATCCAGTTGAGCTACATATGATATTTATATAATTTATGTATTATTAAAATCTTATTTGTTATCCCTTGTTATATGTTTACTTATTCATTTAGTATCCCTTTTTATTAACATTTTTAGATATTTTTAAATATTAACTTGGTAAACTCCAGTAGAACATAAAAACTTAAATTTGAAATTCTTCTACATAGAGAAGAGGTTGGGCTAACAAACTAGTATTTTCAGTTTGATTTTAGTTTAGACATTGTATAAATTTTTGTTAATTATTTTTAATGTTTTAGATGATGAAATAAATATTATAAATGATTATATATATTTGTGAGGAATAATAGTAAATAAGTTATGATTTTAGATTTTTAGCAAATTCAATTCACCCTAGTTTTTCAGAGTTGGGGTGTGATAGATTTTCTTTAAAATATATATTTTTGGTGCCTAGAATTATTAATGAATATTTTTATTTAGTAAATAAAGCACATTTAAAATTTATCATAATTTTTCTTGGAATTATAAAAATTTTAATAAAACTAAAACTGTGACATTCTTGTATTGCGTATGAATATTTTATATAAACCGGATGTATGTATTATATGCATATATGATATAAGGGCGTTACAATAAGCTTCCCACTAAATAATTTTATTGAGTTTCTTTGATGGGTAAGAAATAACAATTGGATTGGAAATCAAAATCTATTTCATCTTCAAAGCATGAGAGAGTCTTTCTCTTGACAAAGGAGGTTTGATTCAATTATGTAATTTTGATTTTGTTTTTTTTTTGTTTTTTTGTTTTTTGTTTTTTGTAGTTTTGTAGGATTCAATTCTTTGAAAAAACTCTGATTTTTGTTCTTTAGTTGTATTAATAGGTTTTTTAGTTTTTTGGGTATTTGCTCAATCACTTGAATATTGTTTATGTAATATGTTAATACATTAATTTTGTTGATTTGGATTCTTGGATACAAGATTATAGCTTTAATATGTTTTTATATTAATTTTATTGGTTTGTGTTCTTGTATACAAGATTATAACTTTGCTTGTTCATGGATAAAAGTAGAGAAAATACCTCAAAAGCAAATAGCAGTGTTATTGGTGGTAGCGACAATGGTGGGGGAGATCAGAAGGGGAAAAAGAAGGATCTCCATTAACCCTTCATTATCTTTTCAATGTAAAGCAATAATTTTTGAAATTACCGGTAATAGATTTGAATATTCTGAAAATATGTTGAATTTGAAATGTATGAAAATGATTTTAATATATTTATCATGTGAAGCAATGAACTTAGAAATTACTCGTAATTAATTTGAATATTCTCAAAACGTGTTGAACTTCATATTTATGATATCGATTTTGAATTTTTTTTATGTAAAGTAATGAACGTGGAAATTATTGATAATATTTCATTATGATTATTTGGTATTGTGTGTATTATTAGAAAATATGAAACGAAAGAGAATGAACAAGAAAGATCTCTTTGTTTCCTAAAAAAAAAAAAGAAGAGTTTCCCTATAGAGAAAATAATTATTTAGCTATTGAGAAATTGAAAACTTGAGTAATTTGAAAAAGAGAAGAGTTTTTAGAATAATTTGAAATTCTTAAATCTGGTTGAAGTTGATATTTATGATATCGATTTTGAAATCTTTTTTTATGTAAAGTAATGAACTTGAAAATTATTGATATTATTTCATTATGATTATTTGGTATTATGTGTATTATTAGAATATGAAACGAAAGAAAATGAATAAGAAAAATCTCTCTGTTTGCCCAAAAAAAAAGAGAATACTTTTCCTCTAGAGAAAATAATTATTTTGCTACTGAGAAACTGAAAGAAAACTAAAAAAAATGACTTTTTTTTTTTTGTATTGTTTAGGTTAGTTTTTGGTTGAGGAGCAAATGGAGGAAAGGTAAAAAAATCTAAATTTGTATGAATTTAAAGTGTTTATTTATATCTTTTCCCATAAATAAACTATTTAATCAGGAGTTTAAATAATTTGTTTTGCAAAAAAATTAATTGTGCATAATTGCGCCCAGAAAAAATAAATACTAGCTTGTACCTATGCAAAAACTATAAGGATTTATTTTTACTTCTTTCATATATATATATATATATATATATGTATGTATGTATGTAATTAACCTAAGTATCTATTATTCTAATAGTTCAACAGTAAAATACTTATTTCAAAATATTATACATTAAAAATATAAATATCACATTTGTCTCTACCTTAATAGTTTTCTATGCGGGAAAAAATAAAATAGTCTCATGAAAATTATTTTAATCATAAATTTATCGTTTAGCATAGTTTTTAATCATAAATTTATATAAAATTGACAAACTTATAATAATTTTGTAAAATTGAAAACTCATCAAGACTCATACATGAACTGAGGCGGACCGAGGTTTCTGGTACGGGGGCCCTAAGTTTTGAAATTTCTTTGCACGCACAAACATATATATAATATATATAATTCAATTCAATTCAAAATATAAATATATATATAATTATAATTTTTTAAGTAATTAGATTTTGCCCCCTAACTTAATAATTTTAAATATTCAGCTATATGATTAATTTATAAAAAAATTAATAATTTTAAATATTTAGTCATATGATTATTAAAAAAGTATTTGTAATATTAATTATTCAACCATATAATTTAAAAAATAATAAAATGTACTATTTTTAATGATAAAATAAAATTGTTATCATACTTTTTACAAAATGGTAATTGTCAACTCTAAAAAATATTTTTTATTATTTAATTTCTTATTTTTTAACCCTACAAGTATGTTTTTTTTTTTAATTATAGCTCTAGGGCAACTTTTAAATTTAATTACAATGTATTTTTATTTTTTAATTGTGAATTTAATTGCAATGTCCTTTTTTAGTTATTACACAATAGTTTAGTAATTCTAGAATTTGTAATTTTTTTAACAACTGAAGACAGAAAATTCGAAATTTTTTTTATTACATTAGTTAAATATTTTCTCTTTTGGATCAATTATTATACACTTGTGATCAATAAAATATGACCAAGTTAGTGGAATAATTATATTATAAAATCTTTATGTGTCGAGACATGTGTATTAGTAAATTTGGCTAGTAACTCCAAAAAAATTCGACCAGTGATTTATTTATACTTTGTCCTCGCTGATAATCAATTCAGGGTACACCCCTGTACATAAAACTGACTGAAAATATAAAAATTGGCTAAATTATCATCAAAGTTATTCTAAAATGAGAGAACTCATTTTTGTTTTTTTTTTCATAGAAAAAGAAATTAACTAGACCAAGACAACTTAATTATTCTTGAATATTAATTTTAACCATTATTAAAAATCCAAATATCAATACAGAAAATAAATGCGTTCATATATATATATATATATAAATGTATATATAAATCAAGTTAACATATATATATATATAAATCAAGTTAATATATATATATATATATATAAATGTATATATAAATCAAGTTAACATATTAATAAAAGAAAGAACCATAGCAGTCAATTGGAAGAAGATAAAATTATCCTTTGTTAATGGAGAAATCTGACCTTTCTTCTCCTTGAAACCATCTTCACAAGTACTTGATGAATCCATAGCAGCACTTACATCTAAATTAGCTTTAAAATAATCTTTCACCTTCAAATCACACAAAGCTTGATGTAGCTGTGAATTTGCATTCAAGTAAAGCTCCAAGCAATCTTGCAAGGCACCTCTAGAGTATGCTTCCAAATTTTTCTTTTTCAGAATCTGTGAAATGTAAGAGCTGATGTTTGTTGCATTTGAAATTGTTATTTCAATTGATATGTGTAATAAATCCTTAAGGGTTGCATTTTGGGTCATGGGATTGGCTTCAAGGGATTCAACACAAAAATTATAGCTCAAATTTGGATCTTCTTTTGCTGCTTTATTACAATAATAATGTGTAGAATTTAGATTCAAGCTTACTGAACCATGAAAGAAAAGAAAAATAATAGCAATGAGGTTTAACCAAGAGTAGTAATTTTTCATATTTCTATACATAATTTCCCTTAATCCTCAACTTTTTTTTTTTTATTTTTATAGAATCTAAGAAATTATTAGAGTTCTGAAGATGGGTGTTTGGCACAGAATAAAGGAGAAGAGGGAACTAGAGATTTTTATGGAAATATTACATTGCATGTTGATGGGCCAGTAATTAATAATTTAGGAGGTCAATTGCTTAAGTAATATTAAAGGTCAGATATAAATTTTTAAATATTTTTCAGTTTACCTAAAGAAAAGTAATAATGAGCATGTAGTATCTTTTTAATACTAATACGCTAGGTTCTGATTTACACATAATATTTAATTATAGAAAACTGAATAAAACTTTTTTTTCTTTTTCTGTTTTGAACTTCATTTCAGTTACGTGTAGGCCATATTGTCATGCAATGCATGCATTGGTATGATGAATCTTACTAAAACTAATATTAATTAGCTTTTCAACCTTATGGGCGTATGTAGTAGCAGTTGAAGATTTTTTTTTTTGGGATTGCTTTTTTATATTTCTTTTCTAATAAAAACAAAACAAGCTTTCTTTAAAAGATATATTGCACGTCAAATAAGCTACTTCTTTTCTTCCTAAGTTAACATGGCCAAACAGTAGAAATTGGACTTCCATCAAAAAGTCTATTGGTTTAGGTGCAAGAAATTAATTATATTAGATCTAAGATATATCCGATATAATTAATTTATCGGTTTAGATATTATCTAATATTCAGAACCATACCAATTAAAATTAACAATGCAGTTTGATTTGATTGTAGTAAAAACCATACCAATTAAAATTAAGTTTGATTCGATTCTAGTAAAAAATTCAATAGTATAATTCAGTTTTAAATATTTTTTTTTGGTAATTCTGTTCGGTTAAAAAAAATCCAATTTTCCTGTACAGCTTTAAATATAACATCCAGCAATAATCATTTGTTTTTTCCAATTGATTATAATTTTTCAATCACTCCATATAAATTATAAATAAATTATACTAAGGTTAAGAATATAAATATTATTTTTTTTTACTTTTTTATTTTAAAAAAAAAGCTTCTCATACATTTGTTCTTTAGGTTTGGATTGCGCTAGACAGTCTAAAAATTCATATTCTACTCAATTAAGTGCACTTCTGAAGTTGAGGCTCATTATTTTAGGTTTTATTGAGATAGTTTTAGGTTACGGTTTATATTGAATAACTTATATTTTTCTTAATTTTTATCAAAATTAATCTAATATATATATATACAATTTTGTTATTGGATTTCTTAATAATTTAAACTAAATCAAAATCAAGTGTTATATTCGAAAAAATTAAGTATAAATATGCATTAAATTCAAAAAAAATTAAATAAATATATAAATTAACTCTCAACCAAATCCTTAAATTTAAAAATCATAGATTGGAATGATTTTGAATTTCATAATAAAGCTACCTTTAGATTGCTTGATCAAAATTTTCACTTAATTACAAGCCAACCATTATATTCACATCTTTATTTCTTGCCCCGTTAGTTTAAAGGAAACTTCTTAATTTGTATATACAATTCCTATATATGGTGGCAGCGGCGAAGCCAGAATTGTATTATAAGAGGATAAATTTTTTTTAAATTCTTTTTATATAATAATTATTTAATAAATTTGTTAATCTATTAATAAGACATATTCATTGGTTAACAAAAAAAAATCAAAAAAGTATAAAAAGTAATTTTTTAACTAATATAATTGATTCAAAAATCATCAAAGAATATTAAAAGTATAAATAATAAAATAAAATTTAAAGAAAAAAAAGAATTATACAAAAAAATAAAAAATAAAGATCTTTATTTTATATTTTTTTCTCAGTTTTTTTATTATGTTTTTAATTTATTTTTAATCTTTTAATTAATTAAGTGAGATTGAATTAATTTGGTTAAAGATTTAATTAATTTTGTTAAAAATTTTAGAATTTATATTTTTCTCCTCTTAGATAGAAAAATAACTTAAAATTTTAAGAAAAACAAATAAAAAGTTTTAAAAACTTTAATATATATATATATATATGTGTGTGTGTGTTTATTATTATTTTTTTTTAAATGAAGGGGGCAATTAACCCCCTTCCCAACCATGTGGCTTCGCCACTGTATGGTGGTGATTCCTATATATGGTGGTGTAGTTTCATTTCATGTTGCTGTCTTCTAGTATATAGTGTTTATACTAACCTATTTGCAGTGTTTTTAAAAATGAATCGAACATTGGTTCATATTTCATTCAGTTTAACTGGATTAACTTAGGCTTAATAATATTATAAATTTTTTATTTATAAATATAAATAATAAAAAATCTAAAAACGATAGAAATTTTAAAATAAAAGATTAAAAATAATAAAAAAAATTATAATTTATTAATTTAAAAATATCACATATTAAATTTAATACACATTTAAAATAAATTTAATTTTTTTTAATTTTTATTAAAAATAATTTAAAAAATTAATTAGTTCTAATTTAATCTAATTTAGTTTGATTTAACTGATTTAACTGGTTTTGATCAGTTTTAGTAAATCTAATTTTTTCAATGTTGACCAAGCGCCAATTCCTAGTTGATCCAGTGTGACTAGCTTATCCATTCGACTTTAAAAACAGTCTCTATGATATTTAATACGTAATCGCATCAATTAAAATTTCACAAGGTTAAATTTCTTATTTGGTATTTGAGTTTGATTATTTGATCCGTCTTTTTTAGTGATTAGTAATTATCGACGGGAAACCGATATCTAAAGAGTGGAAGATAATTATTAAATTAATAATAATAATAATAATAGAAAATTATATGAAACATTACTTTTTTAAATTTTTTAAAAACATCTTATAATTTTTAAAATTTTTTCAAAAATACCTCTAGTTCAATTTTAAGTGAAAATATTATATATATATATATACATGTATATATGTACACATAGAGAGAGAGAGAGAGAGAAAGACTCCATTATTTTAATTCTATGAGTGGACTTATCTTATAAATTATCATACTATTATTTTATTATAAAAATATCACTCATAATTTATTTTCTTAATATTCTTCTAACACACACATTAAAATCACCCAATAGTTACTAACATTTAAAATACATATTATTTATTGTTCAACACAAAAATATAAATACTTTTTAAACAAGTCCAAAAGATATTTATATTGGTCCGATCTTTTTTATGCGCTTAACGAAGTAAAAGTAGAGGTATTCTACAAGTCTATTATCCAATGGTATCTGAAATGTTTATTTAAATAAAGGATGAGTCCAACTACTCAGTGAAAAGATAATTATATAACAAAGAGTGAACAAATAAAGTTTTTATCGTATACTTACTAATATAAAATTTCATACTACTATATATTAATTTATTTCTTAAAGAAACATCATGTCATAAAATATAATAATATAATTTCATACACTCAATATATATAGTCTATAGATAATATAATATCGTAGGCGCAAGTAAACATATATTTACTAGCAACCTAAGAGTAAACCATGGCATTTTGGGCTCAGTAATGACTCATGGCAGCACCAAAAATAAATATTCATGGTTATACACATGTGCAGAGCTGCCCCAAAGAGCGACTACCTGATATATGTCCCAAAGGCTATGTGTATACCAAGCTTTGTCCCAAAGACAGTATCATAATAATAATCCGTCAATTTCTTTAATACATCGTTATCACATGTGTCTTTAATAAAAAATATATAATGTATACCAAGCGTTGTTCTAAAGATAGTATCATAATCATAATCCGTCAATTTCTTTAACACATCATTGTCACATGTGTCTCTATTAGAAATATATAATGAGTATATTTAGAACATTTATTTAACTGTATCAATAAATAATTATCATACCACAATTCAAACATCAATATATCATTATTTGTTCTCGTTTTAAATATATTCATAAATAATATTTTATCTTTCCAAATTCTTTTATAAAATTAATTTCATCATAAAATAATTTTAATAAATCATATATATAATTTAATAAAATACAAATATTATATAATCATTTACACACCTTAATCAATAGCTCAAATTATTTAATTGATTAGATCACTTATATGTTCTACAATTTTAGTTGAATTCATACCTAAAGTGATAAAAATACTAATTTACTAAAGTATTATCTAGAATTAATATTATTATGAGGTAAATGACATGAAAAGAAAACATGAAAATGAATCCTAAAATTCTAATGAATTTTTGACGTAATTCGACCATTTTCAAAATTTTAAATTAATACTCTAATGAATATTACATAATTTATCAAGTCAATTACTTATCAAATATTTCAGTAATATTTTTAACAATTTAATATAATTTGAGTGTCTAAATTTATTAAGTATTGATAATATTTCTTTATACAACTAAATTATATTATTTTAGTTTTCTTTAATTTAATAATATTTATTTTATTAATTTATTTGATTACATATTAAATAGTATTAAATTTATCTTTTTGATAATACTGTAATTTAATATTCTAAGTTTTACAATAAATTATATTAATAATATAATATTAATAATAGCAACAACAATATATAATAATAATAATAATAATAATATCATTTACTTAAATTTTTTATATTTATTTAAAATTTTTTATTTCATTATACTTTAAAATAATACTAGTAATAATATTGACACTAATAATGACAATAGTGACATTTATGCAATTTACTTAAAGGGTTAACATATTTTTGATTTATATATATAAATATGTGTATATATATATATATATATTTTTATAAGATAGTTAATTAATTATTTTTAATTTAATCATAATAGTTCATATTAAGTTTGATCATAATAATAATAATAATAATAATAATAATAATATAATTTATTTACTTTTTATTACTTTATTTATATTTTATTTTCTAATAATTTCCTATGTATTAACTTATAATTATTTTTTATAGTAAATTTGCAACATTATTTATATAATTAAAAGTAGTTGTTTACTCACATATTATTTAAAATTTAATAAATAAATTTTAAATTCAATACTAAATAATTTTAGTAATAATATCAATATTAATTATCAAAATAATTCTATACTAAACTTAAACTTAATATAATATATTTATAGTTATTATTCTATAATAATAAAAATATTATCAACCATACTAAAATTGACAATTTTTAGTAATAATTACAATAAATTTATTGATCGATTTGGTTACCAATATAATATAATATTAGTATTTAATTACTAATTAACATTGATTATTCTTAAACAATAATAGTTATAACTTTAATCATGATAATAAAATACAATATTAAATATTATAAATTTTCATTTCTAACATATTCATCATTTGGTAACTAATTAATTATTTTAATTTTTAACTTAATAATTAAAAATTCTTATACAATAATTCATAGTTTTCCATACATATAATTACTCATATTCTTATATGCAAATAAAATTAATTTATTATATAAATTATTAACAAATTTTATTATTTAATAATTTAATTTATTTTAACCCTAAATATTTTTATTCTAAAATTAATATATATATACTTATCCTCTTTCTAATTTCAAATAATTACTCAATTACTAATTAACTATAAATATTAACAAAATTCCTTAAATCTTATTTAATGAAAATTTTAAATTTAATAACAACTAACTATCAATTTATTAACTCATAATTATATATATGTATAATATAAGTAATTTATTTCACAATTTATTAATAAATATTCACAACTTAATTATTTAATTAATTTAATCATACTCTATTTTAAATCTGAATTTTCATTCTATTTACAATCATAAAACTAATATATTGATTAAATAATTAATACATATAATTAAATTTTTAAATTGATAGTTTATTTATTTAAATTAATTTATTACATAATTAATTATAAATAATTAATTCACTATCAAATAAGAATTTTTATTAAACTTAGTAAATAACTAATAAAATTTAAGTTAGTATTTAAAATATATAATATGTAATTTAATTTTAATTATTTTTATTTTTATCATTAATTATGTATTTATTTACTTTTGTTGATTTTCTCTTAATATAATCAAATTAAAATTTATTTCTTCAACTTAACCTCATAATATTAACTAATCATATATAAACCTAATTAATTTATAATACTAGCTAATATATATATATATTAATCACTAATTAATAACCTAATTATATATATTTATATTATTTTAAATTTAAATTTTAAATTATAATAAATTATATTTTCTAAATATTCATCCATAATTAGCAAATGAGATGTCAAATTAAATCTTATGAAAAGAGGATTGTAAAAACACCCATATCGTAGAAAAAAGAGGCTAAAAAATTAATTGGAAGTTCAAGCCGACAGCTCGATTTATCGGCGCATGCAACTTGCTCCAATTGCCATTGACGGCGAGTCCGGTGGCAGTCGATGCTTCTCCGAGTGGCACTCCTGGTGGTTCGGCGCATGTCTCACGGCGATCGGCGGTCGGTGGTAGATAGGTTAAAAATCGACGCTGTCACTATTTCTCCTTTTCCCTCTCTGTTTGTCTTTGTTCCCACTTTCTCTCTCCCTGTTTCTCTTTTTTTTTTTTAATCTTTTCTTTCTTTTTTTATCATGTTTCTGTTTCTTTTCTTTTATTATTATAGAAAATCTTTTTTCCTCCCCACTTACTTGTTAGGTGAGCACATTGTAATTTTTTTTATATTATTATTATTATTATTATTAATTTAATTAAATTACTTAATAATAATTTTTTAAACTTAATTTATTTTTTGATTACTAAATATATTTTATTATTTTTATTATTATTACATATATATTAATTTTTTTCAAGATATTACATTCTTCTCCTCTAAAATAAAAATTCATCCGTGAATTTCTACTCGCTTATGGATGAAAACAAATGAGGATAAAGAGCAATCATATCTTGTTCCCTTTTTCAAGCAATTTCTTTCTTCGAATGATTATTCCATGAGACATTCACTAAAAAATAATATTGTTTCTTAAGACATTTTCTTCTCGAGCTAAAATTGTAACTGATTCTTCTTCACAGGTCAAATCTTTTCGTAATTTCACTGGTTGTCTCTGAAGTATATGTCACGACCCAAACCTGGAAGCCGGGACCGGCGTAAAGCTATACCTAAGTATAACCTTACAAGCCTAATTCAAATTTATTATTATAGTGCAAAATTACTAAGTTCAATAAATTTATTCCATAATCAAGTCATCAATAGAAATGATACTATCCAAAATCAAGTTCAATAACAAAAACTCAAACTAGATGCAAAGAAACAGTCTACTCCTTATTACAAGAAAAAAGGTTCGAACACAGTCCGCCAAAAATATCCAGAAACCTCTATGGAGTAAAGAAAATATGCAGACGAACCAAAATCCACAACCAAACTAGAAGAACCCACCAAGAGAACGACCGAGCTCACTAAGGAATATAACTTCAACCTGCAAGTCAATCTATAAGGGTGTGAGCGATATATATATACGCTCAGTAAGCTCATGAGAGGCAGAGAAACACTAATATAATTTAACAAGGTAATATATATCAAGTAAACATCCACAATAATCTCATATATGATGGTGTATCAGGGTCTACAAAATATAACATCCTCCTCCTTCAACCATATCCAAGAACAAGTAGGCACGTGGCCCCAAGAGCAAGTAGGCATAAGTCCCAAGAACAATATCGATATCGATATACAAAATAATCTCCATAATCACAATCCATATCCTCCGTCCCCATTGGACACACCATCGCACATCACAAGAATATTCAATATCATATCAAGGTATTTAGCAAATAGCATACAAGTTTCTCTGTCTCCTATTCACATGCGAGGCTAGGGCAAGAAAGGATAATATATCGAAATTAGAAAGAATAACATATACGAAGGGCTTATATATATAATAGCTTAGTTAGCAAATAGCACATCACAAATAATACACATACACCCATGAGCTTACCTGGTATCCAAAGAAAGCTTAGCCAAATCTTCACAACCTACTAACTTTGAGCTTCAACTGGATTATTGCCTAAGGAAAGATAATTACATAGTCCAACAATCAATCCCACTATCTCATCTATCATGAGGGATGCAATGCATGCTATGAATGCAAAAAGACCAATACTTAACCAACAATTAACCAAGATAATCCAAAATTAAAAACCAACCCTACTCAACTTAAAATTATGGTTCAACCCAATGGTTAAACCGATCGCACCTCAAAAATACAAAATCAATTAATTACCTAAAATTTATTAGAACCAGAATCTCAACTCAATTTTTATAACTCATTTATCAAATAATATCACATCAGTCCCTATGCAAAAATCATAATTCATACCAACACCCAAAACCGATAAAAATTCTTAAGTAGACCCTATAATTCAAAAATTTTCAGAAAATTATTCCATCATTCAAAAATTCTGAAAACATTCCAGTAGCTTCTCCAACATCTAAATAACGTGTGTGAAAAAATTCAGATTAATCCAAATTTATTTGATCCCCCAAAAATATTTTACAACATTCTGGTTCTGTTTGAACCACTAAAAATTAGTACAGCAAAAATCATCATAAATCCTTCACATTTTGTTACCACAAAATTATCCAAATAATTTTCTCATATTATAGACATCAGGATGGACAACATATAAAAATTTCATAATTTTTCAAGACATCTAAGACCTTCAAAATAATTTTCAAAACAGACATCATCAGAAACCCTTAACCAACAGCAGTGTCAATTCTTAATTTATTTCGGAACCTAAACATTAGAACCAGACTCCAAATTATTTTTCACAGATTCACAACATCCTACTAAACAACATATCAAAAAATCAGATTAATATCGAACACCAATTATTTTTAAAATTTTGACAAAGGTACTGAATTTACAGTGACTATGCACAAACAACATTTTTAAATTAATAATTCAATTAAAAATATAAATCTTAACCTAAAATTTCCAAATAAAATCATACAGCTAATGTCATGACCCAACCCGGGGGCCTCGACCGGCATGCAGCCGAACCGAAGTCTGACCACATAAGCCTTAGAAACATTCATAACAATCTAAATGCAAAACAGTTCAATACTTATATAATCCGCAATCCTAGTTCAAATGCAAACCATCAATATAATCAAATCACAATAAAATCATTCGGGATATCTAAAGCAGACAAGTTCTATTTATTACACAAAAAGGGATTCGGATTCAATCCGCCCAAAAGTTCAATATCCGGAAATCTCTAAGCTGAAAGACCGCTAAACACAAACAGAAAACCTGATCGACTTCGCCAAGAAGAGAAAGAAGATAGACGAAGACAATCACTGTAAACCTGCAAGACAATCTGTAAGGGTGTGAGCGCTTTATAGATGCCCAGTAAGTCTATGAGAGGCAGAGAAACATCTAACAGTTATATAAGCAGTACATATAATACATTCACAAATTAAGCAATCAAGATGGTGTGTCGGGGTCACCAATCAGCAAACAGTACAGTATAATATCAGTCACATCTGCCCTTATAACTCCTCAGTACAGTACAGTAATCAGTAATTAGGCATGTAGCCTCAGTAAACAGTATAGGCATTAAGCCTCAGTAGCAGTATAGGCATTAAGCCTCAGTAGCAGTATAGGCATTAAGTCTCAGTAGCTTCCTTCCCCTTCATGACACACCATCACACAACACAAGTAGTATCAAATTCAATATTCTCACATAAATACAATCACATGCAAGTTTCTCTGTCTCCTAAAACATGCGAGGCTGGGTTCGAAAGAATATACTAGTGAATATATAGAAAGGATAATATATTATAAGAAGGGTTTATATATATATAAGTGGTTAGCAAGTAGCACAACACAAACAATTCAAATACACCCGTATAACTTACCTAGTCTAACAGTCAGCTAAGCAATCCGCCACCCTAAGTCTGAGGTGCTGCTGGACCACCGCCTAACCATTAACCATCAATTAACAACCACCCTTACAAATGTATGCAAGTGCAAATGGGAATGCATTACGTGAATGCACGCAATTCAATAGTTTCCACAACAAGGTTAAACATTTTTGTCAACCAATCATAACTTAACCATCGTAATACCACACCTTTAAACTTGCATTCCAGAATATAAAACATCATTAAAAGGTCCTTACAATTTAAATTTATCAAATACCTTACTTAAATAATCAATATACACAAGATACAATTTTACCGATAAAACCTGAATAACGAGTGTCAACTTGTAAAATTCAAAACAATTAACCAGTATATGCAAAATTTATAATTTTCAACCAGAAGTTAATTTGATATCTTAAAAGCATCCTACCAAAATTTCATAATTTTTCGAGACTTAGAAGTCCCTCAATCAATTTTTATTCATAACAGTATACAGCTCACAAGGTATACTGACAGCAGTAGAAAGATCTAATTCTTTCAAAAATATTACAACAGAAACATAACCCAACATATTTTTCTTGTAAATTATACTTCCAGAAATTCAACATATATGAAAATCAAATCTAGAACATTTTTACACATTTTAATATGAATTTTGAAAGTTACAGATGATGCAATCGCACCTACAGTACAGTTCATCAGACAACAGTAGAAAACTTGAATTTTCCAGAAATATACGATGCTCCAAAATCCCAAAAATTATTTTTCTCATAAACTAGACTCAATTTCAAGCCACAAATAAAATTTTCAGATTTTTATCATGTTCCAATATTTAATTAAAAATCGAGCAACATACAACACTAAAATCAAACTTCAGCAGAAAATTAAATCATCCAAAAACTCAAAGAAAACAATTAATTCCAAAAACCCTAATATCTAAATCAATTCAATCAAACCCTAATTCAATACATTCATCAAGTTCCAGAACCCAACACACTAGCAAATCAATTAATTCAATACCAAAATCCATCAAAACAATAAAAATCCCAAAACCTAACATATTTTGTAAAAATCAATTTAATTAAATAATAATTCGAATTTAGCCAAATTAATTAAGAAAAATATCAACCCAATATGATACTAATATGAAATAATCAAATGGAAGTTGAAATAATGCAAAAAGAATCAAAAAAAACCTCAAAAAAACCAAAAACTCGAAAAAATCGAGCTGTTGGAAAGAGAGCAAAACGACAGTCTGCGAGCCGCTTCGCCCAGCCGCCGAACGACAAGCTTCCTACGCCGAACGACACTGGCAATGGCGCGCGCCTCTCCGCCGAACGACACACGGCCCTCGCCAAACGACACCGGCACCCTGCGCGCGCACTGACGAAACGACGCCCCTCTGTTTTCTGCCCAAAAATCCTAATTTTCTCTCTTTTTTTCAAAACACCCGAAAATGGAAGACCTCTAACAATACCCCCATCAGATTTTAGGCCTATTTATAGGAAAACAACTCTTCAAAATTATATTTTTACCCCAAACTAATTTATTTTAAATCAAAAACACCCCAAAACTGTATATTTTCCTAAAAATTACCCAAAACCATAAAATTCACAAAATCAACTCAAATTTATTTTTAACTTCAAACTTTAACCCAAAATAATTTATAAATATGTTTTACGCATAATAATTTCCGAAAATACCGAAAACGACAAAAATCCAAAAATAACAAAAATACCCTCGGCACCCAAAAATACAATATTATACTTAAAATGACCGTTTCGTCGTCCTGAGTATCAAAAAGACATTCAAACCATCAAATTATGTTCAAACAACATCCTAGACTTAAAATCATTCAAAAACCAAGGGTTTTACAGCTAACCTAACATCCCTAGAACAAATGACAATTGCTAAAAATACCAGATCATTAACTTAAACTCCCGAATCAAAGATTAAACATCAAGAACCTCCATAATCACCCTACAACTTTTTAATGATTTTTAATTAATTAAAAATCAAAATAAATCAAAAATATTATTTTCTAACACCCTAAACATCATACAAACACCCAACAACACAACTCATACTATGAAATTGGAAGAAATTGAAGAAAACCTCAAAATATCCAAACTGCCAGTGTGAACACTCGAATTTTGAGGCTCGAAAAGTCGATTTTCTCAGACTGCTGACGATCGGACCGGACCGGAGGTCCACGGTAAAGTTCACCGAAAATATATCAATATGGTACTTGAAATGTCCGGGACGACGTCAGGATTACGGGTATGGTCCCGGAATAATTTTTGGAGGTCTCTAGCTCCCGAAAAATCAGTTTGAGCGAAAACCGGACGAAACCGGCGGCCCAGCCACCGTGACCCCAGCGGCTCAGCCGCCAAAATCGGCGGCCCGGCCGCCATCCAGCCCGATTTTGCCTATAAATTGCCTTCAAGTGTTCAGAAAAAGTGGTTGGCTTTTGGAGACTCCGGGCCTCATGCTGACGAATTTAATCCGTAATCAAGAATCATAATCCAAGGTCCAAGAAAACGAGATCTGGAACTTCGAAGTGGAAAAATCCTAAGCAAGGTAATATCCTAATTCATCATTTGTCAATTTAAGCATGTCATAAGCATTCCATCTTCTTCTTAATTTCTTTTGGTCAAAGACCTAATCCTTTTAGGTCTAAGGCCTAATGGACTAATTAATCAATCTGTTGGCACGAAGTCCAAATTACATCTTTTCGGTACCAAGTACTAATTAATTAAAATGGAAGACCTCTAACAATACCCCCATCAAATTTTAGGCCTATTTATAGGAAAACAACTTTTCAAAATTATATTTTTACCCCAAACTAATTTATTTTAATTCAAAAACACCCCAAAACTGTATATTTTCCTAAAAATTACCCAAAACCATAAAATTCACAAAATCAACTCAAATTTATTTTTAACTTCAAACTTTAACCCAAAATAATTTATAAATATGTTTTACGCATAATAATTTCCGAAAATACCGAAAACGACAAAAATCCAAAAATAACAAAAATACCCTCGGCACCCAAAAATACAATATTATACTCAAAACGACCGTCTCGTCGTCCTGAGTATCAAAAAGACATTCAAACCATCAAATTATGTTCAAACAACATCCTAGACTTAAAATCATTCAAAAACCACGGGTTTTACAATCTAACCCCCTTAAAGTAATTGCGTCCACGCAATTGAATCCAACATAATCATTATCCATCAAAAACTGTCATTACAATAGTTATACAAAAATCCGGATGGTATCGTCTACTTAGTATATGTCGTTATGGTTGATCAGGCCATAACCACAAGATACCAAGCACTAATGACCATTCCAGGTTTGATCCATTTAGAGTTCATTAAATAAAAATCAATTATCAGATAACCAAAACAAAATCAATGAATAGCGCTTAGCGCTCAACCCAGTCAATATCAGTGCCAATCAATCGAGTATAACATTATCTCGGTTCATTTTTCCAATCCATTACAATATTAATATACTGTACCTCTGTAACCAATAACAGAAATATTCCGTAACTCAACATCATTACACATACACCTTTTCAATGAGATCCATTGCATACAATTGTCAATCATCAGTCACAAACAATATCATGCGATGTATGAGTATGATGTTATGCTGATATGCAAGTGCTCTAACACTAAAACTGAAGAATATTACAGTCTAACCCCCTTAAACGATTTCGACCTCGAAATCTAAAACATACCTGAAGACTCAAACAGATGGGGATATTTAGCTTTCATAAGCTCTTCGGCTTCCCAGGTGCATTCTTCAACAGAATGATTGCGCCAAAGGACTTTTACAGAAGCTACATCCTTAGAACGCAACCGCTTGACCTGAAGGTCCAGAATAGCCATTGGCTGCTCCTCATAAGAACAATCATCACTAATCTCTACAGTGTCCGGAGCTAGCACATGATCAGGACTAGGTACATACTTTCTCAACATCGAGATATGAAATGTCGGATGTACAGAAGCCATCTGAGGTGGTAAATCAAGCTTATAAGCAACATCACCAATTCTCTCCAGAATTTCAAATGGACCAACATACCGTGGAGCTAATTTTCCTTTCTTACCAAACCTCATAACACCCTTGAAAGGTGAAACCTTCAGAAACACTCTATCCCCGACAGCAAATTCCAGATTTCTTCTTTTCAAATCAGCATAGCTCTTTTGTCTACTAAAAGCAGTCCGAATACGGTCTTGAATCACTGGTACAACCTCAGCACTGTATTGCAAAAGTTCAGGATCCTCAATTCGACGCTCACCAACCTCCTCCCAATATAATGGAGTCCTACACCTTCTGCCATACAGAGCCTCAAATGGAGCCATACCAATACTAGCCTGATAATTGTTATTATAGGCAAACTCTACCAAAGGAAGATGATCTGCCCAACTACCACCAAAATCAAGAACACACAATCGCAGCATATCTTCCAAAGTCTGAATAGTCATCTCCGACAAACCATCCGTCTGAGGATGAAAAGCAGTACTGAAATGAAGATTAGTTCCCAAACCTTCCTGAAGTTTCTGCCAAAATCTAGAAGTAAATTGTGGTCCTCTATCAGAAACATTAGAAACTGGGACCCCATGAAGACTCACAATCCTGTTGAGGTACAGTTTGGCATACTGCGACACTGTGTACTTAGTATTTACTGGAAGAAAATGAGCAGACTTAGTCAATCTGTCAACAATAACCCAGATCGAATCATGCCCACCAGGAACTTTAGGCAAACCGACAATAAAATCCATATTGATTCTCTCCCATTTCCACTCAGGTAGTGGTAACTCCTTAAGCAATCCCGCAGGCTTATGATGCTCATACTTAACTTGCTGACAAGATAAGCATTGAGAAACAAATTGTGCAACATCATTCTTCATCCCTTTCCACCAGTACAACTGTTTCAAATCCCGATACATCTTGGTGGAACCTGGGTGAACTGTGTACTTAGAGAAATGTGCATCTTTAAGGATATCAGTCTTCAAATCATCTACCTTAGGAACACATACCCTAGTATCAAACTTCAAAACACCTTTATCATCTATAACAAACTCCTTGTTCTCACCGGCTAAGACTTTCTGTCGTAAAATTTCCAAATCCGCATCCTTACTTTGCTTAGAAATAATCCTGTCAAGAAAATTTGGCTTCACAGCCAAACTAGCAAGAAACACTCCTCTACCATTCACAACTTCTTTGTCAGACATATTAAATGTCCAACCCTCATCAAGCAATAGGTGAATCTCAGAAATCAAGGACCTCCTCATCAAACAAATATGTGACAAACTCCCCATAGACTTGCGACTCAAAGCGTCTGCCACAACATTTGCTTTCCCAGGGTGGTACTGAATATTATAATCATAATCTTCCAGAAACTCTATCCACCTCCTCTGCCTCAAGTTCAGATCCCTCTGCGAGTAAACATATTTGAGATTCTTATGGTCAGTAAAAATCTCACATGTAACACCATACAGATAATGCCTCCAGATCTTTAGTGCAAACACTACAGCAGCCATCTCCAGATCATGCGTAGGATAATTAACTTCATGCTTTTTCAACTGTCTTGAAGCATAAGCAACCACCCTACCATGTTGCATCAACACACATCCCAAACCAATACCAGATGCATCACAGTAAACAGCATAGCCTTCATTGCCCTCTGGCAAAACAAGTACAGGTGCAAATGTCAACCTTTCTTTCAGAAAGTTAAAACTCTCCTCACAAGCATCATCCCAAACAAACTTAACACCCTTGCGAGTGAGTTTAGTCAAAGGTGCTGCAAGTCGAGAAAAATCTCTAACAAATCTTCTATAATAACCAGCCAAACCCAAGAAACTTCGTATCTCTGTAACTGTCTTTGGTCTTGGCCAATCCATGATTGCCTCAATCTTCTTTGGATCAACTTGAACACCCTCAGAAGATATAACATGACCCAAGAACACAATTTTATCCAACCAGAATTCACATTTCCAGAACTTGGCATAAAGTTTATGTTCCCTCAGAGTTTGCAAAACCAGCTTCAAATGTTCCTCATGCTCTTCTTTAGTCTTGAAATACACCAAAATATCATCAATGAACACCACAACAAACCGATCAAGATATGGACTAAACACCCTATTCATCAAGTCCATAAAAGCAGCAGGGGCGTTGGTAAGTCCAAAAGACATTACCAGAAATTCATAATGACCATACCTTGAGCGAAAAGCAGTTTTAGGTATGTCACTCTCTCGCACCCTTAGCTGATGATAACCAGACCGAAGATCAACCTTTGAGAAAAACTTCGCCCCTTGCAACTGATCAAACAAATCATCAATCCTTGGTAATGGATATCTGTTCTTGACCGTCACCTTGTTTAGCTGCCGATAATCAATACACAACCTCATGGAACCATCCTTCTTTCTCACGAAAAGAACCGGAGCTCCCCAAGGTGAAGTACTCGGTCGGATGTACCCCTTCTGTAATAAATCATTCAGCTGCTCCCTCAACTCTTTAAGCTCTGTTGGTGCCATTCTATAAGGTGGCATAGAGATAGGATTTGTGCCGGGTACAAGATCAATAGAAAACTCAATCTCCCTTTCAGGAGGTAACCCAGGCAAATCCTCAGGAAAAAATCCACAAAATCTTGCACTATAGGGACTTCTTCTGGTTTAACTTCTTCTCTCTTCACATCCCGAATAGATACAAGATAGGCGTCACAACCTTTACGTAACAACCTTCTAGCTCCCAAAGCAGAAATCATCTGACAAGGACCAATGGTCTTGGAACCATGAAATGTCACCGACTTACCTTCTTCATAATCAAATCGGACTATTTTAGCCTTACAGTCAACATTAGCTCCATGACAAGCTAACCAATCCATTCCCAAGATCACATCGAATTCCAACACAGATAGGACAATCAAATTTGCAGCTAAATCTGCATCCTCAACTCTAATAATACAGTTACTATAAACATCCACCGTCTCTATCTCATCCCCCAGTGGTGTATGAACAAACAAAGGCTCAGCTAAAAGTTCATGTGATCTAGATAATCTAGATGCAAAGTTAGGTGATATGAATGAATGAGTAGCTCCAGGGTCAATAAGAACATGTGCATCAAATGAACATATAGAGAGTGTACCTTGCACCACATTATTATCAGCCCGAGCTTGCTGAGCATTAAGATTAAACACCCGAGCATAATTCTGATTCTGATTCTAGCCTTGGTTCTGATTCTGAGCATTATTCTGACCTGCTGGCAAGGCGGGTACAACATTCTGCTGCTGATTATTCTGGTGATAACCCTGATTCTGCTGACCTTGGTAGCCTCGATAACCTCCATTCTGTCGTCTGCCATTCTGATTACCTCGGCCTCCATTATAACCTCGACCACCATTACCTCTGCCAAAACTATTGCCATTACCATTACTGTTGCCACGGTTGTTGTTACCCTGATTCCCTGATGGTCTCAGATAATTCTGCTGCCCTCCTTGATTCTGACTGTGCCGAGAATTAGGACAATCTTTCACCTGGTGATCCATCCGTCCACAACCTAAACATGCTCCCATCTGTCTCCATCAATCTCCTGGATGACGTTTACCACAAAACCCACAAACAGGATTCCCCTGATTCTGATTCTGCGATCGGTAAGTCTATTGTTGACCACCTCTATAATTACCTCTCTGATCTCTGTTCTGTCCTTGGTAGCCATGCAAATCATTAGGTCTACTTCTCTTCCTACTAACATCAGTAGTATCCTCAGTCCTGTCAGTCTTACCTCTGTTTTCCAAACCCAGAGCTGTGTTCCTAGCCAAATGCAACTCAGTGTAGTTATGGCTAGCAACAAAACCATAATACTTATTGTTCAGTCCCTCCATGAATCTGCGAGTCATCCGAGCCTCATCCTGAATCAAATGTGTAGCATACTGTCGCAGATCCTGAACTTCTCATAATACTCAGCTATGGATCTATCCCCTTGCTTCAATCTCTCAAACTCTTGGCCTTTTTGCCACATAACATTCTCAGGTATGAAATTCTGCATGAACAAGTCCTTAAACTCATCCCAGACATGAACCCTATCCTTGATCTCATCCTCGAACCACACCTGAGCTGACTTCTTTAACTGATGGCCTGCCAACTCTATAGATCTATCATCAGTACAGTTGAGAGCTAAACAAATCCGACGTACCTCATTGATGAAGTATACCGGATCCTCAGTAGCAGAGTTGGAGAATGTAGGTGGGTTCACTCTGATAAACTCATTTAATTTCACATACTGGGGTTCAACAATAGGTGGCTGATCATTTGCTTGCCCAGCATTCTGATTCATATTCTGCACCAACTGAGCAATTCCATTGGCAAGAGTCTCCATAGATCTACCCATGGTCATCATAGTAGTCATAAACTGCTCCTGACCCACTACAGCAGCCGGTGCAGCCTCCGGTACAGGATTATTCCCAGGAGTAGGTGGCTGAGGACCAGGCACAACTCCTGCAGTATTAACATTCCCTGCTGCAGCTCTAGGAGGTCTCCCACATCCACGTGGAGGCAGATTAGCACCATCTGCAGTTCTAGAAGTTCCAGCACCAGAGAAACCTCCCCTCATCCGAATTCCAGTACTTCTTTGAGACATAACTCCTGATATTAGTACAAGCATATCGGTTAACGCGGAAGCAAAAGAAACACAGAAAGAATTTTTCCTAATGATTTCCGGATACAACTAGACAAATTATAAGTGTGACTGAATCTTATGGCTCTGATACCACTTTTGTCACGACCCAACCCGGGGGCCACGACCAGCATGCAGCCGAACCGAAGTCCGACCACATAAGCCTTAGAAACATTCATAACAATCTAAATGCAAAACAGTTCAATACTTATATAATCCGCAATCCTAGTTCAAATGCAAACCATCAATATAATCAAATCACAATAAAATCATTCGGGATATCTAAAGCAGACAAGTTCTATTTATTACACAAAAAGGGATTCGGATTCAATCCGCCCAAAAGTTCAATATCCGAAAATCTCTAAGCAGAAAGACCGCTAAACACAAACAGAAAACCTAATCGACTTCGCCAAGAAGAGAAAGAAGATAGACGAAGACAATCACTGTAAACCTGCAAGACAATCTGTAAGGGTGTGAGCGCTTTATAGACGCCCAGTAAGTCTATGAGAGGCAGAGAAACATCTAACAGTTATATAAGCAGTACATATAATACATTCACAAAATAAGCAATCAAGATGGTGTGTCGGGGTCACCAATCAGCAAACAGTACAGTATAATATCAGTCATATCCGCCCTTATAACTCCTCAGTACAGTACAGTAATCAGTAATTAGGCATGTAGCCTCAGTAAACAGTATAGGCATTAAGCCTCAGTAGCAGTATAGGCATTAAGCCTCAGTAGCAGTATAGGCATTAAGTCTCAGTAGCCTCCTTCCCCTTCATGACACACCATCACACAACACAAGTAGTATCAAATTCAATATTCTCACATAAATACAATCACATGCAAGTTTCTCTGTCTCCTAAAACATGCGAGGCTGGGTTCGAAAAAATATACTAGTGAATATATAGAAAGGATAATATATTATAAGAAGGGTTTATATATATATAAGTGGTTAGCAAGTAGCACAACACAAACAATTCAAATACACCCATAGAACTTACCTGGTCTAACAGTCAGCTAAGCAATCCGCCACCCTAAGTCTGAGGTGCTGCTGGACCACCGCCTAACCATTAACCATCAATTAACAACCACCCTTACAAATGTATGCAAGTGCAAATGGGAATGCATGACGTGAATGCACGCAATTCAATAGTTTCCACAACAAGGTTAAACATTTTTGTCAACCAATCATAACTTAACCATCGTAATACCACACCTTTAAACTTGCATTCCAGAATATAAAACATCATTAAAAGGTCCTTACAATTTAAATTTATCAAATACCTTACTTAAATAATCAATATACACAAGATACAATTTTACCGATAAAACCTGAATAACGAGTGTCAACTTGTAAAATTCAAAACAATTAACCAGTATATGAAAATTTTATAATTTTCAACCAGAAGTTAATTTGATATCTTAAAAGCATCCTACCAAAATTTCATAATTTTTCGAGACTTAGAAGTCCCTCAATCAATTTTTATTCATAACAGTATACAGCTCACAAGGTATACTGACAGCAGTAGAAAGATCTAATTCTTTCAAAAATATTACAACAGAAACATAACCCAACATATTTTTCTTGTAAATTATACTTCCAGAAATTCAACATATATGAAAATCAAATCTAGAACATTTTTACGCATTTTAATATGAATTTTGAAAGTTACAGATGATGCAATCGCACCTACAGTACAGTTCATCAGACAACAGTAGCAAACTTGAATTTTCCAGAAATATACGATGCTCCAAAATCCCAACAATTATTTTTCTCATAAACTAGACTCAATTTCAAGCCACAAATAAAATTTTCAGATTTTTATCATGTTCCAATATTTAATTAAAAATCGAGCAACATACAGCACTAAAATCAAACTTCAGCAGAAAATTAAATCATCCAAAAACTCAAAGAAAACAATTAATTCCAAAAACCCTAATATCTAAATCAATTCAATCAAACCCTAATTCAATACATTCATCAAGTTCCAGAACCCAACACACTAGCAAATCAATTAATTCAATACCAAAATCCATCAAAATAATAAAAATCCCAAAACCTAACATATTTTGTAAAAATCAATTTAATTAAATAATAATTCGAATTTAGCCAAATTAATTAAGAAAAATATCAACCCAATATGATACTAATATGAAATAATCAAATGGAAGTTGAAATAATGCAAAAAGAATCAAGAAAAACCTCAAAAAAACCAAAAACTCGAAAAAATCGAGCTGTTGGAAAGAGAGCAAAACGACAGTCTGCGAGCCGCTTCGCCCAGCCGCCGAACGACAAGCTTCCTACGCCGAACGACACTGGCAATGGTGCGTGCCTCTCCGCCGAACGACACACGGCCCTCGCCAAACGACACCGGCACCCTGCGCGCGCACTGACGAAACGACGCCCCTCTGTTTTCTGCCCAAAAATCCTAATTTTCTCTCTTTTTTTAAAAACACCCGAAAATGGAAGACCTCTAACAATACCCCCATCAGATTTTAGGCCTATTTATAGGAAAACAACTCTTCAAAATTATATTTTTACCCCAAACTAATTTATTTTAAATCAAAAACACCCCAAAACTGTATATTTTCCTAAAAATTACCCAAAACCATAAAATTCACAAAATCAACTCAAATTTATTTTTAACTTCAAACTTTAACCCAAAATAATTTATAAATATGTTTTACGCATAATAATTTCCGAAAATACCGAAAACGACAAAAATTCAAAAATAACAAAAATACCCTCGGCACCCAAAAATACAATATTATACTCAAAATGACCGTTTCGTCGTCCTGAGTATCAAAAAGACATTCAAACCATCAAATTATGTTCAAACAACATCCTAGACTTAAAATCATTCAAAAACCAAGGGTTTTACAGCTAACCTAACATCCCTAGAACAAATGACAATTGCTAAAAATACCAGATCATTAACTTAAACTCCCGAATCAAAGATTAAACATCAAGAACCTCCATAATCACCCTACAACTTTTTAATAATTTTTAATTAATTAAAAATCAAAATAAATCAAAAATATTATTTTCTAACACCCTAAACATCATACAAACACCCAACAACACAACTCATACTATGAAATTGGAAGAAATTGAAAGAAATTGAAAAAAACCTCAAAATATCCAAACTACCAGTGTGAACACTCGAATTTTGAGGCTCGGAAAGCCGATTTTCTCAGACTGCTGACGATCGGATCGGACCGGAGGTCCACGGTAAAGTTCACCGGAAATATATCAATATGGTACTTGAAATGTCCGGGACGACGTGAGGATTACGGGTATGGTCCCGGAATAATTTTTGGAGGTCTCTAGCTCCCGAAAAATCAGTTTGAGCGAAAACCGGACGAAACCGGCTGCCCAGCCACCGTGACCCCAGCGGCTCAGCCGCCAAAATCGGCTGCTCGGCCGCAGTGACTCCGGCGGCCGACCGTGACCGGCGGCCCGACCGCCGTCCAGCCCGATTTTGCCTATAAATTGCCTTCAAGTGTTCAGAAAAAGTGGTTGGCTTTTGGAGACTCCGGGCCTCATGCTGACGAATTTAATCCGTAATCAAGAATCATAATCCAAGATCCAAGAAAACGAGATCTGGAACTTCGAAGTAGAAAAATCCTAAGCAAGGTAATATCCTAATTCATCATTTGTCAATTTAAGCATGTCATAAGCATTCCATCTTCTTCTTAATTTCTTTTGGTCAAAGACCTAATCCTTTTAGGTCTAAGGCCTAATGGACTAATTAATCAATCTGTTGGCACGAAGTCCAAATTACATCTTTTCGGTACCAAGTACCTAAATTTCACAATTAAAATCAACTTTTTGGCACGGAGCCTAAATCGCACCTTTTTCGGTACCAAGTACCTAAAATTGCACAATTTAGCACTAAGTGCTATATCTCACAATTTTGGCATAAAGCCCGATAACACAGGCCAAAAGCCTAAAAATTGCATTCTTTTGGTACAAAGTACCTAAAATTGCACCATTTAGCACTAAGTGCTAAATTTCACAAATTTGGCAAAAAGCCCGATCAATACTTGGCATGAAGCCCGACACCAGCACGAAGCACTAAGTGCTCAAAATCTCACATTTGGCATGAAGCCTAAATTGCACTCCTTTGGTACAAAGTACCTAAATTTCACCATTTAGCACTAAGTGCTAAATCTCTCAATCCTTGGCATGAAGCCCGACAATGCACGAAGCATACACACACACATGCATGAAGCATAATTTTTATCGCCTTTAAATAGGCTTTCCGAACTACATGGGCTTTGATCTCCTATTCAAACGGGAGTATGTAGGCATGTTTGGGATTCACCCCAAATAGCAAGTCCACAATTTACCAACAATCAGTCCTTTTTCTTTTCTTCATCCCTTTTATATTTACTTCTTTTTATTGTCAAGTTAGTCAAATGCATGACATAGTCCCCGAATCCTCCTTGGGTTCGCAGACTAGAAACCTTTACATTGGATGCATTATTGGAGTCAAACAAGGGTTTTCTTAGTTTTTCCCTTCGAACAAAATAAACTGAGTGGCGACTCCCGACAACAAGTGAACGTTCGCCCGAATCCTTTTCGGGTGGAAACCGAGGTTCACAAATTGGCGACTCCGCTGGGGACCATAAAAATGATTTATGGGATCTTAGTGGACTACAATTGTTTATTTGACTAACTTGCCATTCTTTATGGTGCTTTTATTTATTTTGCAGGGTACCTTAGCAATGATTATCCTTTCTTTAAGGATATTGGAATTGAAAGTTGACAAATGAAATCTTTCTAGGGACCATAAAAAATAATTTATGGGACTCTAGTAGACTACTATTGTTAATTTGACTAACTTGCCCTTCTTTAGGGTACGTTTATTTGTTTTGCAGGGTACCTTAGCAATATATATCCTTCCTTTAAGGATATTGGACTGAAGATTGAAGAAAAGAATCTTTTTCCTTTGATGGATCTATTGTTTGACTACTTGTGCATTTATTTTGTCATTCAGAGAATCTTTTTCTCTTGCATATATGGGGGAATCATTTTCCTCCATTGCATAAAAAATTGTTTTCAAATGAATTTCTTCTCTTTCTGTTCAAAGTTCTGAGTCTGGATAGCAAGTAGCGCTGACCGGCAGGTCTCCTTGATTATGCCGGCGGACAGCCAAAGCGTCCTCCCTGTTGTCGCAAACCATTCCAATCCTTTTGGAGTGGCCCATGAGTAATCGTACTGTTGGACCCACGCGAAACTCCTTGTTTCACATGTGGTTAGGTATATCTTACTCAAGACTCAAGGGTCCCTATTATAAGCCGATTCTCTATTTTTCATGTGCCAATAGAACCTTCCCTTAGGTTATATGTACCCAATGATAGTGCCACATTCCATTAAAATGAATTATGATGTGATGAGGTGCATTCATGCAACATAACAACACGGTTTTGGGGAAAATATTTTGATATGTGCAAGTGGACCAAGAGCTTTCCTACCCTACACACTACCCTGATCCTTTACCCTTGACCTTTTCAGGTATCCACCATCCGTGTGCCGTCACCTACACAAACTACACCAACTCCAACTGGGCAATCACCCACAAGCTCTACCACTCCAACTTCACCAACCACTCCAATTCCTGAAATGGCTACAATTGAACAGATCAAGACCTTGTTAGATGGACAGGCTAAGGAAATTGAAGCTAGGATGCAAGAAAAAATTGATGAAGCTTTAGCCGCCCAGAGGGTAGCCATCTTGGCTGAATTGGGAGGGGTACCAAAGACAGCCACTACTTCTGGAAATTTAGGGAAAGAACCTATTGTGGGACAAACTAGTACCCCCATGACTGCTCAGAATACCCCTGTCATCAATTTGGAGGATCCACCCTCTAAGAATGTCACTGAAACTGATGAACTGAAAAGAAAACTTGAATTGCTGGAAAGGTCAATCACTGCAATGAAAACTCATAAAGAGGTGGTAGACATGGATTCTTTATCCTTGTTTCCCCAAGCTAGATTGCCTCCAAAATTCAAGATGCCTGGGATGGACAGATTTGATGGGACTACTTGCCCTAAAACTCACCTCAAGATGTATGTGGGGGCATTAAGCCCTTGGGGTTTAAATGATGAGCTCTTTGCTCAATTATTCCAACAATCTTTGACTGGTGCTGCCCTCAAGTGGTTTGTAAGCCTAGACCATGCCAAGATTAAGACCTGGGAAGACATCTGCAATGCATTTAACTCTCAATACCACTATAATATTGAGGTGGATGTCACCAGAAGGGAACTTGAGACTACCAAGCAGAACAACAGTGAACCCTTCTCCTCGTTCCTTACGAGGTGGAGGGCAAAGGCCGCCCAAATGATCAATCGCAGATTGATATCATAATAAGAAATTTAAGGCCTACGTATCAAGCCCAACTGCAAACCCAATACCTACCTACTTTCAAATCGCTCATTGCGACTGCCACTAAGGTAGAAGATCTGATACAATTGGGTAAGATAGTAGATGAAGAAGCTATCTTGAAGTATAAAAAACAAAGCCAAGCTGCTTCCTCAAGTAAGGCTAATGAAGTGGCCAATATTGCCCCTGCGAATCCTTTACGTGTGGGCAATCTTGAGCAGAGAAATCAGCCAAGAAGGCAATATACTGACCTTGGAATGCCCCTTCTTCTGGTGTTTAAAAAGGCTGTGGAAGGAAAATACTTGAAGCCTTTGGACCCAAGGCCTCCTCCAAACCCATTACCCTCCAGTTATAGGGCCAATGAGTACTATGAGTACCACCAAGGAAATGGGCACAGAACAGATGCATGCTGGACTCTGAAAAACCGCATCCAGGATTTGGTGGATAGTGGTGACATCATTCCTCTCAGAAGGCAACCAAACATTAACACTAACCCCTTGCCCAATCATTCTATCCATGCCATCACTATGGAAGATTTCATGCAGCCTAGTCTCTTTGATGAGGTTGCTATGATAAAGGCAAAAGGGACCTCACCAAGCTGATCAAGACCACAGATGGACCACTGATAAACTGGTACGCCGAGGAGGGACAAGCTGCTCTAGTCAAACCCAGTCCTGTGTCACACCCTGAACCCGAGTCTTGTCCTAAGTCAAATCCTGAGTCAAACACCAAGTCAGAGTCTAATTCTGAGTCTTCTGTAGTTTCATATTCAGAAAACCCTGATGTCAAATCTAATGTAATCTTAGAGAATGACTCCGCCATTATCAATGAAACTCTTCAAATTCTTGGTTACCCCATGTCTTTTGCTTTCCAAGTGTTATCTAGCAAAAATGAAATAAATGAAATAAAAGAAATAAATGAAAAAATAATGATTGGCAAAGAAAATGAACATACATACATTGCATATGATTGTGCGAATAAAGAACAAGTTGTTGATTGCATCAAAAAGTATGTCGACTGCTTCATGTGGAAGGCAAGTGATGTCATGGGAATAGACCCAGTCATAGCAGTTCACAAGATTCCGCTATACCCAGATGCAAAGCCGGTTAAGCAGAAGTTGAGAAGAATGAAGCCAAAATGGTCTTTGAAAATTAAAGAGGAGGTTGCCAAGCAACTGGACAATAAGTTCATAGAACCAATTGCCTACCCTTCCTGGTTAGCAAACATTGTTCCGGTCCCAAAGAAAGACGGAAAGGTCAGGATGTGTGTTGACTACAGAGATCTGAATAAAGCTTGTCCCAAGGACGATTTCCCGCTACCACACATCGATTTGCTAATAGACGGGATGGCAACGACAATCTTTCATGACATGATTTACAAAGAAGTAAAAGTGTATGTTGATGATATGATTGTCAAGTCAAAATCTCCAGAAGAGCACGTCTAAGCACTTGAGAAGTTCTTCCTTAGACTTCGCAAGTACAATTTGAAGCTTAAATCCTGCAAAGTGACTCTTTGGTGTAACATCAGGCCAATTTGGGATATTATTGGTCCACCATGAACACAGACTGTGTATCATTTGTGCAAGAATGCCATCAGTGTCAGATATTTGCTAAGCTGCAGAAGCAACCTCCCGTTGCCCTGAATACAATCACTTCTCCATGGCCCTTCGCTACTTGGGGAATTGATATAATTGGAAAAATACATCCAAAAGCCTCGAATAGACATCAGTTTATCTCGGTAGCAGTGGATGACTTCACAAAGTGGGTTGAAGCAGCTTCCTATGCAGAATTAGACGCCAAAAAGGCAGCACAGTTTGTCCGAACCAACATCCTTTGTCGGTACGGAACGCCATTTGAGATTATCACTGATAATGGGACTCATTTCCAAGCAGAATTTGCTAAGCTCTTGAAGGATAAGAATGTCCAACATCATAAATCCTCTCCTTACAGACCCCAAACAAATGGAGCTGTAGAAGCAGCAAACAAGTCTATAAAGGTGATCATACAAAAAATGATCAAAGAACATAGACGTTGGCATGAGAAGTTACCACTGGCCTTATGGGAATATAGGACATCAATTAGAACTCCTACTGGGGCAACCCCGTATTCCCTGGTGTACGGAATGGAAGCAGTACTCCCCATTGAACTGGAAGTTCAATCGGCGAGGATAATTCAAGAAAGTCAGATAAATGAAGCTGAATGGATCAGCAATTATCATCATCAGTTGTTGGGTTTGGATGAAAAAAGACTTCAAGCTCTACATCAGATTCAAGGATATCAGAGGCGAATGGCCAGACATTTCAACAAAAAGGTCAAAGACCGAAAATTGGAAGAAGGTTGTTTGGCTCTGAAAGAAATCAGGACACCTGTCACAGATCCTCGTGGGAAGTTTCATCCTCTTTGGGCGGGACCCTACATTTTAAAGAAAATACTTTCCGGCGGAGCCGTCATCTTGTCTGATTTGGATGGTCTGGAGTTCACAAACTCATGCAATCTGGATCAACTGAAGAAATATTATGTATGATCATGCATTCCAAAAGTAACTACATTAGACATGATTCTCGTAAACTAATTCGAGATATGTAGGCAGCTCTCCTTGAGCACGGTCTAAATTTTAATAAAAATCATTGATTCATTTTTCTTTTGCCAACACATAAAAAATAAAAATAAAAAAAAGAAAGAAGGAAGAAAAGAAAAGAAAGAAAAATCCCGCTAAGTCGAAAACCCACAAAGGGCGGCTTAGGCAATAGTGGGGCCCGCTAAGTCGAAAACCCGCAAAGGGCGGCTTAGGCAAGAATGGGTAAGAGCTCGCTAAGTTGAAAATCCGAAAGGACGGCTTAGGCAAAAATTAGGGCAAGTAAATAAAGTAGATAATGCTTGGAAAGCAAACAAAAAGGGTCATTCATCCTAAGAAGGGTCATTCATTCCAAAAAAGAGTCATTCATTCCATGAAATATCAAACCCATCAAAAGTGTCAAACCATAAGTCCAAAATGCAAAAAAAAAAAAAAAAAAAAAGAGTCAATCCTAGAGTCTAAATTCTGTGTCTCCTATTTGGGGCTGAGTCTGCAGCGTCTGCCTTCTCCTCGTTAAGAGGAACCACCTCATTTCCCTCCAGCTCCTGCAGCAATGCAAGCCTCCTTGGCTTTTCAATTGGCCAAACTTCAGCTATAAACCAAGTTCTGTACTCGGGAGTAGTCTGAACAAGGGAAGGCTCTGCAAAAAGCCTGATCATCTGATGGTCCCTAATTTAAGTTTGAAGAACAGCTCGAGTAACTCCGGGAATAATTTGGGGGCAACTTCAGAAAAATTCAAGTTCCTCCCCCAATGGAGTTGGACTTCCTAGAGGATTATTTCTAAGTTCTTTACTAGAAATAATTACTGATAGCTTGAGCTTGAGGCCTTGTAAAGTTGAAAAGCCTTTGAAAAGCCTCTGAAAAGCCCCACATAACCAATTTGAACCTCATGCCTTACAAGGGGGGCATTTGAGTCACATCCAATGATTGAGCAGAATTCCTCAAAAAGAGGACACATCTCGTCCATCCGGGCACCAAACCTGAAGACGTGAGCTTGCGGAACCCAAAATTTCAATCCACCAATATCTCTCTAAGAGTAGCAACAACTTTCAACCCATATCTTTCCATATTGATCCTTTCAACCTTATGGAGACTCTTGGTCCAGTTGTGCATACAACGGTTGTAAAAAAAAAAAAAACCTTTTTGAAAAATAGAAGAGAATATCATGCATACATATGTACTGTTTGTGCTTAACAAAAGTGCAGGTACAGAAAAATCAGAAATGTTGCAAGCAATCCAGAAGTGCCAAAAGGTGTATATTTTACCCCTCGCTCAAAATTCGCTCTTCAGAAAGCCACTGGGCCCCATAAATTATTTTTATGGACCCCAGTGGGGGGCAATTGTGAACACTCGAATTTTGAGGCTCGGAAAGCCGATTTTCTCAGACTGCTGACGATCGGACCGGACCGGAGGTCCACGGTAAAGTTCACCGAAAATATATCAATATGGTACTTGAAATGTCCGGGACGACGTGAGGATTACGGGTATGGTCCCAGAATAATTTTTTGAGGTCTCTAGCTCCCAAAAAATTAGTTTGAGCGAAAACTGGACGAAACCGGCGGCCCAGCCACCGTGACCCCAGCGGCTCAGCCACCAAAATCGGCGGCTCGGCCGCCGTCCAGCCCGATTTTGCCTATAAATTGCCTTCAAGTGTTCAGAAAAAGTGGTTGGCTTTTGGAGACTCCGGGCCTCATGCTGACGAATTTAATCCGTAATCAAGAATCATAATCCAAGGTCCAAGAAAACGAGATCTGGAACTTCGAAGTGGAAAAATCCTAAGCAAGGTAATATCCTAATTCATCATTTGTCAATTTAAGCATGTCATAAGCATTCCATCTTCTTCTTAATTTCTTTTGGTCAAAGACCTAATCCTTTTAGGTCTAAGGCCTAATGGACTAATTAATCAATCTGTTGGCACGAAGTCCAAATTACATCTTTTCGGTACCAAGTACCTAAATTTCACAATTAAAATAAACTTTTTGGCACGGAGCCTAAATCGCACATTTTTCGGTACCAAGTACCTAAAATTATACAATTTAGCACTAAGTGCTATATCTCACAATTTTGGCATAAAGCCCGACAACACAGGCCAAAGGCCTAAAAATTGCATTCTTTTGGTACAAAGTATCTAAAATTGCACCATTTAGCACTAAGTGCTAAATTTCACAAATTTGGCAAAAAGCCCGATCAATACTTGGCATGAAGCCCGACACCAGCACGAAGCACTAAGTGCTCAAAATCTCACATTTGGCATGAAGCCTAAATTGCACTCCTTTGGTACAAAGTACCTAAATTTCACCATTTAGCACTAAGTGTTAAATCTCTCAATCCTTGGCATGAAGCCCGACAATGCACGAAGCATACACACACACATGCATGAAGCATAATTTTTATCGCCTTTAAATAGGCTTTCCGAACTACATGGGCTTTGATCTCCTATTCAAACGGGAGTATGTAGGCATGTTTGGGATTCACCCCAAATAGCAAGTCCACAATTTACTAACAATCAGTCCTTTTTCTTTTCTTCATCCCTTTTATATTTACTTCTTTTTATTGTCAAGTTAGTCAAATGCATGACATAGTCCCCGAATCCTCCTGGTGTCGGGAGTCGCCACTCAGTTTATTTTGTTCAAAGGGAAAAACTAAGAAAATCCTTGTTTGACTCCAATAATGAATCCAATGTAAAGGTTTCTAGAACGACACCAGCTATTCCGCGCCCGCACTGACCAAACGACAGTGCTCTGTTTTTGACCCAAAAATAATTTTTTCCTCCCCTTTTCTCTCTCTGACGGCACAAAATTTTCTAGGCTTCTAATTGGGTGCCCTAACACCCATATTTATAGTATTTTAGGTGGTAAATTACTAATATACCCTTAAATTAATTTATTTAATTTAAAAATACCCTAAACTCTTTAAAAAATTCAAACGAAACACCCAACTAACTTATAAAAATTCACAACTAACCCCTAATTTAATTATTTTCAGAATTATTTTAATTAATTATTTAATTAATTATTTTATTTTATTTTATTTTAATTAAAAATTAATAAATACCCAAAAAATTTCCAAAACACAACCCCTAGCAAAATTATACTCAAAATAACCGTAACGACATCACGGTCACCAAAATGACATCAAAAACAGCAAAATAAAATTCAAAAATTTTTCGACCGCCAAAATGACCAAAATACCCCCCGAAGCCAAAAACACAATATTATATTCAAAACAAACATCTCAACACCCACATTATAAAAATAAACACCAAACGTTATAAAATTCACCCGAATATGAATTGAAGGTAAAATTATCATTTTGCCCCTAGACTCCAATTTCCCCAAAAATCAAGGGTTTTACATTTTTATAATAAATTCATAACATTATTTATGTAATTAAAAGTAGTTGTTTACTCACATATTATTTTAAATTTAATAAATAAATTTTAAATTTAACACTAAATAATTTTAGTAATAATATCAAAATTAATTATCAAAAAATTTATACTAAATTTAAAATTAATATAATATATTTATAGTGATTATTCTATAATAATAAAAATATTATCAACCATACTAAAATTAACAATTTTAAGTAATAGTTACAATAAATTTATTGATGTATTTGATTACCAATATAATATAATATTAGTATTTAATTACTAATTAACATTGATTATTTCTTAAATAAGGATAGTTATAACTTTAATCATGATAATAAAATAAAATATTAAATATTATAAATTTTTATTTCTAACATATTCATCATTTGGTAACTAATTAATTATTTTAATTTCTAACTTAATAATTAAAAATACTTATACAATAATTCATAGTTTTTCATACTTATAATTACTCATATTCTTCTATATAAATATAATTAATTTATTATGTAAACTATTAACAAAATTTATTATTCAATAATTTAATTTATTTTAACCCTAAATATTTTTATTTTGAAATTAATATATATATATATATATATAGCTTATCCTCTTTCTAATTTCAAATAATTACTCAATTACTAATTAACTATAAATATTAACAAAATTCCTTAAATCTTATTTAATGAAAATTTTAAATTTTCTAACAACTAACTTTCAATTTATTAATTCATAATTATATATATATAATATAAGTAATTTATTCCACAATTTATTAATAAATATTCACAACTTAATTATTTAATTAGTTTAACATATTCTATTTTAAATCTGAATTTTCATTCTATTTACAATCATTAAACTAATCTTGTAATTAAATAATTAATACATATAATTAAAATTTTAAATTGGTAGTTTATTTATTTAAATCAATTTATCACATAAATAATTATAAATAATTAACTCACTATCAAATAAGAATTTTTATCAAATTCAGTAAATAACTAATAAAATTTAAGTTAGTCAATAAAATATATAATATGTAATTTAATTTTAATTATTTTTATTTTTATCATTAATTATGTATTTATTTACTTTTATTTATTTTCTCTTAATATAATCAAATTAAAATTTATTTCTTCAACTTAATCTCATAATATTAACTAATCATGTATAAACCTAATTAATTTATAATACTAACTAATATATATATATATTAATTAATAATTAATAATCTAATTATATATATTTATATTATTTTAAATTTTAAATTTAAATTATAATAAATTAAAATTTCTAAATATTTATCCATAATTAATAAATAAAGTGTGAAATTAAATTTTATGAGAAAAGAGTTCTAAAAATACAGATAGTCGAAAAAAGAGACTGAAAAATAGATCAAAAGTTCACAATGGCAACTCAATTTATTGACGCGTGCGCCCTGCTTCGGTAGTCATTGACGGCTAGTCCGGCGGTACTTGATGCATCTACAAGCGACGCTCCTAATTGTCTGGCACATGTCTTATGGCAGTCGGCCATAGATCAATAAAAAATTGACGTTGTCACTAATATTGCTTTCCCCTCTCCGTTTTTGTCTTTGTTCCCTGTTTCTCTTATTTTTTAAATTCTTTTCTTTCTTTTTTTTTTATTAATAGAGAATTTTTTTTCTATCCACCTGCACATTTTAATTTTTTTTGTATTATTATTATTTATTTAATTAAATTACTTAATAATAATTTTTTTAACTTAATTTATTTTTTTATTACTAAATATATATTATTATTATTATTACATATATATTAATTTTTTTTCAAGGTATTACAGTGTATATATATATTTAGAGGTGAGTATTTTTAAAATTGAAATATTAGATATATATTTTTTAATCTGAATATTATTTGAAATTAAAAACTGAGAAATAAATATTTTTGAGAGAATATTTTTGTAAATATATTTAATTTTTAAACCCGTAAATTGTAATTGACACCTTAACTGCCACCACAAGCCAACCACGAAGCGCGCTTATTTCATGTTCTTCCTTTTCAAGGTTTTTTGTTTGTATTATTCTCTTCAAAAAAAAAAAAAGACTCAAAAGGTTCCAAGATTTGCCGTCACATGTTAACTAAGTTCATGTCATCTTCAAATGCCCTTTAATTTTCTTTTTTCTTGTCATCCTTTATATATAAATGCTTCTTTCCAAAAAGCTTCTTAAAGGTCCCCCAATTTCAAACTTTGTCGCCACTTATTTTGCTTTTACATTGAAATTAGTGGTTTAAATGTTTGGAAAAAAAAAATGTATTCTACTTCAAAAGTGTTCCATTCTGCCTTTTGGTTTTATCGATTATCATTTTATGTTTCAACAATTGGATTTATTTACCTAGCAATTTATTTTTGTAATTAATTTCAGTGGCTTGTGACAGATTAGAACAGACCAGATAATATGAATATATATAGGTACTAAGTCAGGGACGTTTACAAAATTAATCTTAAAAAAAGAATTATTTTTAAAAATACTACTACTTTTTTTTTACTTTTAAAAATATTATATTTATAATTTTTTTCATAAAAATACATTTGAGGCGTAACCCCTCTTTAAAAGTACATTTGGCCATTGAACGCAATAAAACGATATTTGGCCATTGATGTTATGTAATATATTAATTATTAAAATATAAATATTTATATTAAATTAAATATTTATTATTATCCTTACATTATTATAATATATGTAATATATATCAACGTATATATATATAATATATATTATTATTCTTTCACAATATATACTCATATATATTTAATTATATGTAATTAATTATATATAATATATATTCATATATAAATAATTATATAAAATAATTATATATTCATATATATATTTATTGATGATTTGAATTTTAAAAGCACGAGGATAAATATTATTATTTAAATATATATAATATATATCACCATATATATATATATATTGTAAAAAATTTAGAATTTTGTATTTAGAAAAATATTATTTTTAAATTAAAATATATTTAATAAATATCGATATATATTTATATATATCCACATATATATATATATATATATTAATATATACTGATATAAATTTATATATATACATATTTAAATTAAAATATATATAATATATATTAACATGTCTCGATATATATCTATATATACGCATATATTATTAATTTCATTTAAAATATATATAATATATATTTATATATATCAACATATTTTCATATATATATATATTATTTTTTAATAAAATATATTCACATAATTTATTAAATTTTTTAAAAATTTAAAATATTAAAATATTATTTTTTTAAAATATTTTCTCAAAAATATTGAATAGGTTATAACTTGCTTCAATAGGAAGGGACTTGCTTCCAATCGGAGTAAGTCGCTGGTTTTAGCTCTTACGGCATTGTTTGACCAGTCAAACAAAGCTAACACATAAGCCAAAGGAACATCTATTTTGGCGGCTGATACCGCTCCTTCCCCTACACTCTTTGAGATCTTAGCTTCCCTGCCACCTTTAGCCTCGAAAGCTGAAGAGCAAATGGCTTTGGGAAAAGTTGATATAGGGCGGCCCTGTATTGACCCACGTCTGCTTATTAAAAAGGACAAAAGAGTCAGTCCCTCTTGTCCCATCATCTCAACCTCGGGCACCATCCTTTCTTCTCAAAAGGTAGAAGTTTTAAACCCAAAACTTTTCAATCCCATCAACTTTGTCCTAGAACCAATTGAGCATTCTCATTTAGGCCCACTTTCAAGCCAAAATTTTAAGCGAGCCTTGGTTACGGAAGATGGCCCATCTTCCCTTTCGAAAAGACCCAAAGCCCATCCTGACTCTACTAGGTCACAGACTAATATCTCAACTCTGTCTGGCTCTTCAATAGCTCCTCCCCTAACCATGGACCAGCTGGGTTGTGTCCCCACTGTCCAAAATCCTATCCATTTAAAACCCAGCTCAAAATGAAAAATCCTAGCTCGTAACAGAAAAATAAATGATCGTTGATCACCCAGATGGGGCAACTAGTATGTTTGGCGCTGGTGGCTCGCCTATAGCTACCAAGCACCCATGATTGACTTGGGGAGCTTCGGGCATGGTTGCTGGCAAGCCATGACCCACTTTGGTCTTCGCTGTGATTCATCCATCACCTTGGGTTTTATAACTGAGCTCCTTAGAGCTGTTGTTTATTTATTTTTCTATGTCTATTTAGGTTCTATTAAATAGCTTAAATGCTATTTTGCTAGACGAAGCATCCATTGTTCGTGTTTCTTTTGCTCTTTTGTGGTTTACATCCTTCGAATAGAAGTGGTACAATCTATCGTCCCATGGTGGATGGTTAACAAGTCTAGGGATCAAGTTATTCTCCCTGTTATGATTCATTCAGTTGGGGATGTATTTTTGCTTGGTCAGCTTAGACCCTCTCTACTCAAGGTGACTCTTAAGTTCAATGAATTTTATTTGGAGCCTCATTTGCCCAGATATCTATGGCTTTGGTTCAGCCTAAGGTCTTCCTTCATTTTTGGAAGAATTTACAATCTTTTTAAGGTTCATTGGCTGGCTTCTCTCCCTCGGATCTCGACAGGCTATGTTATTTCTTTATCTTGCCTGAGTTCCTCTGTAGGATGCTTTTTGATCCCTTAATTTAAACACTGTCTAATGGCTTTAATTGTTTTACTTCTGTTCTTGTATGCTGTAAGCCTGTTGCTCTACTTGGTTCCTCTCGCCCTGCTAGAGCTAATATTGTTATATGGGATTTTTATTTAATGGAACTTCTCATTTTATTGGCCCAAAAAACATATGGTGTACGTAATATTACAAGAAAAAAAAACTCAATTAATATATTTAAAACCCAAAAAATAATTAAAACAAATAAAATAAAAAGATTTATAAAAATAAAAATAAAAAATTAAAATCATTTTCATTATAAATTTTTTGCATCAAAGTTAACACAAGTACACAAACACAGTCTCTTACATACAGCAATTACCGTCTCAGTAGGCCGCCTATTTAATTAACTCATTTTGAGCTGATTTGCAGATAATTTTAACAAAAATTCTTGGAATGGTACCAATTTGAATATTTTTAAAATTCATACCAGAAAATATAAAATTTTCAAAACATACCAATAAAATCCATACCAAACCACATGAATAAGTTAGTAATCAAATAAACATAGAATATAAGGGAGGCATGAGATAGATAAAAAAAAAATATACAATTAACTAATATTAATGGGAATAGAAATTGTATTAAAAGAAAAATGAAGCAACAACAAAAGAGATATTATATACAAAATGGTATCAAGCAATCCTTTACGTAATCTCATGTTTCTAACACAAATCTTTTTGGCGGCAAATTACGATTGATGTGAAGACCATAGCAGTAGAAAAGAATTGAAAATCATTCAACTTGAGAAAAAAAAATTTTAATTGCTCTTAAATACAATCTATCAAACTTCTTGTACTTTTACCTATTTGGGCTATCGTTAATTTGCTATTACAACTATTATATCCCAGCTCTTTAAAGCTATGATATATTTAACTTGCTATAAATCTCAATTTATAATTTAAATACTCATACCTCATAAGTATATAATCATAAAAAAATATATAAATAACATTTATATCATTGTCTAAAATGCATATCACTATTTTAACATCATAAATATTATTTATTATAATAAAATAATAACTCCAAATAAGATCAAACTATAAAATTAGTCTGTTGGTCCGACCTCTTTTACATGCCGATGAATTTGAAATGAAAAGAAATTTCTATTGAGCTATTCTCCAACTGTATCTGAAAATATTTATATATTAATGGGTGAGTCCAACTACTCAGTGAGAAGATAATTATATAATAAATAAGGAATAAATAAGGTTTTACATATTTATATATATACTTATTAATATAAAATTCATACAGCTGCATAAACATAAATTTTATAATTCATAATGTTACTAAATAAATTCATGATATACTTAATAAAATCAAATATATACCTTCATACACTTAAATTATATTATCCATAGACTTCGTTACATCTTAGGTGTAAATAAATATATATTTACTGCAACTTAAGGGTAAATACTAATATCTTAGGTATAATAATGATGCATGACAGTACCAAGAGCAAATTAACATAGTCATATATATGTGCAGAGCAGCCTTCAAATAGCATCAATTGATATGTACCCTAAAGGCTATATATATACCAAGCGCTGTTTCAAAAACAATATCATATCATAATTCGTCAATTTATCTTTTAGTCTTAATTACAAATTTATCTATATATACTTCAATTTATAAGTAATTTACATTCTAAATATAATTAGTTTTGGACCTTTTAGTTATATTTACAGCTTACTGTTTAGGATTTAGCATTTCTTATTTTATAATTAGTTTATATTTAATTTATATTTAATTTATAATTAGTTTTTATTCGATTTATATATAGTTTATACTCTAAATATTTAGTTTTGGACATTTTTGTTAAATTTAGAGTTTAGAGTTTAGTATTTTTTTATTTTATAATTTGTTTATATTTAATTAGTTTATATTTAATTTATATTTAATTTATAATTAGTTTATATTCAAAACATAATTAACTTATATTAAATTTAGTGCATAGTTTATATTTTCAATTTATAATTTATAATCAATTTTTAATTATATTCAACATTTTAATTAAACCTAATATATTTACTTTTTAATTTATATTCAACATTTCAATTTAACCTAATCAAACCATATTCTATTTTCCTTAAAAAAATCTAAATAAGATACTTACAACCCTAAATAAATCATTTATTATCATCAATTTAATCAAAATACCAAAATCAAAAATTAAAACAAATTAATATACTTAATTTCTAAATTCTAATAAATTAAACCCTAATTAAAAAAAACCTACACAAAACCCCCCAAATTGCACATATTTACAAATTAAAAACAACCCTACACAAATTATTTATCATCATCAATTTAATCACAACACCAATCAACAAACAATAGTTAAAATAAAAAAAAAATTCAACAACATTCTATATATATATATATATATATTTAAAAAAATTCCCAAATTATTTCAAGTTTCAAAACAATAAAATAAAAAATAAAGGCATAAATATCTCATGCCGATGAAAATCCAGGGAAAATCATGTCGGTAAAGGGTGGTCGGCCACTAGGTTCCTCCTCCTCCTAGGTCGTCGCCTCGCCTCTCTCTCTATTGGCCCTCCGCCTCTCCCTCTCTTTCTGCAGTCGTTGCTCAATTTTGAGCCTGAGTTTTTTTTTTTAAATCTGTCTCTGCAAAATGACGACGTTTCGCCAAGGCAGATTAATTTTTTTTAATCAGCTCTTGCCCTTGGTAAAATGACGACGTTTTGCCAAAAAATAATTAAAAAAAAAATTAATCTGCCTTGGTAAAACGTCGTTGTTTTTCCAAGGCATATTAAAAAAAAAAAAGTCGAGACAACCCCTTGCTCGACGTCTTTGCAAAAGCAGAGAGGTGGGGTTATCCTATGGAACGACCGGCAGCCATAACAAGAAGCAACCACACCCCCTCTCCCCCCCAAATGAGAGCTTCTAGCCGCCGGCGAGGGTTTGTATACTTTGTAAAACATAAACCTCGTGAAATCCATCTTTCTTTCTCCTATTTAAAAACCCTAACTACCCCTTTTCTTCAGCTAAAAAGTTTCTCTCTCCTAAATTCCATCAAGATATAGTCTCTACTTTGTATATCTGTACCATCTCAACTCTTCACCACTCTTTAGATGAAATTTTGAAGCTCAAAAGCCCCACTCTCTTCTCTTTTATTTTATTATCTGCTCTATATTTACTTTGTCAATATATGTACTTCAACTATAGAGTAAGTAGTTTACTTTTATTATTTATTGGAATTCTATACTCATTTGGAAAATATAATTTGTTCTTGGTGAAAACTTTCAGCATTCCAAAATGGAGCCTCATAACAGGGTTACTAAGTCTATAAGATCATTACTATATATCACAACACTATTAGTGTACAGATAACACTGTAATGTTACCATAATATATTGATATGCATTATATAACAAAGCTATGAGTTACATAATAATGTTATGTAATCCATGATCTTTTTATGGAACATCATAACACTATTATAAAACATCATACCACAGCTATGATGTTAGATAATAGTTTTAAAGGTTCCATGATAATATTAAGGATTAAATAACAATGCCATGGGGATTACCATAATGATTTTTGCAAAATATTTATTATTTGTTTGATAATTTTTTTATAGGAATGGAAGAAGTAGTTGTTTTCTTACATCACGGTGAAACTTTTTATCATGATTGTTGTGAATATGTTGAGGGGATAATGAATTTCTGGTATTGGATAAAATAGCTGGTTATAATGGCCTGATGGAATCTATATGCGAGTTGTGGAATATTAACATTGAAACAAATATATTGGATTGAACTTTATTACATGTAGGCAGTTGCAGACAACATCTTTATAATATAGTAGATGATAATAGGACATTATGTGTATTCGTAATGTACCTTTTATATATAATTTTAATTAACCAAGTTATTAATTCTATAATAATTTTTTAATTGTTGGTTAAAATTTTTATTCTCAATTTTTATGTTCTTATAATATCTCATTAACTTATTTCTTTCATCATGGCTTTCTTTATAATAATAAGATACTTATTTATTTAAATTTTGACTTTCAAATTTTTTTTTAATTTCATTCTTTATATTTTAAATTTTGTAGAGTAATCTGTATTTCAGATTTATTTAATTTCTTCTATTTCACCTATTGCCTCGGAAAGAAAATTATATATATATATATATATGTATGTATGCATGAGTATTCACCATATATCGACTGACTATTTTCAATTGAACCATATGTACTCCAAATCTACAAAGAAAGAAAATCGTGAAGATTCCTGCATGTCCATTATGATGCTTGAATTAAAACTTCAGTGGAAAACCATGGAATTCATATAGTAATAACCAATAGCAGAACTAGAAACAAAATGAAAGGAGGACAAATTTTTTGATTAAAAAAAAATATTACAGACGAATTAAAAATAAAATTAAAAATTTAATATTATAGTAAAATTTAGACTTTTGTTATATTTTTTTTAAAAAATTATTATTTATTAAATTTTAAAAATTTATTATTATATATATATTCATTTTAATTTTTGAATCTATTAATTTATTTATAGTATTTTATTAAATATTATTTCAAATAAAAATATTTGTTTTATCAAATTGATAACTAAATAACAACATTTTAGTATTAACCTAAATATCTAATAAAAAAATCTAAATACTCACTAATTAAAATAATATATATATATATATATATGGTAAAAAAATCAATATATATAACACTATATATATAAATATATAATAATAAAATTCTAAATATTTACTAATTAATATATATATGATAAAAAAGCCAATATTTATGCAAAATACAATTAATTTTTATAAAAATATTATATATATATAAATACTTAATCACAAAACTCTAAATACCCGCTGATTAAAAAAATATATATGATAAAAATAGTCAATATATATAATATTATATATATAATTTTTATAAAATACTATATATAAAATACTATTAAAATTTTATAAAAATAATATATATATATATCTAATTACAAAACTCTAAATACCCACTAATTAAAAAATTTATGGTAAAAAAAGTTAATATATATATAAAACACTATATATATATAAATTTTTTATACAATACTATATATAAAATACTATTTAAATTTTATAAACATATTATATTTATGCAAATATTCAATGATAAAATCCTAAATACTCACTAATTGAAAATATATATATGATAAAAAAAGTTAATATGTATATAAAATACTATATATATAATTTTTATAAAATACTATAAAATTTTATTTTATATGTATACAAAATACTAACAAATATATATATATATATATATAAAGCTCGATCCCCGAAATACATTTTGATGGGGATCGAACTCCTGCCCTCTCAATTAAAAGTAACAACAGGTGGCCACCCACCCCCATGACTCCTCTCCCTTCGCCATTGGTAATAACATGATTAATGAATGTATTATGTAATGGTTAATTAATGCATTATGTAAGAGTAACTTTCATTTACCGTATCTAAATTTTAGAAAATTTTTTATTGTCATCTCTAATCTTCAATTTATAATGCAAAACTCTTCAAATTCTAATTAAAATTTTCAATAAATTCCCATTTAATAAAGCACTAAGATATAGTCTAATGGCCAAAATCATATGTTGCTTTTATTTAAATTTTAAATTTGAATTTAGGTATTTCTCCTCTGGAATGTATAATTAATCAAAATAAACAATTCTCACTTAGCAATTTTCATATAAAAAGCATTGATAAAATGCTGATGTGGCAACCTATATCATTGAGAAAGACATGTGACATGGGAAATTCTATCATGGATTCTCTCTCCTATAAATTTGTTTATTTATTTATTATTATTATTATTATTATTATTATTATTATTATTATTTTGTCTTTGAATTGTTAAAAGGATTTTTTCACCTAGAGTTCTTAAAAGTTTTGAAGGTTGTTCCACTGATGTTCATATTTTAAATTTGATATTTCTTTCAGCCGATGTAATATTTCTGAATTTTTTAGTGAAATAAATTTGATTTTCTTTTGTCTTAATAGAATTTAGTTGATTTTTTTATATTTTTAAAATAAAATATAATTGATATGATCTTTTTATCTATTTAAACTTTGGACTCCTTTCCTCCTATTCTTTCATTTGTTACTTTAATTGTAATTTTTGGATTATGTAACTAAAATGTTTGGTGAGAATTCGCTGAAAACAACAGTTACCAACACTATT